>JACGAQ010000015.1:0-600000 GCA_014119065.1 Orius insidiosus | reverse complement strand
AAAAATTGGTTACGGACGTCCGGCACCAGAGACAACTGGTTATGGTAAAGATCAATAATCAATTTTCCTCTGCGGGGTATGGAAGACACCAACAAACGAGGGTGATCCAATAACTTTCCTTTGAAAAAGTTGTATTTGAATAAGACCTCACGTCGAGTTGTATTTATAATTTCGTTCCTCGGCATAAATAACGAGTTGTAGACAAAACTCGTCGAAAGTTGCCCTCCATAAGTCATCCGAGTCGAAAGAATCGGCCCCAACAACGAATCCAACAGGAAATAATTAATTAAAAAGAACACGAACAGGACCACTATTTTTTCTACGGAGGTGTCGAAGAAATCTACACCTCGAGGACCGCTTGAAATCGTTTTTATCCCTCATTATTGAAGTTTTGAGCTTTAGCTATCAGAAATAATAAACCAAAGAGTAACGAAGACTTGTACTATGGTAACGAAATACAAAAATAGAGAGGGCATTAAAAGGAATGTGATGGGCGGACTACCTCGGGGAAGGATTTACATTTTAGTAGGATCGGAGGGTTGGAAAACAATAGGTGTGGGACGAAACAAACTCGTGCAACCTCTTTTTACTCGAATCTTTTTTAAAAATGTTTTATTCCCAGTTAAGAAAGGAAAGAAGAGGTCAATACGGGATCATCAATCAGGTTGATACATCGCACGATATAAAAGTGACAACTTTTTGTTTCTAAAAGCCAATTTCCGGATGATATGCAGAAAGATGCGATGTCCGAACGCCTCAGGTAGACCATAGCTTTGTTCCAACCGCAGTTGGAAACTGGTTTGAAACTCGTGGAGCATGCGCAGAAGGATTTGCACGTCAGATTTGAGAGACGTCAGATCTAAATTCTTCTGCGCATGCTTCAGGAGTTTCAAACTGTGGTTGGAACAAAGCCTATATCATCCGTTTATGTCCGAACAGCGAAGGATAGGCCTTCTGAGACAATGAAGATGTATTAGGTGTAACAAATGAAACTCGGCTAAAATCTACAAAATTCAAATTTACCCTGTGGCTGAGTTTCATTTTGTACAAGTAATAAATAAAAATTGTAGGAAATTTAATTCTCTATTTTGCACTTAATTATTTTTTTCTAGGATGCACCATTTTCGGAAAATAATTTTTTTAAAAAATAAATTTATCTTGAAAACAGTGCGTCCTAGACAAAAATTGAATATAATAAAAATTAAAGAGAATTAAATTTCCAACAGATTTTATTTAGTGCATTTTTTCAATATCTGTAACGGTTTACGATTTACAAGCCTTTAAAAATTGACCTTCTTAATGGTTATACTTCAATAACCTTCTTACAAGGAGATGGTCAACTTTTGATGGACTTTAACGCCTAAAATGTTCAAAATTTTGAAAAAATGAACTACTAGGTGTACAAAATGAAACTAGGCTAAAATCTACAAAATTCAAATTTACCCTGTGGCTGAGTTTCATTTTGTACACCTAATATTTAGTTTTTTCTAGTATTTGAAATAATTGAAATTTGCATTTGCACTCGGAGTGCTCTACGGAGTTACCTTTTTTAAACAATTAATTAAATTAACTATTCTAGAGCATTAATATTCCAATTAAAAGTTGTCAGGGAGTTGCTGTGGGGTTGGAGGGGGTTTGTTTGGTTGGCGGGAAGTGGCGTAGGCGTCGAGGTAATTGGGAAGGCCGTGAATGGATCGCGATATGTCCCCGCGCGCGCCTTATCTACACACCTTCCACCGGGTGGTTTTTTATTTCTATTTCTGTCTCTTGGGGTCTTTACTAGCGCCCGATCCCCTGTTGAGATAAAGCGGGGCCGGGTGTGAAATGTCTCGCGGATAAAAAAAACGAAAGAAAAAGACTTAAGAAGCCTTCTCGCCCATTGTTATGTCACTTGTGTGGCGGGATCCGACCCGACGGAGTCCGCTTCTAAAGGGGGAAAAAAAAGAAGAAATGCAGGTGTAGGATAAGGCAAATTGGAAAAACACAAATGTTCAATTTGTCCAAAAAATCCTATAAATTTTTTTTCACAATAGGTAAGAACCGAGTGCTAAAACCACTAAGGTAAATGTAATAAATTTTAACCTTCATCTTAAGCCTCTCGAAGGCTAATGGGGTCAATTGACCCCAGTGGAATTTCAGGAGCTTCTAGAGAGGCCTATGGTAAATTTTGAAGGTCCTAAGACGCCCAGTTCGGTCGGTGAGAGCGTTGAACGTGTAGCAGACCACGCATTCTTAGCCAATCACGTTTCAGTTTTTCCTGAAGAGCGAAATCGAAAATTCGATCGTCACCCAACGCGAAAAATTCATAAAACGTGTTGGGAGCAACTTCTATTTTTTCGGTAGCTAGCAAAAAAATAATAATATTGATTTTATTATCAAACAATTAACCAACAACAGAGGAAGAAATGACTGTGATAACGGGTATCTCACGACGCGTTTCGGCTTAATAAGCCTCGTCAGGTGAGCTATTCCCTCTATCACAATCATTTCTATCTTTTCTCTGTGGACCTATCTACGAGAGAATTAGTGGAAACTGCGGGAAGCTGGAGACAACTTGTCCCCCAAAAACTTCAACGCCGCCACTTCTCTAAGAGATAGAGCCACTCACCACCTCCTTGTTGGTTTTTATGACAGAACTGCTGCCAAGGCATTACTTTACTTTTTTTAATTTTTATTGCTATACGCAAATTGATTTTATTATCAAACAATTAACCAACAACAGAGGAAGAAATGACTGTGATAACGGGTATCTCACGACGCGTTTCGGCTTAATAAGCCTCGTCAGGTGAGCTATTCCCTCTATCACAATCAGAGAAGTGGCGGCGTTGAAGTTTTTGGGGGACAAGTTGTCTCCAGCTTCCCGCAGTTTCCACTAATTCTCTCGTAGATAGGTCCACAGAGAAAAGATAGAAATGATTGTGATAGAGGGAATAGCTCACCTGACGAGGCTTATTAAGCCGAAACGCGTCGTGAGATACCCGTTATCACAGTCATTTCTTCCTCTGTTGTTGGTTAATTGTTTGATAATAAAATCAATTTGCGTATAGCAATAAAAATTAAAAAAAGTAAAGTAATGCCTTGGCAGCAGTTCTGTCATAAAAACCAACAAGGAGGTGGTGAGTGGCTCTATCTCTTAGAGAAGTGGCGGCGTTGAAGTTTTTGGGGGACAAGTTGTCTCCAGCTTCCCGCAGTTTCCACTAATTCTCTCGTAGATAGGTCCACAGAGAAAAGATAGAAATGATTGTGATAGAGGGAATAGCTCACCTGACGAGGCTTATTAAGCCGAAACGCGTCGTGAGATACCCGTTATCACAGTCATTTCTTCCTCTGTTGTTGGTTAATTGTTTGATAATAAAATCAATTTGCGTATAGCAATAAAAATTAAAAAAAATAATAATATTGATTTCACGTGATTTTCTGAGAAAACACAGACGGAAAATTCAACATTTCCATGAAAAACACCTGTTAAAAAAATCGCGCAACTTCGCAATCACTTTTAAAATGTTCCTTTTTATAAAAAAGCCCTCAATTTTTTGCCCAAAATTTGGTGGTACGGTGTCGTTGTCAAAGAAAACCACGACGATTTTGATGTTTTTTCACCATTTTTTTGGTCATGAACCAAATAAACTAGTGAAAAAACATCAAAATTTGGTGGTACGGTGTCTTTGTCAAAGAAAACCACGACGATTTTGATGTTTTTTCACCATTTTTTGGTCATGAACCAAATAAACTAGTGAAAAAACATCAAAATTTGGTGGTACGGTGTCTTTGTCAAAGAAAACCACGACGATTTTGTTTTTTTTTCACCATTTTTTTGGTCATGAACCAAATAAACTATAAGAAAGTTTCCCTAAGACTTTAAAAATGAAAATAATATTTAATTTAAATACAAAATATGAATGTGGCTGGTACTAAAAACTACGGAAAACATAACATTCCTACACGGTGTCCGGAAACACATGGAAAACGCCTGGAAGTGCGTTAAATAAAAAGTGGTTTTATGAAAAAAAAGTTGAATGTAAACCCCCCTTAATTTAGATCAAAGAATTTGATGGTGTAGTTTAAAATGCGTTTGGATATACAGGGTGTCCCCAACAGAACCTAACATCGTTATTTCAAATAAGAACCCCTATTTTTTATTTCAGATCCGTAATCTACGCAAAATTTCAAGTTGATTTGACTATTCATATGACCATTTTCGACAACTTTAAAAAAGTTTTGCTTTAAAAAAGTTTTTTGCGCTAAAATCCGTTAAAATCGACCTAAGAGACTAATTTTTTGTTAAATTCTACTTATTTTTGTCCGAAGATTCTAACTGTCAAAAATTCAAGCATCTTCGCTTTCTGCACGAGATGTCGTCGCTAACAGCCTTTTTAAAATGAAAGTTAGCGATGTTTTGACGAAATTTTCTGCGATGCAGAATGCGGAGATGCTTGAATGTGTGAAAGTTGGAATCTTCGGGCAAAAATAAGTGAAATTTAAAAAAAAATGAGTCTCTTAGGTCGATTTTAACGGATTTTAGAGCAAAAACGCTAAAATTTGACATTTTTTAAAGTTATCGAAAATGGTCATAAATCAACTTGAAATTTTGAGTAAATAACGAATCTGAAATAAAAAAATAGGCTTTCTCATTTGAAATAACGAATTTAAGTTCTGTTGGGACTATCATAATCTTCTGGCGAAGAAACACCCGTTTAATCAGGTGTTCAGGCGTTAAACATCTTTTAACCGGGTTTTGGGTAGTTTTCGTCGATTTTCTGGTGTAGAAACACCCGTTTAATCAGGTGTTCAGGCATTAAACATCTTTTTAACCGGGTTTTGGGTAGTTTTCGTCGATTTTTTGGTGTGGAAACACTCATTTAATCAGATGTTCAGGCGTTAAACATCTTTTTAACCAGACACTTCGACAGGGACGTTTTATGTCACAAATTCAAGCATCTCCGCATTCTGCATCACGAGATATCGTCGCTAAAATTAATTCGTTGGTCTTAAATCCATTTTTAGACATTTTAAAAAAAATTTTTCTTCAGCCTTCGGGAAGCTTTTCTTTAGAGAAGTGAAACAATAAAAAGGAATAGGAAACAATTTTTCCTCCTACCTTCCCGCAGTATTGGTCAATCGTTATGATGACCGAAAAATTTGAGAGAGCAATAAACGGAAAATAGTTCACCTGATAAGGCTTATTAAGCCGAAACCGGTCGTAAAATATCCCTATTTCTCTCTTCCTCAGATTTAATTTTATAATATAAATTGAGGCGCTCCTGGTACAAAGGGCGAACTCAACATCGGACAAATATTTTTTTTTTCATTTTCAGATTCTAGACCTCTTATATCATATAATTTTATGTTGAGTTCGCCCTTTTTCCCCTTTAAATACGTAAAAACCGATATGCTGTAAAGCTCTAACTGCGATATCCGAGCGGGTACGAAGGGCGAACTACACATCCTAGTCCACAACCCCCACTCCTTTTCCCATTCCAGGGCATGACTTTTCTGTTGAGTTCGCCCGTAACATAAAACTTTAAAAATGCAAATATCTCGAAACTACGTTTTGTTGAGTTCGCCCTTCGTACCCGAAGCTCCTCAATTACTTAAAATTTATATAATAATTTAAAAAAAAAAAATTTATAAACGACAAGGAGGGACCAAGCTGTGGGCGAATTGGGGCAAGACGTCTCAGGTGATAAGTGATAAGTTCTGATTACTGATAAGTGATAAGAGGTATGCCCTGTGGCTTTTCAGACTTTTTGAGTTTCTCAGAAATTGTGTTTAAGAGCGATGATAGTTTGAAATGTTAAATTTAAAAAAAAGATTTACTGTTTTTAAAAGGGAGTGTGTTGAACATGATGTTCCTCCTTAGTAACAATGAGTTTGGATAAAGGGGTTTTCGTTAGTGGAAGCAATAAAACCGTTTATCTAAAGGTGATATTAATTATATAACTCTCAGGGTATTTGTAAATCCAACTCTTTTTTTTTCTCCGTTTCTCTCTTCTCTCTGGAGCCAGATTATTTATCACTTCATCAAACAGATAACGCCTGGTCCGGGGCTAATGGTGGAACCGTGTAAGAATTAAATGTGACGGTGTGTTGTGGAGGGGGCCCGGGGGGGTTTTAAGGGGGCGATGGGGGAGGATTCGAAACGGCCCATTCTCTCGACACTTCTAAAGCTATAATCACAAATTGATAATTGAATATTTTATTTTATTGCCTTTCTCAGGCTATCTTATCCCTCAACATGTGTAGGTCGAGGGGCTATTCTGAACCAATGTAAATTTAAATAAATACTTGAGCTTGTTTGCAAACGATAAAAACGAACTTTTTTTACATTCAAATACCTACTTTTTAGTGATTTTTTTTTACAAATTTTTCTTCTTTTCCCTTCTTTTTTCTCAGACTTAAAAGACATCTCCAACCAATAGTGAATAATGTAATTTTTCCTGCAAATGATGCACCCCTTGCAATAGCTACTACTTTCAGAAGAAACAGTAATGCTGATGTAAAATGAGGAGTTTTTAAGTAAAAAGAACCCAAAAACGATGTTTCTTAAATAAGAGAGGAAGGCTTCCGGATTAATTGGGATTTTGAGGAAGAGAGTGATGAAATCGCCACAAAACTGTGTTTCTCTGACAAAAAATGAGAAAAAAAAATCCTATGGCCTAATGACCAAAAAAAAAACGTCCTGAAATCCAATAAAAGAAAGTTTCTTGGACAAAAAATTTTTTTTAAAAGGTGGTTTCTTTCAATTTTCTTTCAAAAATTTATTTAATTAAACATTTATTTGTATTTCAAAAATTTATAAAAACTCCAAATATCGGCTGAAGAAGGGTTTTTTTAGTCATGAGGGCATTAAGTTTATAGGACTTTTTCGCGTTTTTATCAGTTTTTTGTCAGAGAAACACTGTTTTGTGGCGATTTCATCATTCTCTGCCTCAAAATCCTATTAACTTAATGGCCTAATGACCAAAAAAAACCTCCTGAAATCCAATAAAAGCAAGTTTCTTAGACGAAAAAGTGAGGAAAACGCCAAACAATTTTTTAAAAGGTGATTTCTTGGTCTAAAAATGTATAAAAACTCCAAATATCGTCTGAAGAAGGGTTTTTTTTTGTCATTAGGCCATTAAGTTTATAGGACTTTTTGGTGTTTTTATCAGTTTTTTGTCAGAGAAACACTGTTTTGTGGCGATTTCATCGTTCTCTGCCTCAAAATCCTATTAACTTAATGGCCTAATGACCAAAAAACCCTCCTGAAATCCAATAAAAGAAAGATTTTTGTACGAAAAAGTGAGGAAAACGACAAAAAATTTTTTAAAAGGTGGTTTCTTGGTCTAAAAATGTATAAAAACTCCAATAATCGGCTGAAAAAGGTTTTTTTTTTTTGTCATTAGGTCATTAAGTTTATAGGACTTTTTGGTGTTTTATCAGTTTTTTGTCAGAGAAACACAGTTTTGTGGCGATTTCATCATTCTCTGCCTCAAAATCCTACTAACCTAATGGCCTAATGACGAAAAAAAACCTCCTGAAATCCAATAAAAGCAAGTTTCTTAGACGAAAAAGTGAGGAAAACGACGAACAATTTTTTAAAAGGTGGTTTCTTGGTCTAAAAATTTATAAAAACTCCAAAAATAGGCTGAAAAAGGTTTTTTTTTTGTCATTAGCCATTAAGTTTATGGGACTTTTTGGTGTTTTTATCAGTTTTTTGTCAGAGGAACACTGTTTTGTGGCGATTTCATCATTCTCTGCCTCAAAATCCTATTAACTTAATGGCCTAATGACCAACAAAACCTCCTGAAATCCAATAAAAGTAAGTTTCTTAGACGAAAAAGTGAGGAAAACAACAAACAATTTTTTAAAAGGTGGTTTCTTGGTCTAAAAATGTATAAAAACTCCAAAAATCGGCTGAAAAAGGTTTTTTTTGTCATTAGGCTATTAAGTTTATAGGACTTTTTGGTGTTTTTATCAGTTTTTTGTCAGAGAAACACTGTTTTGTGGCGATTTCATCATTCTCTGCCTCAAAATCCTATTAACTTAATGGCCTAATGACCAAAAAAAACGTCCTGAAATCCAATAAAAAAAAGTTTCTTGGACGAAAAAGTGAGGAAAACGACAAACAATTTTTAAAAGGGGATTTCTTTGTTTAAAAATTTATAAAAACTCCAAAAATCGGCTGAAGAAGGGTTTTTTTTTGTCATTAGGCCAATTAAGTTTATAGGACTTTTTGGTGTTTTTATCAGTTTTTGTCAGAGAAACACTGTTTTGTGGCGATTTCATCATTCTCTGCCTCAAAATCCTATTAATTTAATGGCCCAATGACCAAAATAACCTCCTGAAATCCAATAAAAGCAAGTTTCTTAGACGAAAAAGTGAGGAAAACGACAAACAATTTTTAAATGTTGGTTTCGGTCTAAGAATTTATAAGAACTCCAAAAAATTCGGTAAAGAAGGGTGTTTCTTGACTTTTTGACCGAAAAACAAAATCCCGGAAGTCCCAAAATCTTGTAAAAAAGGGGGCTCTCAGCCTAAAATCGAGGAAACAAAAGAAAACTTCCGATATGCGACAAATATTTAGGCTAAAAGATCGAGCCAGAAAAATACTTGTTTGAAGAGCTTCCAACGAAAACTTCCTTAAAAAGAGGGGACAATATAGGAGGGGCAAGTATTAAGGAGGGGAAGTATAACGGAGGAGAAGTTTAGGGAGGGGAAGTATAACGGAGGAGAAGTTTAGGGAGGGGAAGTATAAAGGAGGGAATGTTCAAGGAGGTTGAAGTATAAGTGAGAGGAAGTTCAAGGACGGGGAAGTACAAAGGAGGGGGAATAATAATTTCAAGCATTTAGACTTTTCAATTTTTTTTGTACAGAAAATTTTCATTTTTTTTTACATTTTTTTCTCATGTTTTTTTATTTTTGAATAATTTGCAGTTTTTTTTTTCAAAAAGTTTTTTTTTTAAACGAAAAATTGTTTAAGTATCAAGGTAGAAATAATGGACTCCTTGCCTTAGGGATGTGCCTCTATTAACGGGTGAAAGTATGAAATTTCTCCCTACAAAAAAAAAAAAAAAAAAAAAAAAAAACACAAAAAAGGCCGCAGCGCAGTTTTAAAATTTCAAACGCACATATCTCCGCCATTTTTTCGAAATTCAAAAATCGCAGACGATAATTTTTTTGTTCAACTATTCAGGAAGGTTTTGCGAAAATTTGGTGAAAATCGGTTAGAAACTGCGGTTGTAGTGTTCCGGAAAAATGCTACGGCCGGCCGGCACCACTGACAAAGTTGAGATCGGTAAAGAACTATATTCGATTTGATCCTCCGGGGTCTGGAAGACCCCAAAAACCCGACCAGGAGGGTATCAAAATAACTTCTAAAGGAAGTTAAAATACATAGAACTACCATCTTTCTATCTAACCTTCCTTAAAGAAGTGCTATTTAGTCTCTCTCTTAGTTTTATTTCAACATTTATTTTTAATGGCGCTATAAACACACATTGAGCCGAGAAATATTTTTCTGCCCGGTTTTTAACCTTAAGGCCCAGGGCACCCCAAACTTTTAGCAAACAAACTTTCTATCAACTTTGAAACTTAAGTTTCAACCAAGTTTAGTTTTTTAAAATTAAGAACATATTGTAGTACTTCCAGTTATTCAGTGTGTGTTTCATAAAATTTGAAATTTTGTTAATAAAATTGAAAAATTTTGCCATTATCACATTTTTTTTGTGTAGCTAACATAAAACTTCTGGCCCTCCCTCCATAGAGTAACAACCCGAAAAAGAGGTAAAAAAAATTATAGTAGCTCTTTTTGTTTTATGGGAAGAAATGATAAACTTTCGTGGTTGAAAATGAAAGAATGGTAGACGATGAACGTGTACAGAGGATAAAACATGAATAAAAAAGAAAGAGGTCGCTCGCAATAAATAAATGAAAAGAGTGCCGTCTTAGTTCGCGGAGTATGTCTGTCTGAATATAAAATGTCGGCGGGGGTATATCCCCGCAGTAATAACGCACTCATCCAACATCACGGGTAATTGCCACCAAGTGGGCCATATCTTTTACCCGGGGCGTATACCGTAGCGGCGGCGGCATCCGTCCCTTGCCTATACTTTATTACGACTCAACACCGGAGCCGACAAGGGTTTATTATTACCCTTCTCCCGACATTATCCGGGACCGCTTTTCTTCCATTCTTAATTTCAACGAAAACGAGAGCCCTTTTTCGCGAAAAACCTCTTGTTTCCACTAACTACAAACATACAATCGTTGGTTACGTTTATTACCTTAACAAGTATCATTTACCGAAAACTTACAACATTACCCTCTTAAGAGAAAACGATATAAAGAAATTATCTTGAACATAAATTATATTACAGTAGGTAGTAATTAAAGCCTCTTTTCCCCTAGAAATTAAAAAAGTACTAGTTTGAAGAGCTTCAACGAAAACTTCCTTAAAGAGAAGTAACAATATAGGAGGGGGAAGTATAACAAAGGGGAAGTATAACGGAGGGGGAGCATATCGGAGAGGAAGTATAGCGAAGGGGAAGTATAACGAAGGGGAAGTATAACGAAGGGGGAAGTATAACGAAGGGGAAAGTTTTTTTTTCGAAATTTTTTTAAATATTAAGGTAGAAAAAAATGAGATTTTTGCCTAAGAGAGGTCCCTCTGGCAACGGGTGGAAGTATGTAATTTCTCCCTACTAGATGATAATTAATGTTGAAAATATATAAATAAATGAATAAAAGAAAGTTTTTTTGACGAAAAAGTGAGGAAAACGAATGGCAATTTTTTAAAATGTGGTTTCTAGGTCTAAAATGTATAAAAACTCGAAACATCGGGTAAAGAAGGGGGTTTCTTGACTTTTTGGCCGGAAAAAAAAAAAAAGAAGTCGAAAAATCTTTAAAAAACAAGGGGGTCTCCAGCCTAAAAAATCGAGGAACTAAAGAAAACTTCCGGTAATGCGACAACTTTTCTTTTTTTTTGTACGGAAAATTTTAAATTTTTTTAGGTACATTTTTTTTTTTAAATTTTTTAAGTTCATTTATTTTTTGAAGAATTTGCAGTTTTCTTTTTCTCTCTCTCTCTTTTTTTTCCAAAAAAATTTTTTAAGTTTTTTTTTTGTTATAACGAAAATTATCAAGGTAGAAAAAATGGACTCTTTGCCTTAGAGATGTGCCTCAAGTAACGGGTGGAAGTATGAAATTTCTCCCAACTAAAAACACAAAAAAGGCCGCAGTTTTTAAAATTTCAAACGCATATCTCCGCCATTTTTTCGAAATTCAAAAATCGCAGACGATAATTTCTTGTTAACTATTCAGGAAGGTTTTGCAAAAATTTGGTGAAAATCGGTTAGAAACTGTGGTTGTAGTGTTCCGGAAAAATGCTACGGCCGGCCGGCACCACTGACAAAGTTGAGATCGGTAAAGATCTATATTCGATTTGACCCTCTGGAAGACCCTTCCCCAAAAACCTGACGTGGAGGGTATCACAATAACTTCTTTAAGAAGTTAAAATTCAACCATTCGACAGGAGGGAATATGCCTAAAATTACTTTCCTATATTGAGCACTAAAATCGTCGTAAAATTTTTTATAAAATCTAGTTATCGTTAGTTTGGAAATGTCTATACGGTCTTGGGAGCAGTTTTTCCGAAAAAGTTTTTCTTTGGAAAATGGAAGCTTATTTTTGGACTAAAACATTTTTTCCAAAAAAACCGCTAGCCATTTGCTAGGCTTTGACGAGCTCCAATTTTATGGGTCATTAAATTTAAATTTTATTACTTTATTAGCTTATTAGAATTTAATTTTCTTTTTACAAGTCAAGTGTGCGCTTTATTTATTTCCTATTGACATCCTGTTATCCTATTGAAAATTTTTGCTCCCCTCGGTGATTCTCACGTTTTTGGAAGACGTATTGAGACGTATGTACCTGGGTGCTTTTAGGTCGGGCCTCACGCTGTGCGGTTTTTCCGGGATCTTTACCACTTCGTTAACCCAAATAAATGTCACACGCGGAAATAAATCATTCGGTGGACCCTCCCGGAGAAGAGAAAAAATGTCTAAAAGATTCTTGTTAACATATGGGTGGGATGTAGATGACCTGCTAGAAAAAAAAGAGCAAATTTTTGGTGGATGTGGAGGTTTAGGGGGCGAACTCGGGCGGGAAAACGTGTGAATTAAAATATAAAGGTTGGAAAAGTCGGCGGGTTTTTCGGAGAGGTGCCGCCGCGGTTTTACCGCCG
Source organism: Orius insidiosus (assembly GCA_014119065.1). Classification (NCBI taxonomy): domain Eukaryota; kingdom Metazoa; phylum Arthropoda; class Insecta; order Hemiptera; family Anthocoridae; genus Orius; species Orius insidiosus. The sequence continues at coordinate 587,777 of JACGAQ010000015.1, read as the reverse complement.
ACGCCGCCTCCCCGCGGGTACGGCCCACCCCCATTTTTTAGGAGATCTCGCCCGCGCCAGCGCGGGTTTACGAACGTCGCCGACTTCCCGGTAGGTCGGGGTGTCAGAATAAATACCCTCTCTCCCGCCCCTTCCCCTCGCCATGCCGGTGTCTTGCCCACCTTTCACGTTGTGGCGCTTTCTCTCGGAAAAACAGTCAAGTTCGAAAAGGAGTAATTAAAAAACCCCCGCTTACCCGCGCAACCGTCAATAAAAAACCGCGGAAAAAAAATTGCGTTCAGCTAAAATTTTAAACTGGAGATATCCTCCAATTTCTTGTAGGAGAGGAAGAACTTTTCTTCACTCTTTAAGGAAGAAAAAATGAAAGTCTTCGCCCAGCCGGCTCCGCACAGAAAGGAGTAATCACCCCAAATTTTCCCTAAGGAGTATTTGGTGCAAATTGGGTTATGATGGAAACTATACTCCAAACTTGTGTTACCTACCGCATCCTTCGATAACATTCTCGACTCACAGGTTAGCCAACAAAACACTTTTAAACGTGCCAAACCTACAAAGCATTTTGGGCGTTTTAACACCGTGACTTCGATGTTTTTAGGACCCCAGGGCTACCAACTAAAAACTTTTATAAAAGCATTGCTGAGATTTTATAGTTTTTTTTATTGATTTCGGGATTTCTGAACTGGGTTGCTGCTCTTCACTTTTAATGTAAACTTCGCTTTGTAGGTCTGGCACGTTTGAAAATGTTATGTTGGCTAACCTGCTAGTCTGAGAATGTTATCGAAGGATAACATGCGGTAGGTAACGTTTAGCTCCATTTTTAAGAAATTCCAGGTTTTTAGATCCACAAGTGAGCTAAAAAACATTTAAACGTGTTGACGGTTTTGTCGACATAACATTTTGATTGTGCCAGATATACAGGGCTGCCAACTTAGAATACGTTTTTTCACCATGACTTCAAGATTTTTTGGGACCTCAGTGTTGCCAACTATTTTGAATCTTTCCTGTTTTTTTCATTGACTTTGGGACTATTGAACTACAGCCATTATGCCTTTTAATTTAAAGTGAAGTCTAATAAAAACCATTTTTAAATTCGGAGTTTTAAGATCCGCAAGTTTGCCAATACAAAATTTTAAGTACTGACGGCCTTGTCAAATTACATTCAAGTTGTTCCAGACCCCAGGGCTGCCATCACAACTTTGCAAAGTGTTTAGCATTTCATTCATTTTTTACAAACGGTGATTTTCTTTGAAAAAAAAATTGGGTAAGTTCCACTGGGTTATTTCCAGACTACATAGGTCAATAGTTATTATCAGTTTAGTCGGGTGTATAAGTGATGTAGGCACAATCGATAAATCCCAGTATGTACTAATATAATGAAATTAGGTTTATGGGTCATTAAACTGTTATTTATGCCCATTCTTACCTGCGCAGGCGCGAGTTGATTCACATAAAAAAAGCTTTGTTCCAACCGCAGTTGCACTCCTGGATCATGCGCAGAAGGATTGTACGTCAAATTGGACAAATCGTTTGTCCGAAAAATCTGAAGTCAGATGACATCTTTGACGTGCAAATCTGCGCATGCTCCAGGAGTTTCAAACTGCGGTTGGAACAAAGCTAATGAAATTCAAAGCGAATTCCTGGTTATAAAAAATAGAAGGTTCAGATTATATCCATCCAAACATTGAGAATTGTGGATTGCCATGTGAGGTAGTTTTTTGAAGAAAATCTAACGACTAAAATTTTAAAATTTTATGTAACTTCCAAATGAATTGACATTACCGAAATTTAACTTCTTTTCAAATCACCTGATTTCTCATTTTTATAACAAAATTTTATCAACCAATAATGAAGGAAAAATGACTGATAACGGGTATCTCACGACGCGTTTCGGCTTAAAAAGCCTCGTCAGGTGAGCTATTCCCTCTATCAACAAAATTTTATTTTATTTCTTCATCTTATGCAACAGTAGTTTCCATTAAGCACAAACAATGAATTTTTTTCCTTTTTTAATCTTTTGTTTAATGTTTCTTTTGTAAATGAATCCATTGTCTTTGATCAAATGTCCATCAAGGATAAAAATCTCGAAGTAGGAAGAACGGGAAAAAGTAGGATAAACAATAAAATAAAATAACGAAAAAATGAAATATATTAAACAAAAATATTTTTTATTAACATTTTTTTTAAAAGAATCATAGAAAGCTTCTTTATTTTAATAATTATTTCTTTTTTAAGCTAATTAACGAAATAAATTAGGAAAATCACTGTGAAGAACAGTGACGACTATGTTCTATGTGCTTTTTTTTTTTATTTTTTTTTTAATAAATACACTATTTCGCTAAACGTGTATTTCCTAATCTAAAACGGTTTTTATTAAAAAATATACACAGAATAATAAAATAATAAAAGAAGCCCGAAAGAGGCGTCACTGGTAATAATTTTGACTTGCACTTTGCCCTAAAAATAACTATTTACATGTTTACCTATATTTAAAACTTTCAATATTTATATTATGAATACACGATAAAACACAATAATTTTTTATTAAAAAAAAATTTAGCAACACTGCCTAAGTGAAATACATCTACCTATGTACACCAGAGGGGATTTTTTTTTATTTTTTTTTCTTGGGGTTCGTATACTTTAGAACACTTGGAGAATTTACAATATACACTTTGCACAATGTCCCGCACGTTTCTGAAACAAACAAAATTCAAAGATTATGAAGGCTGTGGGAATTGAGGTAAAAATAGAAGAAACGATTTATTAAGGTTGATTTTTGAGGTTTAAATGTTGAGGAAAAATAGAATTTTTAATGAAGGAAGACTACAAAAAAGAAGGAAAAGATAAGGATTTTCTACGACTAATGACTGAGACAAAGAAACCTGAATGGGAGAGGACCACTCCTATAAAGATCCGTAAATTGTGATCCTATCTCTTCATACCTCTCCGGAAAGGCATCCCGAACTTCTTTTTTTTGTCTTTTATTTTTCTTCTTTTCTCAATGGGGACGTCAGGGAACCCGTAAATATCGATACTTTTAAAAATCGTGATTTTAATCTTACAAATTGTTTTTTTTTTAGGAAGGAAGAATTCGTGTTAAAATAGTGGGCGTAGCGAGTTTGTCGTTGGGAGGGGGTTCGGGTAAACGGGACGAGTTTTTCCTTAAGGTGAAGTCGGCCATCTTGTACGCCCCACCCTGAGTACATTGTAAAAGCGGAGAGCGATTTCTCGACATGAGATTTTATCGGATTTCCTTTCGGCTTTTCCTTTGGTCAACTGACGGTTTAAGCCAATCAAAAAATAAAAGTTTTAGTTATGCGGGGCGGGTAAGGCTCGTAAATTTTCCAGAAGGGAAAATCCTGTGAATAAATTAAAGGATTTCGTCCTCTCCTGATCAGGTGACATTTCTCGGATGTCTGACGTGACCCCCGGATTCCAGAGGAAATATTACCTTTTGTGACAATCCTCTGTGGTGGCTCTTAAACTGGCGAGACGAAACTTCCGCTCATTTGAGGTGAACTGTAAACGAAAATTTAGTACGGTGAATGTGGGGATGTGGAAGCGCACCTTTTGTAGAAAGGTTTGAAAGCGGTTTCTTCGTTGTTTGGCTGCTGGTGAGGTGGAGGAGGTTGAAGAGGGGACGGCTCTTGTCGTGGATAGTATCCAGGCGGTCCCTGATACTGAGGAGGCCCTTGGTAATTCGGAAGCTTCATATTAGGCGGCGTCTGTGGAGGTGTGTCCGTCTGTACGTCGGGGTATCCGCCGAAATAACCGTAGCCGCTACCGGAGGTGGTCTGTACGAAGGAGGTCCCCACGTCTGAACCGAAGGTGGCGGCGTCTTACAAGCGGCGGTATCCGCCAAAGACCAGATTTTCGGCTTAGTCGCCGGAACGGGAATACCGCAGTCTTTGGACATCTCATCTTTCAACATCATATGATGCGACGGTGGTCCCAACATATGATGCGTCGGCATCATATCCGCTTTACCTTCATCCGACATTTCGTCGTCTTCGTCGAGTTCTTTCAGCCTGTGCTCCGCCTTCACATGAAGCAAATCTAAAAATAAAAAATAAAGACCTTTAATGCCATTTCAATGGCCCCCCAAGGGTGGATAATACCACTTAGGATATTGACACTTTTTCCCCCTTCTCAGAGTCCCCTATTGACTCAAAACGCTTTTTCTCATCCCACTAAAGGACAATAGCGGAGAAATCTCAACGTCGCATCTTTCATTACCGTGTTCTCCATTCTTCGCAATTAATCTGTCCTTATGATGGATCGCGCGACGCTCATTACTCCGGAAACAAAAAGAGTGAAAAAATTGGCGTTTTTAGTAGAGGTTCGAAGGAATTTCAGGGACAATGCACTATAGCCAACATATTTCTCGGTCCCCACTACATTGTCCTGAGCAAGTCCGGTAATGGAAGCCCCTCATTGTGCCTGCTTTATACCGCACTACACTCTAAATAATTGTCCTCGCAAGGTGTTTCAAACGCATTCCAAGATAAACTTAGTAACCACCGTATTTTAGATAGGCAATTAAGATTCGATATATATCAAAATGATGCTTTTTATCTTTATTTTTTTTTTCCTTCAGACTGGTTCATTCAAAACGGTGGGTCCGGTTTACCTCGAGCCCACGCTTCGGGTTTTATCGCGGTTTGATTTATAGAAGATACAATCATCGTTAAATAAAAAAAAGATCATGTCAACAAACCTTTTCCCATGCGATGATCTTTGATTTTGTCGTCGTCTGAGTCTTTGTCTTTTTCGTCGCAGTCGGAGAGGACGGCGTCGTCGTCGTCATCTGTTTTATTCTTCGGCTCCCAGGTCATTTTGTTCTCTTTTTTGAGACGTCTTCGGGCGTTCGCGAACCACGTCGACACCTGGGTCAACGTCATCTTCGTTATAATGGCCAACATAATCTTCTCCCCTTTGGTCGGATACGGGTTCTTCTTGTGCTCGTTCAACCACGCTTTTAACGTCGCGGTCGACTCCCGCGTCGCGTTCTTCCGCCGTGCTGCCAAATCGTATCCCGCCCCGTACCTGAAATCAAAATTCGACGTTATAAGAAAAAACAGGTCGAAAATACATGTCAAGAGGAAGTAAGATCCCGATAAGGTCTTCATGATCTCTCATTTCTCAAGAAGTTTAATGGCACGCGAGCGGTACATTTGATGCAAGAAAGCTGCGCAAGTGCACTTACCATTGACATCTTCTAATTGCAGAAGAAAAATCCCAACCCCCCTCTCTCTTTTACTTATCTCTTTGTCAGTAATTAATTCTCTAAAGACCCTTCGCCTTAACCATTTGAGGCCACGGTTCTCGACAGTCTGAAGAATGTCCTGTCAACTCTCTCCTCTGACAAATAAAGTCATTTCGAAAAGAAAAAAAACTATGACGTAAAGTAAAATAAATAAAAACGAAAATTAGGTCTAGATGATGGGAAAAAGGAGCAGGATATTTCATTTTTTTTACTTTTTTTTTATCGCTTGACATCTTAGGACTAGATTTATTTTAAGTATGATGACCAGATCGTTAAAACGGAGAAAAGCTCAAAATCCGATCAATTTCATCGTTTAAATATGACAAACTCCGTATTATCCTTGAATATGATATCTGAACCGTGACTAGAAAATAGGTACAAAGGGGGGAAAAAGAGCCTGATCTTTATCACAGGATGTTAGTGACATTGTAGTCCGGATGCTATTTTTTTTATCGTTTAATTTTTATAAGAGTTGTTTTTTTAGAAAATGGAGAGAAAAAAAATGTTTTCCTGTTTTTCAAACTCAGAGGAAAATATATTAGGTGTACAAAATGAAACTCGGCTAAAATCTACAAAATTCAAATTTACCCTGTGGCTGAGTTTCATTTTGTACACCTAATAAATAAAAATTGTAGGAAATTTAATTTCTAAAATTTGTACTTAATTTTTTTCTAGGATGCACCATTTTCGGAAAATAATTTTTTTAAAAATAAATTATCTTGAAAACAGTGCATCCTAGAGAAAAAATGAATAGAACAAAAATTAAAGAAATTAAATTTCCAACAGATTTTATTTAGTGCATTTTTTCAATATCTGTAACGGTTTACGATTTACAAGCCTTTAAAAATTAACCTTCTTAATGGTTATACTTCAATAACCTTCTTACAAGGAGAAGGTCAACTTTTGATGGACTTTAACGCCTAAAATGTTCAAAATTTTGAAAAAATGAACTACTAGGTGTACAAAATGAAACTCGGCTAAAATCTACAAAATTCAAATTTACCCTGTGGCTGAGTTTCATTTTGTACACCTAATAAATAAAAATTGTAGGAAATGTAATTCTCTATAAATTTGTACTTAATTATTTTTTTCTAGGATGCACCATTTTCGGAAAATAATTTTTTTTAAAAATAAATGTATCTTGAAAACAGTGCATCCTAGAGAAAAAATGAATAGAACAAAAATTAAAGAAAATTAAATTTCCAACAGATTTTATTTAGTGCATTTTTCAATATCTGTAACGGTTTACGATTTACAAGCCTTTAAAAATTAACCTTCTTAATGGTTATACTTCAATAACCTTCTTACAAGGAGAAGGTCAACTTTTGATGGACTTTAACGCCTAAAATGTTCAAAATTTTGAAAAAATGAACTACTAGGTGTACAAAATGAAACTCGGCTAAAATCTACAAAATTCAAATTTACCCTGTGGCTGAGTTTCATTTTGTACACCTAATAAATAAAAATTGTAGGAAATGTAATTCTCTATAAATTTGTACTTAATTATTTTTTTCTAGGATGCACCATTTTCGGAAAATAGTTTTTTTTAATTTATCTTGAAAACAGTGCGTCCTAGAGAAAAAACGAATAGAATAAAATTAAAGAGAATTGAATTTCCAACAGATTTATTTAGTGCATTTTTTCAATATCTGTAACGGTTTACGATTTACAAGCCTTTAAAAATTAACCTTCTTAATGGTTATTCTTCAATAACCTTCTTAAACGGAGAAGGCCAACTTTTGATGGACTTTAACGCCTAAAATGTTCAAAATTTTGAAAAAATGAACTACTAGGTGTACAAAATGAAACTCGGCTAAAATCTACAAAATTCAAATTTACCCTGTGGCTGAGTTTCATTTTGTACACCTAATAAATAAAAATTGTAGGAAATGTAATTCTCTATAAATTTGTACTTAATTATTTTTTTCTAGGATGCACCATTTTCGGAAAATAATTTTTTTTTTAAATAAATTTATCTTGAAAACGGTGCGTCCTAGAGAAAAAATGAATAAAATAAAAATTAAAGAGAATTAAATTTCCAACAGATTTTATTTAGTGCATTTTTTCAATATCTGTAACGGTTTACGATTTACAAGCCTTTAAAAATTAACCTTCTTAATGGTTATTCTTCAATAACCTTCTTAAACGGAGAAGGCCAACTTTTGATGGACTTTAACGCCTAAAATGTTCAAAATTTTGAAAAAATGAACTACTAGGTGTACAAAATGAAACTCGGCTAAAATCTACAAAATTCAAATTTACCCTGTGGCTGAGTTTCATTTTGTACACCTAATAAATGGAAAATAAAATTTTCTTTTCAATGGATATGAGAAGTAGGTAAATATTTGGTGAAAACTGGAAGGCCAAGCGCTTCAAAAAAGTATTAGTTTGAAGAGTTCCAGAAAACATCCTTAAAGAGAAGGAACGGAGGGGGAAGTATAAAGGAGGGAAAGTATAACTGAGGGGGAAGTATAACGGAGGGGGAAGTATATGGGAGGGGAAGTATAACGGAGGGGCAAGTATAAAAGTCTACAGGTTTTTTTTTCTAAGTTTAATTTAATTTTTTTTTTCGGAAAAATTAGCGTTTTTTTCCCGAAAAATTTCCTAAGTTTTTGTTTTTAAATTTGCAAATTTTATTTCTTTTTTATTCAAAAAATATTTTAAGTTTTTTTGCGAAATTTTTTGAAGTATCAAGGTAGAAATAATGCGCTCTTTGCCCAAGGGATGTGCCTCTCTTAAAGGGTGGAAGTATGAAATTTTCCCTACTAAATAAAATGATAATTAAAATGACAATTTTTTTACTTCAAAATTCGTAAAAAATATAAGGAGTAATTGGCGAAAATTTGCAGAAAATCAAAGCAACGGTTCGGCCGAATTCTTTGAAACTTCAAACCGACAAATCTTCGCCATTTTTCGAAATTTAAAAATCGCCCTGGTTAGTTTCTTGTTCACCGACTAAAGAAAATTTGGTGAAAATCGGTTGAAAACTGTGGTATTCCGGAAAAAATGCTACGGCCGGCCGGCACGACAGACAAAGATGAGATCGGTAAAGATCGATATTCGACCCTCCAAAAACTTTCCCCAAAAACCCGACTTGGAGGGTATCACAATAACTTCAGATCTCCACCATTTTCGCGAATCACGATCGGTAAAGATTATTAATCATTAATCAATAATCAATAATCAATAATCAATAACCCAATGCGGGCTCAGGTACACCCTATATCTGAAACCTTTTTAAATTTTAAAATCGTCTTTCTTTTTTATCGCTAAAAAATCTCAACTTCAGGTATGTTTTTTCAAAACTTGAAATGAAAGAATTTTTCAATTTTTTTTCTGTTCAACGAGCTTTTATAGGTTTTTATACGAGGGGGGAAAAACTGGAGTTCTAACAACTATTTATACGCGTAATTTCATGTTTATATAATTTTTTTATGGATGATAAAGCGTCTATAATGGGTAGAAAACATAAATAATGGATTTCAAGGGTTTTTAAAAAGAGGAGAGGGTAAATAAAAAGGGAACGTGCTTAGCATGTTATAAACTGAGGCTTCTGTTTAAAATTCAGGGCCTCCTAAATGAGAGTGTTGCTTCTTGAATTACGCCATATTGCCGGGTTCATTACGTCGGTAATAACTTGTCATAAAGGAGTAGAACCTTTTTTTAGTTTTATTATTCACGTGACGATACGTGGGAGATAAGGAACGGAAAAAAAAAAGTCCGTCCATAAACAATGTTAGGAGTCATTAATCGGAGAGACAAATGGTGGTTGGTATGTTTTGTCAACCATCTGCCTTCGGGCGGGGTTGACTTACGAGCGCCAAGCATGAAACCTCGTTTTCTCTCCCGCTTTTTTTTTTATCCGTAGGACATCAATGAAGAGTGGAACCGGAGAAGTCTTCTATACAATTGGAGCTTAACGGCTGATTGAGTCGATTTATCCGACCACTAAACTCCCCCACCTTCACCCCGAACCCCTTCTTCCAAGTCGAAATGCCAAGGTGAACTTATCGCTTCGGAAAAGGGAACGTGATTAAGATTCAGTTGCGTTATATCGTTGAACTTTAAATTAAGCCCCGAGTCCGATTTTGAAATGTTTACCCTCAACGCTTTATTAATCGATTTAACTGCTTCAGGACGTCGTATTTCTCACCTTAAAAAATTTCTACAAGTCTGGGCTTACGGGTACTTTAACTTCCTCAAAATTATTGTGACAGTAAAAAATAACTTTTTTAAAAAATTTGATTTCATCGTCAAAAACAGTCATTTTAGCAAAAACTTGGAAAAAATTTGGCACCTAATCACAGAAGAAAGTTATGAGCCAATTTCAACAGCAAAAACCGTCATTTTAGTAAAAACTTAGAAAATTTTTTTGTGTGTGCGGCATGATTAGTGACCTAATTGCTTTATGTTTAGGGCAATAAATTCTTTTTTAAAATTTTATCTTCCTCCCGGAAATTAAAGTTATTGCTTTTTGGTGTTTATTTCGGGGCATCGACCCGTTTTTAATTAATAGTCGAATCAATAACCTTTCCCGAGAGGAAGTATATTTGGTAGGCAGGTGAACCGGACACTTGTCCCTCTCAGGGACGTTTTTTTATCCCAAATAGGGAAATTACTTTAAAAATTAATTAATAAACAAAAAAAAACTTGAGGGAGTCGATATTCGTCTACTGTGTTGTTTTATAGAAGAGGGACTATCATGATCTGGTGTAGAAACACCCGTTTAATCAGGTGTTAGGCGTTAAACATCTTTTTAACCGTGTTTTGGGAAATTTTAGTATTTTCTCTGGTGTAGAAACACCCGTTTAATCAAGTGTTCAGGCGTTAAACATCTTTTTAACCGGGTTTTGGGTAGTTTTCGTCGATTATCTAGTAAAGAAACGCCCGTTTAACCGGACACTTGTCCTCACAGGTGTAAGGAAGTAGCGGGGACGTTTATTGTCCCTAATAGGGATATTACTTTAAAAACTAATTAATAAATAAAAAAAATTTGTGGGCGTCGACATTCGTCTACTGTGCGGGACGTTGAAATATCGTTTTTTATAGAAGAGGGACTATCATGATTTTCTGGTGTAGGAACACCGTTTAATCAGGTGTTCAGGCGTTAAACATCTTTATAACCGGGTTTTGGGTAGCTTTCGTCGATTTTCTGGTGTAGAAACACCGTGTAGTCAAGTGTCTAGGCGTTAAACATCTTTTAACCGAGTTTTGGGTCGTTTTCGTCGATTATCTGGTGTTGAAACGCCCGTTTAATCAGGTGTTCAGGCGTTAAACATCTTTTTAACCAGACACTTGTCCCCTTTCAGGGACGTTTTATTGTCCCAAATAGGGAAATTACTTTAAAAAAAATTAATAAATAAAAAAAATTGTGGGCGTCGACATTCGTCTACTGTGCGGGACGTTGAAATATCGTTTTTATAGAAGAGGGAGGGAAATATTTTAATAAATCGCCGTCGGACCCTCCCATCAAAATAAGGGGGAAGAGCGACTTAATTTTACTAAAACGTAATACAATATTAATGAAATGATTGAGTGTAGTTGCGCGCAATTCCCATAAAAATCTTACAGTTTACCTCAGTATTACAGTTTCCTCAGGCTTGTGATCTGTGAATCTTTTCATCGTAATTCCTTCGCGCGGGACTGTGATATACAAAAAGTGCCACCCGCGCAGAACTATCATATAGCACTACTCCCTTTTGGAGAAAGGCGCGCTTAACTGTACCCAAATGATTGTGCTAGTTGAGGAGTATGTAATAGACTCTAATGACGAGCCTCTTCCTAATAAACATCTATGTTGACATGTTAATAATAATAATGTAAATGAAAAAGTTTAGGAGAAAAAGTTTTGTAAGCGTGTGAGTGAAATCGAGGTGGAGTGCGTTAAATAGAGGGCCTAAGTATTACAATAGGGGGTGGTGGAAATTACAGCTTGGAGCTAACTTGGCACTTAGAGGTGCTGTGGGCTCAACTTGCGGCTCCGGCTCAACACTCCCTCCGAACCCCCCGCGGCCCACGAAATCTCCCGCTTTATCCCATCCTTTCAAACATAACTTGTATCTCCATTATCGTACAACATTAATTATAACCTCTCGATTCAAACTTGATACAATATTATTTAGAGAAGACGATCGAGCCATTGATAACACAAAATTTTGGTGAAGATCGCCCTGGATCAACCCAGTGTTGCTTTCACTAATTTGATTTCGGCGCCCGAGCTACAACAGCAAACAGTGAAAAAATCGAAAACACATCTCCGTCAAAAAACTCTGATTAAACGGGTGTTCCAACACCAGTTAATCGACCAAAACCCGGTAAAAAAGATGTTTAACGGCTGAACACCTGATTAAACGGGTGTTCTTTACCAGAAAATCGACGAAAACTTCCCAAAACCGGTTTAAAAGATGTTAAACGCCTGTACAACTGATTAAACGGGTGTTTCTACACCAGAAAATCGTCGAAAACAACCCAAAACCAGGTTAAAAAGATGTTTAACGCCTGAACACTTGATTAAACGGGTGTTTCTTCACCAGAAGATCATGATAGTCCCCTAACAGAACTTAACTTCGTTATTTCAAATGAAACCCTATTTTTATTTCAGATTCGTAATCTACGCAAAATGTTAAGTTGATTTGACTATTCATTATCATTTTCAACTACTTTAAAAAATGTCAAATTTTAGCGTTTTTTGCGCTAAAATCCGTTAAAACCGACCAAAGAGATTCATTTTTTTTAAATTTCACTTATTTTTGCCCGAAGATTCCAACTGTCACACATTCAAGCATCTCGGCATTCTGCATCACAGAAAAATTCCGTCAAAAAATCGCAAAAATTTCTGAAGTATGAAAGGGTTCTAACTTGAAAAAAGGCCGTTAGCGACGACATCTCGTGATGCAGAATGCGATGATGCTTGAATTTTTGACAGTTAGAATCTTCGGACAAAAATTAGTGGAATTTAAAAAAAAATGAGTCTCTGATGTCGATTTTAACGGATTTTAGCGCGAAAAACGCTAAAATTTGACATTTTTTGAAGTTGTCGAAAATGGTCATATGAATAGTCAAATCAACTTGAAATTTTGCGTAGATTACGAATCTGAAATAAAAAAATAAGGGTTATCGTTTGAAATAACGAAGTTAGGTTAAGTTGGGGGCATCCTGTATATTCAAAAATTCTTTGATTGAAATTAAGGGGGGTTTACATTTAACTTTTTTCAGCCGGTATAAGAACAATATTTTCATAAAAGGAGATTTATAAAAATAAGGGACATGAACATTTCATGTTAATTTTGTTAAATAAGTAATCCCTAATTACAATAATTAATGAAGGTTGGAAGGATATTGGTTGTAATTTGTGGTTACGTTAATTTTTTTTTTCCTCTCGTGTAAATTGACAATTAATGTCTTGTAGATCGCCATGTTTCGAGTATGTCAGTTGGAAGACTGCGCGCAAGACAAAATGGTCCTCGTGTATTGATTGCAAGGGTTGCCGAGAGACAACAGTACAGGCGGAAGTCGGGGGTAGAAGTGGGAGGACGGAGGGACGGTGGCGGGGGTGAAACCACCCTTATCCTTTAATAAACATCCACCCCCGCCTCCTTTCCTTTTCAACTCGCACAAGAGGGGTCCCTCTCACTTTAATAAGCCAAGGCTTTCCCACCCGCCCCGAGTCCTAAACCACTCTCCTACAATCTCACAAACCTCCCCCCCTCCTTTATCCCGAAAACCCATTTTCCTTCTATCTTTACTACATTTCCCAGTAATCCAACAAGTACTGGAAACTTATAAGATGTCCGACACGGTTATTAAACATCCCAAATTAGATTATTTTAATAAACTAAATTATTTTAAAAACGCCAAAAAAGATGTCAATCATACAAGATTTTTATTGATCACCACGACCGGTTTCGGCTATATTAAACAGCCATCATCAGGTGGGTTTTTTATTCGAACATCAAGTCTATGTAATTTTGAAGGTGTTTTAGACTTTTCTCAGGTGTAGAAACACCCGTTTTATCAGGTGTTCAGGCGTTAAACATCTTTTCAACGGGTTTTGGGTAGTTTTCGTCGATTTTCTGGTGTATAAACACCCGTTATCAGGTGTTTAGGCGTTAAACATCTTTTCCACGGGTTTGGGTAGTTTTCGTCGATTTTCTGGTAAATAAACGCCAAAATAAGAAATAAATGTCAACTCACAAACAGATTTTTATTGATCAACACGACCGGTTTCGGCTATATTAAACAGCCATCATCAGGTGGATTTTTTATTCAAACATAAATTCGATGTAATTTTGAAGAAAGGTCACAAACACTACTTTTTTTGTTGTTTGTTGCTCAAGCAGTGCGTGGTATACAGAGTGTTCCAACTAGAGTAGACCAGCAACTTTACGTCAAAGCATGTAGTGAAAAAAAAAAAATTTGTAGAGACTCGACTATTAAGTCCGAATTTTGCTCCACTCAAAGAGCTTTCCAAAAAGTCTAGTCCCATGAAAATCGGACATTCCGTTCTCGAGATATCTTCAGATTTAGGCAAAAGAGCGTGATAGCTAAATATTAAAATATCTCAAAATCTATAGGTTTTAGAGAGTCGATCATTAAGTCCAAATTTGTGCTCACTCAAAGAGCTTTCCAAAAATTTCGTCCCATGAAAATCGGAATTTCCGTTCTCGAGATATCTTCAGATATAGGCAAAAGAGCATGATATCAAGCTAAAATTTCTCAAAAAATCTAAAATATCTCAAAATCTATAGGTTTTAGAGACTCGACCACTAAGTCCGAATTTGTGCTCCACTCAAAGAGCTTCCAAAAAGTCTAGTCCCATGAAAATCAGACGATCCGTTCTCGAGATATAGGCAAAGGAGCATGATAATATTAAAATATCTCGAAATCTACAGGTTTTAGAGACTCGACCATAAAGTCCAAATTTGTGCTCCACTCAAAGAGCTTTCCAAAAATTCTAGTCCATGAAAATCGGAATATCCGTTCTCGAGATATAGGCAAAAGAGCATGATAGCTAAATATTAAAATATCTCAAAATCCACAGGTTTTAGAGACTCGACCTTTAGTCTGAATTTCTGCACCACTCAAAGAGCTTTCCAAAAAGTCTAGTCCCATGAAAATCGAACAATTGTTCTCGAGATATCTTCAGATATAGGCAAAAGAGCATGATATCAAGCTAAAATTATCTCAAAAAATCTAAAATATCTCAAAATCTATAGGTTTTAGAGACTCGACCATTAAGTCCGAATTGTGCTCCACTCAAAGAGCTTTCCAAAAAATCTAGTCCCATGACAATCGGAAAATCCGTTCTCGAGATATCGGCAAAAGAGCATGATAGCTAAATATTAAAATATCTCAAAATCTGCAAGTTTTAGAGACTCGACCATTAAGTCCGAATTTGTGCTCCACTCAAAAAGTCCAGTCCCATGAAAATCGGAAAATCCGTTCTCGAGATATAGGCAAAAGAGCATGATAGCTAAATATTAAAATATCTCAAAATCTACAGGTTTTAGAGACTCGACCTTTAAGTCTGAATTTCTGCTCCACTCAAAGAGCTTTCCAAAAAGTCTAGTCCCATGAAAATCGGACAATCCGTTCTCGAGATCTACGCTCAATTTTAAGCAAAAAGGAGCTCCAGACCATCAAAAAATGCTAAGATAAACCAGACAGTTCAATAAATTAGATGTTGATTTATTCAACAAACTTCTTTGGTTTTATACTCTAATTATTGAATAATGGTGGGGGGGGGGGTCAGTTAGCCCTAAAACAAGGCCGTAAAGTTATTCAAAAAAAGTTAACGATTTCTCTCCACTTCGATAATCGTTAATGAACTTAAAATTTCAAAAATTATGCGAAAACTGGTTTCTGATTGAATTTCGGGCATTTCCTGGACACTTCGTACTTGTAATAAAATTTTGGATTAACAATAACTTTTTAAACAAGAGTTTACGACCTATTTAATTTTTTTTCCGAATGTTTTAAACTGTCGTGACTTAGGTACGTTTCCCAGGTGAATATTTGCATACGAAACGTAAAAGAGGGGAAAAAAAAACTTTTCATTTTTTACAGGAATCCGCACGTAACGAGAGTGTAAACTGTTAAAAGTTATTAGAAGAATTAAACTTTACGTGTTTTCTAGCGTTTTTCGGGACGGATGGCGTGTGGTGAGAGTGTACTCGCCCTTGTTTCAAACATTGACAAAGATCTGAATGATAAATGAGATTTTAATATTAAAACGTGATAACTATTGAACTGTTTAATAGTGACGTTGGGGTGTTGGAAAGCGTGCTAAATCATAAATATTGGATAATGCATCGGAGATTCCCCCTCCGGCCCGGGTTATAAACTAAGTGGCGGGATGTGAGAGGGTTGGTGTGACGGCTAAGTGACTCGGGTAATCACCACTGCGAGGGAACGAAGGGGGAGGGTGAGCTTTAAAAGGGACGACGGAGGCGAGAGAGATTTAAGAGGGGTTCACGGCGTCTAAAGTGGTCACCCGAGTGCCTCCTGGGGCCGGCGGCGTCCACACACGAAGGATGCCTCTCGGGACCCCCCTTCCCGGATTCTCATGAATTTTACATCGAGGCGCCTTTCGGACACGGGGAGATTCACACCTCAAGAAAAAGACCTCCTTTTCTAAGCTAACACGATTCTACAACCTAATACGGAATTCTTCTACACCTGCTTTTCCGGAAAATCCTTTTTCGTACCGCATAATACTCAAATAATATCGACACAATCACAACGATTTCACTCCACACGAAAGTTCTCTTATTCCATCACCTTTTGACAAAAATACTAGTTTGAAGAGCAACGAAAACTTCCTTAAAGAGAAGGAACAATTCAGGAGGGGGAAGTATAACGGAGGGGAAGTACAAAGAGGGGGAAGAGTTTTTCAAAAAATATCTTTTTTAAGTATCAGGAGGAAATACTGGGCTTTCTGCCCAAGGAATATCTCTCTCGCAAATGGTAAAAGTATCAAATTTCTCCCTACTAATTTTTTTTACACCCAAAATTCGCAAAAATGTAAGGAGTATTTGGTGAAAATTTGGTGAAAATCGGACCAACGGTTCTTCCGCAGCACCAAATATCTCCGCCATTTTTTTCGACCCTGTTGCTTGGTTGAAAACCAAAAAAAAATACTAGTTTGAAGAGCTTCCAACGAAAACTTCCTTGAAGAGAAGGAACAATACAGGAGGAGGAAGTATAACGGAGGGGAAATTCAAGGAGGAGGAAGAGTTTTTTCAAAAAATTTTCTTTTTTTTAAGTATGTAGGTAGAAATAATGGGCTTTCTGCCCAAGGGATATCTCTCTCGCTAAGCGTGAAAGTATCAAATTTCTCCCTACTAATTTTTTTACACCAAAAATTCGCAAAATGGAGTATTTGGTGAAAATTTGGTGAAAATCGTACCAACGGTTGGGCGATTTTATATTCGGCCAATTTAATGACTTTACCGGGATACAGACATGTAAAGTTGGCCAACTTGTGGTCGAGTGCTTTTGCAAATTCGGCCAACTTGTAGAACGAGTGTTTTTGTAAATTCGGCCAACTTGTGGAAATTGTTGATATGTAAATTCGGCCAATGGTATTAACTTTATCGATTTTGAATGCTAATAGGAATTAACGAAAATTATAGACAAAAATTGTCATGAAAAGACACTTCAAAATTAGATTATTCAGTGAATTCATAAAGTAATAAAAAAATACATTGCTCCGCAATTAATTTAATAAGAAGCGTGAGTTGTATGTATTCGTATTCTGTGACCAGGAAAAAAAAAAAAAAAAAAAAAAAAAAAAAAAAAAAAAAAAAAAAAAAAAAAAAAAAAAAAAAAAATCTACCTAAAACATGTAAACTTTACAAAAAAAAAGGTTTTTCTTTATATTTGTTTTTATTGGTATATTTTTTTAACAGACTCGCCTCAAGCATTAATTGGCCGAATTTACTTGCAAGCCTAAAACCAAAGTTTGGCCGAATTTACAAACTCGTCAAGTATCAGATTGATACGGGCAGGTATAGGATTGGCCGAATTTACTACCGCCCCCAACGGTTCTGCCGCAGCGTCAAACGGACATCTCCGCCATTTTTGTCGCCCTTGTTGCTTGGTGAAAATCGGTCGAAACCGTAAAGTGTACCGGAAAAAAATGCTACGGCCGGCCGGAACGACAGACAAAGTTGAGATCGGTATAGATCCATAATCGAATTGACCCTACGGGATCTGGAAGACCCTCAAAAACGTGGAGGGTAAAACAATAACTTCTTTAAGGAAGTTAAAAATGGTTCAGAGTATGAAAATAAAAAAACTTTTGCAGAGACTTAGAAAAAGTAAAAAATCTTCCATAAGCCGAAGATCTACGGTACCTACTATAACTACGAAATTATTTCTGGAGCGAATTTCGAATAAAAATTATGTACGTCTAAATTAGAGACACTAAATAAAATTTAAAAAAATTATTAAAATATTGTCTTCGCTGTTGTATTACAAATTAGAATTTGTCCCTATATGAAAAGGTCACGGATCATTTTTTTACAGGACATCCTATCGCCTTTTTGAGATGAAAAGAGAGAGACGCATATATTTAATTAGAGACAATAAATTATAAATCGTTGGTTTTGGCCTCGGAGTAGCCGAATACGGGCGAAAATAAAATAAGGAAAGAAAAAAAAGGTTTTTGACTTAAAAGGCTATCGGTTAATGAGCAAGTAATTGCATTAAACGCCAAGCGTGCTCCATTTTATCTTCAGCGATCGCCCTCCCTCGCCCCTACACTGTATTTGTCTCGTTAGGCGCTTATTATCTAAATTAAATGCGCATCTGATTCATCCCCACCCTGATTTTAATTCAAGCCTCGTTTAATTACGACCTGTTGAAAAGCTTTGAACGTTTTTTATGCTTATTTGAAGGAAGAGGGTGTCGTCTTGTCATGTCGCCATAGCGACAAGGATCGATCCAGAAGCTTCGGGGGTCGATCCATTATTGATGTGTTCCGTGCGGCCGGAGTTAAGGGCGGCAAACAAATAGAACCCTCGGCCTCTATACCAACTTTTCTTTCCCACCCTAAACAAATCAAAACACCATTTTTTGAGGAGAGGGGAGTTCGGCAGAATCAAAAGATTCAACCTCTTTTTCCTAGGGCTACATTTGTCAACAAGTGATGGTCGGTGGGGGAGTTTTCCGACTCCAAATCGACCCTCTTCAATACAGAAATAAATACTTCAAGGTCAACACGTCATAAAGAAACTATTTAAAATGCAAATTAACAATTCAAAAATTGATTAAACATTTTCCCTACCGAAAGCGCAATTCAGGAAATAAACGGGTAAGGATCCGTTTATAATCCACCGATAGAATGGACAAACTGTCACTAAAAACAGTGTCCAAAAAAAGGAGAAAACGAATACTGTGATGCTTATGTCAAGAAACCACTGTACGCGCGTTTTCAAAGCTCCCCTTGATGTGGCATGATTTTACAGAATTCATGGGAACCCTTGAAATCGGTGGCATAGTCAGTGATATGGGCGTTGCTCAACTGCACCGCCGTTCAACCGCACCGCTATTAACAAAGAGAGTTTTGTTCCTCACTTTTTTACTTATTTATTTTATTCCCTTATTTACTTTGGTCTCTTTGCTAATAGCGATGCAGTTGATCGTCGGTGCAGTTGATCCGGCGGTGCAGTTGATGTCGGTTCCGGTTAGGGTTGATTCGATATGGCCTTCCTTCCGATATATTTATATTGATTTATTTTTCAAATATCGTAAGGAAAATATCGGATGAACCGATATATCGTAAGGAAAATATCGGATGAACCGATATATCGGAAGGAAAATTTCGGATGAACCGATATCGTAAGGAAAATATCGGATGAACCGATATATCGGAAGGAAAATATCGGATGAACCGATATATCGGAAGGAAAATATCGGATGAACCGATATATCGGAAGGAAAATTTCAGATGAACCGATATATCGTAAGGAAAATATCGGATTAACCGATATATCGGAAGGAAAATATCAGATGAACCGTTATCTCGGAAGGAAAATTTCGGATGAACCGATATATCGTAAGGAAAATATCGGATGAACCGATATATCGTAAGGAAAATATCGGATGAACCGATATATCGGAAGGAAAATATCGGATGAACCGATATATCGGAAGGAAAATATCGGATGAACCGATATATCGTAAGGAAAATATCGGATGAACCGATATATCGGAAGGAAAATATCGGATGAACCGATATATCGGAAGGAAAATATCGGATGAACCGATATATCGAAAGGAAAATATCGGATGAACAGATATATCGCATGGAAAATATCGGATGAACCGACATATCGGAAGGAAAATATCGGATGAACCGATATATCGGAAGAAAAATATCGGATGAACCGATATATCGGAAGGAATATATCGGATGAACCGATACATCGGAAGGAAAATTTCGGATGAAACGATATATCGGAAGGAAATACCGCAAATATCGGAAGGAGAATATTGCGATAATTCCGAAATATCGTGATATATCGCACCGGATGTTAACAGTTATTTGTGTGTTGCCCCATTTTTCTTTCGGATTCATATCGCGATATATCGGTAAGGAATATCGTATCGGATATAATAGAGAGTTTTAGCAACTCGTGTTTTGGTCTATTCGTAACACGAATAGCCCTACTCGTATACGAGTGGGCTCTGAGTCGTATTCGTGTTACGAAACGAGAAGATCTACTCGTTGCCGACTCCGAGTGGGATTCGTAAAACGAATAGAAGTGAGGTTAGTCGAACGAACACGTTCAAAGTAATTAAATGTAATCAAAAAGTATAAAATAAAACAGAATTCTTCTAAAATTTTAATTACATTTTAAATTATTACAAATTTATAAATTAAAAAATTTATAAATTAAAAAAAAAGGCGTTAGCCAAGTTTAAAGTCGTTGCGGTTACCTAACACGAAGGTTACAAACATTTCAATCCACGTTTCTTCTGTACCTCGTGTGCACTGTGATTTATACTTATTTTACTTATTTATCTCTATTTTATTTAGTGAAACGTTTTTGTTTTTTTTTTTTTTTGGCTTAAAGAAAAAGTAAGTATACACTACGTTATAGTCCTAAGCTTTTAATTGACGTTGTAGTATGCAGGAAAGCAAAAGAAAAGTAATAAGGTTTTCAAAAAGCGACGACGCATTTCTTTTAAAGGAGGTGCGGGCGGAAAATCCGTTTCTTAATTCGAGTATTTGGCCATCAATTCAATGTAATATGAAAAACTGCACTGGTATGTATAAAAGTTAAAAATTTCATCAAGCTATAGCTTCAAATACCGTTCTGGTTTTACTAAGATGGATTTTTTTATAGCGAATTTCTAAAATACCCATCACAGCCAGGAGTACTGCTTCACATGCATTGAAAGGTTTTAATTTAATCAATTAAACATTATTTTTTAATTTTCTAGCTTTTAGTTAGTTTTAAGGCATTCATAGTAATATTTTAGAGTAATTTAACTAAGTTTTTAGAAGGTATTGATATAAATAAGGCATAAATGTTTAAAATGCCTGTAAAAGCTTTTTTTTCTTTTTTTTTTTTGGAAATTCGCTGTTTGAGAAGTGTGATGTTTGGGAAACATAGTATTTGCTGCCCGATTGATTGGTTGAGAGTGGAGAACTAAAGTTTCAGCTTTTGTATAGCTTTTCCAAGTAAGATTTGGAATTTTCCAAAACATTTGTAACTTTCAAAAGCGATGGCAGATATTTCTTCGTAATTCAGTACAAGAAAAGGTTGGATTTAAATGGAATATTTTATAATTGCTCTGGAAGTTACAATAAGCGTTTAAGAATGTTCCGAATTTGACCGCAAAAATCTATTACATAAGCACCTACACATATTTTTCTTTTGTATATAGAATATTTTTATAACAGGCAAAGACTTCACTGTACGAGCTTTGAAAGATCGACTCGATCACCTGATGAAGCTGTTCAGGTCACAGGATCGTAGCAACTTAAAAAAGTCAGGATCATTGAATTTATAGTTTTAACTTTTATTAATCTAACTAATAACCTAAAAACAACTAACTCTAATGCATGATTTGTTAGTAGTCTTAATTTAATTATGTGTAATAATTATTCAATGTTGGTTTTTCTTGCTAGGAACAACATTCATGTTGTATTATTTTCAGATCAGGAACTGAAGAGGAGTATACGGAAATAATTCAACTTCTGCAAGATATTACAGATTTAAAGGCTGAATTTATGCCTCCTAAAAAGAAGGGTAAGCATAAGAGTATAATTATGGTTACATATTTTGACATGACTCTTGTCTTGTTCGGTATAGCAAAAGTTCAAAATGAGGGCCTTCGCCTTCGGGAAGAAGCCGTCTCCTCTATCGAGATATGTTTTGCTGATGATATGGTAAGTTGTTTTGTGCCAAAATCTACGAATAATTGGAATTTTTTTACAGTTACTTTATCCAGATGTGATACTCCCCCCTAATTCACCCCAAAATCCTATACTCCCCCTAATTCACCCCAAAATCCTATACTCCCCCCTAATTCACCCCAAGATCCTTTACATCTCCCTAGTACTCCCCAAAATCCTTCTATCCCCACCAATACTTCCCAAAATCCTATACTCTCCCCTAATTCACCCCAAGATCCTTTACTCCTGCCTACTACTTCCCAAAATCCTTCTATCCCCCCTACTACTTCCCGAAATTCTTTACTCCTCCCTACTACTTCCCAAAATCCTTCTATCCCCCCTAGTACTACCCAAAATCCATCTATCCCCCCTACTACTTCCCAAAATCCTTTACCCCTCCCTCAATCACGTTCAAGAGGAATACGCCGAGCATCGGAGAACTACCTCTTCGAAAAATTGGAGGTTGAAAAGAGAAAAATAGCTCTTGAAGAAAGAAAAATGAAGTTGGAAGAGGAAAAATTCCAACATCAAAGGAAAATGGAGGAACAAGCGGTAATAAATTAACCTTGAGGCATATCTTTGGCACTTACATAATTGTTTTAGGCTCAACTAAATGCAGAAACTCAAAGAGCAATGCTGGAAATAATTAAAAAAACCTACACTAAATAGATGTACGTGTAAATATCTTTTTGTTGGAACTGTGGTGGAGTTTATTAATACAATTTGGTTTCATTTCAGGGCACATTTCGAGAGATCCAAATTTATCCTTTTTCTTTTTTCGACCACTTAATAATGGTCAAATTAAGTTTCAATCGAGTTTTCCATGAAGTATCTATCGAGGTTTCCATGAAGTATCCATCGAGTTTTCCATGAAGTATCTACCGAGGTTTCCATGAAGTATCTATCGAGTTTTCAATCAAGTTTTCAATTTTTATTTTTATTTCTTTTGTCTTTAATGTAAAACCGGCCAAAAACCAAATTGTACATGTAAATAGGTTGTAAATAAAACAAAGTGGTTTCAATAAAAGTATTTTTATTTAAAAAAAAAAAAAAAAAAAAAAAAAAAAAAAAAAAAAAAAAAAAAAAAAAAAAAAAAAAAAAAAAAAAAAAAACTACCCCAAATAAACTTCTAGTGCAGGAGGTTGCACCCCAAAAAACTGGGCTGTTTGATTGGAGTACAAGCAGGAGTGGCAGTTTGTCAAAAGCACTGCTACCTTGTACATTTCTTCAACGTCCTGAAGAAGTAGCTTTTGATTTTTTTTGAAATCTACAAATGCGAAGAGGGAAACCACTCGCCCAAAACTCCATTCAACGGCCTGTCGCACGGTTGACATTTTTGTGTTGAACGTAGCCTGCGCAGGAGATAGATTGCTTGTTGGGAAGGGTGCGATTAAAAGATTGCGAACTGGGTACGCAGGATCCCCATAGAGGACAAAAGGGGCCACTTTTGATTCCAACTCCTCAAATAAATTGGAATCCGCTAAAATTCCTAAAATGTTTAAATTAATAATTGGCCCATATGTTAGTTATGGATAAAAATACCAGCATCGTGTCGTCTCCCTGGATATGCATCCGACAAGCTTACGATAAGCCCATCGGGGGTCGCCACGCTCTGGAATTTCACACAGTGGTGCCTAAACAGAGTGGTAAGAGTTATCCAAAATAATTTGGAATGGCAAAGTATGCGCTTTGTCTTTTTTTTTACCTCTTGTGGCCACTAAAATAATTTTGCTGGTCCCTGATGGGCCGACAGATGGCCCTCGCGGTTCCATCTATGAAGCCCCAACAACTGCGCAGAGGAGCTCCACGTCTAACTGCAGACTGAAAAATTTTAAGAGATTAATACGACTTAAAATGTTGTGTTACTCACATCAGCATATATTTGTAGCCTTTGATGGTCGAGCCACTCTAAACAAATCAACTTCAGTCTGTCACCTTTCAGACCGAGGATACAGCTGATCATTGCTTTCGCTATGATAGACAAAGCGCTGACGGATCGACCAAATATTGGCGAGATGTCAGATAGGCGGTTTGGGTACGCCAATCTTCTTAATAAAATTAATAAACCCTCTTCCGCTAGAATAAAAAGTTTTAGAAACTTCAGGAAATTAAAACGTGTAAAAAACTTACCAGAAACTGACAATCTATGCCCACAGTTCACAAACTGGGGAAGCCCTAAGGCATCACTCAGCCTGGATATGTCGTCCCGCTTGAACCTGAACATGGATCTAAAGGTTTCTTCTTCGAGAAGATTGAGGTCCATCTTGAACGAAGGAACTCCAACATGTCTAAAATAATTATTTTTTTAATAACTTAAAATAACGAAGGTTAAGCCCATCCCAACCATAGCAACTAAGAAATTAGAGAACTTACCTCCTTTCGCCAAACGCTTCAAGAAATAGCAATTCTTCGAACGTTTCCTCGTCCAACACTTCATCTAAACTTTCTAAATCCATTTTAAAAATTAGAAAAATTAAAGCTTCACGGGACGGTTACACAAACAAAACCTGACTGTTCTCAGCTTCGTATAATTCCGCTTGGAGCGCTAGCTCTACTCGTGCTACGAGTAGCTAAAACTCTAAATTCGGAACCTCCGAATAGGGCTACTCGGGATTTCTATTCGTATTACGAATGGACCAAAACACGAGTTGCTAAAACTCTCTAATATCTGAAGGAAAATATCGGATGAACCGATATATCGGAAGAAAAATATCGGTACAAATATCGCAAATATCGGAAGGAAAATATCGATATTCCGATATATCGGAAGTATCGCAACAACCCTAGTTCCGGTGCAGTTGAGCAACGCCCATGTTACCGACTGAAGCGCCCGCGCTCCCGTTTTCAAAGCTCCCCTTGGCGGCGTCCCGAAATGCTTGTTTACCGTACTGATTATTTAGATGATATGTTATCCATTTCTCTGAAATCCTTAAAATTTCGTAAAAGAGGCTTGTCTACAGGCTCTTCAGCGCAGCATCTCTCCTCTTTCTGCAGATGAAATGCGACCTTTACTACGTGATAAAGTAAACAGTGCAGTCAACACTAATCGACCTCAGCCGGTGCAGTTGATTGCCATCCATGTCATCATACAGTCTTTCTTCTTCTTCGAAGAAAAACAGCAAACAAAGCCCGGATTTTCGGGAAACCATCTAGACAAAATTTTCTTTGAAAAATTCTGTCTTTTAGACAAGAAATCCCTTTTTTAAAGATTTCTGAGTATTTTGTATTAGTCTTTTCGCAAGAGAAGCATTGAAAACTGGGGGCAAAGGCAATGGCCATTCTCCTCTTCATCTTATTGCGAAGGACCCACATCCAAGAAAAGTATCCTTTCCATTTTCTACGAATCTGAATCTCAAGTTTTCTACCTAGGAAGGTTCATTCGGTTCAAATTACTTTGTGATAAAAATTTGTTTCGAAGTGGTTTTCGTTTTCCACCAAATCCGTTCCGATTATACGGTCGAAAGCAGAAAATCGAAAGAAGGGGTGGGTGAAAAAAAAAAAGTGAACGTGGAAAAACGAGAGAATGGGGGTAACCATTGTGATGGAAGAGGGTGCGCCCACCATGCAAATACCTACTATATCGATTACAGGTGGTTACACCCTCACACCTAACCCCTCTTATCGGAGCCGGGTAACTAGCTAGGGAGGGCGAAAACATGGCGAACAGAGTGAGAGGGAAAAAAAGACCGAGTTTATATTCCGATAATCAAAACTGACAAATATCCACGTTTCATTCCGACATCCATTATCGTCGAAATTAGGTTATCGCGTTGCAATTTTAACATCATAAAATTTGATTTTCGCAAATCGAAAAACTTGATTATAACTCGAGATGTCAATTTTTTGTAATTATTCACACTTTTTGGATTGTTTAATCATTTTTGCACTGATAATTTTAAATCTTTTTTAGGAAGTAAAGTTTGTTCACTCACCCGTAAGCTGCTAACGTCGGGTCGTAAGGATAATAACCCGAAGAAGGTTGGAGCCCGCTTGCCCAAGGACTCATATCGCCCGTTGTCGTCGTGTCTTTAAACCATAAGGGTTACTCTAGAAAAAAAAAAAAATTAATAAAATATTTTTAAAAAATTAAATAATTACTGTTTTCATGGGAGAAGAATTTAACGATTTCAAAATAACATTTTTAAAAATATTTCTTTCTTTTGTTCTCCTTTAAAACCTTAAAACAATAAAATCAGATATAAATTGAGATATAAATCTTCGAAACCAATCAATCGTTTTGAACTTTTTTTTTATTTCTTTCTCTCCCCATTTCTCATTGTACCTATATTTTATTGTTGATTTTTTATTCTATTCATAACGTCTTAAGTGGCAATTAAAAATATGAAATGGTTTTTTTTTTTCTTTTTAATACAGACGGAAAAAATGTTTCATGAATCGCCTGTTTATCGAGGGCGTTTTGGGTTTTAATTGCGTGTCAATATTTTTCCGGATGTCGAAAGTTTTATCGGGATGGAAAGAGGAAAAAAATGATAACGGGTATCGAGCGAAAATTTACAAATAAATGATTACTTAATGGTTTATTATTCGATAGATAAAATCAACGCATATCAACAATCGGGGGAAATTGTCTTAAAAAGTATTACAACAGTGGTACAAAAAAATTCCTCCGTACTAAACAGTGTGTTCCGGCGTTAAACATCTTTATAACAGGGTTTTGGGTCGTTTTCGTCGATTTTCTGGTGTAGAAACACCCGTTTTATCAGGTGTTCAGACGTTAAACATCTTTTTAACCGGTTTTGGGTAGTTTTCGTCGATTTTCTGGTGTAGAAACACCCGTTTTATCAGGTGTTCAGGCGTTAAACATCTCTTTTACAGGGTTTTGGGTCGTTATCGTTGATTTTCTGGTGTAGAAACACCGGTTAATAAGGAGTTCAGGCGTTAAACATCTTTAAAACCGGGTTTTGGGTCGTTTTCGTTGATTTTCTGGTGTAGAAACACCGTTTAATAACGAGTTCAGGCGTTAAACATCTTTCTCACTGTGTTTTGGGTAGTTTTCATCGATGTTCTGGTGTAGAAACACCCGTTTAATCAGGTTTTCATGCGTTAAACATTTTTATAACCGGGTTTTGGGTAGATTTCGTCGATTTTCTGGTGTAGAAACATCCTTTTTATCAGGTGTTCAGACGTTAACATCTGTTTAGCCGGGTTTTGGGTAGTTTTCATCGATTTTCTGGTGCAGAAACACCCTTTTTATCTGGTGTTCAGACGTTAAACATCTTTTTAACCGGGTTTTGGGTAGTTTTAGTCGTTTTTCTGGTGCAGAAACACCCGTTTAATCAGGTGTTTACGCGTAGTCTTTTTATCAGGTTTTGGGTCGATTTCGTCGATTTTCTGGTATAGAAACATCCTTTTTATCAGGTGTTCAGACGTTAAACATCTTTTTAACCGGGTTTTGGGTAGTTTTAGTCGTTTTTCTGGTGCAGAAACACCCGTTTAATCAAACATCTTTTAGCCTTGGTTTTGGGTAGTTTTCATCGATTTTCTGGTGTAGAAACACCCGTTTTATCAGGTGTTCAGGCGTTAAACATCTTTTACAGGGTTTTGGGTCGTTATCGTTGATTTTCTGGTGTAGAAACACCGGTTAATAAGGAGTTCAGGCGTTAAACATCTTTTAAAACCGGGTTTTGGGTCGTTTTCGTTGATTTTCTGGTGTAGAAACACCGTTTAATAACGAGTTCAGGCGTTAAACATCTTTCTCACTGTGTTTTGGGTAGTTTTCATCGATGTTCTGGTGTAGAAACACCCGTTTAATCAGGTTTTCATGCGTTAAACATTTTTATAACCGGGTTTTGGGTAGATTTCGTCGATTTTCTGGTGTAGAAACATCCTTTTTATCAGGTGTTCAGACGTTAAACATCTGTTTAGCCGGGTTTTGGGTAGTTTTCATCGATTTTCTGGTGCAGAAACACCCTTTTTATCAGGTGTTCAGACGTTAAACATCTTTTTAACCGGGTTTTGGGTAGTTTTAGTCGTTTTTCTGGTGCAGAAACACCCGTTTAATCAGGTGTTTACGCGTTGTCTTTTTAACCAGGTTTTGGGTCGATTTCATCGATTTTCTGGTGTAGAAACACCCTTTTTAATCAGGTGTTCAGGCGTTAAACATCTTTTTAACGGGTTTTGGGTAGTTTTTATCGATTTTCTGGTGTAGAAACACTTTTTATCAGGTGTTCAGACGTTAAACATCTTTTTAACCGGTTTTGGGTAGTTTTCGTCTTTTTTGTGATGTAGAAATCCCTAGGTGATCATTTTGATTTTTTTGTGTGAACTTACAAATTTATAAAGTAGATAAAAAAAAAGGAAAGTGATGTCGGAATTTTTGCTACAGTCAAAATATCGCTTATAATCGGATTACAGGGAATCTTAACACGATTGAAAATAAAACAAATAGTACAAAAAACCGGAGAGAAAGAAAAAAAGAGCTCGTTTTCCGCAGGTTAATTGAGTCTTTGGGAAACCACTTAAAAGCGGGATCCGTAATGCCTCCGGGGGGTGTATCACGCCTCGATTCACCCGCAGGGATGGGGATTTCCAGATGCGAAATCAATGCGTTTTCAGGAGGGGTTCCGAATGAAGGAAACTCAAGCATGTAATTGTATCAAATCCTTATTTGCCTCCCGGCTTTCGAAACCATTACTATACACACCCGAAACTTTTTTTAAACAACAAAACCTTCCTAATATTAGCGTTTTTCCTGAGATTTTTTTTTCTATAAGAATGTTTAAAAAACGGCACCGCGGTATTGAAATCCTTCTTTCTCCCCAAAAAAGCCCAAATGGTCGTCTAAAAAAAAGGACGGGGGAAAAAGTCAATTGATATTCAGAGGGTAGAGTGCGATAGGTGTCAAGTAGGGTTTCTGATACGATCGGCTTCTCAATGGACTCTTTGGAGAGAGAGAAAAAGAACCGAAAAAAAAAAGCTTAAGAAAGGACCGCTCTCCCCCGTACCTATCAATGAGTTATATTTCCTGCCTTCCTCTCTCGTAATTGTCACCTCAGTCCCCTTATAAATATCAACAAACAAGCGTCTAACGGGACGTCTGATTACAATAAATGCCCTAAACGATTTTTTAAAAAAGATTTTTTTCAAATAAAATGCTACTAAAAAGGGAAAAAGTACTGGTTTGAAGAGCTTCCAACGAAAACTTCCTTAAAGCGAAGTAACAATATAGGAGGGAAAGTTTTTAGGAGGGGGAAGTATAACGGAGGGGACCTAAACCGGAGGGGGAAGTATAAAGGAGGGGACGTAAACCGGAGGGGGAAGTATAAAGGAGGGGACGTAAACCGGAGGGGGAAGTATAAGGGAACGAAAGTATAACAAAGGGAGGGAAAGTATAAAGGAGGGAAGTGTAAAAAGGGGAAGTATAAGGGAGGGGGATTTTTTTTTTCGAAAAATTTTATAAGTTTTTTTTTCAATGTTCCCAGTTTTTTTTTCGAAAAATTTTCGTTTTTTTAAATTTTTTAAGTTCTTTTTTCGAAAATTTTTGTAAGTGTCAAGGTAAAAATAATGGGCTCTTTGGCCTAGGGATGTGCCTCTCGTAATGGGTAGAAGTATGAAATTTCTCCCTACTAAAAAAATAATAATTAAAAAGTGGCAATTTTTTTTACACCAAAAATTCTTAAAAAATAAAGGCTTCTTTTACTTTAAAAATAACTCCGGGATATTAATTTCTCTTTACAAATGGTTTGTGGGTTAAAAAACAATTTTGAAACAATCAAAAGGCAATATAATTTCGCCGCCTATTCCATTTCTCACCCCATTATTGCGTTTCGAGTGGTTTTCGATTTTCGGGTTGGGGAGGTGGGCTCGGTTGACGCTCAAAATGGGATTTTGAACGGGCGAACCCCTCCGTGAAATTTATGTGCGAATAATACGTCCGGGAAAACTCGGGGGAGTGGTGAGCGATAAATCTAAAAGCGGCACGAGACCTCCCCGTTAATTCGCGGTAAACCATCAGAAATAATTAACAAATAAAAAAAAAACCGAACGGATTTATCAATTTCATTGTCGACATCAGAAAACGGAGGTCGAACCTCAAAAGGGAGCTTGAACGGCGTTTAATTGCTTTTCATGAATAATGCAAACGGGCACATTAACGTTTTAACCCTATTTATTTTTTAATAAACCTTCATTTTTGCCCTATCAAAACGGCTTAAATTAACCAACAAGTGTTCAGGCGATTTTACGAACCTTTATTAACACGTAAATGACCTCAAACATTGCGAGTCTTTTATACGGTAAAAGATGGGTTCCTTTGCATATTACAAAAGGGTAACTTTTCTAAGGGATAACATTCGTTTACGCTCATTTTTGTCGAGCTTTGTAATAGAAGGCTCTAGAATGGTTTAAGCCACTCCCGCAGACCAATAGAGGCTCTAGAATGGTTTAAGCCACTCCCGCGACCAATAGAAGGCTCTAGAATGTTTTAAGCCACTCCTTCAGACCAATAGAAGGCTAGAATGGTTAAGCCACTCCCGCGGACCAATAGAAGGCTCTAGAATGTTTAAGCCACTCCCAGACCAATAAAGGCTCTAGAATGGCTTAAGCCACTCCCGCGACCAATAGAAGGCTCTAATGGTTTAAGCCACTCCCAGACCAATAGAAGCTAGAATGGTTAAGCCACTCCCGGACCAATAGAAGGCTCTAGAATGTTTAAGCCACTCCCAGACCAATAGAAGGCTCTAGAATGGCTTAAGCCACTCCCGCGACCAATAGAAGGCTTAAATGGTTTAAGCCACTCCCAGACCAATAGAAGGCTCTAGAATGGCTTAAGCCACTCCGCGACCAATAGAAGGCTCTAGAATGGTTTAAGCCACTCCCAGACCAATAGAAGGCTCTAGAATGGTTAAGCCACTCCCGCAGACCAATAGAAGGCTCTAGAATGGTTTAAGCCACTCCCGCGACCAATAGAAGGCTCTAGAATGGTTTAAGCCACTCCCGCAGACCAATAGAAGGCTTAGAATGGTTTAAGCCACTCCCGCGACCAATAGAAGGCTCTAGATGGTTTAAGCCACTCCCGCAGACCAATAGAAGGCTCTAGAATGGTTAAGCCACTCCCGCAGACCAATAGAAGGCTTAGAATGGTTTAAGCCACTCCCAGACCAATAGAAGGCTCTAGAATGGTTAAGCCACTCCCGTAACCAATAGAAGGCTGTAGAATGGTTAAGCCACTCCCGCAGACCAATAGAAGGCTCTAGAATAGTTTAAGCCACTCCTGCAAACCAATTGCAGGCTCTAGAATCTCTAGAGTAACATAACTAGGAAACCAATTATTTGGGGGAAACACAATTTTGAGAGGGAGGAGGAGTTTTTTTTAGTTTGCTGTCAAAAGTCGGAAGGGGGGGCCCCAGGCGGGGGCTCTCGCCATATTGCCATGGCGCCGTTTCTGAGCCAACTCCAGAGGAATTAACTTCCAAACAAAATCCCTCTACCCAGCCTGGGATCGAACCCCGGAAGACTATTAATTTTACATTATATAAAAAATAACATCCGAGGAAGAGAAGAAAAATAAACAGGAATATTTTACGACCAGTTTCGACCTAAAAGCTCTCATCAGGTGAACTATTTCCCGGTTATTGTGGCTAATTTAAAAATAATGTTAAAAAGCTCGAGCGGTTCTCGCCACTTAAGGCCTCGCTTCCTGAACACATTAATTTTTCAACGTTTTGCGATTTAAAATAATATAATAATAATTGTTAATAATAATAATAAATTGTTAATAATAATAAATGTTCTTCCTCTTTTTTGTCGGGGACATCTTAAATTTTCGGCAGTTTGAAGATATTGAATGTAATAAAAGATGTTTGAAAATTGTTTGCCAAATTAAATTATTGGTTTAAAAAAAACTTTAGATACTGTGTATATTAAGGGACCCTCTCGTTTACACCCTCTCGTCTCATGGGAAAAACTGTGGGGGGAAAGGATAAAAAGAGGGTAAGAATTGAAAAATGCAGTATATATTCATTTGAGGAGGGAAGGCGGCAGAGGATCCATCCCCAAAGGGCTTCACCCTCCGTCACCCTTCAAAACCGCCTCCCAACCCCCGAAAACTCTCAGCCCACAACTGATTATTTGCTCCATTTATCCCATCGGAATTAATACTTCTCATTCAACAGGCCACCCCAACTTCACGTCAATTATTGTGTCTTGAGGTGACGGGACGAAATTTAAAAAGAAAAAATAAATAAGACCGCCTATAAATATTGCAGAAGCTCTTAATTTATTGCATTAATTAATAAAATAATCTCCTTTAAAGGTCCCCGTAGGGACATCTGGCGAGTTAATATTCAACAATGGGCGCCTCTTGGCACGGGAGCGGAAAAAGGAGCGTTCGGCGGGGGGGGGGGGGGAGGTTTCGAAAGCTTGCAACCGAGACCATTAACAATAACTGTCACGACGTGAGAAATGTCGACAACAGCCCATTTTTACATCTCTCGAAACGCGAATGCCAGGCTAAATATACACAAGCCCTAAATCACCGATAAACCTACGTTTTTTTCTCACCCTTCTTACTTCAAGTGGACGTTTTTGTACAAAATTCAAGCCTAAAATAATCTTCACTATCAAACAATATTGTATTGCGCATGCTCCAGGAGTTTCAAACTACGGTTGGAACAAAGCTAAGATGTTCTTTTTTACAATTACAGGCAGAAATGTTCTTCCTCTTCTTGAGAAAATGCCCTCGAGGGCAGCTCCACAAAATAACAATATTTTGATAGTAAAATCAACTTCTTGCGGAATATACGCAATAAAAATTAAAATGTAATAATCTTCATGTTAATTATTATTTTTTAATTTCTTTAAAATATAATTTTCACTTAAAAATACTGTTGTGGAGCTGCGGAGGGCATTTTCTCAAAGAAGAGGAAGAACATTTCTGCCTATGTAATTGTAAAAAAAGAACATCTTAGCTTTGTTCCAACCGCAGTTTGAAACTCCTGGAGCATGTGCAGAAGACGTCAGATGACTTCAGATTTGAATGACGTCTAATTCGACGTACAAATCCTTCTGCGCATGCTCCAGGAGTTTCAAACTGCGGTTCGAACAAAGCTTTTATTTAGACCATCACGATATTTTTAACTTCCTCGAAGAAGTATTGTGATACCCTCCACGTCGGGTTTTTGGGGTCTTCCAGACCCCGGAGGGTCAAATCGAATATTGATCTTTACCGATCTCAACTTTGTCAGTGGTTCCGGCCGGCCGTTACGCCGAAATGATTTGAATGAATTTCGAAAAATTGCGGAGATATTATGTCTTTTGAAATTTTAAAATTCGCTGCGGCCGAACCGTTGGTCCGATTTTCACCAATTACTCCTTATATTTTTTACGATTTTTTGGTGCAATAAAAAAAAAAGATTTTTTTTATGGTTTTTTAGTAGGGAGAAATTTGATACGTCCACCGTTTGCGAGAGAGCATCCCTTGGGCAGAAAGCCCATTATTTTACCTCGATACTAAAAAACTTAGAAAATTTTTTGACGAAAAAAATTGAAAATAGCTTGGAAAATTGTCGAAAAAAAAAAAAATAGAAAAAAAAAATTAAAATTTTTTGAAAATAGAAAAATTTGTCTAAATGCTTGAAATTATTCTTCCCTCCATTTGTACTTCCCCCTCCTGAAACTTCCCTTCCTTTATACTTCCCCCCTCCATAAACTTCCCCTTCGTTATACTTCCCCCTCCTTAATACTTCCCCTCCTATATTGTTCCTTCTCTTTAAGTTTCGTTGGAAGCTCTTCAAAATAGTACTTTAAAAGTATCAACGCGGAAAAAATTCATGTCTTCGCCTAGCCAGACCACAGGGAACAGGCGTAAACAGCGTACTACTATTACAAACTATCAAAATAGTCGTTTCTTGGCTAATTATAAATGATAATTTTCGACTCCGGCGTCTAAAGACCCTGCCCCAAAAACCGGAAGGTCATTTTTCTTGTTATTTATTTTTAAAAATTTGTCAATCTTAAAAATTATTTAAGAAAAAAAAGAGAAAGTTTTATTGTTGTTAAGGAGTTGTCAATTAGAAAACCGGACTGACACTTGAGGCGCCACCGGAGTCGAAGAATGCGCGACATTCCCGCGTCGTCCCCTTCCACATTCGCATTTTTTCTCTTTTTTTATTCGCTTGAAATTAAACCTGACATGATAAGTGCTATAGGTTTTCTTGTTTCATTCCCATCGATTAGAGCTTACATTTTATACGCTTTTAAGTAGTAAAATTAAAAATGGGGGCTCAATTTCGTTGAAAAGATTTTATTCTTTGGTTTAAAAAAATTGTCGATTTACTTCTCTTTTACGTTTGAGACAAATGGGATTTGAATCATAGAAAAGAGGGTGAATATTGAATATAAAGGGGATGAAAAGGGGGAGTGTGAAAAAGATGTCGAGGGCGTGATATTCATCATCCGCCAATACAATAACGCTCGACACTAAGCCGGAGTCGTTAATATGAGTTAGTGCCTCTTATCTTTTTTGGCCTCAAAAAATTCTCTCCCTTCCCTCTGTAATACCGTTGTTTATCCAATCGAAGAGTTCTTTTATGATACATGACTGTCCCAGGTGTCGACGCGTTTATCCATCTTTTATAAATATAGTTCCAATCTTTTTAGCAGGTGCAAAGCACCTGTTTGCATTTTTTTACTTTATAGACCAATAAATATGATAATTAAAAATATAGGTGTTTAAAATTTTAAAATAAATCATTTATGATCAGTTTTAAAACAGTGTTTAAAAACAAATACAGTGAAACTTCCCTTAACGGACACCTCTTAAAAGCGGACATCTCCCTTCAACGGACAAATTCAGATTCCCCGGCGTTAAAACATAGGAAAAGGTATTCTAAATATTTCTATAAAGCGGACACTCTCAATAACGGACGCGGACAGCCTGAAAAATTCAATTTTACCCCTAAAAGTCTCCTATAAGCGGACAGCACGTTTTTTCAAGGACAAAGTTTATTGACATTCTGTTGTTCTAGAGATGTTTTGTTTACATTTTGCATCTTACTTATGATCTTTGACCTTAGTTAATCCCTTTTTGTCCCTCACCATGTCTTTTATTTATAAAATTCAGTTATACTCTTGACTTCACTTCAAATTTGATTTTTTATTTATAATATGTATGTACATATGTAATATCGTATATATGTATGTAATAATACATATTATGTTTCCTAATCAGAAATTAAACTTCATTTTCATTTTTTTTAAAGTTTTTTCTTCCTATTTTCCGAAAAGCGGATACCTCTATACAGGGTGTCCGGAAACACATGGCAAGCGTCTGGGAGAGCGTTAAAAAGTGGTTTTACGAAAAAAAGTTAAATGTAAACCCCCTTAATTTAAATCAAAGAATTTGATGGTGTAGTTTAAATCCGCCTGGATATACAGGGTGTCCCAGACACAACCTAACTTCGTTATTTCACCTCTATTTTTTATTTCAGATTCGTAATCTACGCAAAATTTCAAGTAGATTTGAGTACTCATATGACAATTTTGGACAACTTTTAAAAAAGTCAAAATTTAGCGTTTTTTGCGCTAAAATCCGTTAAAATTGACCTAGGAGACTCGTTTTTTTTTTAATTCCACTTATTTTTTCCCGAAGAATCCAACTGTCTCAAATTTGAGCATCTTCGCATTCTGCATCACGAGATTTCGTCGCTAATGGCCTTTTTTCAAGTTAGAACCCAAATTTTTAGTTCAGAAATGAAAATTAGCACTTGTTGAAAGGAATTTTTCTTTCGGACCACAAATTTTGAAAGAGCTACAGCGTCTTTGTGTTTATGCATCAAAAATTAAAATTCCGTCAACAAATCGCTAATTTCCATTTTTGAAGTATGGAATTTGGAGTTAAACTTGAAAAAAGGCCATTAGCGACGAAATCTCGTGATGCAGAATGCGAAGATGCTCAAATTTGAGACAGTTGGATTCTTCGGGAAAAAATAAGTGGAATTAAAAAAAAACGAGTCTCCTAGGTCAATTTTAACGGATTTTAGCGCAAAAAACGCTAAATTTTGACATTTTTTAAAAGTTGTCCAAAATCGTCATATGAGTACTCAAATCTACTTGAAATTTGCGTAGATTACGAATCTGAAATAAAAAATAGGGGTTCTCATTTGAAATAACGAAGTTAGGTTGTGTCTGGGACACCCTGTATATCCAGGCGGATTTTAAACTACACCATCAAATTCTTTGATTTAAATTAAGGGGGGTTTACGTTTAACTTTTTTTCGTAAAACCACTTTTTAACGCTCTCCCAGACGCTTGCCATGTGTTTCCGGACACCCTGTATATCTATGTAATAATACATATTATGTTTTCCTAATCAGAAATTAAACTTCATTTTTCATTTTTTTCAAAAGTTTTTTTTTTCCTATTTTCCGAAAAGCGGACACCTCTATATAGCGGACAAATTTCCGGTCCCCAGGAGTGTCCGTTATTGGAAGTTTTGAAAAAAGTTGAGTTTCCGTTATGAAAGTAAATCGCGAATACTTTTTTTTCCAGAAAGGTTGAATGACAGTTTATTTTTGTCTCTTTTTCTTCTGTATTTAATTAGGTATTGAAATAAAGCCGAATCGCAGCAGGGAGTCCGTCCTGTCGCTAGTGACGCTGAACCACAGCGGGGGAAAAACCGGTCTACAAAACGAGGATTACTAGTTTTTGCTGTCTTTAGGTTCAAGTGGAAGGTTTTTTTTTTATTATATATCTTTTTTACCGGCTCAGACGCCGGAGGGAAGAGACAAACGGGACGAGAGAGAAGAAAAAAGGGAGAAACGAGATCGTTTTTTGGGAAAGAAGTCAAGTGTAAAAGAATGCTTCGTCGCCTCTAAAGGTGTCCGAGTATAAAATATGTCGAACGAAAAAAGGGACAACAAATTCGAGCCGTCACATATTAAGACTTTCGGTGTTTCACACTCGAAAACAGAAGACCAAAAAAAAGAGAGAAAAATTTTTTTCATAACTTACAAGTGGTGAATAAAATGCTGAACTGTCTATACTAGGATATGGGTTTTGATCTGTTGAGGGGTAGTGTGCTGAGTAGACGGGAGGCCTCGGGTAGGACGAAAGGGCGAGGCGAGCGGTGGTGTCGTACTGGCACGAGCAGACAGTCTGCCCGGAGACCGGATCAGTGAGCACGGGACGCCCTCCTTCGCAGCAGGGACTCCCGGGCGTCGGCGAGACAGCTCCTCCCGTGCTTCCTCCGGAGAAACGGCTACCTAGAAAAAAACACACGATTAATCTTTATGTCATAATGACAAAGGTAGAGGGACGAAAAAAAATTCGTCGTTCTTGAGTTCAATGACTTGTGTTTTTTGATGTTTTAATGAAATCATAAAAATGAGACAGAAAAACATGCGTTAAACATGACTTTTTTCGTGGTGTTGGAGAAAAGGGAGTTTATTTATCTTAAAGATTTATCTTCCAATCGGTTTTCTGTTATGTTTCCAGTTGCTACGCACATGCCTCACCAACATGCGCAGACACCCCCATGAGATAGGAGAGGGAAAATAAAACCCCTATTCAAACCTCCCCAACCTCGCCCCTTATTTTGACAGATATTTGACGTCGCACAAAAGCTTTGACACCAGTTTTCCCCGAGATATGATGGATCGGAAAGGAAGACTCATCCATAACACAAACACACTCGGCATACAGATAATAAAAGAACCCCCGCTACTCCGTCCTTTTCATCCCCTCCGGTCCCTTTTTCTTTTTAATTGATTCCTATATCACACCCGGCCACAGACAGATTACAGATCTCATCCCAAAACCATTATTGAATCATAAATATTTATGTTTGCACCACTAGTTAAGAGGTTTCTCTTCCTCTCTATCTACCCTTTTATCGCTTATTGATTTCGTAATTAAATATTTTAATCTCTTTATTAATTGAAAATTAATGTCACCGTTTAGGATGCAACACCGTTTAGCAATGTACATAGAAAAATTTTAAAAATTCTGTCTAAAGAATATGAATAGTAATCATGAAGTTTGTTCCAACCTGCAGCTCTTAAACCGCATATGAATTACAGGGAGTTCCATGGACGTGGAAAACGCCCTAAACGGTGTTTACAGGGAGATGGCCAGAGGAAAAGGTCTTAAAATGTGATTATTAGGAGAAGGACAGTGGAAAAGGTGTTATCGGTGAAGGAAAAGGTGTTTATCGGGAGAAGGAAAGGGGTTTATCGGGTGAAGGAGTTTATCGTGAGAAGGAAAAGGTGTTTATCGTGAGAAGGAAAAGGTGTTTATCGGGTGAAGGAAAAGGTGTTTATCGTGAAAAGGAAAAGGTGTTTATCGGGTGAAGGAAAAGGTGTTTATCGGGTGAAGGAAAAGGTGTTTATCGGGAGAAGGAAAGGTGTTTATCGGGAGAAGGACAGAGGAAAAGGTCCTAAAAGGTGTTTATCGGGAGAAGGACAGAGGAAAGGTCCTAAAAGGTGTTTATCGGGAGAAGGACAGAGGAAAAGGTCCTAAAAGGTGTTTATCGGGAGAAGGAAAAGGTGTTTATCGGGAGAAGGGCAGAGGAAAAGGTCCTAAAATGTGGTTATCGGGAGAAGGACAGAGGAAAAGGTCCTAAAAGGTGTTTATCGGAAGAAGGAAAAGGTGTTTATCGGGAGAAGGACAGAGGAAAAGGCCTAAAATGTGTTTATCGGGAGAACGACAGAGGAAAAGGTCCTAAAATGTGATTATTGGGAGAAGGACAGAGGAAAAGGTCTAAAAGGTGTTATCGGAGAAGAACAGAGGAAAAGGTCCTAAAAGGTGTTTATCGGAAGAAGGAAAAGGTGTTTATCGGGAGAAGGACAGAGGAAAAGGCCCTAAAATGTGTTTATCGGGAGAACGACAGAGGAAAAGGTCCTAAAATGTGATTATTGGGAGAAGGACAGAGGAAAAGGTCCTAAAAGGTGTTTATCGGAAGAAGGACAGAGGAAAAGGTCCTAAAAGGTGTTTATCGGGAGAAGGACAAAGAAAACGGTCCTAAAAGGTGATTATCGGGAGAAGGAAAAGGTGTTTATCGGGAGAAGGACAGAGGAAAAGGCCCTAAAATGTGTTTATCGGGAGAAGACAGAGGAAAAGGTCCTAAAATGTGTATATTTATTTATCTTTATTTATTTTTCCTACTTGCTTACCGGTTGCTACAACCAAAATTGCACCAATTTTTTTTAAATATTACAAAAGCAATATACAAAAACAATATAAAATAATAAGAATATAGATAAAAATATAAAATGTAGAACTTAAACAAAAAACTCTCTGAAAATACAATAAAATCATCAATTCAGGTACCAACGCATTAGATTTGATTTTATGAAAGACAAGGGGTCACCAAAAAAATCCAAATCAGTGGAATTTAGAAATACATTTGCAGTTGATAGGGCAACGCACAACATTATCGGGAGAAGGACAGAGGAAAAGTTCTAAAAAGGTGTATATCGGGAGAAGGTATAGAGGAAAAGGTCCTAGAAGGAGTTATAGGGAGAAGGACAGAGGAAAATGTCCTAAAAGGTGTTTATCGGGAGAAAGAAAAGGTGTTTATCGGGAGAAGGGCAGAGGAAAAGGTCCTAAATTGTGATTATTGGGAGAAGGACAGAGGAAAAGGTCCTAAATTGTGATTATTGGGAGAATGACAGAGGAAAAGGTCCTAAAAGGTGTTATCGGGAGAAGGACAGAGAAAAAGGTTGTTTATCGGGATAAGGTCAGAGGAAAAAGTCCTAAAAGGTGTTCATCGGGAGAAGGAAAAGGTGATTATCGGGAGAAGGACAAAGGTGTTTATCGGGAGAAGGACAGAGGAAAAGGTTCTAAATGTGATTATTGTAGAAGGACAGAGGAAAAGGTCCTAAAAGGTGTTTATTGTGATAAAGACAGAGGAAAACAACTTAAAAGGCTTTTCTCGGCAGGGAAAACGCTCGGAAATCATATCTCCAAAGAAAAAGAAAAAAAATGGATGCACGAAATCAGAGTGCGCAAAAGGACTCGGAAAAAATGGCTAATTGAAAAGCAGTATTAGGCTCAAATTTAATTAGGAGTTAATTTTAAATAGACGGAACAGAGGGAACGACCACAAAAATGCATGAGGCCGTTCAAAAGAATAAAAAAAATGAATTCTTCAATCAATATTAAAATAACTAAAAGTAATGAAAAAAAAAACAGTTAATGAAGAACGTATTTAAAAAAATTTCGTATTCCAAAATCGGCAAGACATTGTTCATTTGTAATTCGTTAAAAATGTAAAAAATAAATGAATCGTTTTCATAAAATTGTCACGATGGCCTTTTTATTAGTGGATATTTGCATACAATGATGTGAGAGAGAGAGGGATGAAAAAAGGATCTAATCAACACTAAAATGGAATGTATTCCTTTCTTAAATACGAGTCATTAAGATTGTATGGGAGTAAAAGGGAGTGAAAAGAAAGGAAAAAAAACGTGAAGGGAGGGGAAAATCTGTTGCTTACTGCTCTAATCAGGAGGCTCTTAATGTTTAAATAGCCCTAAAGGGCTTAAAAGAGGGGTAACTTTGAGATATAGATTTCTCATCCAATTTAGCCGGTTTGAAGAGCCTCTGAAGGGTGTCTTACTCCCCCTTCAAGAGCCATCCAACGAAACAATTACTTATTAGTGGGAGTGAGGATGGAAAAGGGGCCGGATTTTCAACAACCCTTCAACCAAGAGTACTTCTTTATAAAAAGAATAAGTTTTGTAAACAGAAATACGCTGCAATTAGGGAAAAAAGGGCGGAAAATTTTAATTTATGGAATAAGTGTTTTGACAACGCCAAAATGTTTTTCTGCTCAGTACGATTGAAAAAATTGCAGGCTTAAACTGGTAAGAAGTTAGGTTGTCAAAAAGCGATTTTTATTGATTTTATACAAATATCTCTAAAACTATGAGGTTTAGCGTATAAAATATTCAGTACAAAAATAATCTCCATTAAATTTTTAACAAAAAGTGTCTTAGCAAGATGTACAGTTTCGGAGTCATTCGCCGTCAAAAACCTTTTTTTTAACCTATTCAAACGTCAAAAAGTGACATTTTAGCAAATCTAGTAATAAACAAATATTTTATATCAGATTTGAACGACTTTAAAAGTTTCTAAATCTCATAAGTTTATAACCTTTAAAATTAGCCTAATATGGACTCCGTCCGATCAAATTCAAAGCTTAAGAAAAAACAAGGATCCTTGAATATTATAAATTTTAAGTTTTTATAAAAAAAAATACCGTGATGGTCTAAATAAAAGCTTTGAAACTTCCGGAGCATGCGCAGAAGGATTTATACGTCAAATTAGACGTCATTCAAATCGTTTGTCCGTCAAATCTGAAGTCATCTGACGTGAAAATTCTTCTGCGCATGCTCAAACTACGGTTGGAACAAAGCTAAGATGTTCTTTTTTTACAATTAGGCAGAATGTTCGCAAAAAACAGAAACTACGAATGATTAAAAAACATAAATCTCTGTTCTCATAACTTTTCCTTGAGACAGACATGTCGGTTTTTAAAGTGTAAAAAGTGTCTCAGTGGTTAAGCCGGAAGGAGAGGGAGTGTAATTACCTCATGTGGTGGCGGTGGGGACCGATATCCTCACGCTTTTATGATGGATCGTTTTGTGACAAAAGCCCCACGCCCATCATTCCGATTATGCACGGCATCTATTTATTCTCCCTAAACACGCTTCTTGCGGGAGACATATTTTGTTTTAATTCTCCCGGGCGCGTTGATTGTTATTTTAACACTTTTATCTAGAAAAACAATGGTTTTGAAAGAAAT
Source organism: Orius insidiosus (assembly GCA_014119065.1). Lineage (NCBI taxonomy): Eukaryota > Metazoa > Arthropoda > Insecta > Hemiptera > Anthocoridae > Orius > Orius insidiosus. The sequence goes on along the minus strand of JACGAQ010000015.1, from coordinate 546,338 downwards.
TAATTTTACACACATGAAAACCGAAAGGAAATGGGAATTATGTTATTATTTGTCACGCAATTTTAGTTTTCCGTCAGTGTGTGTATTTAGTACACCTAGGGTAGACATTTTTATAAATATTTAATTAAATGTAAAAGTTGTAAAAACATGAGGTTTTTCGACTTTCTAAATCGATAATTACCTCATAGAAAGAAATTTTTTATTCCATAAAGTTTTAAAATTTCCTCATTGTCAGACCCTCAAAAATCGCTCTACTCTATTGCACCTAGCTTGTTAAATATGAGCAATTTTTGACCATTAAAATCGGTCCAATCTATTGCTCCTAGCTGGTTAAATTTTTCTACTATTTTCAACCCTCAGAAATTGTTCAACTCTATTGTAGCTAGTAAAAAAAAGGAGTAAAAAGAAGAAAAAAATAAATGAAATTCAAATTTTGTAATAAAATTAATTGTAATACCCTCGATGTTTTTAAATGGGTCTTAGACCCGTTGTTTTTTTTCCTGCGGTGCCGCCCGTTTATTCGGGACACGGCCGCAGTTTTCATCCGATTTTTACAGATTCTATTCGTAGATATGAGGCTTTCCGAATACGAAGGCGAACTCGACAAAACGTAGTTTTGAGATATGTATTCGCATTTTAAAGTTTCTGTTAAGGGCGAACTCGACAGAAAAGTCACTCTCTGGAATTTTCGAAACGAGATTTTAGAATAATCATAGAATCATAGAGAAAAGGGTTTTTAAAAAATCACCAAATCTCGAAAAGAAAAAAAAATTAAATAAAAAGGTTGAGAGTAGAGCATTGCCGCATATCGGTTTTTACGTATTTTAAAGGGGAAAAAAGGGGAAACTCAATATAAAATTACATGGGTGTATTCTTCAAAAGGTCTAGAATCTGAAAATGAAAAAAAAAAAAAAAAAATTTGTCCGATGTCGAGTTCGCCCTTCGTATTCGGAGCGCCTCATATCTTAAAGAGAAGAAAAACTCAAAAATGGCGGAGATCTGTCAGTCAGAATGCGCTACGGCCCTTTTTATTACTCGGTAATTTATTAATTATCCTAAAAATAAAAAATCTATATTTTTGTACACCTCTATCTACCAAAAAATTGAAAAGCAATCTAGATATTGAGAAAATTAAAATTGTAAACAAATTTTTCTTTTAGGAGAAATCAATGAATTTTGATTATTCCAACCACATTTAGGCGGGTGAGAAATCCATAGTTATAAATTACCAGACTCACATTTTTTTTCCTTCTTAAGTTACATCATTAATCAAACTTTCAACAGAACCTTCTGATTTGACATTTTTACTAAGATTCACCCGTGAGAAATAGTATAACTAATTTTGAATAGAATCGAACAGAATAAATTCAGTAATTTTTAAAAATGCAATTTTTTTCTCCACGTGTATATTGTTTTCAATCGACCTTCTATCAAATGACATTGTTCTGATTTTGAAATTTTAAAAAACATTCTTTCTTCTCTAAATTTTCATTTTAACGACACATTAAAAAGCATTCTTTTAAACATTAGTTTTTGTACCTACAAACATGGAATAATTTTACTATTTAACTAATCTATCAAGTACTACGTTCCAAAAACATTTCAAGGCAGTGGGTTCAGTAATTTTCAAAAATACATTATTATTCCATGATAAATAAATTATTCTACGGTTTTAGGTACAAAAACTAATGTTTAAAAGAATGTTTTAATTAACGTGTGGACAAAATGAAAATTTAGTAGAAGAAAGAATGTTTTTTAAAATTTCAAAATCAGAACAATGTAATTTGAAAGAAGGTCGATTGAAAACAATAATACGTGGAGAGAAAAAAAATGTATTTTTGAAAATTACTGAATGAATGAATTACTCAGTACATTCAGTACAACATTCGCAGCAGTTAAAAACGTGTTAAATTTTTTGTTAAATCAAATCAAATTTTTTTTCTTTCAAGTTAAGCATTAGAAGGTGGATTAAAAAGCCCGACGTCGAGGGTATCGCAATAACTTCTTTAAGGAAGTTAAAATTTAACCTAGGTCATAACTCATAAGCATTTTTTTTAGATAGAAGTTAAACTTTGTAAAAACGGAAAACTGAAGTTTTGCCATTAGATGAAATCGTCAACGAGTTGTTTACAAATCAACATCATTTTTAACCTAAACATTGAACTTGTTAACATATCTCATAGATTAGTGTATCTTTTGTAAAAAACCAAAAACAGACTTTGCCCTAAAGAGTTAAAAGACAAACAACAGTTTTGCTGCAAAACGGAATTGTACATCTCAAAGTTGTTTATTTTTTTAACGTACATTTTAAATTTTTGACATATCTCAAGTAGCTAAACTAAGAAAACTAAGAAAAATTTTTGCCGCAAGACAAAATTGTCAAAATCAGGGTTGCTTTGCAAAAATCTACGGCATTTCTAATTTGTTTACTTAACTCGTAAATGTTGTAGAAACCCAAAAAAATACCAAATTTTTGCGAGAAAATAGTCACCTCGGAGTTATTTACAGTCAAAAATTATCCGCTTTTGTACTTTAAAACCACGTTTTTAAGAGTCTACGGCACTTGTTTACAAATTTAAAAAGTAATAAAATACTGCCTGCTTTAATATTTCTTTCCAAAGTTTAGTAAAATTGATTTTTAATGAAATTTTATTTGATTTATAGGGCTTCTTGGGCTATATAAGAGCTCCCTTGAGACAAAAGTGCATTGAAATAAAATTTAGATGATTCTAGTATTTCGGGCAATTTTTTATTTTTACCTGGGGAGCTGGAGGAGACGATGTGCTGTGATAAGAGTAGCCGAACTGCGGGTACGCAGACATCGCCATGAGGGTCGCACTTTTCCAAAATAATTTTTAGAAAACAAAATTATTTGACAGTGAAAAAACATAAACGAAAAATATGAAAACTGAGAAACAATAAAATCACTTGAGTTTCATCACAAATCACTTATGATTAAAAAAAATTGATAATTAAATATTTTGGTTTTTTTGTTGAAAAGTCATAGACGCGATGAGGACACTAGCTCGGACGGAGAGCGACTGCTCGGGCGGGTGAGGAGTGCGCTCTCGCGGCGAAAGTGGTAAAACAAAACGGGAACCCTCGTGGGGGGAAAACCTGTTATTTACCTCCCTTTTCGACCCCCATCCTTCCGGGTGAGCCACTCACGAGACGGAGAGTGCCCCGCCCCGCTCCACCCCGCTCACGGAGACGGGAGAGCTCACGCTCCCGTCCTAAATCAAGAACTGCCCACGCAAACGCCATCGCCCCCCCCCCCAAACACCCCAACCACCACAACTACTTAAACGAAAGTCGACAATAACAAAAGGACTTGTTTATGTAAATTGTTAACAGGGCTCTTCTCTTCAGGGTTTTATGCCTTTTGGGGTCGTTTTCAAATTGAGTACTTTTTTTTTTATTTATTTGTATATTAGATAAGGGTTGACACACCCTCAGCTCTTTCGACTCAAACCGCAATTTGTTATTTCCACACTATTTCAACATCTTTTCTTTCTAGAAGTTTTAATTTTAAGGTTTCCGTGCAAAATGTTCAAAAAACGAGCACCTAGTCAGTTTTTAGACAACCCAAATTGTCCTAAATTTTAAACTTTCTCTAAAATATGTTATTGTATTACTCTTAGTGAACGATGGTCTTCCCGTAGAGGGCAATTAGTGATTTTTTCCGATCATGAGGTTGTCTGTAGTCAGCGTATTTGACATTTTTATAGTGGCGAAAATCGTCGAGTTTTGTACGAGTAAGCCAAAATTGATCCGATATTTCGCCGAGTTAGTTCTAACACCAGCTATGTCACTTTCCCTAGGTTTTCACGAGAGCCAAAAATACGGATTAATTATTCATTGAAATCAAAGCATTACCTGTTGGATAAGCGCGAACTACGCGTTTCTGTTGGTAGTAGGGTTAAAATACCAACGGAATTCGATTCTCCACAAAATTTTGCCATCAGAAACAATGCCAAACTCAAAACTGACAAAAAATGACTTTTCCGGTGTTAAAATTAGCGCGACGATATATTTTTTACGAATTTTTGAAGTAATAAAATTGTCATTTTTAATTATCATTTTACATAGTAGGGAGAAATTTCACACTTTCACCCGGTACGAGAGGCACATCCCTAAAGCAAAGAGCCCATTGTTTCTACCTTGAGACATAATTGAAAAAAACTGAACTACTCAACTTTGACTAAGTATTCATTATTGTTAAATAGGGTTTATTAAGGAAGGATAAAAAAAATTCTGGAAATAATTTTTAGGCAGTCGAGAGATTTTTGCTGTATTCACGCCCGTTTCGAGGGGTCCTGGCAAGGCTAATTCAATTTTTTTCCACCTTCACTACCTTAAAAATGAAAAGAATTACAGTTCTTGAAAAAAATCACAAAAACAGGATTTGGCCATAAAAATAGCAATAACGCCCTTTTAAACAGGATTTATCAAGGTAGAAAAAATGGGCTTTCTGCCCAAGGGAGGACACTCTCAAGGCGTGAAAGTATCAAATTTCTCCCTACTAAAAAAAATTTTACACCAAAAATTCGTCAATAATATAAGGAGTAAGTATTTGTTGAAAATTGTTTTGGCCATAAAAATTGGAAAAACGCTCTTTCAAACAGGATTTATCAAGGTAGATAAAATGGGCTTTCTGCCCAAGGGAGGACACTCTCGTAAGCGTGAAAGTATAAAATTTCTCCCCACTAAAAAAATTTTTACACCGAAAATTCGTAAGAAATATAAGAAGTAGGTATTTGTTGAAAATTTTTTTGGCCATAAAAATTGGAAAAACGCCTTTTCAAACAGGATTTACCAAGGTAGTTTTAATGGGCTTTCTGCCCAAGGGAGGGCACTCTCTCAAGGCGTGAAAGTATAAAATTTCTCCCTACTAAAAAAATTTTTACACCAAAATTCGTCAATAATATAAGGAGTAGGTATTTGTTGAAAATTGTTTTGGCCATAAAAATTGGAAAAACGCCCTTTCAAACAGGATTTACCAAGGTAGTTTTAATAGGCTTTCTGCCCAAGGGAGGACACTCTCTCAAGGCGTGAATGTTTCAAATTTCTCCCTACTAAAAAATGTTTACACAAAAAATTCGTAAAAAAATAAGGAGTTGGTATTTGCTAAAAATTGTTTTGGCCATAAAAATTGGAAAACGCCCTTTCAAACAGGATTTACCAAGGTAGTTTTAATGGGCTTTCTGCCCAAGGGATGACACTCTCGTAAGGCGTGAAAGTTTCAAATTTCTCCCTACTAAAAAAATTTTTACACCAAAAATTCGTCAATAATATAAGGAGTAGGTATTTGTTGAAAATTGTTTTGGCCATAAAAGTTGGAAAAACGCCCTTTCAAACAGTTTCACCAAGGTAGTTTTAATGGGCTTTCTGCCCAAGGGATGACACTCTCGTAAGGCGTAAAAGTATCAAATTTCTCCCTACTAAAAAAATTTTTACACCCAAAATTCGTAAAATATAAGGAGTAGGTATTTGTGAAAATTGTTTTGGCCATAAAAGTTGAAAAACGCCCTTTCAAACAGGATTTACCAAGGTAGTTTTAATGGGCTTTCTGCCCAAGGGATGACACTCTCGTAAGGCGTGAAAGTTTCAAATTTCTCCCTACTAAAAAATTTTTTACACCAAAAATTCGTCAATAATATAAGGAGTAGGTATTTGTTGAAAATTGTTTTGGCCATAAAAGTTGGAAAAACGCCCTTTCAAACAGGATTTACCAAGGTAGTTTTAATGGGCTTTCTGCCCAAGGGATGACACTCTCATAAGGCATAAAATTCGTAAAATATATATGGAGTTTGTTGAAAATTTGGTGAAAATGGGACCATCGGTTTTTAAAGTACAGACATACCTAATTCCGCCATTTTTTCGAAATTCAAAAACCGCCTTCGATACTTTCTTCATCAACTAAAGAAAATTGTGTGAAAATTTTGTGAAAATTGGAAAACTGTGGCCGTAAAGAGTACCAGAAAATTAAAACTTTGAACAGACATATCTCCGCGATTTTTTCGAGATTCAATAATCTACATTTTTGTTTACCCTTCCCCAAAAACCAGACATGGAGGGTAAAACTTCTTCTTTGATTGAAGTAATAAACGTTCTCTTTTGTAAGAGCAGAATTTCAACTCTAAATAATTTTAACTTGTAGAATAAGAATCGTATCCGGTCTCGATTATTGTAAAAGAAAAAAAAAATCGTATTTTATTGCGTGTAGTACTTTGAGATAATTATGATATAAGCATCGACAGTAAATAAACGCTCGTAAATTTTCAAAGTCGCGTGTATTTCCTCGGCAACTTCCTCTTGCTCTCTCCGCATTGATAAATGTAACGAGATTAGCCCCCCGACATCATTTTATTCTCATGATTTAAACCTCTGTCGCTCCAGGGAAGAAAAACGAGGGGGTTCGTGCCTAGTTGGGGGGTTCAGGGGTTGATTTCTGTTATCTGAGAGGATTTAGGACACAACAACAATCAGGTTGTGACAACAATCCCGCGAATTAGGGTTTACAACGCCCGGAGGATGAAAATAATTTTTTTTTATTTAAAAAGAAGCGGCCGGAAGGCCTTTCTAATCTTTCGTCGGTTTTCCTTCTAATTCGGCTTTCAAACTCTAAACGAGACAAATCGGTTTAAAAAGGCGCCTCCTCTCTATTTAGATAGTCAAGTACAAAACTCCTTTTACCTTAATTTAATGTAAACAAGGGAAATTTTAGTTCTTTCTCTTTTTTTCCTACTATTCCGTCTAATTTTTATCTTCTTTACAACCTACAACGAAGATAAGCGACCATGGAGTTTTAAAAAATAGCAGATTTTCTGAATATCTGGGGTTTATTTAGAGATTTTAGATCCTTTCAAATTCCTCAAAGAAGTTATTTGTTTTGCGCTTACATTCTTAAGACGGAAAGACGCGAACAGCGAAAGAAAGATGGGATTTTGGAACTTTTCCTCCACCTTTCTTGATAAAGAAACGCATTATAGTTAGTCAGAAGAAACGACAGAAGTTTTTAGATAGTCAGAAGAAGTTCAGAAGAAGTTTTCTGTTAGTAAGAAACGACAGAAAGCAGTAGGAACGACAGAAAGCAGAAGAAACTAATTATTTTTGCGAGAGTTCGGATTTTTGGAGTAAATTTACCCTTTTTCTACGAGGGAAAGACATCTTTATTTCGTTGGCTGAGAAACTCTTTTTACTGGACTTAAAATTATTTTTCTAAATCTTTTGACCGAGAAATCCCATTAACTTACTTAAAGAAGTTATTGTGATACCCTCGACGTCGGGTTTTTGGGGAAGGGTCTTCCAAACCCCGGAGGGTCAAATCGAACTTTGATCTTTACCGATCTCAACTTCGTTTGTGGTGCCGGCCGTCCGTAGCATTTTTCCGGAACACTTCACGGCCACAGATTTGAACCGATTTTCACCAAATTTTCACAAATCTTCCTTAGTCGGAGAACAAGAATTTAACGAGGGCGATTTTTGAATTTCGAAAAAATGGGGGAGATATGCACGTTTGAAATTTTAAAAACTGCGCTGCGGCCGATTTTTACCAAATTTTCGCCAAAAACTCTTTATAATTTTTACGAATTTTTGAAGTAAAAAATTGTCATTTTAAATTATCATTTTATTTAGTAGGGAGAAATTTCATACTTCCACCCTTTACGAGAGGCACACCCCTAGGCCAAAGAGCTTTTCTGCCTTAATACTTGAAAAAAATTTTGAAAAAAAAAAAATCCCACTTTGTTATACTTTTTCCTCCGTTATAATTCCCCTCCTTTATACTTCCCTTCGTTATACTCCCCCCTTTATACTTCCCCTCCGTTATACTTTCCCCTCCTATATTTTTACTTCTCTTTAAGAAATTTTTGGATGGAAGCTCTTCAAACTAGTACTTTTAACAAAATTTCAAGGAATTTCAAGGCTTCACGATATTTAGGCGTAGAAACACCTTTCTATACGATTTAATGGCGTTTTACTCAGAGATTCAACCATTTTTTCAAATTCAAATTAATTGTTATTCATTGTCAAAATTACATTCCTCTTTCTAGACTTTTGGACTAAAATTTTACTTTCAATAAAAATAAATTAAAAATGATACAAAATTTAAATCGTGACTTATAAATTCTGTTATGTCCAGAATGTTATTTGTATAGTTGTCACCGACATGTAGGACTGAGGGCAATTTTTTTTCTCCTTTTTTTTTTTCTTTCTCTTTTTTCCTTCTTCTCCCTCCTCAAGTTTTAACAAGGACATGGCCTAGACGTCGCCACAACCTCGTACATTAAACGCTTTTTGTTCGGGATTTTTATACGACCGATTTTTCGTACACAAAAAAAATTTTCTTTTTCAATAGGATTACTAACTAGGAACAAATAAGGGAATAAGGACGACGCCAAAATACCTGAAAGCCTCTTTTCACGGGTAATTTACTCGTTAAAAGCGGAAGTCGGGTTTCATGTTTTAATTCTTTAACTTTTCAAAACTTCATTTTTACCTAAGGAAATCGATTTAGCGAGATCGATAGATGATTGAAAAGAAGAAAAACAAGAAACGAAAAAAGGATTGTTTTCTAGATCAACGGGGGGCGGCCGTATAAATTAAAAACTGGATTAAAAGGAGAGAAAAAGAAAAAAAAGAAAGGCTGGATTATACATCACCTCTAACCGATATAGTTTATGTACTTTGTACCTCTTTAAGTGGATACCTATAAATATTTTCCCCATTGAGAACTCCTTTGTTCATTCATAAATAAAAGCCGAGATCTCCTCTCCTTTTTTTTCCCTCTCGCACACCCCATTGAGAACCCCCTTTCGGGTGGAGGAATTTCTCAACGGATTTCACCTGTTGCCCGTTTTCTGAGCTGTCACGTACAATTTGGGAGCCGAAATCATTGAAAATTAGTATTCAGAGTCAAAAGTGCTGAATCATCGACGAAAAAAACGGTAGGGATTTTTAATCACGTTTTGTAAGTCACGACTAATTTCTTTGTGAATAAATGTCTCGTGCTAAGGTTGTTTTGAATACAAAATTACAGAAAAAAAAACCTAATCATATAAATCAAGTAATAGGCAGGATGAAATCCCTAAAACCCCACGAAATGAACAAAAAAATAAAATTTCTGGTGCAAAAGTCAAAAATTGAAATTTCGATATCAAGCAATGTCGATATCAAGCAATAAAGATTAGAAATGTAAACACAAGGGTCGGGAGAACACCGTTCAACATGAAGCATATTACCCTAAAGGTAACATAAAAAATATGTAGTTCACCATAATGCGTTATGCGTATCGGCATAATGCAATTGGACATAAAGCTCTCAAAAGTTCAAAAATTTTGAGCATAATTTCAACATAAAACGTTTCGCCATAATCGACTTTTTGAATAAATGTAAGTCGACATATAAAAAGCGAAAGTCACCATAACGCTTCTCACCATAAAAGAATCTCTTTAAACTTGCCATAAAAATGTATCTGTCTTTTGGGCATAAGCATCTCACCATAAGCTAGGGACAGCGAAGAAAAAGATAGCCTACTTTCGCCGTTTAAAACGCGATTATGGCGAAACGACAAAAACCTTAAAACATGACATTTAACCATAATGCAATTCAACATAAGCATCTCACCTTAAACTAGGAAAAGCAAGCAGGCAGCCAATGGGATCAGCTTATGACACAAGGGGGTAATTTTTTTCTCTCGCGAGGATGTGCGAATTGCATTATGGTGAACTGTCAAATTTTAAGGTTTTTGCCGTTTCGCCATAATCGCGTTTTAAACGGCGACAACAGGCTTTCTCTTTTGCAGTCCCTAGTTAATGGTGAGATGTATTATGCCCAAACGACACATACAGTTTTATGGCGAAACGACAAGTTCTTTAAAATGAAAGTTTCCTTTATGTTCAACTGCGTTATGATGAAACGACCAATTTTATGTCGAAACGACAAGTGTTAAACCTCTTCTTTATGGTGAGACGTATTATGTTCAAATGCATTATGGTGAACATTTTCGACTATTTTATGTTGAGTAGCAGATTTTTTACGGTGAACAGTAACTTGCAATTTCTGCTATTTTATGATCAAGTGCATTAAGGCGAACCGCATTAAGTCGAAACGTATACACTCTAATTCGTTAGCTTTTGATAAACGACATTTTAGGTTATTGGCAACATTTATATTTTTGTCGTTTCGCCATAATCGCGTTTTAAACGGCGAAAATAGGCTTGCTCTTTTGCAGTCCCTAGTTTATGATGAGATGTATTATGCCGTAACGACAGAAACAGTTTTATGGCGCAACGACAAGTTCTTTAAATTGAAAGTTTCCTTTATCTTCAATTGCGTTATGTTGAAACGACCAATTTTATGTCGAAACGACAAGTTTTAAACTCTTCTTTATGGTGAGATGTATTATGTTCAAATGAATTATGGTGAACATTTTCGACTGTTTTATGTTGAGTTGCAGATTTTTTATGGTGAATGGCAACCCTAGATATTTGCTAACAAACCGCATTACATATTTCGTTGTTTGTGGCTGTAGTTATTCACTCTGTTTTGGTTTTTTGGGTTTTGCAGCCAAAGAATAGAAAAATTCAAAGCCAAAGAATTCAAAAGCCACCTCAAGAGCAAAATGCTTGACAAGAAAGAAGAGGCAAAAAAGCAATAATATTCTAGGAAGATAGCTAGGCAATCGGGGAGATTTAGGTCCGGAGGACCGGTGCTCATATGCCTCCAACCTGAAAGAAATAAATTTCTTTGATTTATATATTTAAACAAAAATTAATCCTTATCTTAAAGTATTTTCTATTATCTTACTTATCCTGATCATGTGGCCACACATGCTATATACATAGAAATGGGATTTAAATATATTATAAAATAAAATAAACCATTGCTTGAAACTTTTATGGTCTCTTAAACGTTTTATTGTCCAAGTCGATAAACCTGGTATCAAAAGGGATAAAAGTTGCAATTCAATATTTTTCTTGCGGTTTAAAATTTTTTTAAAAATTCTTTTTGTTCGATGAGACTAATGGATTCTAATCAAGGTATAATTAATTTGGTTTAGATCCTCTGGACGCCCGTGCCGCACAAAATACAAGAGCGGGAGATAAAAATCAAGGAGCACGCGAACCTTCGGGATCGCAATTAGGTAATTTACCGACTCTCCCCCCATACCTACTTTTTTGGCCTTTTTTGCATAAGTCAAACACGACTATCATGCACTCGGGTTTTATCTCGAAAGGACAAAAATAAAAATACGTTATTTCTCAATAATTCGTGGCGATCTGCACAAAGGCAAATTGCAAATTTCCCTCCCAACATAAATTACTAGGGCTAGTTTCATCGGGGATTGTTGTGCCCATTTCAGCCTTTTTTTTTTATACCCGATGTTATTTCGTTTTTATTTAGTTTTCGTCTAGAAACCATTTTTTTCTACTATTTCCGGGCATTTTCTCCTATCTTTTGTCTAAAAGAAACCCATTTTACATAACGTTAAGGAGTTTTACTAAATATTTCGAGTGAAAAACACTTTTTTACAGAATTTTTATAGTTTTCAACAGTTTTTAGCGTTGCTCTCTATACTATCTACTAGTCAAAAATTAATATTTCACCTGAATTTTGAGCCGTTTTTACTGGTTTATAACAAAACGCCTTTTCTATACCCGATTATAGCGGGTTTTTGTGTAGTTTTCATCTAAGAAACCTTTTTTTCTACTATTTCCGGGCATTTTCTCCGATCTTTAATCCAAAAGATACCCATTTTACACGGAGACCGGGGTTCGATCCCAGGTTGGGTATAGGGATTTTTGGTTGGAAGTAAAATTCCAATTAAAATATCCTTCTACAAAATCTGTGGATAATTTATTTAGGCCACTACTCTGGTAGTTGGCTCAAAAGGGCGCCACGGCATTATGGCGAAAGCCCCCGCCTGGGTCTGATCTCCCTCCCCCTTTGTAAAGGCCTGTGGCTAATACAATTAACAAAAAAAGAGTAGATTAACCAATAGGAAGAGTAAGCCTCTTGCTCATTGGTTATATCTACTTCTTTAAAAAAAAAAAAAAAAATACCCATTTTACGTTATCTTAAGGAGTTTAACTAAATATTTCGAGTGAAAAACACTCTTTTCACAGAATTTTCATAGTTTTCAACAGTTTTTCGCGATGCTCTCTATATTTACTGGCCAAAAAAGTCATATTTCACCTGATTTTTGAGCCATTTTCACCGTTTTATAACAAAACGCCTATTTTATACCCGATTACGTGTATAGCGGGTTTTTGTGCAGTTTTCACATCCTTAAACAAGTTATTGTGATTTGTCTTAGAAACCAAATTTCCAACTATTTCTCGGGCGTTTTCAACGATCTTTTGGTCAAGAGCAGCCCACCCTTTCCACTTTCTTATAGAAGTTATTGTGATACCCACCAAGACCCTTCGCCTAGCGACCCTGGAGGACTCGAAAATTGATTTTTACTGATCTCAACTTTGTCTGTAGTACCGGCCGGCCGTCCTTAGCAATTTTCCGGAACAGTTCACGGCCACAGTTTTGAACCTATTTTCACTAAATTTGGATTTTCCACAAAATCTTCCTTAGTCTTAGAACAAGAATGACGGAGATATGTCTGTTTAAAGTTTTAATTTTTCGGAAACTTTACGGCCACAATTTCCACACGATTTGTACAAAATTTTTACATAATCTACCTCACTCAATAAAGAAGGTAACGAGGGCGATTTTTGAAAGTATGAAATTTCAAAAATTAGCGGAGATATGCACGTTTGAAATTTTTAAAACTGCGCTGCTGCAAAATTTTGGCTGTTGGTCCGATTTTTTCACTTAAGACTCCTTACATATATTTTTTACGAATTTTTGAAGTAATAAAATTGTCATTTTTAATTATCATTTTACTTAGTAGGGAGAAATTTCATACTTTCACCAGTTACGAGAGGTGCCATCCCGAGGGAAAAGAGCCCATTATTTCTACCTTGATAATTGAAAAAATTTTCGAAAAAAAAATTAGAAATTTTTTTGAAAAAAAAAAAACCTTTATACTTTTATACTTCCCCCCCTTTATACTTCCCCCTCCTATATTTTTACTTCTCTTTAAGAAAGTTTTCGTTGGAAGCTCTTCAAACTACAAAGTACTTTTTCAAATTCTATTGACTATAGAGATTATCCTTTTCGTCCGAAAAACCCTCATTATTCAAATTTTTGGCGTTTTCCTCGATTTTAATTTTTGTAGACACTCGGGGAGCAAGATTTTAAAGATTCAAAGATTTTTAAACATCATTTTCTTCGGCTTTTCGCCCGAAACGGACACATTTTTAATTAGATTTTCGGTGCCTATTTCTCAATTTCTTTTTCCCCAACCCGTCAAAGAACTCGTGATAGGTAAAATCGCCTTTTTTTTTTAGTTTTTTGCCCGTTTCCCATGATCTTCTGGTCAAGAAACATTTTAATGTTACTGGGATATTAATTTTCCACGGAATTGGGTTAAACGGTTACTATTTGGAAGTTTAAATACCTATTGAAATTTCTCAATATCCCCAGGTGTCCTAATTGTTTCTCTTCTATTGTTTAGGTTTAAAGTGCTTCCGTTCAGGGAGGCGAATAAAAATGTACCTACACCGCGTTTTTAATTGATTAAAAGGTCGTGGTCGAGAGCTGAGTGAAGATCCGTGTTCGTCCTCGGTTCGGTTAATAGTTTCCTTTTTTTCTGTCCCTCCCTTTTTCGTTTTTAATAGCTAAAGGGAAAACAATAAACCGCAGAGGGTTTCCATGAAAACAAGAGCTTCATCGTATTAATCACAATAGCGTTATTTATTATAAACCTTGTTCGCCCCCGAGGGGCCACTTTATCACGATTTTAGTCATAATATTCATAACAATCCGCTTTCAGGCGTTTTGAGGAATTTTTTTTTTTTTATGTTCGGTCATAAAGTATCGAATGATTTATTTATAAATTTAACCCTTAGTCTGAGAGGGTGACATCTTAATTTCAAACCTGATAAATATTCAGAATTATTCCTGATAGTGTCGTTCGTCCCGGGTTTAATTAAGACCTTCCGAGTTTCAAATTCGAAATCCCTGTTATCCGTCCGGTCTCTGTCGCTTTTCGGAAATTTAATTTTATCAAACTTTACTATGTACGTATAACGGTTTGACGTTAAAAATAGGTAAAAAGAAAAAATAGGTAAAAATGTCTCTTAGATGATTGGAAGTATACAAAATCTGTTTTTGTTTCGGAAAATCAGGTTGACCCCCACAAAATAAACTATGAAAGCGCACGCCAGGGGTGAGCTTTTTTTTCTCTCCCGTAGAGTCTTGAAAAATCATCGACAACGCTCAAAAAGGCCGACAAAACTGGCAAAACCCGTTAAAATTGGGTTTTAAGGGTTGCTCTTGGCCAATGAAAAACGCAAGAAACATGAGAAAAACTGGTTTATAGAACAAAAACAACATAAAAACGCACATGAAGGGCGATTTGCGGGCAATAAAGGCTAGATTTGAAAATTGAGGTTTCTTGGCAAAATATAAAAGCAAAGAATTTTCTTCGTTAAAAAACCGTCGAAATCGACGAAAATCCAGTGGAAAGGGTGTTTTTTGGCCGTAATATTCCTTCAAATGAGTAGCTTTCTCAAAAAACGAATTGTAATAAATTAATTTTGTGAAGAAGATTGGTATGCCCGGGACCCAAAGCCCTCGCAATTGGAGTGATTTTAAATATTATGGTAAAGGGTCATTTTTTGGCCGGAAAAAAAACTTAGAATCCAGTGAAAAGGGTTTGTATTGGCCGAAAGATCGAGGTCCGAAAGCCGTAAAAAAGTTGGATTTTAGAACAAAAAAATAGAAATAAAACGCAATGAAAATCGCCTAAAAAGGAAATTTTATTGGAAAAAGGCTAACAAAGATGAAAGAAGTGTTTTTTTGGCCAATCGTGCATATCGTACATCTCGTCCGAAAGTATTCTCATCCTAAAGTATTCTCGTCTTAAACTTAATGGAAAAAGAAAAAATATGTACTGTAATCTCGTCCTAAGAGGCTACGCCCCTTTTTAGGACGAGATGGCAGTAGGACGAGAAGACATTCGGGCAAGTGGATTTCAATTTTTCAAATATTTATATCAAATAGAATAGAAATCAACTCGTCCGAAAGTATTCTCGTCCTACAGTCATCTCGTCCTAAAAATATCTGTAAAATAAAATATTATTTGAAATTAAATTAAATTAATCTCGTCCAAAAGTATTCTCGTCCTACTGTCACCTCGTCCTCCCACAAAAAAACTGTTCATTTCTGAGTCGTAGCAATGAGGCATCGCTCCATCCCAGCAAGTTTTAAACTCCTTTTTTGGAGTACCGAGCTCATCATCCGTCCCAGGGCTTCCTACAGGGTGAGCACATCCGCGCGAGAGGGAAAAATTAACCCCCTTGTGTCATAAAACGAGCTGATCCTCGTGAGAAAGAAAATTAACCCCCTTTTGTCAAAAAACGAGCACATCCTCGCGAGACGAAAAAAATTAACCCCCTCGTGCCACAAAACGAGCTGATCTTCGCAAATATAAACAAACAAATCGACCGTGACTTGCTGGGGTGGAACGCTGCGGCATTCCTCCGACGCAGCAATTTTTGTGCGTTAGTTTTAGGACGAGATGACAGTAGGACGAGAATACTTTCGGATGAGATTACATTTCATTTAATTTTAACTAATATTTTATTTCACAGATATTTTTAGGACGAGATGACTGTAGGACGAGTTGATTTCTATTTTAATAAAGAATAATATTTAAGAAATTGTATAAAAATTGAAATCGACTTGTCCGAATGTCTTCTCGTCCTACTGTCAACTCGTCCTAAAAAGGGGCGTAGCCTCTTAGGACGAGATGACAGTTTATACTTTTTCTTTTTCTATTATTTTTAAGACGAGAATACTTTCGGACGAATGTGTGCCTCCCAATAGACAATCAGAAGGGAATTTCAAATTTCTCTGGCCTGCGAAACACGACGAAAATCCAGTGGAAAAACTGAGAAAAACCCTTACAATAGCATTAGTACCTTGTTGTTGAGTTTCTTGGAAAACAAAACGTACATAAAATACTGTGCCTTAAGTAATTATCCAAAAAACCAAACCAATTTGATAATTAGTCAAGGGCCTATTATTTATTTTCCAGATATTAGGCAGAAAATTACAGAACAGTTTATATGCAAATTTTTTTTTCTTCCCTCCTCCCACCTCAATAGTCAATTTTTTGGTGAATCGTCTGATCGTTGGATAAGAAAAGTCGCAATTTCCTCCTTCCTGCGATGCGTGAAAACGGCACTTAAAAAAAACGATAGTGAGTCGAGATTATTATAAGAACAATGAAAGAATTAAAAAACAATTTTTTCCTCTTTTTTTTCGAAAGCGTGTCAATCTTTTTTTTAACGTCCAAAATACCAAAAGCCCCGAAAAAACCTACGCAGATCACCCTGTATGGCCTCAAAGGAAATATAAACATATAATTAACTTCTTTTTGAAAACTTCTTTTTTTATCTGCCGACCTTATTAACCTTTTCTAAAAGACCCATTTTGAGGATTATATTTGTCATGCTAAGCGTATGCAAGCCGCTGGTAATAATTATGCAGTCTCCACCATTATTATATTTTTGTAGATAAGCCTCATTAAAATATAGAAAAAGAAGGGAACGAGAAAGATGGAAAAAAATGGATTTTAAATTATAGAGTCGAAATGCTCCTTTCTAGAAGGTGGAGCGTGGAAATTTAAAATATTTAAATTTAATCTAATTAGGCTTCTGTGAACGATAAAAAAATGTTGAATATGTTCCGAAACTGTTAGAAGCTAAAAATAAGCTCGTGGACAAAAAACAAAAAAAAATTTTATCCGATTGTTTTTTAAAACCTCTAAAGGAAATATTTGGCGCCACTTCTGTGGTGAGGCAAACATAAGTCATGTACTCTCAAATCCGTGATTTTTAAAATAAGGGTCAAAGTGACCAGTGGTCTTTAACGCGTTCTTTCCTTAGAAAGATAGCAGCAAGCATGAAAAAAGTCGTCGATAAAAGATTCGACAAAAATTGAAAAGAGATTAAAGAAAAGACGAAGAAAAGGGAAAAATAAAAAACGTTTTTATGAGAGGAAATAGACATACTTGTCTGTCTGAGCATGCATCCAGGTCGTCGACGACATAAGAAAGGTGACGGTGGTCAAGCATGGACGGACGGGGGTAAAGGCAAAAACAAGAATTTCTCTTCGCTTTTTACACTCATTACAATCTCGTCAGCCAGCTGTCTCCTCCGCCGGACATTTTGCATCCCCTCCCCTAGATCAACCATGTTATTCGACATTTTTTTTAAAATAAATTTTAGCAATATTTTTTCTATATCGTAAAAAAAGGGAAAAGAACCTTAACTTTTAAAAACGCGGATAGGTACATACTCCAAAATTAAGTTTGAAGAGCGTCCAACGAAAACTTTCTTAAAGAGAAGGAACAATATACATAGGAGGGGGAAGTATAAAGGAGGAGAAGTATAAAGGAGGAGAAGTTTAAAGGAAGGGAGTATAAAGGAGGGGAAGTATAATTTCAAGTATTTTGGAACTTAAAAAAAGTTTATTTTTTAACTTCCTTAAAGAAGTTATTGTGATACCCTCTAAGTCCGGTTTTAAGGAAGGGTCAAATCGAATATTGATCTTTACCGATCTCAACTTTGTCTGCGGTGCCGGCCGGCCGGACGGCCGTCAGGCCGTAGCAATTTTTTTGGAACACTTTACGGCCACAGTTTTGAACCGATTTTCTTCAAATTTTTACACTAATTTCTTTAGCCGGTGAACAAGATTGTAACGGGGCAATTTTTCAATTTCGAAAAAAAAAGGCGGAGATATGTCTGTTTGAAATTTTAAAAAATTCGCTTAGGCCGAACCGTTCATTTTCACAAAATATTCACCAATTATCCTTATATTTTTTAAGAATTTTTAGTGTAAAAATATGATCATTTTTCTACTCTTTTCATCATAAAATTATCATTTTGGTAGGGAGAAATTTCATACTTCCACCCGTTACGAGAGGGACCTCCCTTGGGCAAAAATACCATTATTTCTACCTTGATAATGATTTGGAAAAAAAACCTTTGAAAATTTTTCGAAAAAAATAAAAAATTTGAAAACTTTTTGGAAAAAAACAAAATAAAACTTCCTCCTCCGTTATACTTCTCCTCCTTAATACTTCCCCCTCCTATATTGTTCCTTCTCTTTAAGGAAATTCCCGTCGGGGCCAGCTCCAGACTAGTATTTAGGTGTACAAAATGAAACTCGGCTAAAATCTACAAAATTCAATTTACCCTGTGGCTGAGTTTCATTTTGTACACCTAATAAATAAAACTCGTAGGAAATTTAATTCTCTATAAATTTTGCACTTAATTATTTTTCCTAGGATGCACCATTTTCGGAAAATAATCTTTTTTAAATAAATTTATCTTGAAAACAGTGCGTCCTAGAGAAAAAATGAATAGAGTAAAAATTAAAGAGAATTAAATTTCCAACAGATTTTATTTAGTGCATTTTTTTAATATCTGTAACGGTTTACGATTTACAAGCCTTTAAAAATTAACCTTCTTAATGGTTATACTTCAATAACCTTCTCACACTGAGAAGGTAAACTTTTGATGGACTTTAACGCCTAAAATGTTCAAAATTTTGAAAAATGAACTACTAGGTGTACAAAATGAAACTCGGCTAAAATCTACAAAATTCAAATTTACCCTGTGGCTGAGTTTCATTTTGTACACCTATAGGTACATTTTTTTTATTGCCATTGACGAATTTTATTTTTATTTCAGATTCGTAATCTACTAATCTACGTTATATTTCCTATTGATATGATTACTTATATGAACTCTTTTGGCAACTTTAAAATACCGATTTTCAGCTTAAGAACACCGTTGACAAAAGTGCGGGAAGTGCGGGATTTTTTCCGCCTCAGTAGGTACACAAAGAATTTTGTTCAAATAATGATTTTAACTCGAAATTAGTTTAAAACGTCGAGAGTTATCCCACTAATATATTATAATTAAATTAATGTATTATAGAACACGATCGAAAACTGTTTCAAGACAATAGCGTTATGCGGGTTACATGGGTTACAATAATTAATCGGGAGATAATACGGGCTACCGGGCTGATAGGGGTACACCTGAAAATCCACACGCTCGCTCAAAACCCTCCTTTTTATTTAAAAAAATTCTTTTTATTTATTTATATTCAACCATGTCGTAAATTTTAAGTCGGACCTAATTGGCAATAAAATGTCTTGGCGGATTTCGTCTAGGCGATATGGCTCGATAATTGAATTATAATAGTTTTAACATTTTACGAGGGCATTATTTCCGTTTATTATTACCTAATTGGTTCTTCGATTTTTTCCATTTTACGATTTCCCCTTCGGAGGCCATAAAACTGTCATCTTTGAAAAGTCCATTAAAATAAAGAAAGAGAAAAAAAAGATTGGCTAAACGAGGTAATGATGGAACCAATAAAAAGTTGTTTCCTTGGAGGGGTAGCGAGTGTATACGTTGACATAATGGATTTGACCATAAAGTAGCAGAAATTTTGAGTTCACCATAAAAATCTGCAACTCAACATAAAATAGTCGAAAACGTTCACCATAATGCATTTGAACATAATACATCTCACCATAAAGAGGAGATTTTTTATGTTTCTACATAAAATTTGTCGTTTCAACATAACGCAGTTAGAACTAGTCGTTTCGTCATAAAACTGTGTCTTTTGGGCATAACCTCACCAGGTCAGCCTGAGAGCAAGCCTATTTTCGCCGTTTAAAACGCGATAATGGCGAAACGACAAAAACCTTAAAACTTGACAGTTCACCATAATGCAATTCTACATGAAGCATCACATCATATACTGGGAAAAGCAAGCAGGCTGGAGAGGAAAAAAATTAACCTCCTTGAGCCATAAAAGGAGCTGATGCGAGAAAAAAATTAACCTCAAAATTATACTTTTATTGGGTAAAATTTTCGGTGTAGGGCAATCGTTTTCTCCTGGTGCGGTCTAATTCCAGAATCATATCCTCGCAGTCTTTGGTAAGGGCGAAACTATCGGCTTTTTGAAAAACGTCTGGGATCTTCTCTTCCTTAGAGAGCCGATTTCCGCGTCTGTCTTCGCGTTTGCTCGCTTTAACTTTCATGAAAGTCATCTTCTCTGGAGACTCTTCTGGGGAGGTGTCGACCCTCGACGTCGACACGCCAGGAGTACTCGTCAAAACGTCCGCGTACGTCATAAACTGGGTCTGCTTATACCCGCTATTCCTTCTTTCTTCGCTCATTTTTTATTTCACTTGTAGTGATTTATTAATTTCTTTCTTTCTTCTATTTTTTACTAACTTCTTTTCAAACAGCTGTTAAAATCACATATATTTTTGACTTTGAAAATGTAGGTACGCAGACGTTGAGGGAAAAAAATTTTTGCTCAAATTTTCCGACAACGATTTGATTGGAAGGGATGCTTGTTGAACACCAAAATTTTTCCAGCTCTAGAAAGCCGTAAAAAAGGGTTAACTTCAAAAAAAGTTTGACAAGTATAGGTTTTGTCTTAAAACGTAATAAAAATGTAAGATAAAGGAATAATAAAAGGGTTGTCGCTATTATTTATAAGGGAGTCGTTAAGGGTTTAAGGCTTGTTTTACGCCCACTCGGTCCCCCCTAGGAACGTACGTTTTTCCAATCGGGCCCCCACGTCTTCTCCTTTTCCTTCCCCTTTCCTTCTTCCAATAGCGCATGAATTTTCAAAGAAGATCCTTATCATCGATTCATGACTTGAGATTCGAATCTCCTCCTTTTCGAGCATAATTAAAATTTCCCAATCCTAAATGATAAACTTTCATTGTAAAGAAATGAAAGGAGGGAGAAAAGAGCGCGAGAAGGGGAAAAAAATCACGGTTTTCTAATTTGAATACCCTGTGAGGTCCCGGCTCGAATAAAAGAAGACA
The DNA here is from genome assembly GCA_014119065.1 of Orius insidiosus. Classification (NCBI taxonomy): domain Eukaryota; kingdom Metazoa; phylum Arthropoda; class Insecta; order Hemiptera; family Anthocoridae; genus Orius; species Orius insidiosus. The sequence goes on along the minus strand of JACGAQ010000015.1, from coordinate 525,349 downwards.
AAAAAACCTGATACGTATCAAATGGAGAAACAATAAAAAGAAAGGATAATGAAGATACGAAATAATCAGGGCGGAACAAAAAGGGCCGAAGAAAAAGAAAGAAACACGAAAAAACACACTCCGATTATTTCAAAACAAACATACAACTCTACGCCAATTAACGATGTAATTATCAACTCATTAATATGATCATAATTCATAATATACGATGCTCAATAATGTTGAAAATTAGAAAAGAAAAATGCATATCACGGAATTATAAATCAACCTAAGAATATAACTTTTGGCGGAAAAACCTCTGCCATTTTTCAAAATTTCGAAGAAAAAAAAACGCTCTCGACATTTTCAAGATGGGAAATTATGAAAGGAAGATTCTGTGAAAATTGATAGAAAAACTCTGCCTTAAAGTGCTCCCGAAAAATGCGACGGACTGCGGCACCACAGTTCGGTAAACCCATCAGTTATCTAAGAAAACAAAAAGTATAACGGAGGGGGAAGTATAAGAGAGGGAAAGCATAACGGAGGGGGAAGTATAAGGAAAAATGCTGCGGAGGGCCGTATTTAAAATTTATAACAGACATATCTCCGTCATTTTTTCGAAATTCAAAAATCGCCCTCGCAACTTTCTTCTTATTCGAGTGAGGAAGATTATATGAAAATTTTGTATAAATAGGGTGCAAATTGCGACCGTAAAGTGTTCTGGAAAATTGAAACTTTAAACAGACATCTCTGCCAAATTTTTTGAAATTCATTTCGGCGTAACGGCCGGCCGGAACCACAGACAAAGTTGAGATCGGTAAAGATCAATATTCGATTTGACCCTCCGAGGTCTGGAAGACCCTTCCCCAAAAACCCGACTTGGAGGGTATCACAATAACTTCTTTAAGGAAGTTAAAAATCCGGAGACATTACAGAGATGCACCTAACATCGCGCGTTTAGAAGAAGACGGTTGAAAACAACAAAAATCATGTGAAAAGGGTGTTTTCGCCGAAAGTACTGAGTAAACCTTGTATAAAGAATGGTTTCTCTTGGCTGAAAGACAAATGAAAATAATTAAAAAAGTAAAATTGGTGCTTCCAGGCCGGAAGACACCAGAGTATAGGGAGAACATGGTCTATTGGCCAACGAAAAAAATGTGCAAATTGGTATAAAATCTGAGGAAAATTGATGTAACAGAAAATGACAACGGTGAAGATTACAAAATGATTCTCCTTTACGGGGACTTGAGAGACCCTTCTACCGAAAACCGTGCATGGTGCGTAATCCAATAACTTCTTTTTTGAGAAAGTTAATAATTTTAGCACATAGCCGTTGAATTTGGTTGTTTCATCCGGTTTTTGGGAGAGGGTTTTCTAGACGGCGAAGAGAATCAAAATCATTAATGAAAATCATTAATGATTTTCAACAAGCACGGGGTAGTCTGAGGTGCCTCAACCAGTTTTTTACGGTCCAATGTTTACCAAATTTTCCCCAGAACCTTCCAATCTTACTTATTTTGAAAATTTCCAATATCTTTTTCTAAAATTCTTAAAAATTGCGGAGATCTGTCTGTTCAAAGTTTTTAATTTTTTAATGCCCTATGGCCGCTATACTACTTTCTTAATCCATGTAGTCTTGAAAAAATTAAACGGGGAGACCCTGATTTTTGATTGAACACCCGAGGAAGAAGTTAAAACGTCAGAGACGGTACAGCGCGGAATGATCACTGATCCTTTCGTTTTAATTTAATTAAAAGTTCATTAGAACGACATAATATGTACATCAGTTCTTATCTTCGGGCTACCGAGCACGTAAGGTCCCTTTTTTTCCAGCTCTCCAAAAAATCATCCGCGTCTGATATTACAATAAAAGAAGGAGGAGCAGATTTTAGCTTTTTTTGGCGCGATTAATTCTGAAGAATTTAAATATTTTTGTATTTTTAATCAGATTCTTTGAGTATAGAAAAAAATTTGCAATTCTTCCAATATGCATTTTTTTGGAATCATGGGTCATGTCCGTCAATCTAGGCCCATCATCATCATCTTAAACTACGGGGTCTGGAAGACCCTTCTCCAAAAACTGGAGGGTATCACAATAACTTCTGTAAGGAAGTTAAAATATCTAAAATATCTTTTTCTGTATCCATCGAAAAACTAGATATCCAATTGCTTTCAACAGGGATTTTTTGAATTTTAAACGATGTCTACAAAATAATTGCAAACTAAATTTTGGGCATTTTTTCCAACTGCCTATGGCCTTTACTCACTTTTAAGTCTCTTTTAGCGTTTTATTGAAGGTGTTAAGACTTTTTCTACCAGAATATGGCTTAAATATTCAATTTTGAACAATTTTATACACTTCAATTTTGATTAATTTTATAATTTAAACAAAAATTATGATCTAAAAATTTAAAAGTTATATCAACAAAAAATTTTTTGACGAATATTGTGGAAAAAGGATTTTTTAAGAATGTAATTTTAATTACAAAAGTGGGAGGAAAAGGGAAATTAGCACCCCAATTCTGAAACCACAAATGTCAACAATGAGACCCCCACTTAAAAGCCGCCCTTATCACCTTTTGATAAGCAGAATTAAATTTAACATCAAAGTTCAATTTTTTGAACTGAAATAATTTTAAAAACAATAAATTTTTTGTAAATTAGATTATAGGTTGATGTCATTGATAAGAATGATAAGAGCCTACCTTGTTCATGTTATAGAGATCCTGTGGTTGTTGACACGAACCCATGATGGGTGGCACGTCCTGTTCCCAGCAGTTTTCTTCCATTTGAAAAAAAAAATTATTTTTTTTAGATCGTTAAAGTCACTGGGGTATTTAATTAGTTCATATCATATGATGCACGTTGTTTCGAGGCCGGTAGAGCACTGAGCTTCGGGCGGCCTTTATCCCCTCCCCTTACCCCTCCCCCGATGTATAATTAAGCTCAACCTGGTATTGCGCCCTATACATTGTCTCTCTTTCTCTCTCGCACCACTATCCTCTCCTCCTCTTCGTCCTTTCATCCAACCTCTTCTGTTTTCCCCCCTTTTTTGACCGGAGGAGAACCTGGTGGGGCCATCCGAGTACGCAATTGCGCCCTTTGACCCGTCCCTCTGTTAAACACCTGACCAACCACAAAGCGTAATTTTTATTATTATTTTTAATTACCACCCTCCTAAAAAAAAAAAAAAGAAAAACATTTTTTCCCCTATCGTGAAAAAAAAGTTTCTTCCTTCCACCCCCTTATAAACCCCAATCCGGTAATTAGACTAACAATGCCCCCGGGGTAGTTTTGGCATAATTGGCCTCAACAACAAAGAATCAATTTTTTTTTCTTGCTTTTTTTTTTCAAAAAAAGGTCAATTTTCAACAAAAAAACAAAATTTTACCATCAAATAATGGAGGAAGACTGTGATAACGGGTATCTCACGACGCGTTTCGGCTTAAAAAGCCTCTTCAGGTGAGCAATTCCCTCTATCATAATCATTTCTATCTCCTGACGAGGTTTTTTAAGCCGAAACGTGTCGTGAGATACCCGTTATCACAGTCATTTCTTCCCCCATTATCGGTTAAATATTTGATAGTAAAATCACCCCCTTGCGGAATACACACGCAATAAGAAATAAAATGTAAAAACAAATTTTTCTTAAAAGGTTTGTAAACTTCTTCCATTTTGCGAATTTATGTATGATTTTATGCGCATGGACACCTAAATATCATCAATTTTTAAGACTTTTTATTGGTTTAGCCATTATAGCCAACCACGAATTATGTGGAATCAAAAATCACGAAAAACTTACAAATATTTTCCCTGGGGGAGGTAGCGAGGAAGAAGAAGTGAGAAAATTTTGAGGAAGCTTCGAAAAATGGCTTATAATGGCTGATAATACCGTAGAAAGCGTTCTAAAATATCCTAAAAAGGAAGTATTTTTAGGAAGTTGCCCAAAATCCTACCAAGATTGTTAATAAAGGCGTCTTGGCAAAAATCTCCGAGGAGAACGACAACGAACATATGTAGGGTTGTCGAAGTGACGTCATGCGAGCGTCAGAGATAAGAGTGAAGTGCCGAAAGGGACGATGGGAGAGTTTTTGGAGAAGGTGAGAAGAGAGGGGTTGCCGGGGGAGTTTTTTCGATTACAAGGCGTGCAGTAAAGAGTGTCCGATGTTAAATTAAGTTGTATTTTGAAGTTTAATGACGATTTAATAAAAACAGTGTAATTAAGCCAGTTCTTTTGTGTCTACTCACCCCAAACCCCACAAAATTGGGGGCCGCTTTCGTTAATTGTGGATTTTGTTTGGCGGCGAGGGATACATCGAAATGGCGACGTTGGACTATAAGTTTTATACGGCTGCGGGACTTCGGGAAATCTTACAACAACGAAATCTCGATACCACAGGTACGAAACTTGAATTACTTCAACGTTTAATAGATTCCGATGCTAACGATGAAAAATTACGACGAAAACAAAAGGTCAACGACCGCAGGTCAAAACCTAACGATGAAACGCATGTTTCCGATGTTAAAAACGACGACGATGTAAATGATAGAGACGATGATGACGACGACTTGCATGATAGAGACGATGATGATGATGACGATTTGCATGATAATGATGATGATTTTTATGACGTGCATGATAACGATGATCAAAAGCGCGCGTTTCCCGTAGATACCCAAATTTAATCGCATTTCGCGATATGGAAACGTGTGTAGAAAACTTTTCGGGTGAAGATGATGCGATGGGCGTTCGACAATGGCTGAAAAATTTTAACGATATGGCAAAACTTTGCGAACTCTCGGAGGTTCAAAAACTTATTTACGGACGACGTTTGTTAACGAATTCGGCACGCCGTTTTATCAATTATGAACGACCTTTTAAGAAGTGGAAACAATTTCAGGCCGCTTTGATAACCGAATTTGCCCCAATTTCGTCGTCAAAAATAGTACACGAAAAAATGCAACGACTTAAACCGAAAACAAATGAAACTTTGACGGAATTTTTGTACAGAATGTTAGAAATATCAAAAGAAGCCGATATCGAAATTTCCTGCGTTTTTCAATACGTCATAGAAAACATTGACGATCGTCCCGAAAACAAAATGATTTTGTTTGGTGCAAAAACTTGCAAAGAATTTAGGGAAAAATTAAAACTGTACGAAAATATGAAAAGTTTGTCGAAAGTAACGATGAAAAGCCCGAAACAAACGATCGGACCGGTGACCTCGAGCCCTACAGTAACCTCCTCGACTCGTATCACCACGTCGCGCAGCGATATGAAGAGATGTTATAATTGCGGGGGCCGAAATCATGAAAGTAATACGTGCAAATTCATAGAAAATGGTCCACGATGTTTTAATTGTTCCGACTTCGGGCATAAAAGCAAAGATTGTCCGAAACGAAAACAAGGCACGGAACGAGTGAACGTTACGAGGAAAAGGGTAACCATGCATCCGCCCGCCCGCCCTTCGCCGAACGCAAGATCAGACGCGTTTTCAACCCCTATCGTTACTCCTTTGACGCTTCAAGATGCCGACTTATATGGTCTACTTGATTCTGGAGCCGATATTAATCTAATTAGGCAATCATGCTTACGTCGTATTAACATTAAATTGAGAAATGATGAAATTACGTTTAATGGAATAGGATCTCACGAATTTAAAACTAATGGATGTTTTACTGAAACGATTAAAATTAAAGATGAAGACTACCAGCTCGATTTCCATGTCGTAGACGATAATCTCATACCTTACGATTTAATTTTGGGACGACAATTTCTCGATTATGTCGAACTATTACTTCAAAATTCGAAGATTATTTCAATTAAAAGATTTATGATGTTCCGAAGATATTTTCGATTAATAGAACAGATACCGATCTTGACGTGGGCCTTCCAGCTTATAATAATTTTGTTGCAGTAGTAATAATTTACTTGCACACTACCAATAAAAGCGTAAACTACTGCCTCAGGTTTGGCCTGCCTACTTGCACACTACCAATAAAAGAGTAAACTACTGCCTCAGGTTTGGCTTGTCTACTTGCACACTACCAAAAAAGCGTAAACTACTGCCCCAGGTTTGGCCTGCCTACTTGCACACTATCCATAAAAGCGTAAACTACTGCCTCAGGTTTGGCCTGCCTACTTGCACACTACCAATGAAAGCGTGAACTACTGCCTCAGGTTTCGCCTGTCTACTTGCACACTACCAATAAAAGCGTAAACTACTGCCTCAGGTTTGGCTTGTCTACTTGCACACTACCAATAAAAGCGTAAACTACTGCCTCAGGTTTGGCCTGCCTACTTGCACACTACCAATAAAAGCGTAAGCTACTCCCTCAGGTTTGGCTAGTCTACTTGCACACTACCAATAAAAGCGTAAGCTACTCCGTCAGGTTTGGCCTGACTACTTGCACACTACCAATAAAAGCGTAAGCTACTCCCTCAGGTTTGGCTTGTCTACTTGCACACTACCAATAAAAGCGTAAGCTACTCCCTCAGGTTTGGCTTGTCTACTTGCACACTACCAATAAAAGCGTAAACTACTGCCTAAGGTTTGGCCTGTCTGCTTGCATACTACCAATAAAAGCGTAAACTACTGCCTCAGGTTTGGCCTGACTACTAGCACACTACCAATAAAAGCGAAAACTACTGCCTCAGGTTTGGCTTGTCTACTTGCACACTACCAATAAAAGCGTAAACTACTGCCTCAGGTTTGGCCTGCCTACTTGCACGCTACCAATAAAAGCGTAAACTACTGCCTCAGGTTTGGCCTGTCTACTAGCACACTACCAAAAAAGCGTAAACTACTGCCTCAGGTTTGTCTACTTGCACACTACCAATAAGAGCGTAAACTACTGCCTCAGGTTTGACTACTTGCACACTACCAATAAGAGCGTAAACTACTGCTTCAGGTTTGGCCTGTCTACTTGCACACTACCAATAAAAGCGTAAACTATTGCCTCAGGTTTGGCCTGTCTACTTGCACACTACCAATGAAAGCGTGAACTACTGCCTCAGGTTATGCCTGTCTACTTGTACACTACCAATAAAAGCGTATACTACTGCCTCTGGTTATGCCTGTCTACTTGCACACTACCAATAAAAGCGTAAACTACTGCCACAGGTTTCTCCTGTCTAATTGCACACTACCAATAAAAGCGTAAACTACTGCCTCAGATTTGGCCTGTCTACTTGCACACTACCAATAAAAGCGTAAACTACTGCCTCAGATTTGGCCTGCCTACTTGCACACTACCAATAAAAGCGTAAACTACTGCCTCAGATTTGGCCTGTCTACTTGCACACTACCAATAAAAGCGTAAACTACTGCCTCAGATTTGGCCTGTCTACTTGCACACTACCAATAAAAGCGTAAACTACCGCCTCAGGTATGGCCTGCCTACTTGCACACTATCCATAAAAGCGTAAACTAATGCCTCAGGTTTGGCCTGTCTGCTTGCGTACTACCAATAAAAGCGTAAACTGTACGGTCTATCCCTATCTATGTCTATCCGTCAGTATAATTGTTAAACGATTCCTTAACTCGCATACACACCTGAAATCTCCACAAACAACCAAGATCAAAAAGAATCCTGCTGCAAAGCAGGTCCTTCTTAAGTATTCGTTATCCTCAAGTGTTTAAGCCTAGGAAATGGCTATCGCCAGTGCCACGCTAACCCAAATATGACGTTATATTTGGGTCAAAAAAACCTTTTGGATGTCACTTAACAGTAAGCAGATGACGGGTATAAAGGATTTTGCTGTTTTTTCCATGTGTTTTTCCAATTATGCTTACGAAGGGATTATCAAGTCAAATCTCATTCGAATATAGGATGACACGAGGTGCTGTTAAAGGCCGGAGAAGGGGGTGGAGGATTTTTGTTGAAAAATTGATAGAAGCGGAAAACAGGTAGGTTTTTGTGAAAACGAGGTTTTTTTTTTCCTCGTCCGTTTTGTTTAGGTACTCGATTGGAATCTACCCTTCCCAAACCGTATCCGGAAGAATACATTTTTAATTCGACGGCAAAGTGCCCCCCGCGAAGCCCGCGGGGTTGACATCACATTTACATTAATTCGCGACGAAATCCTCTCCCCACCGCCCATCCTCCCGCCCGCCACCCTGACGTCGCTCAACAACGGATTGAAACATTTCACAAAATGTTTTTGTACACACGCCACTCTCGGAAAAATAGAAATCACTGGTCTGGGTCTGCAGAGGGGGGTTGAACGATATAAAAACGTAAAAACTCCGCTTTTTAATGTGTTTACAATACTTCTTCTCCCTTAGTATTACTAAAATCGTGAAAATAAAATGGATGAAAAATAATCTTTCCCTAAAAACTAAGGGCATTTTGAAACTAAAATGTTTTTGCATCTTTTCGGCGCTTCCATCGTAGTGTTGACTCCAATCACGCCTGTCCAATCATGTGCGAAATACAAGTACTAGTTTGAAGAGCTTCCAACGAAAACTTCCTTAGAGAGAAGGAACAGTATAGGAGGGGGTAAGTATTAAGGAGGGGGAGTTTAAGGGGGAAGTACAAGGAGGGGGAAGTATTAAAGAGGGGAATCTTTAGGTACCAATGTACTTTAGTTCCGAATTTTCGCTTCTTCGATAGAAAGGAGAGGGAAAAAAGTCCTGGATATAAGGGGACATTGTATGTTGGGGAGTTTGGCCATCGGTTTTGGCGTTTCAGTTCGGAACAGTGCCAAGACCAGGAGACCCCCCATGAAGTTGAAAGGGGGACCGTCGGGGTGTAGATGCGGGGTGAGGGGGGAACCAATTCATCGAAGACAGCGGCCACACCCACCGACAAGGCCCCAATCAACCCAAAACACACCCGCACCGGAGCAACTGTGAATATAAACGCGTGCAATTTCCAAGGGGGGATGAGAAGACCCCCAACGCTAAAATACTACCCGACGGATCCACCCACTAAAACCTTCAAATCACCAGTTAAATAATTATCACAGTTTTCGTCAGCCGAGTTTGCCAAAATTGGCACTGCACAAACTTCTACTTAGATTTTAGGAGATACCATTAAAACAATCAGCTAAAAATGCATTTAAAATAATAAAACGTACAAAGGAAGAGAAGTATAATGAAGGGGGATTTTTTTTTTCGAAAAATTTCAGCTATTTTTCAATTTTTTTTTTCAAAAGTTTTTTAAGTTTTTTCTTCAATTTTTTTATTATTATTATCTTTTAAGTTTTTAGTTTTATTAAATTTTTAGTAGAAATAATAGGCTATCTACCCAAGTAATGTAAAAACGTGGAGGGTATCACAAAAAAAGTTAAAAGCTCCATGTCAAAAATTAAATGCCAAAGTACTAGTTTGAAGAACAAAAACTTCCTTAATGAGAAGTAAAAATATAGAAGGGAAGTATATTAAAGAGGGGAAGTATAATTGAGGGGGAAGTATAAGAGAGAAAGTACAGTGGAGGGGGAAGTATAAGGGAGAGGGAAGTATAATGGAAGGGGAAGTATAAGGGAGGGGAATAATAACGGAGGGAAGTATAAGGGAGGGGAAGTACTGTATTAGGGAGGTGAAGTATAGAGGAGGAGGAAATATAAAAAAGAAATCTACCTAAAAGGGGGAAGTATAAGGGAGGGGAAGTATAACGAAAAGGGAAGTATAATGGGGGAAAGTATAAGGAGGAGAAGCATAACGGTGGGGGAAGTACAAGGGAGGGGGAAGGATGGACGGACGGCCGGCCGGCCGGAACCACAGACAATGTTGAGATCGGTAAAGATCACTATTCGATTTGACGGGGTTACTTCCCAAAAAACCCGGCGTCGAGGGTTTCACAATAACATCTTTAAGGAAGTAAAAAGACAACCTAATTCATCTTGGGACCAAAAAATAAATATGAAATTAAGAATTAGATTTTCAACAAACCAAAATGGCGACTAAAATTCACCACTAAACAGAAAACCGGATTGAACGCCGTCGACCAACGCCTGCCTTGCATGTTAAAGTTTGTCGGGAATGGGGGGGGGGGGCGACTTTCTTTCGTGAAAAATCATCTATTTTTCGCATTTATCCCAAATTCCAGCGCTGGATGGACCAGAAAAGCTTTTGAAAATGAACGGAACAAAAATGTGGAATGTATTTTTGGGAAATTGAAATCTTTCCCTATATTTTCAAACCCCAACACCACAAATGTGATTAAGAACACTCACCGTTTGAAGTTCGTAGAAAACCGGATGGGAAAAAATGAAAAGAAAACGAAAAGAGATGCGATCCATTTTGTACAAATCGACTTAAAATGTACAAAAAAAAAGATTTGAAGGAACGAGTGACCGATTGACCGGTGATCGAAAAGGATGAGAATTAATTAGGTGGGGGAAGACAGTGCTTCCAATCTTCTTTCTTCCAAAAATTTTCCCACTCCTACACAATGAATTTTTACTTACCATCTATTTTTAATGGCGTTTCTACTTATTGTTATCTTAATATTAAAAACAAAATTTAAAACACTTACATACCAAAAAGGTAGGGAAAAATCTGAAGTAAACTTTTAGAAAAGCGGATGACCGAAATTCTGAATTCAGAACCGAAGGGAGGGGACCTTTTGAAGGCAACACTGCCTTCTCAGTTTTTTATGCTCCATAAAAATATCCAATTTTATGAATACGTATTAAAATTGCTCTTACTATTTCAAATTCATTAGAGGTATTATTATTTTTTTTTTTAGCAATAAAATGTTATCGCAGGAAAAAAAAGCGGGCAAATCACAAAGCGCTTGCGCGATCAAGTTTTATTTCCAGTCCTGTCCTGAGCTGTGGCTGTGGATTTGTTTTCTTCGAAATCTTCCTAGATTTCTTTTTTCAATAGGTGAGTTTATTTTATATTAATTACAATTTGATAATAATAATTGCTTAAATTAGTTATTAGTCTCATAAAATAATGAAACTGATTTTATAGAAATGCTTATTCAGAAATACTATTTTTTAAGATGACCCTTCTAGACTCTCCCTCCCTTGTCTTCTTTTTCCACAAACTTTTTAAACAAAATGGTCCTAATCTTTCGGAGAATTAATTATTTATATTTGATTTATATATTATTATCTTGTAAACAAGCATTTCGCGACGCCACCAAGGGGAGCTTTGAAAACGGCAGCGCGGGTGCTTCATCTCCCCTCTTTCTCTACAGTGTACATCGGTGGGCGGGGAAGTTGATATCATAACTTTTTATGGCTGCTGTAGAAGGGTTTTTGCGAGGCTAAATTATTGCGACATCGCGCCATATTCAGTTTTTAGGCAAGTTTATTCCGGAACATTTCACGGCGTCAATTTTCATCTTATTTTCATATATTTTTACAGAATCTAAAAAGTAAAAAAATAAACACCCCCTCCGTTATACTTCCCCTCCTTTATAATTCCCCCACTGTTATACTTTCCCTCCTTTATACTTCCGCCTCTGTTATACTTTCCCTCCTATGTTCTTCCCCCTCCGTTATACTTCCCCTCCTTTATACTTCCACCTTCGTTATACTTCCCCTCCTTTATACTTCCACCTCCGTTATACTTTCCCTCCTTTATATATCCCCCACTGTTATACTTTCCCTCCTTTATAATTCCCCCACTGTTATACTTTCCCTCCTTTATATTTCCCCCTCTTTTATACTTTCCCTCCTTAGTACTTCCCCCTCCGTTATACTTCCCCCTCCTATATTGTTACTTCCTTCTCTTTAAGGAAGTTTTCGTTGGAAGCTCTTCAAACTAGTACTTTCATTAGTTAGGTATTAATTTCAATGTATATTATTTTCTCACATCATTTTTCTTAACCACTTTGCCTTTGTACTAAATATTTTTCGCAATATCTGAGAAAACTAATAAAAACAACTTCTAATTCTTTCAAAAATCGATTTATAAAAAATCGAATGTTCCCGCCTAGTGGTGTGAACGGTGGGGAGGTTTGTTGTTTAACCTTTCGCATTCCACTTTCCAAGTCGACGGCGGGGTCGGGTCCGACGAAAATGGGCGACACCGACTTAAATCTCGATTCCATCCGTGATTTCATGATTTTAAAAGGTGGACGTGTTACGAATCATGAGTTGGTTAAACATTTTAAAGATGTTCTCACAAATCCAGTCACAAGAGGTAAGAAAACATTGTACTAGTAACCACAACATAACCTTTCTGTTTACATTCATGTTTTTTAGTAAATTTCACATTAAATTTATCTTTTACTTAACTTTATTTTGATCAAAACTAGATTATTATAGTCTAATCTTAATATTTTAACCAATTTTCTCTCAAAAGAAACATTAAAATGGCCTCAAAAATCGTTTTTAGGTGTGTCCTACTAACTCATTTGTTTGGCCTTATCTTTTATGTTTTTATCCCCTTTTTTCGGTTTGATGTTTAGGTTCTTAAGTTATTTTGTTTGAAAGTCGTTTTGAAATGATGGCTTAGAATACTTTGGTGGGTGTAACATGGTTCTGTATGTGTCTCAGATGCAGTGTTGCCAATTCTATTGTAAAATAGGAAATAAAAAGCTTGAGGAGATGAAAATGAATAAAGTACTTTTTGTAGAAAATTTACTTTTATTTCAGTTTGCTTTTATTCATTTTTGTGTAGGATCTACCGCTTAGCAGATATGAGCGAAAAAAGACTACTTAAGTTAAATATCTCGATATCGGCTGGCCTGAGGATGAAAATGAATAAAGTACTTTTTGTAGGAAATTTAATTTCCTTTTAGTATGCTTTTATTCATTTTTTTGTGTAGGATCAACCGTTTAGCAGATATGAGCGAAAAAAGATTACTTAAGTTTAATATCTCGATAACGGCTGGCCTGAGGATGAAAATGAATTAAGTACTTTTTGTACAAAATTTACTTTTCTTTCAGTTTACTTTTATTCATTTTCTGTGTTGGATGACCTGTTTAGCGGATATGAGCGAAAAAAGATTACTTAAGTTAAATATCTCGATAACGGCTGGCCTTAGGATAAAAATGAATATAATTCTTTTTGTAGGAAATTTAATCTCCTTTCAGTATGCTTTTATTCATTTTTTGTGCAGGATCAACCGTTTAGCAGATAGGTGCGAAAAAAGATTACTTTGAAAATTACATTGTTTTGCCACAAGTTCGAAGCTCCTGCTTGAAAAATGTTGTTTTGACGGAGTCCACACTAGGCTAATTTATAGGTTATAGATAATAGCTTTGTTCCAACCGCAGGTTGAAACTGTTTTGAAACTATTGGATCATGCGTAGAAAGATTTGGACGTCAAAAATGACGTCGTTCGTAGCGTTTGTCTGTCAAATCCGAAGTCCAAATCCTTCTGCGCACGCTCTAATAGTTTCAAACTGCGGTTAGAACCAACTTAATATATATTATATTATGTTAGGAATCTTTTCCAAGTTGTCCGGATCCGCTATCATTGATATTTTTTGAATATTATTTTTAATAATGTCCTCACTTTATGAGCTTGTTTAAATTAAAAAAAAGTACTGGTTTGAAGAGCTTCCAAAGAAAACCTCCTAAAAGAGAAGTAAAAATATAGGAGGTGGAAAGTATAGGGGAGGGGAAGTATAAAGGAGGGGGGAGTATAGCTGTATAGGGGAGGGGAAGTATAATGGAGGGAAAAGTTTTTTTTTTTAGTATCAAGGTAGAAATAATTGGCTCTTTGGCCTAGGGATGTGCCTCTCGTTACGGGTGGAAGTATGAAATTTCTCCCTACTAAATAAAATAATATTTAAAAAGTGACAATTTTTTTACTTCAAAAATTCACAAAAAATATAAGGAGCCTTTGGTGAAAATCAAACCAACGGCGGCAGTTTTTAAAATTTCAAACGTGCATATCTCCCTCATTTTTTCGAAATACATAAATCGCCTTCGTTCTCCGACTAAGGAAGATTTTGTGAAAATTTGGTGAACATCAGTTGAAAACTGTGGCCGTAAAGTGTTCCGGAAAAATGCTACGGCCGGCCGGAACCAGAGACAAAGTTGAGATCGGTAAAGATTCGACTTGACCCTCAGATGTCTGGAAGACCCTTCCTCAAAAACCCGACGTCGAGGGTATCATAATAACTTCTTTAAGCGAGTTAAAACGTTTTGACGATCAAGTGTGTATAATAAAAAATTTCCCTTTTTGACCCGAGACTCCGCTAGGCTTTTTGTTGAAATCTGTGCCTTATTATTTTATAAATTAATAACTATTATTCTTTTATTCCTTTATATAGATGATGCCCGCGTGAGGTTTAAAGAATACGTCAACATCTTAGCCACCATCACTCGTGAGCCTGATGTAAGTTTCAAATTTTTTTTTTATACCCTTTATATTTATAATGCGTTACCACTTCTGTTAAAAAAAAGTTACTTAATCATTATCGCTAATCTTGAGTGCTTTATGATAAAAAATAATAATAAAACGTTCAATAATTTTGTTATTTTCAACAAAATCAGTTTCATGAATTGTTTAGGTAAGAAATTCTGTTAAAATTTTGTTGGTTGTTTTAAAGTGTATGTACGGTTTGAATAATTTTTTATGGCGCGTATTAGACGGACAATTACTTGTTTCTCGATGAGCCGTCATTTTGGGGAATTGAACTATCTTTAGTGATTAATGGATTTGGACGTTGATGGATGTATTGTTTTCAGGGAGGAAAGCAGCTCGTCCTTAAGAAAAGATTCCGTCCCTCCGAACTTTACATTCCGGAGTCACCGTCGCCGATACCGTCGTCGCTTCCGATCTCGCCGCTTCAAGCGCCTTCGACGTTGAACCTCCAGTACCAGCCGGTTTACGGATCTTCGCATGAATCTTTAGAAAGTTTAGTTTCACCGCTGAAGACTCCTTATCGTCGTAGCTCGCAGGATTCGCCTGGATATTACAGGGCACCGGAGGCTTTCAGGTCGCCGGTGACACCGCCGCCTATTACCTCGCCGCTCGCTTATAAAAGTCCTCCTCCTCCGCCTTCTCTTAAAAGGAATTTTTCTCAGGATTCAGTTTTCGGTTCATCTTTTGAGCATCATTCGCCTAGGGAAACCGATCCTCCTCCTGTACCGCCTAGGAGAAGAAGCAGCAGCGATAAATTTAGAATGGACTTCTCCCCTGAAGAACCGAAAGTCGTCGATCAACCAATTCTGAATCCCCCTAAACCTGAAGATAATAAGGTATGTTTTATATCAAGGAGCAAGTTTCATTTGAATTTTAAATATTTTACGCATTTTTTATCGTTTCTATTTTCGTTTTTTCGCCAAAAATACAGTGAATTTTCCCTTTTAAAATTTTTTATTTAGGCGTGTAATTGAATCCCGGGGACTAAAAACGTTCGGACGTTTTCAACCTATACATCAAATCCACCCCTTCCCGCGTATAAATTGAAAAGTTTCGGCCCCGGGTTAATCGGTCCAGTTGTCACAGAGGTGCAACCCCCTAAATAATCCACAATAAAGTTTCAATTCACTTTTAAACTCCAAACGAAAAAATAAAAATAAAGCGGATAACCGTACCTAATATATTTGTAAAAAAAAAGGAAAGCTCAACCGCTTCAAAATGAAAGCTTTTGTGTGTTATCCGTTTAAATTTAAACTTTAAAAAAAGCGTTTTTTTTAAAAATCGTATTGTCCGGTTTTTAGTCCTGTATAAAGTTTTTAATCTGTACCAGGAAAATGTCGCTGACGACAGCAAGATAAGTGTGAAGGAGCGGATGCAGAAGTTTGATAGAATGGCCTCCGAGAGCGCACTCAACAAAGCAACGCTGGGGACAAACAACGTCAAAAAGAGACACGATAAGGTAATTCTTTTTTGTACACAAAAATTCGAAAGATCCAAACAACTGATTCAAATCTACCTACTCAAAAACTTTCTTAGCCCTCCTATATTACATAAGTTAACTCCAAATATTGGAAAATTAGTACACTAGATTGCGGATTTTGCAATCAATGCTCCAAGCAAAATACCGTCTTATTCCAGCTGATTTGCACATGTCATTAATTAACTTTCTTAATGAAGTTACTGTTTTACCCTCCAGACCTCGTAGGGTCATTCAATGTACAGTGTCCAGAAACACATACGTCTGGAAGAGCGTTAAAAAGTAGTTTTATGAAAAAAAGTTAAATATAAACCCCCCTTAATTTTAATCAAAGAATTTAATGGAGTAGTTTAAAATGCGTTTGGGTGTACAGGGTGCCCCCAACAGAAGCTTATTTCGAATGAGAACCCCTATTTTTTATTTCAGATTCGTAATCTACGCAAAAGTTGATTTCACTATTTATATGACCATTTCCGACAATTTTTAAAAATGCCAAATTTTAGCGTTTTTTTGCGCTAAAATCCGACAATTTAAAAAAATGTCAAATTTTAGCGTTTTTTTTTCGAGACTCATTTTTAAAAAAAATTCCACTTATTTTTGTCCAAAGATTCCAACTCTCTCAAATTCATGCATCTTCGCATTCTGCATCACGAGATGTCATCGCTAACGGCCTTTTTCAAGTTAGAACCCAAAGGCTATAGCGGGATAAGGGGGGCAAAATGGCGCTTACTCCTATTTCGCCGAAAAAATTCTAAAAGATGCCTCTTTATGTGAATAAGAACTGATATAAATTTCAGATCAAAAAACCAAACTGTTTTCGAGAAAAACGGGTTTAAACTTTTTTAGAAAAACCTCAATATCTCGAGAACTAATGATCCCACAGAGCCTAGTTTTTTTGTAAACTATTTAGTATCTAAAGACGCATCTATGAGAATTTATTGAAATTTTTCCAAAGCTTTTAAGTGTGAAAAATTAATTTTTATAACTTTTAAGATGTCAAAAAAAGTGGTTCCCCCAGGGGGGGCGACACTAAATTAATACAGATTTTAGAGGGACCTAAAATGTACCTCTCCTAATTTTTTCATATTTTTCGAGGTGGTACTTCAGTATTTTATAAATTTTTTTCTGAATTTTAAGCTGTTTTTCGCAATAAAAAAGTGGTTCCCTCAGAGGGGGCGACGCCAAATTAATACAGATTTTAGAGGGACCTAAATGTACCTTTCATCATTTTTTCAGATTTTTTGTGGTGGTACTTCAGTATTTTATAACGTTTTTTCCTAATTTTAAGGAGTTTTTCGCAATATAGGTATCTATATAGGAGTGGGAAGTATATGGGAGGGGAAGTATAACGGAGGGGGAAGTATATGGGAGGGGGAAGTATAAGTGAGGGGTAGTATAACAGAGGGTGAAGTATAACGGAGGGGGAAGTATTAGGTTCTAAGTTTATTTTTGAAAAATTGTCCGAGTTTTGTTTTCTTTCCAAAAATTTTCGAAGTTTTTTTTCCGTGTTTTCCTTTTTTTTTCGAGAAATTATCGTTTTTGAAAGAAATTTTTCTTTCGGACCATAAATTTTGAGAGAGCTACAGCGTCTTTTGTAGTTTTGCATCAAAAAGGAAGAATTTCGTCAAAAAATCGCTAATTTTCAATTCTGAAGTAAGAAATTTGGGTTTTAACTTGAAAAAAGGCCGTTAGCGACGACATCTCGTGATGCAGAATGCGAAGATGCTTGAATTAGAGACAGTTGGAATATTCGGACAAAATAAGTGGAAATATAAAAATTGATTCTCTTAGGTCGATTTTAACGGATTTTAGCGCAAAAAACGCTAAAATTTGACATGTTTTAAAATTGTCAAAAAGGCCATATGAATAGTCAAATCAACTTGAAATTTTGCGTAGATTACGAATCTGAAATAAAAAATAGGGGTTCTCATTTGAAATAACAAAGTTAGGTTCTGTTGGGGGCACCCTGTATATCCAAACGCATTTTAAACTACACCATCAAATTGTTTGATTTAAATTAAGGGGGGTTTACATATAACTTTTTTTCATAAAACCACTTTTTAACGCTCTCCCAGACTTATTCTATGTGCTCCGGACACCCTGTATACCTTTTTCTGTGGCTCCAGCCGGGCCGAATTAATCTTTTAAACTATTTGTTTTAATTAAGAAAAAATGTTGGCCTAAGTGATAAAACCTTAGTTTAGGAACGGAAAAGGGATATGTTCAATGCATCCAGAACTCAAGTACCCTAATGAACGGGCTTTTCTTACTCTTACTCCTATATAAATTTAATTCGTATATAATAGTAAATACGTTATACGTTATACGTGAAGATAAAAGGCTTAAAAAGTGTCCGGGCGAATTGAGAACCGGACGTAGGCGTTATGTAGATCAAAGAATAGATTCGATAAATATTCTGTTTGTATTTTAAACGAAGTGAAAAAGCTCATATATCAATCCTTAGTGTGAGGTAAAGCAGTCAATTGAGTGCCTTACCGTCTTTTTTTTCTATTTAGTTAGTTTTTTTTAGACGACGAACATAAATCGAGCTAAAGAGGTTCGGATAATTGAGCGGTATCAATCATAGCCTCTACTCCTCCTCCTCGTTACCGTGATTTCCTGTTCGGAAGAGAAGTCAGCAACTTATTAACGACCTTTTTTTTTAAAGAACTGTTTCCTCTTAAGAAGCACATATTTAAATTTTCGTGTTTTGATGTCCAATTAGGGTTTTTTACCATGGGAACATCAACAATAATTAACGTGCACGTGGTTTAGGGTGGATCACAAAAGACCTTCGGGGCGGGACAATAGGTCGATTATTGCCCGATGACGGGATCCATAACGGGTCACGTGTTCGACGAAATAGTAACTTTCAAGTACGTTAAAATAACGAGCGGATTTTCAAGTGAATAATGAAAAACCCCAATGCAATATCCGTGAATAATGCATCGGATAGAAAACGTCATGGTTGATTTAGGGTTGGACACATATCCAGTCTCCTACTCAAAGTTTAAGTTGATGAGTCCACGCTTTAGGGGTCGGAAACGCCCTATGCGGTGTTGCATTCATGATAGTGTCACTCTTCGAATAGTTTCAAATCGAAAAGGGGAATTTCGGCTCTCTGAATAATGTAAATAGGCTCCGAACTACGCTTGTTTCCAAGCTCTTCCTACTAAATCTATTATTGTTAAGGGATGTCCGAAACGTATCACACGGATTTTCCAACCCTCCAAACTAGTTAAAATAGTGTTAGCATTTATATTGCTTTTCCGAAAATGTTGTTAAACTTTAGAATCGACGCAAATAAATCAGAAGCAGATGCTTGTTGAGCCCGAAAAAAAAGTGGGCATTTCAAAAAAAACAAGGTCCTCCCCAAATGTATATTCAGTGAAGCTTGTTTTTTCCCCTCATCTCGAGTATGATTTTCCTAAACTTCGTGTCACCGTCATAAAAGACTCTTGTGCTGTTTTTTTCCCCCGGGGTCAAACTGATTTACGAGGAGACGAAATCTCGCTATTTTATTATTTGATGCTAAAAGCGATTCGGGGGAAAACGCGAAAACACTTCTGGAAATATTCAGTAGACAGAGTGCTTTAGCTGATAGCTCTTGAGTGACAACCCCATCTTGGTTTTATCGAATTTTTATTAATCATTAATCAATTATGAAGAAAAAGCCGTTCGCGGACCTCCCGCGGAGAACGTGAGTCGGCTCGAAACACGAGAGAAACTAGAAAAGAAGAAGAAGAATACAATAGAGTCACAAGTTTAGAGTGGCTTCAAATTGGCTCCTGAAACATCCATCATATCTCATCCACTGACACCCTTATTTTTTTCTTCTTCTCCTTTTTTATAGGTGCCAGTCAAATGCCCATATCCTTAACAGGCATCTGATATATTTTTCAAGAGTTTGGAGTTGAAACAAAAAGTTTGTCTGTCTATCAAACGTAACCGATGATTTTTTATTGGAAACAAGATTGATCGTTCTAAATTCTTCATCCATTTTTTTAATATTTAATCTTCGTTGATTTGAAATAATATTGCAAATATCCGAGCTATGGTAGTCAGTTTCACCATTATACAGGGTGTCCCGAAAAACATGGCATACGTCTGGGAGAGCGTTAAAAAGTTGTTAATTTAAATCAAAGAATTTGATGGTGTAGTTTAAAATGCGCCTGGATATACTGGGTGTCCCAAACAGAACCTAACTTCGTTATTTCAAATGAGAACCCCTATTTTTTATTTCAGAAACGTAATCTACGCAAAATTTCAAGTTGATTTGACTATTCATATGAACATTTTTGACAATTTAAAAAAAAAAGTCAAATTTTAGCGTTTTTCGCGCTAAAATCCGTTCAAAAAATTTCAAATTTTAGCGTTTTTTTGCGCTAAAATCCGTTAAAAAATTCAAATTTTAGCGTTTTTGGCGCTATAATCCGTTAATTTTTTTTTTCAAATTTTAGCGTTTTTCGCGCTAAAATCCGTTAATTTTTTGTTTTCAAATTTTAGCGTTTTTCGCGCTAAAATACGTTAAAATTATTGACCTAAGAGATGCTTGAATTTGTGGTAGTTGGAAACTTCGGACATAGAGATGTGGAATTTAAAAAAATGAGTCTCTGAGGTCGATTTTAACGGATTTTAGCGCAAAAAACGCTAAAATTTGACATTTTTTAAATTTGTCATAAATGGTCATATGAATAGTCAAATCAACTTGAAATTTTGCGTAGATTACGAATCTGAAATGAAAAATAGGGGTTCTCATTTGAAATAACGAAGTTAGGATCTGTTGAGGGCACCCTGCATATCTAAACGCATTTTAAACTACGCCATCAAATTTTTGATTTAAATTAAGGGGGGTTTACATTGAACTTTTTTTCATAAAACCACTTTTTGACGCTCTCCCAGACGTATGCCATGTATTTCCGGACACCCTGTATACGCGAAATCGGTTGTTATACCTGAATGGTTTTTAACTTTCTCGTTATCGTATTACTGTCCAATTTTTTGGAGAGGGGTTTCCTGATTCTGTTGAGGCCTACCGATCATATGGCCCGTTTTTTCCAGAGCACTTCACTGCTGCAAAAACGAGGTACTGAAAGATTTTTAATAGTAGGGAAATTTGAGCTGTGTGACTGGTTCGAGTAAAAACTGTTGAGATTTTATCACAATGCACCAATGACGTTTAAATTTTGTCTTGCTACGATATGACGAGATCATCAGTCACGGTTTTCAATCAGAAGCCCTTCAACTCTCCAACCATCAATCATATTCGTGATAAAAAAAAAATGTGCTCCACAGCCTCGTGAAGTTGCGTATTTCCGAAAGAAACGCCTTGTCTCTGTATGAAGTTTTAATTTGAAGACTCAATTCAAGCTTTTATTATAAACGATCATTAAAAGCCTTAGAAAATTAAACTCGACGTGTGATATGAGAGAAACGTTATGTTTTGCATATGTGTGTGTGCCGCAATGCAAAATCCACTGCAGGGTAATACCAGGGCGGAGATGCCCAAGGGAGTCGTAGTCTCAGTTGTACTCCGTTTGCCTAATTGTCTCCCCCGCCCGTCCTCCCTCGTCTTCAATTAGTACACTGACCCCCCTTCCCTCATCCAAACTTCATTCCCTCACGAACATTACCCGGCAAAAACACACAAGCTCATAAAACCCGAAAGCTATCCGTATAAACATCTTGAGTATTATTATACCCATTTATTTTTTTTTAAATTGCCTCAACGATTAAAATTCAAAACCATAATTTCTTATAGATAAACGCAGTCTTGATCTCCGGCAAAGTTTTTTTCCGAAAAAAAGGCAATATTAGCGATAATTGAGCATTTTGGGTGGATACCCAATTTTTCTTATTTAGAAAATAGCCGCGTTAATGGAATGGTAAACGCTTTTTAAGACCTGACACAATTACTGAACAGGAAACACATCAGGTGTTTTTTTTTTCTGCACTTAAAAGGGTGGATTATCTTTATAAGAGGGTGTTTACTGTCGGTCATTAGAGTTTATGCCACATGCCCTATGTAATAATATTGTTTTAGGTGCATTTCTTGATGCGTGAATTAATGGGGGGCACACATCTCGTCCGAAAGTATTCTCATCCTAAAGTATTCTCGTACTAAAAATAATAGAAAAAGAAAAAATATGAACTGTTCTCGTCCTAACAGGCTACGCCCCTTTTTAGGACGAGATGACAGTAGGACGAGAAGACATTCGGACAAGTGGATTTCAATTTTTAAACAATTTTTTAAATATTATACTTTAATAAAATAGAAATCATCTCGTCCGAAAGTATTCTCGTCCTAAAAATATGTGTAAAATAAAATATTTCTTAAAATTAAATGAGCTGTATTCTCGTCCGAAAGTATTCTTGTCCTACTGTCTTCTCGTCCTAAAACTAACGTACAAAAATTGCTGCGTCGGAGAAATGCGGCAGCGTTCCACCCCAGCAAGTCACGGTCGGTTTGTTTGTTTATTTTTGCGAGGATCAGCTCGTTATGCGACATAAGGGGGTTAATTTTTTTTCCTCTCGCGAGGATGTGCTCGTTTTATGACAAAATGGGGTTAATTTTTTTCCTCTCGCGAGGATTTGCTCACTGCCCTGGGATGAATGATGAGCTCGGTAGGCGCAAAAGGGAGTTTAAAACTTGCTTAGGTGGAACGCTGCCTCATTTCTCCGACGCAGCAATTTTTGTACGTTAGTTTTAGGACGAGAAGACCGTAGGACGAGAATACTTTCGGACAAGATGATTTCTATTTTATTAAAGTATAATATTTAAAAAAATTGAACAAAAATTGAAATCCACTCGTCTGAATGTCTTCTCGTCCTACTGTCATCTCGTCCTAAAAAGGGGCGTTGCCTGTTAGGACGAGAGTTTATATTTTTCCTTTTTCTATTATTTTTAGGACGAGAATACTTTAGGACGAGATGTAGACACTCAATAATGACATCGTTTTTAAGGTTATTTTAATGAATAATAACTTTTCGTAGGTTGATAAGGATGAAGATGATAGCGGATCAGTGACTCTTCTTGACAGCAAAAGCAAAGAATGGCTCGTGAAATGCGCGCAGTGCGACTATCAGTCGATAGTGAAGATGGCGGCCGAAAACCCGAAACTGGTCAAATTGAAGGTAGGTCAATTGTACGCACTATAAACAAAGGGGGTTGACAATCGAGGTTTTTATTCTTTTTCGGGGGGTTTCCTCTCTGGCAATTAATCTAAACGCGAATGAGGGATGGTCGAGTAGACGGAAAATTTGAATTTATTTCCCCACCCGCGGTTTAAATTTAACCCGAGGACGTGTGTGACGGGAAGGGGGGGTAGAAGGGAGCAATAATAGGTGAGGTTAGCCTCCGGACGGGGGCGGTGGTGGGAATGATGAATATGCAGGAATGATGCCAATTGGCAGACCGCCCCCAACGGCTAATGAAATCAACACAACCGACCCTCCCCTTCTTCTCCTCGTCATCCCTTCTCACTCTGAAACATCGTCCTCCCCGGGGTATAATCAACTTACCACGTCATGTGGGTTTTAATTAATCCAACTCCCCTAAACCTAAGATAAAAAAAATTTAGCTACCTCAGGAAGCACTCCTTCTCCTTAAAAAGCATTTACCAAATTAGTTATCTAAGTCGTCACTTCTCATTTGACCCCTCATTATGGCGTCTTTCTCTTTTTCTACCAAATTGCTTTCTATCATGTAATCAGAAATTGCCACGATCTTTTGTTGAGGTAAAGCAAAAAAATGACGAGTGCATTATTCATAGAGCTAAAAAAAGTGAGGAGATTGAACTGCTCTAATTAATAAAACAATGAAACCTACTCGAGTCCTATGCAAATCCTCGTTGCACCTTCTACATACATTGTCGAGTGTTCATTACTTTCTGTTTTATTTTATTTTTTTTCTTGTTTTTGTTAAAAGCTTTCTTTCATTTAATTAATTTTCTTTTTTAAATTGCTACAACCTTTGTATGCGGTTCTGAAAACGATAAATTTCCATTTGGAAAGGAAGTCGTGATTGCGGGGAGGGGAACGTCTGGCTGGAAGCAATAAAATGACTTCCTTATGTCCTTATCGACAATTATGTTACCCCATCTGCATATCGTAAGAAATCTTCGGAAAGTTTAGTTGTTTTAGTTTTGTAAAGATTATCCGATTTTTAACTGCATTATAGAAGTTATTGTGATACCCTCGACGTCAGGTTTTTGTGGAAGGGTCTTCCAGACCCCTGTAGTGCCGGCCGGCCCACAGTGCGGCAGCCTGTGGACAAAAGTCGAAAAATCAACTTTTTTAAAAACTTTTTATACTAAAGTAATATTTCCATAATGACCTCAATGATACGGAACGGGAGCTTTTAATCCTATATTCCCCCAAAAAACTATAGATATCATGTTTGAAGTAGTGGTAGATCACATATCTTTCTGAATCAAACAGCAATTTGCAGTATGTAGTTTTATTTTCTACATTGAAGGTTTTACTATCTATTATAAGGAATGGAAAGCATCGAAGAAGGTAATTATTTTTCATTTATTATATTATTAATTATATTATTGTTATATTATTATAATTATGATTATTAAAATAATATTATAATTTTTAAATAATAATTTTCGTAAATACCTACGAAAAAACCCTTTTTTTAACTTTAAATTGAAATATCTCAAGTTCTTCTCAAAACATCCTGAGATTATGATATAATCTAATAAAACAACTATTAAACTTCATAAAACTGTCAACGTTTCTTGCTTTAAACTGCTTTGAACGTTTCTATGATTTTTTCTTTCAGAAAACCAGCTGCCGAAATTTTATCACATCTTCATAAGTTATAACTTTCCAGTTTCCATTTTATTTTTTAAATTTTACTATAATTAGGTAATTACTACTAATTCCAGTTGTAAATAATGAAATATTGATAAAAATTTTAAACTTTTTCATTGTTTTCTTTAAAAAACCGTCATGAACATACTTTGGTCCACTTCGACCATACAAGCGAAGCATAATGCGGCCTTTTCTTAATGTAAGATTGAAAAAAATACTTGTAAGAGTGAAACATCCGATTTAATTTAAACACAATCACACATTTTGTTTTGGCTTACATATTTAAGACCCCAGTGGGTCGTATCCGAGATCGTAATGCCATTTTTTTATGAAATCCATAGCCCAAAGACTTTTGTCCACTTGAGCCATATGGTTGCCGCACTGTGCGGCCGTCCGTCCGTAGCATTTTTTTCTGGAACACATTCACAGTTTTCAACCACTTTTCACCAGATATTCACCAAATTTTCTTTAATCGGTGAACAAGAAACTAACCATGGCGATTTTTGAATTTCAAAAAAATGGCGGAGATACATATGTCTGTTTGAGATTTTAAAAAATTCGCTGAGGCCGAACCGTTGCATTGGTCCAATTTTCACCAATTACTCCTTATATTTTTGACGATTTAAAGGTGTAAAATAATTATCATATTTTTTACATTAATTATTATTTTAGTTGGGAGAAATTTTATACTTCCACCCCTTACGAGAGGGACCTCTCTCGGGCAAAAATCCCATTATTTCTACCTTGACAATTCAAAAAAGTTTCGAAAAAAAGAACTTAAAAAATTTTTCAGAAAAAAAAGCTCTTTAAAAAAGAAAACTCGAAAAAAATTTCAAAAAAAATTCTATAATTTTTCGAAAAAAAAAACAAAAAATCTCAGAAATTTTTTCGAAAGAAAAAAAATACCTTCCCACTTCGTTATAATTCCCCTCTCTTATACTTCCCCCTTCCTTATACTTTCCCCTCCGTTATACTTCCCCTCTTTTATACTTCCTTCCCCCTTATACTTCCCCTTCCTATATTTTTACTTTCACCAGATTTCACTAAATCTTTAGTCGGTGAACAACAAACTAACGAGGGCGATTTTTGAATTTCAAAAAAATGGCGGAGATATGTCTGTTTGAAATTTTAAAAATTCGCTGTGGCCGAACCGTTGCGTTGGACCCATTTTCACCAATTATCCTTATATTTTTTGAGAATTTTGGTGTAAAAAAATGATCATTTTTCTACATTAATTATCATTTTAGTAGGGAGAAATTTCATACTTCCTCGCCTTACTAGAGGGACCTCTCTCGGGCAAAAATCCCATTATTTCTACCTTGAGAATTCAAAAAATTTTCGATTTCGATTTAAAAAGCTCTTTAAAAAAGAAAATTCGAAAAAAATTTCAAAAAAAATTTTAAAATTTTTCGAAAAATTAACTCAGAAATTTTTTCGAAAGAAAAAAATACCTTCCCACTTCGTTATAATTCCCCCTTCCTTATACTTTCCCCTCCGTTATACTTCCCCCTCTGTTATACTTCCTTTTCCCTTATACTTCCCCTTCCTATATTTTTACTTCTCTTTAAGGAAGTTTTCGTTGGAAGCTCTTCAAACTAGTACTTTTTTTTCACCGTCTGTTTCTGTCAATTCAAAATGAGTTTTTTTGAAACGATTTTTTTTCCTTCTCTTTCCACGTAACCGGTAGGTTTCAATTAGTAAATCGATCAGTAACTAATGTCCGACCCATGTTCCCATATTGGCAATTAAGATATAGACCCCGGGTGTAAATTAATGCGTTGTACCCCATCCAAACATGAAATTTACATTTTATCTTGACCAGAATCGTTTTTCGGATAAATTGATTTTATACTCAATAATCCTTTTGTAAGCCCTCTAATTTAATAATTTATAATTTACACAATATTTCAAAAAAAAATTATTTGAAAACAAACCAATTAAAATTGAGTCGAAAGTCATTACACGTGGTAAGATAAGAGAAAAAAAATATATAAAATAAAAAACTAGCATCGGATTGAATGATGATTTACGGCCACAAAACTCCGCCTACGTTAACTAGCTTTTTTTCTTTTCTAAATCAGAAGCCTAGAGACTTCATCACCCAATTACTAACGAGAAATATTCCCGGCTCCCTATTTTATTAAAGAATTTTTTAACGAGGGATTAATGAACCTCTGGGTGGCAGAGTCATGTTTCCCTAACAATGTGATCGCCTTTCTGAAATCAATAAACACAATTGCTTTTCGTGTATTTTTATTACCCCCCCCCCCCCCCCCCAATTAAGCCTACAGTAATAAAAACCAATTTCTTATAGGGAATAAATTATTATTGTAATAATTCGTCGCGTTAGTTCTAACAACGGCTTTTTCGAAGGTTTTCAGGAGGGTGAAATTACCCATTTTTCATTGGAATCAATGCATCACCTGTTGGCTAAATCGTGAACTACGCGTTTTCTGTTGGTAGTAGGGTTAAACTACCAACAGAATACGATTCACCACAAAATTTACCATCAGAAACAATGCTAAATTCAAAGTTGATCAAAAATTAGAAGCCGGTGTTAGAACTAACGCGACGAATTTAATTCTTATTTCTCGACTTTTAAACTTTTCAACCACTTATTTTTTGATCAAAAAGTGTGTATTTTTTAAAAAGAATATTTGTTCCAACCTCAGTTTAAACTAGTTTGAAACTCCTGGAGCATGCGCAGTTGTAGTAGTAAACAAATTAGACGTCGTTCAAATCGCTTTTCCGCCAAATTTGAAGTCATCTTATGTCAAATTAGACGTGCAAACCCTTCTGCGCATGCTCCAGGAGTTTCAAACTGTGGTTGGAACAAAGCTTATTTTCTAAAAATTTTGTAGGTACCCTAGGATGCTTTTCTGGGCCCCGAAAGTACCCTAGCTACCCTTTTCCTAAAATCCCTTTTCCCTTGGGGACTCAATTGAGTAAGTTAAAACGAAAACATGTCCAATTTTCGTGTTTAACATTAATTCTTAAACTAAGAACATTTCAAAATGCGGTCTCGAACCCCAGGGGTCCTCAACGGAAGCCCCCGAAGGTGCCATAAATTAGTGACATTCATAATTATAACCGACTCACCTTAATATTTCACATAATCTCCCAGAAAATAAAATAAAGGCACGCTACTTTTAAAACGTTTGTAAACACAATTTTTTTTTATATTCTTCACACCCAGTGTATAAATCAAAAATTAAAATTTTTTTTTCCTCTAGTGACTTTTCACAAAGCGTTATTGATTAGAAGTCTTATCTTTGACTTGGAGCAATAAAAACGGTGTGGCAAAATTTACATATGTTCTAAATCATACTTAATGAATAATCGGCCACTTCCCTCCCTCCTTCTATCTGTCACTGAGCTCTTTTTGGTTGTGAAATAGTAAACCAGTTCGAGAGCGAGCCATAATCACCTGTCGCCTGTCTAGTTGGTGGACAAACTATTAGTCATTAAAAGTTTAGAACGAGAGAGAAGAAATCATTCGACATCTGGCTAAAGTAAACTGGAAGACATACAAGGAATTTATTGGACAACGACTAATTACAACGTGTTTTTTCCTTCTACAACCATTAGTCTTGCAATGTATTGATTTGCACACAAAATCCTCCAAGTGTCAAGTTTATTAATTTTGTTTTTATAGCTTTCGATCGGTAAATGAGTGATTTCAATGAATGAAACGATTTCTAACAATTTCAAAGAGAAGCTATTGTAATACCTTCGGTGATTGGGGAAGAGAAAAATTAGGTTGTCTTGTGTTGCCGACGCCAGTTTTTCACGGCCACAATTTTCATTTCATTTACCAAATTTTTTCATAACCTTTCCTTCGCAGTTTTCTTTACCTAGTTTTAACTTCTTTAAAGAACTGTGATACCCTCGACGTCGGGTTTTTGGGGAAGGTTTTCCAGACCCTGAAGGGTCAAATCGATCTCAACTTTGTCTATGGTGCCGGCCGGCCGTCCGTCCGTAGCATTTTTTTTCGGAACACTTTGCGGCCGCAATTCAACCGATTTTCACCAGATTTTCACCAAATTTCCTTTAGTCGGTGAACAAAAGAATTTCGAAAAAATGACGGAGATTTGTCTGTTTGAAATTTTAAAAAATTCGCTGCGGCCGAACGTTCATCCGATTTTCACCAAATTTTTACCAATTACTCCTTATATTTTTAACGAATTTTCGGTGTAAAAAATTTGCCACTTTTAATAATTATTTGGGAGAAATTTCATACTTTTACCCATTATGAGAAGCACATCCGTAGGCCAAAGAGCCCATTATTTCTACCTTGACACTTAAAAAAATAAAAAAAAAATAATTAAAAAAACTTGGAAAATTTTTCAAAAAAAAAAACTTAAAAAATTTCTTGAAAAAACTTAGAAAATTTTTCGAAAAAACAAACTTGGAAAAATTTTCGAATAAAAAGAAAACTTGGAAAATTTTTCGAAATAACCAAAAAAACTTTCCCCTCCCTTATACTTCCCCCTCCTTTATACTTTCCCTCCCTTCGTTATACATTCGTTCTTTTATACTTCCCCCTATGTTATACTTTCCGTGACTTATACTTTCCTCTCTTTTATACTTCCCCTGACTTATAATCCCCCCCTCTGTTATACTTCCTCTCCCATATACTTCCCCCTCCGTTTTACGTCCCATCCGTTATACCTCCCCTCCTATATACTTCCCCCTCCTATATTGTTACTTTCTTTAGGGAAGTTTTCGTTGGAAGGTCTTAAAACTAGTACTTTTTTTTTTGGAAATTTGTAAAAATTTTGAAGCGCTACCGGTGTTATTAATTGAATGATAATATATAAAGGCAGTTCTCCCTTCCTTCCAGTTCTCTGAATATACGAAAACTCTTTTGTTGAAGTTAAAAATTCTGTTTCAACATGTAGATTGTGTTCAAAAATGCTTATAAATTCCGGAAGTTGAAGACAGTAGCATGAAATAGGCCAGGTAGTCCGAGCCCTTTCTATATTTGTTTAATTGACATGAGTTATAACGACTTGTTATTTTAAATATAAAATATTTAAAGAAAAAAATTTATAGCCTAATCAAACTTCTGACCGCCCCCCTGTTGATAATTGCTACTCTACCGTAATTCATCGCCTCTTGTAATTATTTCGGACTGAGTAAATAATATTATTTATGACGAGACTCCCTATAACCAATTAAACGTTTGAATTCTCTTTTTAAATAGAAGAAATATATTCAAATGTTGAATTTTGTACGATCGATTTAAACGTAACACGATTTTCTAATTAAACCGCGTATGTACGCCATCGGCGCGGCGTGGAAAGCGACTCTTTCAGGGTCAGTTTGATAACAATTTTTTTTCTATTTAGAACTCCAGAATTTTTAGATGTAAAACTGGTGTCATCAATAGCAAAATGTAAACTGCAAAAAGAAGAAAAAAAAAAACCTTTTTATTATGCCAAACCTAAGAAATATAATCAACTTCTTTTATTGTCAACCGTATCCTTTTTTCACTTCCTTAAAGAGGAGTTGATAGCAATACCCTCCGTGCTTGGTTTTTGGCAGAAAGTCTAGAGAACACGTATAGTAAAATGCCGATCATGAGGTTGATTCTTCGCCAGTTTTTTGCTTTGCTGACGCCATTTTCTTCTGAGTTTCATCAAATTTTCACCGAATGTTTCGCAGGCATTTTTCCTCCAAATTTTTGTAAAAGGATTACGACGAAACTATTCATCGGATTTTCTTATATAATATATTTTTGAAAAGAGCTCATCAAAGCCTACAAAATGGCTAGCGGTTTTTTTGAAAAAAATTTTTAGTCGAAAAGTATGCTTTGCATTTTTCAAAGGAAAAACTTTTCGGAAAAACTGCTCCCAAGACCGTATAGATTTTCCCAAACTAACGAGAAATAGCTTTGTATACAATTTTCCGACCATTTTTAGTGCTCAAATATAGGAAATTAAGTGGGCGAAAGTCTCTTGTTTTTGAAACAAAATGCTCGGCCCTTAAAAACTTTTCCTGTTAAGACCTGAATTTTCATGGATGTTAAGACATCTTCATCAGCCATGACTTGCATTTTAATTCTTTATATTTTTACCTAAAAAAACAAAACAAGATTAGGGTGTGTAACAAACCTATTTACCCCCTTCTACCTTCTTTCTTTCCTTTTTTTTTCACTCCCTTTTAGTTTTATACGTGGGAAAGTTAGATAAGTGAGGAGCGAGGGGAGAAAGGGAGCTCGGGATGGACACGGCCGCACCTAATTTACGAGGGCGAGCTCCGGTGCCATTTCCTGAAGGGGTCGGTCTCCGTAACAGGATAGGGATCGGTAAACCTCTTAGGACTCGAGGCGCCTTCCTCCCCCCCAACCGTTCACGTAGACTTCTACCCTTTGATGCTATCTTACCCATCGTCTAGCAGGATTAGGGAACTTTCACAGGATTACCCTCTCAATACGTAATTATTTAAAAGAATGCTTTTTGCCATTTAAAATGAACCATCTTGGCTTATGCAGGCAATTTGCATACAGGAGAACGACTATAAAACCTTTTTTTTCTTTCTTATCCCGTTGTACTATTAAGTTATTAAGTTTTATGCCGTATTTATAATTTTATTGCCCAAGTTATGACGTCTAATTGTATATTTCTTGTTACATTAGTTTGAAATTACAACTTCCTTCGATTAACATGGCGTAACAAAATGTTTATATTCGCAACAGAAAGAAAAAAGGTTGTTTTGATACGGAGTAATGAAAACGTCATAACGACAACGTAGATTAAGCCAGTCTAGACAAATCATCTCTTTTAAACAAGCGCTATAAAAAAGAACCCCTCGTTTATTAATCATAGAGTTTTGATCCCGCTTATACAAGCTTTCCGTGATCTTTCTCACACTTAAAAACCATCAAACACGAATTAGAAGTCGGATTTTTATAATGTCTTTTTCGAAGTCTTGGAATTCAGAGGTTAAGATGTATGAATGAAAAGGAAGGGAAAAAGGTGTGACGAGGCAACCCCTGTGGCGCCACTTACATCCCTCCTTGCCATTTATCACTCCCACTAATTGGCCATTACACTTTTAAGATGTAAACAAACTCCAAACACTGGGCACTTTTTTAATTACTACCAACTTACTCCAATTATTTCACCCTTAAATCATTTTCTTGAAAAATTTACTTCTAATAAGGCTGTTCTAAAAATTCAATATTGGAAAAATCTATGGAGTTAAAAAAAGTACTAGTTTGAAGAGCTTCCTACGAAAACTTTCTTAAAGCGAAGTAACAATATAGGAGGAGGAAGTATTTGGGAGGGGAAGTATAACGGATGGGGAAGTATAAGGGAGGGGAAGTATAACGGAGGGGAAAGTTTTTATTTTTTTCGAAAAATTTTCCAAGCTATTTTTTTCCAAAAATTTTACGAATATTCTTTTGTTTTTCGAAAAATTTTCTGTTTTTTTTTCGAAAAATTTTCTGTTTTTTTTCGAAAAATTTTCCGGTTTTTTTTTCGAAAATTTTTCTAAATATCAAGGTAGAAATAATGGGATTTTTGGGCGAGAGGTCCCTCTCGTAAGGTGTGGAAGTATGAAATTTCTTCCTTTCTACTAAAATGATAATTAATGTAAAAAAAAAAAGATAATTTTTTTCTCCAAAAATTCTTAAAAAATATAAGGAGTAATTGGTGAAAATTTGGTGAAAATCGCACCAACGCGACGGTTCGGCCGCAGCGAATTTTTTAAAATTTCAAACAGACGTATCTCCGCCATTTTTTCGAAATTCAAAAATCGCCCTCGTTAGTTTCTTGTTCACCGACTAAAGAAAATTTTGTGAAAATCGGTTGAAAACTGTGGCCATAAAGTGTTCCCGAAAAAATGCTACGGACGGCCGGCCGGCACCACAGACAAAATTGAGATCGGTAATGATCACGGGGTCTGGGAGACCAATTGGTTACAATAACCTTACGTTCAAAAATGGAAGCATTATCGCTAAGATGACGAGTTTGTTTATTTATTTAGGATAAAAAAACAAGCCACAAAGCATCAAAAGTGTGTATTTTTCGTGAAATTGTCTGTAGAATCCGAATCTGCAATCGAAAATAGGGGTTCCCATTTGAGTTAAGAAAGTTTTTGCCGTTTTTAAGGGAAATTTTGCGTTTTGACGTTCTGCGCATGCGCTATCGAAAAACCGTTTTGAGATTCGTAATCTGAATTCGTAACCTTGGGGTACACTAATAAGTTTCTACCCTGTATTTCTTCGATGAAGTTTAGTTTGAGATACTCCAGGACGAGATGACTTACAGGCGAAAAGTGTGCCCCCACTGAAGAACTCAAATAGTTAATGTCATATTTCATAAAAGTAAAGCATAAAAAATTTAAGCTGAGGAATTTGTGGCTGTGAAATTTCCTTAAAATATTTTCTAGACGGCGCCACCTTACAAATTGTATTTTTAAAAAATGTCTTAACTCTGATCTATTGCCGGTCCTAATTTTGAGAATAAATTTCAAGAAAAAAAAAATTCCTCACCAATGAAAATCCTCGTAAATGAGTGATGACCAATTTATTTTGTTTAAACTCGGGGTGTCTCATATGTCCAGAACCTTTTAATTGGGATAATTACCCGCTGGTTGAC
Organism: Orius insidiosus; assembly: GCA_014119065.1. Classification (NCBI taxonomy): domain Eukaryota; kingdom Metazoa; phylum Arthropoda; class Insecta; order Hemiptera; family Anthocoridae; genus Orius; species Orius insidiosus. The sequence continues at coordinate 492,181 of JACGAQ010000015.1, read as the reverse complement.
ATGTGCTGAACCTCACGTGTTCTTCCTCTTTTTTCCCTAGTTTTCTGCCTCTTAAGGACCTAACAAGACAAATTGTCTTAAAACATTCTAAATGCCAACACGACATTGATATGTTTTACAAATTTTTGAAAACACAAACTTTTTCCCGATTATTGTGCTTAAGAGTCCGGTTATCTATTTGATAGAATGTTGGGAGTGGGAATTGTCGATACCTTATGGATGGTTTTTTTTTGCTTTGTGGTGGGGAAATACGAGGTTGTCCGGTGTGTCGTGGGCGTATCCTCCCCTCATTAATTGTACATTTAACGAGTGTGTCATTACGAGGGAAGGGAAAAAAAAGCTGTCCGAGGGGGTTAGGTTGTACTCTCACTTCTCCGGGACACTGGCGCCTAAAGATACCCTTTTGGGAAATTTACAACCTCGTTTGGATCGTCCCTTCTTTACCGACTTTTTTTTTCTACTCTCAAAAATCCAGGAAGTGACAAAACTGGGAGTCTTGCGGAGTTTTAACTACTAAAATCTCTTTAAAAAAGTTAAAATTCAGTTATTTATGACAACCATGATATATACCGGACGCTATAATTTTACGCTATATATTATAATTATTTTGACGCTATATATTATTTTATTACGATAAAAATCTGAGATTATGAAAAGTTAATTTTTTTTCTTATAATAACGGATGTCAAAAAATTTGCTTTTGTGTTAAAAAAATGCATCCTGTAAAATTGATGAAGGAAAATGTCTTGAAATGAGATCTCATTAATTATTTATTTTTATTATGAGGTTAATAAAACTTATAACCCTTTTTGATGTTTTTGTGTGAGAAGGCAAAATTTTTCTCCTTCGGCCAAAAAACTTTTGAGACCTTTTTTTCATTTAGGCGTTTTCCCATAAACACCTTTTTTTTTGGGGGGGGGGGGGGGGGGGTTCACACTCTCTTTTGCCAAATAAAAGCGTTTTAGCGGTGTTCGGGACGTTTTCTACGATATTTTGGGGTGTAACACGTTTTGCGCTTGCTACGCCCACTGATTCAAAATTTACCGCTCAGGCTCAAGGGCCTCAGATAACATTATCTCTAACCTTTTTTCATTCTACTTATCTTCGATTTTATACATAAGCGTAAGAAACTAATTGCTGCCCTTGGACTGGAACAAGAAGTAGGAAAATTAATAGCCTCACCATTTAGGTAAGGTGTTGCCAATTACTCGCCAAGATGGTTGACTAGCGATTGTCGGAATCTTGTTATTCCCTTATAAAGGGGACGGACCTTTTTAAATATTCAATCGGTAGACGTGGAAAAAAAGTATTGAAACGAAGATAAAACATTTTTTTTTCTTCGGTAAGTAAAATGATACTTAGAAAGCAGCAATCAGGGGCCCCAAACGAGGGCTTGTTATACCCTAGACTAATGTCTAGGGAAAAAAAAAGTAGTGAAATCAACCCGGGTCTTATCGAATTAATGTTTGTCAGATTAAGTCATCAGGAGACAAATTACGGAAGCTTCTTTGTTATTTTTTTTTTAGAGAAAAATAAAATAATGATAATAATTCATCTAATTGTGGCATAATTGAAAAATAAAAATTCGCTAATTAAAAGGCCGAAAAAAAAACTAAGAATTTTGTTAATTACGGAAACAAATTATAAAATTAGGCGACTAATTGGGAGCATAAAAGAAAAAACTTCTCATTTGATTATATAATTACAGACTTCTTTCAGCGTAGTTGCCTCGGGATAATTTTAATTTTTTTTTTAGTCCTTTGATGTTTTTCTGTTCTATATGAGGTTGTCGAAAGGAACAGGGTTGGGTCTACAGAGGGAGCTGGGTAAATGAGGGGACATGTTAGCCGGTGGATAAACAACGGGACACCTTATACAACGTTTAAGTTGGGGTTCCATAGACAACTCTCATTAACTCTTGAGGACCCTGTCAGTGTTTAAGTTGAGAGGGTGTGAGAGAAACCAATTTCGATAAGCTTAAAAAATTTTTTAAAGTTAAGTTGAACATAAAAAATCTGCATTTCGACATGAAAAATCTGTAATTCACCATATGCGTTTCGGCATAATTCAATTGAACATAATGCTCTCAAAAGTTAAAAATTTTTGAACATAATGCATTTCAACGTTTCGCCATAAACGACTTTTTCAATAAATGCATGTCGCCATAAAAAAAGTACAAGTCACCATAACGCTTGACACCATAACGCTTGACACCATAACGCTTGTCATTATAAAAGCCTCTCTTTCAACTGAACTCTTTAAACCTGAAGCAGTTGAACATAAAAAATCTGCATTTCGACATAAAAAATTTGTAATCCACCATATGCATTTCAGCATAATGCAATTGAACAAAAAGCTCTCAAAAGTTTAAAAATTTTGAGTATAATGCATTTCAACGTTTCGCCATAAACGACTTTTTCATTAAATGCATGTCGCCATAAAAAAAGTACAAGTCAACATAACGCTTGTCACCATAACGCTTGTCATTATAAAAGCCTCTCTTTCAGCTGAACTCTTTAAACCTGAAGCAGTTGAACATAAAAAATCTGCATTTCGACATAAAAATTTGTAATCCACCATATGCATTTCAGCATAATGCAATTGAACAAAAAGCTCTCAAAAGTTTAAAAATTGTGAGCATAATGCATTTCAACGTTTCGCCATAAACGACTTTTTCAATACATGTATGTCGACATAAAAAAAAATACTAGTCACAATAACGCTTCTCACCATAAAAGCATTTCTTTAAACTTGTTGTTTCGCCATAAAACTGTTTCTGTCGTTTGGGCATAATACATCTCACCATAAACTAGGGACAGCGAAAGAGCAAGCCTATTTTGCCGTTTAAATTATGGCGAAACGACATATACCTTATACTTGACCACCATAATGCAATTCAACATAAAGCATCTCACCATAAACTAGGAAAAGCAAAAGAGCAGGCAGCTCCTCCGACTCTTTTTAAGGGTTTAACGTATTGCATTATGGTGAACTGTTAAGTTTGAAGGTTTTTGTCCATTCGGGTTTTAAACGGCGAAATTAAGCTTGCTCTTTTGCTGTCCCTAGTTTATGGTGAAATGTATTATGCCCTAACGACAGAAATAGTATTATGGCGAAACAATAAGTTTATTGAGAGGCTCTTATGGTGAGAAGCGTTATGGTGACTTGCACTTTTTTACGTCGACTTGCATTTATTGAAAAAGTCGTTTTTGGCGAAACGCTTTATGTTAAAATCTCTTCTTTACGGTGAGATGTATTGTTTAAATCCATTATGGTGAACGTTTTCGATTATTTTCTTTATGTTGAATTGCAGATTTTTTATGGCGAACGGTACCTCGCGATTTCTGCTATTTTATGGTCAAATGCATTCTGGCGAAGCGCATTATGTCGACACGTATACACTTTATTTAGGTATCTAATCCTTTTTTGAGGAAAAGGAGCGATATTAAATGTAGCCAATTTTATCAACAAAACGTTTATTCTGTTAAACCAGAGTGTTTAGTCAATTTTAAGTCGGACACAACTTCACAATTATTCACGCCGAGCATGACTTTTTAAAACAATGGGCTTTCGACAACAGTTTATCAAAATATCGTGCCTCAGTCACATTTTTTTTTAATAAAAAGAAAAGGGAAGACGGAGAAAAAAAAGCCGTTGCCGGTCGGGGTCGAAGAATGCGAGAATATCTCGGGCGCATCGCTACCGTCCACTTCTGTGTATATAAAATAACCAGAAATATGAAATAGGGTTTAGTTAGAAAACGAGCCTATAAATCATAAAATAAAAAAAAAACCAACGGAATTCCGCTCGACGGGGAACCCACACATGACAAATACCCGCGGGACACTTTTCCCCTTCTTTCTTTTTTTATTATTTAATCTCATGAATGTTTGAACCGAATATTTATAGGGTCTTTAAAAATTAATCAACACCTTAAAAATTGAACCGATTAAAAATTATTAATATTAATTAAGTTTTTGATTGATTTTTATTTTCTGGTCTTTTTTGCCTCTGAATTTTTGAGTGAATCCGTTTTTGAATAAACGATTTTAAATATTCCAGGTTCGGGGGGGTCGAAACAAATATACTTTCGTTAGCATATAAAATTAGCGCGGAAAATACGACAAACTCTTCTTTTATTCACATTCCCCTCTTTCGCATTCGTTTTTCCATGTTAAAAATTACACGTTTTCTACCCTTCGACGAATTTTTGAACAAAAAACCTGTTCCGGGGCGGGGGGTTGAAGGAGGGAGCTGTAATGTGAAAAAACGAAAAGCGTGTTTTATTTCAAAAGCGCATTCAATTTGTTTGCGAATGTTAATTTTAAAATACTGTTGTTTAATGATATTTTTGTGTTTTTTTATTTACTCCGAAAAATGTATATTTTTATGCCCAACAGATTTGAAAAATTGTTGAAAGGTCACAATGTTTATAATTATGACCTTCATTCTTGTGGTAGGATGGTCCGAAGTTCCAGTAGACGCCGCAGGGCAAGTCCCAATTTCTTAAGCAAAAGTTTATTTCGCGTAAAGGCAGATCTCCGATAGTTCATTCTTGTGGTAGCTCTTCGTTCAAGTGATGAAACGGTGAACTGGTGCTCAAAAACAGTGAAAAAGATAACAGAATTTCTCGTTTGAAAAGCCGAGAAAACCCCTCAAAAAATGTATCGAAAGTGATGTTTCTTCGGTGAGGAGAGCGCAAGAAAATCTTGCTTAGGAATATCTTCCTTCTTATCCTCCTGTTAACCTAATATGAGGCGCTCCGGGTACGAAGAACGAACTCAACAAAACGTAGTTTCGAGATATTCGCATTTTAAAGTTTTATGTTACGGGCGAACTCAACAGAAAAGTCATGCCCTGGAATGGGAAAAGGAGTGGGGGTTGTGGACTAGGATGTGGAGTTCGCCCTTCGTACCCGCTCGGATATCGCAGTTAGAGCTTTGCCGCATATCGCTTTTTACGTTTTTAAAGGGGAAAAAAGGGCGACCTCAACATAAAAATTATATGGGTGTATTCACCAAGAGATCTAGATTCTGAAAATGAAAAAAAAAATTGTCCGATGTTGAGTTCGCCCTTCGTACCCGGAGCGCCTCATATGTACTAACTGCTCAAATATATCCTCTTAAAGACGTTGTTTTTAATATGATTTAGGGCAGAAGAGCTAATAAGTTATAATTTATTACATATTCCTTCTGTTTTTGATTTGTAGGGGCTGCCTCTGAAGTCCTCCTCCCAAACGCGTGCGGTAAAACATTCTCGACTATCACGAAACTTGTTTTCCGCATTGTCCACCCTTGTGGCATTATTCACTGAATAAAAGGGCGGGTGAGAGATGACCGGGGGCGAAGGGACAATTGTAAATCTGCCCTTTCCAGACTTTCAAAAATAAAAATATATACTCCAGAATTTTTTTAGAAGTTTTTAATGTGTAGACGTTTTAATTTATTAAGGAATTAGAAAAGGTTAACTGTTAAGTGTGAACGAGACGTTGAAGAATTTGTCCGTTAAAAGCCTCCCCACCAGTATAGATTCTAGTATAGTTTTAAAAACGAAAAGTTCGTTTAGTCAGTGTCCGGATCCTTAGCAGCTTTCTCTTGTAAAGTGCAGCTGTCTTTTACATTGACTGATCTGTCCTCAAGAGACTATAAGACGGAAAGGATACGTTTCGAAGATGTTTCGGCTTATAAACAAACCGTTCGTCTCACCAAAAAATTTTTTTTACTTCCTCAAATACAAGTTATGGTATCGGAGAACAACGTTCAACATAACGTATTTCTCCCTAAAGCAGTTGAACATAAAAAAATCTTCATTTCGACATAAAAAATCTGTACTTCACCATAATGCGTTTCGGCATAATGCAATTGAACTTTATGTTCAATAAAATTTTTGAGCATAATGCAATTCGCCGCGTTAATTCTAACACCGGACAAGTCATTTTTCTTAGGTTTTCAGGAGAGCCAAAATACGAATTAATTTTTCATTTGAATCAATGCTACCTGTTGGCTAAATCGTGAACTACGCGTTTTCTGTTGATACAGGATTAATCTGCCAACGGAATTCGATCCACCACAAAATTTACCATCAGAAACAATGGCTAACTCAAAACTGACCAAAAATGATTTGTCCGGTGTTAGAATTAACGTGACGATTTCAACATAAAGCGTTTCGCCATAAACGACTGTTTAAATCAAGTCGACATAAAAAAAATGCAAGTCACTGTTCTCACATGAAGCCTCTCTTTAAACTTGTTGTTTCGCCATAAAACTGTTTCTGTCTTTTGGGCATAATACATCTCACCGTAAACAAGGGACAGCCAGAGAGCAAGCCTATTTTCGCCGTTTAAAACGTGATTATGGCAAAACGACAAAAACCTTAAAACTTGACAGTTCACCATAAATTCAACATAAAGTATCTCACCATAAACTAGGAAAAGCAAGCAGGTAGCCAATGGAATCAGCTCGTTTTACGACACAAGAAGGTTAATTTATTTCCTCTCGCGAGGATGTGCGAATTGCATTATGGCGAACTGTCACGTTTTAAGGTTTGTGTCGTTTCGCCAATGGCGAAAATAGGCTTGCTCTTTCGCTGTCCCTAGCTTATGGCGAGATGTATTATGCCCAAACGACAGAAACAGTTTTATGGCGAAACAAGTTTAAAGAGAGGCTTCTATCATGGTGAGAATCTTTATAGGTGACCTGTACTTTTTTATGTCGACTTGCATTTTTTGAAACAGTAGTTTATGGCGAAACGACAAGTTCTTTAAAATGAAAGTTTCCTTTATGTTCAACTGCGTTCTGTTGAAACGACAAATTTTATGTCGAAACGGCAAGTGTTAAATCTTTTCTTTATGGTGAGATATATTATGTTCAAATGCATTATGGTGAACGTTTTCGACTGTTGAGTTGGAGATTTCTGCTATTTTATGGTCTAATGCATTTTGGCGAACCGCATTATGTCGACACGTCATAGTATCTTGATAATTTTCTTTGAGAAAAAGCACTAAATTGCTGCTCTGAAATTCACTGCACCTTTGCTGAGTGAAAAAAAGCGGTATTTTATCTCCTAGGCCTCAAATTAACTGTTAATTAAAATAATTGATTTCAGAATCTGAGATCTTCGGAGCCCCCGTACAAAGTAACGCCTCAGGGGGCGTTCCTAATCTTTTACAAGATACCTTGTCGCTCCCGCATTCTCTATTAAGAAGGAAAAAAAAAGTTTATAATCTTCCACTTTCGTGACTTGCGGGCGGTCGAAAAGCCTCTTTTTATATTCGGGTTATTTACAAGGGCTTCTGTGATTGGCACGTGCCTTCACGTTGGAAATCGAATTTAATCTCCGAGAATAAAAAAAAAACGAAGGGGGAGTTAAAAGAAGGCTTTTTTAAAAGCAGAAACAGGTGGTTGTTTGACTTAAGTCGATCCTTTAAGAACCCTCGTTCAACGATTTTAATCCCGGAAAAACGATTTAGTTCCTCTCAATTATTTATACACTGCTTTCTAATTCCATTATTAGTAAATATTTAGATTATTAGGTTACATCTTACATTTCTGGCTCAATTTTTAATGACAACTGGGCCCTTTTTCTACTAATACTTCAAGGAACAGAAGCAGAAAACATCAAATGTCAGATTCTATCAGTCTTCAGAAAATGGCAATTTTTCATTTTAAAACATATTTTATGTCGTTTTTATTATCTGAGGGGAAAAGGAAGAGAGAAAGGAAGAGAAAAAAATATTAAAAAATTACTCTTCGCGCAAGTTAGAGGGTTGTCACAGAAAAATATGAGTACAAGGTGCCTGAAAGCTTTGAGGTCTTTATAAAAACCCTGTGGTTTCCATCTGGTCCATACTTAATCTCGGTAGGCCTCAGCGGGGCTCATCTTTAAAAGGTCACGAGCCTCCAGACTCGTATTAAAAATAAAAAAAATAAAATAAATACGATGTCTAGGTAATAAATACAAGTCGAAATATTTGTCGGATTTATTGAATCAACAATATGGTTCAAAAACTACATTTTTATTTTGTGTTCAATGTGCCTTTACTTAATATATTTTTCGCCCAACCTTATAGTTTTCGAGATACTTCATAAAAACTGATTTTAAAAAATTTTTTTTGACATACTTGACTGGAGTGTATGTCGACATAATTCGGTTCACCATAAAATAGCAGAAATCACGAGTTATCACCATAAAAAATATGCAGCTCAACATAAAATAGTCGAAAACGTTCACCATAATGAATTTGAACATAATATATTTCACTATAGAGAAGAGATTTAACTTGTCGTTTGGACATATTTGCCGTTTCAACATAACGCAGTTGAACATAAAGGAAACTTTCATTTTAAAGAACTTGTCGTTTCGTCATAAAACTGTTTCTGTCGTTTGGGCATAATTGACAGTTCACCATAATGCAATTTGCTCATCCTTGCGAGAGGAAAAAAAAAGGTTACCTCCTTGTGTATAAAACGAGCTGATCCCATTGGCTGCCTGCTCTTTTGCTATTCCTAGTTTATGGTGAGATGCTTTATGTTGAATTGAATTATGATGAACTGTCAAGTTTTAAGGTTTTTGTCGTTTCGCTTTAATCGGGTTTTAAACCGCGAAAGTAAGCTTTTGCTCTTTGCTGTCCCTAGTTTATGGTGAAATGTATTATGCCCAAACGACACAAACAGTATTATGGCGAAACAATAAGTTTAAAGCTTAAAGTTTGTTTCTATCGTTTGGGCATAATACACTTCGCTTGACAGTTCACCATAACATAATGCAATTCGCAATCCTCGCTAGTGGAAAAAAAAAGTTAACCTCCTTGTGTCATAAAATGAGCTGATCCCATTGGCTGCCTGCTCTTTTGCTATTCCTAGTTTATGGTGAGATGTTTTATGTTGAATTGAATTATGGTGAACTGTCAAGTTTTAAGGTTTTTGTCGTTTCGCCATAATCGGGTTTTAAACGGCGAAAGTATGCTTGCTCATTTGCTGTCTCTAGTTTATGGTGAAATGTATTATGCCCTAACGACAGAAACAGTATTATGGCGAAACAATAAGTTTAAAGCTTAAAGATTGTTTCTGTCGTTAGGACATAATGCACTTGTTAGTTCACCATAATGCAATTCGCACATTCTCGCTTGACGAAAAAAAAAAGTTAACCTCTTTGTGTCATAAAACTAGCTGATCCCATTGGCTGCCTGCTCTTTTGCTTTTCCTAGTTTATGGTGAGATGCTTTATGTTGAATTGAATTATGATGAACTGTTAAGTTTTAGGGTTTTTGTCGTTTCGCCATAATCGGATTTTAAAAGGCGAAAGTAAGCATGCTCTTTTGCTGTCCCTAGTTTATGGTGAAATGTATTATGCCCAAACGACACAAACAGTATTATGGCGAAACAATAAGTTTAAAGCTTAAAGATTGTTTCTGTCGTTAGAGCATAATGCACTTGACAGTTCACCATGATGCAATTCGCACATTCTCGCTTGACGAAAAAGGTAACCTCCTTGTGTCATAAAACGAGCTGATCCCATTGGCTGCCTTTTCTTTTGCTTTTCCTAGTTTATGGTGAGATGCTTTATATTGAATTGAATTATGGTGATCTGTCAAGTTTTAAGGTTTTTGTCGTTTCTCCATAATCGGGTTTTAAACGGCGCAAAATCGCTCTTTTGCTCTAAATTGCTCTTTTGCTGTCCCTAGTTTATAGTGAAATGTATTATGCCCAAACGATTGAAACAGTATTATGGCGTATGTTCAATTGCATTATTCCGAAACGCATTATGGTGAACTACAGATTTTAACTTCCTTAAAGAAGTTATTGCGATACCCTCGACGTCGGGTTTTTGGGGAAGGGTCTTCCAGACCCCGGAGGGTCAAATCGAATATTGATCTTTACCGATCTCAACTTTGTCTGTGGTGCCGGCCGGCCGTCCGTAGCATTTTTTTCCGGAACACTTTACGGCCACAGTTTTCATCCGATTTTCACCAAATTTTCACACAAATTTCTTTAGCCGGTGAAGAAGAATGTAACGAGGGGGATTTTTGAATTTCGAAAAAATGGCGGAGATATGTCTGTTTGAAATTTTAAAAAATTCGCTGCGGCCGAACCGTTAATCCGATTTTCACCAAATTTTCACCAATTACTCCTTATATTTTTTAAGAATTTTTGGTGCAAAAAAATTGCCACTTTTTAATTACTATTTTTATTAGTAGGCAGAAATTTCGTACTTCTACCCTTTACGAGAGGCACATCCCTAGGCCAAAGAGCCCATTATTTCTACCTCGACACTTAGAAAAATTTTTCGAAAAAAAGATCTTAGAAAATTTTTCAAAAAAAAAAAAAAAAAAAAAAGAAAAAGAAAAGAAAAAGAAAGAAAAACCCGGAAAATTTTTCGAAAAAAAAAATTTTTTTTTACAAAAAAAACTTAGAAAATTTTTCGAAAAAAAAAAAATGGGAAAAAAAAAGGAAAACCCGGAAAATTTTTCGAAGAAACTTTGAAAATTTTTTGAAAAAAAAAAATTTTTTTTCGGACAAAAAAAACTTAGAACATTTTTCAAAAAAAAGAACTTAGAAAATTTTTCGAAAAAAAGAACTTAAAAACTTTTCGGAAAAAAAAAAGGAAAACCCGGAAAATTTTTCGAAAAAAACTTTTAAAATTTTTTGAAAAAAAAAAAAAAAATTTTTTTTTTCGAACAAAAAAAACTTAGAACATTTAAAAAAAAAAAGAACTTAGAAAATTTTCGAATAAAAGAACTTAGAAAATTTTTCGAAAAAAAAAAAAAAAAAAAAAAAAAAAAAAAAGCCCGAAAAACTAACTTTTTTTCGAAAAAACTAACTTGGAAAATTCTCCTTTATACTTTCCCTCCCTACTACATCCCTTCCTTTATACTTTCGTTCCCTTATACTTCCCCCTCCATTATACTTCCCCCTCTGTTATACTTTCCCCTTCCTTATACTTTCCCCTCCGTTATACTTCCCCTCCCACATACTTCCCACTCCGTTATACTTCTCCTCCCATATACTTCCCCTCCTATATAGATACTTCTCTTTTAGGAAGTTCCCGTCGGGGCCAGCTCCAGACTAGTACTTTATGTCGAAATGAAGATTTTTTTATGTTTTCAAATAACCAAATGAAAGGTCCGGACCTAATTGTCCCTTACCATAAGTAAACTGTCGACCATAAATAATTTATTCGTCGAAATAAAAATTTAACTTTAATTTGTTAATGATTAATGACTATTTTTACAGCAATTAAACAAAGAACTAAATAAGAACGGCCATAGGATTTATTCTAGTCCGTAATTAGCCCCGTAAATAAATAAAAAAGGGACGTTGAGGACGTTTTCCAAGACACTTGTAACAAGACAACTCGTACAAATTATTAGACTCGCCCCGTTATAAAACCTCTTTTCGAATTGACCCGACGACATTTACTCCGCCAATAAATAAACGATCGAAACAATAACTTAAACGTCCCGAGTATATTTTCGTATATCGAAAAAGTTAAAAAAAAGGTCCAATATAATTTACAGCGACCTTTTTTTTTCCCTCGTGGCCTATATGAGTTACACTAAATCAGTTTGAGGTCTTTTCCTCCCCTCATTTCGGATCTAATAATGAAAAAGAGTGTCAGAAAAGATTTAATTTGTTGATTCCCGAAATAATCCAGGCGCTTTTTATGGCTGTGTCCGACGGAATTAAAATGTCAAACATCCTGTCTCTTTTTTTTTTTTTTTATAATAAAGTAGAGTTTATTTTGATACAGTGTAGGCGATTTTCCACCCGATAACGCCTTTTATGTGAATCCTGAAGTAATAAATAAATCCTAAATATTTATTTTAAAGAAAAAGTGCTGGTTTGAAGAGCTTCCAACGAAAACTTCCTTAAAGAGAAGTAACAATATAGGAGGGGGAAGTATAACGGAGGGGACGTACAACGAAGGGGGAAGTATATGGGAGGGGAAGTATAAGGGAACGAAAGTATAACGATGGGGGAACTATAAAGGAGGGGAGAAATAACGGAGGGGAGAAATAACGGAGGGGAAGTTTTATTTTTTTCCGAAAAATTTTCCAAGTTTTCTTTTTTCCGAAAAATTTTCCAAATTTGTCCAAGTCCTTTTTTTCGAAAAATTTATTCAAATGTCATGGTAGAAATAATGGGCTCTTTGGCCTACGGATGTGCCTCTCGTAATGGGTAGAAGTATGAAATTTCTCCCTACTAAAAAAAAATAATTATTAAAAAGTGGCCATTTTTTACTCCAAAAATTCGTCAAAAATATAAGGAGTAATTGGTGAAAAATTGGTAAAAATCGGATTTACGGTTCGGCCGCAGAGAATTTTTTACAATTTCAAACGGACATATGTATCTCTGCCATTTTTTCGAAATTCAAAAATCGCCCTCGTTAGTTTCTTCTTCTTCGTGTGAAAATTTGGTGAAAATCGGATGAAAACTGTGGCCGTAAAGTGTTTCGTAAAAAAATGCTACGGACGGACGGCTGGCCGGCACCACAGACAAAGTTGTGATCGGTAAAGATCAATATTCGAATTGACCAATAACCAATAACTTCTTTAAGGAAGTTAATTATACTTCTCATTCATTAGGAAAGCTGTGAATGATGGTCACCTCTTCTAGGTTTTTTATTAATACTTATTCCCTACTTTTCCCTTTTTTCTGCTCCCTGAAATGGTTAAGAAAGCGAGAAATGTGTCAATTGACTTCTTTTGCGATAAAAGTGTTAATTCAAGCGAGAAACGAGTCAATAAACGACAAAAAACTCAAGCTTACTCAATATTTCCCACGGAGAAGTTTAATACTTTCTAGTATTGTTTATAAGGGTATGGAAAAAAAAAGCGTTTGTTGTTAAGATTGGCCGTTTATCGCATTCCTTCGGCCACTTTTCTACCGGTACGGAAGAAGTGCATATATGCGGCGTATGCAAACGTGCCTCTCCCCTTCTTCGACTTCTTCACCGAGGAGGAATTCATGATCATATCTACGTTCGGCTTCTCTAATCTGAGCCATTGTCCTCTAGCCACGGCCATCCTGATAAATGGCTTAATTATATTTACCGGGAGGCCAATTAGACCCGGCGAACCCGGGAGCAAACTATACCAAGATATTACCACCACTATTACCAACATATAACTTTAGCAAAAAGTCAATTAGCGAGATCTTTTTTGGAAACATTGTTTCTAGAACGATCTATCTTGAACTTTTTTTTTTTAATGGGGGATCAAGGGCGGATATGCGAGAATGTAAATAGAGCCATAAATTTAAGAGATCCCATGGGTATATGTTCCAAGATGATTGCTGTATTCATCACATCCTAAAGGATTATCCTTTGGTTATTTATGGTCTATTATTAGTTGATAGTAAGACATATCGGGCCAGGTGGCTGGCCTCGGACTCGGAATTATGACCGTTGAGCGTATATCATCCCCGGGCCCCCGGACAACTGTTGAATAAGAGCCTCTTTTAAATATTGCAAAAACGGAAAAAGTCGAAGAAAAAAATTTTCTTCAATAGTAACCAACCTCAAGAGCTGTGGGTAAAATAGGAAATTGTGAACGCCTGTATGAGATAAAAAGCTCAAAGAAAGTAGTAAATATGTTGGGATGTGTCAAACTGTAGAATTTGTTGTAGTGTTCTGGGAGGAAAAGGGGGATAGAGAAACGCGCGTGGCTAATATACGCCTTCGCTCCGAGAATAAGACGCGTTGTTGACTCAACTTGTCACCCTAATGGCCGGACGGTGTTTATTTAGTAGAAATAATGCGGTCTCCGACGGTGTTGTACCCTTCCGCCCGATCTGTCTCGAAAACCGGGTTTATATACAGCGACATTAATTAGACTCACCGGTTGAACGGGGAGGATGAAATAACGGCCGGTAATTAACCCACTCCTGCTGAGTGATTTGCGGGATAGTTATTGCAACGGATGGTAAAAAAAAGGAAAAAAAAATTCCCACTCTATTTTTGCTATCAGAATATGTACATTTTATTAGTATGTATTTATTTCGCTAGGACCTGGCTTTCGGTTTTACATCCTTAAAGAAGTTATTGTGATACCCTCCACGTCGCGTCGGAGACCAAATTAGTATTATGTGTACAAAATGAAACTCGGCTAAAATCTACAAAATTCAAATTTACCCTGTGGCTGAGTTTCATTTTGTACACCTAAAAATAAAAATTGTAGGAAATTTAATTCTCTATAAATTTGTACTTAATTATTTTTTTCTAGGATGCACCATTTTCGGAAAATAATTTTTTTTTAAATAAATTTATCTTGAAAACAGTGCGTCCTAGAGAAAAAATGAATAGAATAAAAATTAAAGAGAATTAAATTTCCAACAGATTTTATTTAGTGCATTTTTTCAATATCTGTACGGTTTACGATTTACAAGCCTTTAAAATTAACCTTCTTAATGGTTATACTTCAATAACCTTCTTACACTGATAAGGTCAACTTTTGATGGACTTTAACGCCTAAAATGTTCAAAATTTTGAAAAAATTAACTACTAGGTGTACAAAATAAACTCGGCTAAAATCTACAAAATTCAAATTTACCCTGTGGCCGAGTTTCATTTTGTACACCTAATATATGGATCTATACCGATCTCAACTTTGTCTGTGGTTCCGACCGGCCGTCCGTCCGGCTTTTCCGGAACGCTTTTCGGCCACAGTTTTCATCCGATTTTACCAAATTTTTACACTTTCTTTAGTCGGTGAAGAAGAAACTAACGAGGTCGATTTTTGAATTTCGAAAAAATGGCGGTGATACGTCTGTTTGAAATTTTAAAAAATCCGCTGCGGCCGAACCGTTGGTCGATTTTCACGAAATTTTCACCAATTACTCCTTATATTTTTAAGAATTTTCGGTGTAAAAAAATTATCATTTTTTTACATTAATTATCATTTTAGTAGGGAGAAATTTCATACTACCACCTTACGAGAGGCACCTCCCTTGGGTAAAAATCCCATTATTTCTAGCTTGATAGTTATAAAAATTTTCGAAAAAAGAAACTTGAAAACTTTTCAGAAAAAAAAGGCCAAAAAAAAACTTTAAACATTTTTCGAAAAAAAAAAAAAAAAAAAAAAAAAAAAAAAAAAACTTGGAAAATTTTTCGGGAAAAAAAACTTCTCCCTCCTTTATGCTTCCCCCTCCCTTATACTTCGCTCTCATTTATACTTCCCCTCCCAAATACTTTCCCCTCCGTTATACTTCCCCCTCCTATATTGTTGCTTTCTCTGGAAGTTTTCGTTGGAAGCTCTTCAAACTAGTATTTTAATTTCTCATAAAAAAAAATTATTATATGTATTGTACTTTCATGTATACTACTGGTTGGGGAAAGCTTGTAAGTAGGGACGAAAAAAATAAATAAAAGGAGTCATGCGTGAACCTTTTATGGTTGAAGAAGTACATATTCACAATGTTCTATCTGAACTTGCAGTATTAATGAAAACACCTAGTTTATATCAAAAATGAACATCGTACTTTTTTTCGTACTTCTAGGCTCATTTTAAAGGTGTATTTACACCATTTACTTCTAAATCCGTTGTAATAGCTTTGTTTCATCCGTTCGACATAACGCAACCCTAAAGAAGTTAAACAAAAATGAGCATTTTGACATAATGCGTACAAAAAAAAACCTTTCGAATGCATTTCGCCATAAAGCGTTCCGCGATAAAAGACTTTTTAAATTTAAACTTAACATAATGTGCGACGAATCTTACCGGGAAGTAAAAATGTGGACGATTTTTAGTAAAATTCGAAAGTTCACCTTCATAAAGAAAAAAAAGCTATTAAAAGATATAATTATATACGTAAATTAAACGTCTCATAAACAAACATCCTGTCATTAATCAAAACTATTTTTATATGAAAAAGAGATCTACCGAAAAAACAAAAGTGCGTAATGATATCTTAACACGTGAAATGTTAAACATGTCCGACGACTTTTTGAATTATTAATGGGTAAGACTTAAGGTGTTTTAATTTGAATCTTAAAGGTCTGAAAACAATTAAACGTCCGATAGGTATCCAATTGTGCAATCAATCAACCGGTTTAATTAGGTAGCGTGTTATAGGTTCACTATTTCCCTTGTTACCTCCTCATTAAGATTCCCCATCGATCAATGATTCTCGTCATCTTCGATCTCAATTAATCAAGCCGTTTTGATCAATCTAGCTATTTGCGATTTCAATATTTATTTGTTAACTTCCAGTTTCGACCGAGACCGGTTTGACTCGAGCGAGATTGTCACGGAAAAAAGTGATTTATTGAAAACCAAATTTGGAATTTCGAAAAGACGAAAAAAAAAGAAGCCTTTCGCCTTTTTATTGTTTACGGAATCCTGCTGTGACTTGGGCTACTAATTGTAGTCTGACTTATGACCTTTTCTGTTATTTAATACCTTACGTGTGACTTGAATATAATATGCACTTCTGTGAATTATGTGTTATTTATGCATTTTCATCTCACTTTACATGGTAGGAATAAAAGCTTTGTTCCAACCGCAGTTTGAAACTCCTGGAGCATGCGCAGAAGGATTTGGACGTCAAATTAGACGTAGTTCAAATCGTTTGTCCGTCAAATCTGAAGTAATCCTGAGTATCCCACATAATCCGTTGTCAGGAGGGGGTTTAATACAGATTTTCCGTTTTTCGCTTGTATCTTCAAAACGGTACGTCGTAGCCAAAAAGTATATAAATTAAAAAAGAAAGCTGACTCAATTTCCTATAAATTTGGTTTAATAAAATTTTTTGTGCGACCAACAGCGCCCGAGCTACTGCGGCGAAAAAATGCAAAAAAAGAACATTTTTGACCTTGGGAGCGTGACTTTTCGCGGATTTTCGCCTTATCTTAAAAACTGTACGTCGCAGCCAGAAAATGTATTAAACAAAAATGAAAGGTGATTAAATTTCCTACAAATTACATAAAATCAACTTCATTGCAGGATTCGCCGTTGCCGAGCTGCCAAGCGCTGAAGAAAATCGGGCTTAAAATAATGGGACTAGGGTAGCAGGAATAAAAATTTCCTTTCTTTCGTCATAATAAAATGCGCAAATCGCCTTATTTAGGAATTTTCGGAAGAATTCAAACCCCTTTTTTCGTTTACCGGATTTGGGTTGTTTTCTTTGTTATCTTGGTGTAGAACGCCCGTTTTATCGGATTTTTTAGCGTTTTAGATTTTTGGGAATCTGGTCATCTTACATTTAAAAGTTAAGACAAACATTCTACCCGCTTTATTAGCTTTGTTCCAACCGCAGTTTGAAACTCCTGAAGCATGCGCAGAAGGATCTTCTGCGTAATCTCTTTTTTGTGTAATACATTTTTTGGCTGCGACGTACAGGTTTTAAGATACAGGCGAAAATCCGCGAAAAGTCACGCTCCCAAGGTCAAAAATGTTCGTTTTTTTTTGCAGTTTTTCGCCGCCGTGTAGCTCGAGCGCCGTTGGTCGTAGAAAAAATTTTATTGAACTACATTTATAGGAAATTGAGTCAGCTTTCTTTTTTAACTTATATAATTTTTAGCTACGACGTACCGTTTTGAAGATACAAGCGAAAAACGGAAAATCTGTATTAAACCCCCTCCTGACAACGGATTATGTGGGATACTCATAGGACCGGATTACTTTAGATTTGACGGACAAACAATTTGATCGACTTAGGATTTGACGTCCAAATCCTTCTGCGCATGCTCCAGGAGTTATAAAATGCGATGGAACAAAGCTAATGTCCGAATTTAGCTGTGGGTTCGGCAGAGAAGGGTACGAAAACACGGTTTTTTAATCAGTTTTATGGACGGACGGCCGGCACCACAGACAACCTCAAGGCAAAGATCACTAATCAGTTTTCCAGATACCGTACCACAATAACTTTTTTAAGGAAGTTGAAAAATCCTTAAGAGCCTGAAGGTGATAAGGGTACGGTGTGAGTAACCTGAGATCGGGGCTAAAACTATGCAAAAGTCCCCTCTTTCCCAACAGTGATTTACGTTATTTTATTTTATTTTTCGCTTTCTATAGAACAATAGTAGCCGGAGCATTCGCCACATAATAAAGTGGTCTATACTCGCTCTCCGTGTGGTGATAGCATCTTAAGAATTTCTTAAGGAAGAGAAGAAAAAAAAAGAAAAAGAACAAAAAATATAAAAAATGACAAAAAAGAATCAGAATATCTTGATCGTACTTTTTGTTTTTTTCCCCCTACTTTTTGCTGTCTTTGTCCGATTCAATTAGTTCACCCTCCTTGGAGATAATTTGATTTGTGCTGAATCTAAAATGGGCTTTCGGATTTATCGTGATTGCGGACGCATTTGCATTGCCTCCAAAGACGAAATGACGGATGCTTTGTGGGTACAAACATATGTCGACATGACTTTTTTTTTAAATCCCATCTTCGATTCCCCTTCGCCTTAAAAAGTAATAAATTCGTAAGAGAAAAAAATTGATGTCCTCTCTGTTTATATTTTATGGATACAAAAATTTGTTCCCTTTTTTTCTGATCAAGAACCCGTCTGGAAATCTCTTTCTTTTTATATAGAAGAACGTAAAATCGCACTATCTCTTTATAGAATGAGTTAATGACTTCTTTGATTTTTATGGCCTCGAAGATAGAATTTTTGATGAAAAATAGAACGCTCATGATTACGTGAAATAAGGAAAAAGGGAGAGTCCTAAAATTCCGTGGGCGTTATCATGAAAAATCGTGTAAAAAGAAGACCGAGAGCGCAAATCGTGGAAAATGTCCCTTTTCAAAGGCGGCGGAAACGTGACTGAATTACGCAAGGATTAAAAGAGAATGATAGTTTGAGGTTAAAAACAACCTATTCCGGCTATTAAAAGAACATGTGTTTTTATTTAATATACACATGAGCACCTGTCTCATTCAATACAGAAGCAACGAAAAAATTAGTCGATTAGTTTATTTGAGACCGAATGCTATGAAATTAACACGCGTACAGGTGTTCGCCTTCTACAAAAACTTGATTAGGGTTTCATCTTTTGAGTTGGGGAAAAACGAAGGACCTTGTACATTGCCAAAGTGATCGTTTTACCGCAGAAAAAAAGGAAAAAAAAAGTTTTTGTTCTTACGAGATTTTCTACTTTATACAATCGAATGGGAGAACACCTTTCAACATAACGCATTTCACCCAAAAGCAGTTGAACATAAATTGCATTTCGACATAAAAATTCAATATTTCACCATCATGCATTTCGGCACAATGCAAATTAAACATAAAGCTCTCAAAAGTTCAAAAATTTTGGGCATAATGCGTTTCAACATTATGCTTTTCGCCATAAACGACTTTTAAAAAAATGCAAGTTGACATATAAAAAGTGCCACCATAACGCTTCTCACCATAAAAGCTCTCTTTAAACTTATTGTTTCGCCATAATACTGTCGGCATAATAATTTTGGTAATTTTGGGCATAATACATCTCACCATAAACAAAGGACAGCGAAAGAGCAAGCCTACTTTCGCCGTTTGACGCGATTATGGCGGACAAAAACCTTAAAACTTGAGAGTTCACCATAATGCAATACGTTACCTAAGCCCTCAAAAAAAGAGCGAGGAGATGCCTGCTCTTTTGCTTTTCCTAGTTTATGGTGAGATGCTTTATGTTGAATTGCATTATGGTGGTCAAGTATTTAGGTATTTGTCGTTTCGTCATAATCGCTTTTTAAGTGGAGAAAGTAGGCTTGCTCTTCGGCTGTCCCTAGTTTGAGATATATTATGCCCAAACGACAGAAACAGTTTTATGGCGAAATAACAAGTTTAAAGAGAGGTTTTTATGGTGATAGCTGATAAGCGTTATTGTGACTTGTACTTTTTTTATGTCGACATGCATGTATTGAAAACGTCGTTTATGGCGAAACTTTGAAATGCATTATGCTCAAAATTTTGAGCTTTTGAGAGCTTTATGTTGTATTAACAATTGCATTACGCCGAAACGCATTATGGTGAACTACAAATTTTTTATGTCGAAATGCAATTTATGTTCAACTGCTTTTTCAATAAATGCAAGTCGACATAAAAAAAGTTCAAGTTACCATAACACTTCTCACCATAAAAGACTCTCTTTAAACTTATTATTTCGCCATAATACCGTTTCTGTCGTTTGGGCATAATTCATCTCACCATAAACAAAGGACAGCGAAAGAGCAAGCCTACTTTCGCCGTTCAAAACGCGATTTTAGCGAAACGACAAAAACCTTGAAACTTGACAGTCTTAAGTTTTACTTTTAAAAAAAAAAAAAAAAAAAAACGGGTGAAAAACAGGAATTTGAAGCTATCAAAGTCCAGTTTTCACTGGAGAACACCTTTCAAAATAACGCATTTCAACCTAAAGCAGTTGAACATAAAAAAATCTGCATTTTGACATAAAAATCTGTAGTTCACCGTAGTACGTTTGGGCTATTGCAATTGAACGTAAAGCTCTCAACAGTTCAAAAATTTTGAACATAATGCATTTCAATAAGTGTTTCGCCATAAACGACTTTAAAAAAAATGCAAGTCGACATAAAAAAAGTGCAAGTTACCATAACGTTTCTCACCATAAAAGACTTTTTAAATTTATTGTTTCGCCATAATACCGTTTCTGTCGTTTGGGCATAATACATCTCACCATAAACAAAAGACAGCGAAAGAGCAAGCCTACTTTCGCCGTTTAAAACGCGATTATGGCGAAACGAAAAAAAACCTTGAAACTTCACAGTTTTAAGTTTTACTTTAAAAAAAAAAAAAAAAACGGGTGAAAAACACGAATTTGAAGCGATTAAAGTCTAATTTTCACGGGAGAACACCGATCAACATAACGCATTTCACCCAAAAGCAGTTGAACATAAATTGCATTTGATATAAAAAATCTGTAGTTCGCCATAATGCGTTTCGGCACAATGCAATTGAACATAAAGCTCTCAAAAGTTCAAAATAGCATAATGCATTTCAACATAAAGCGTTTCGCCATAAACGACTTTTTCAATAAATGTAAATCGACATAAAAAAGTCACCATAACTAATTTTAACAAAATCCTTCGCTTTCAAAAACCCGACGTGGAGGGTATTACAATAACATCTTTAAAGAAGTTAAAATAAAAATCTGTTGGTCAAACTCCCTAATTAGGACACGTGATGAATGATTCTTCGTTATATTTCTGTAAAAGATGCGCCAGATTTACCACACGCTTGATTTAAGAGTTAACGACCCTTCTGATCGCTCGGAAGCATTTATCTCTTCTAATCTATAAATATTCCGGCGTTTAGCCCACCGGAAAACGTCACCGTGGAGCTTAAAACAATTTTTTACGTTATTTTCTTTCAAAAAAAAAAGTATTGAAGGGAAAAGTTTTAGGGTGGGTTCGGGGAGGAAAACAAGGGCGAGAGAGATAAGGGTACATGTACCTCGAGGGTTGTTATAAAGAATGTAAGAGTAACAGGGTTCGCCTCTGGCCTCGCGCTTGTACTCCGTCGAAAACAAGGCACTAATTAGCCTTGTATATCCCTCTCCGTTTTCACGAATACGGGGGTTGGTTATATACGAAAAAGAGGAATACACTCAACTTTTCTGTACCCAATTTATTTTTTATCTAATTACCTTTAAAAATTTTCCAAGTTTTAAATCTTTATTGTTAATCCTCAGCTCTTTATTCAATCCTAAAATGTACACAAAAAAATTGTTGTAGCAGTTTTTAAAGGTAAAAGAGCCTGAAAATCTTTTCCAGAAGATCTCAACTTTTTTGTCAATCTTTTTTAACAATTTTTAATTATGTCATCCAAGCATTTTTTTGAAAAATGATAAAGGCTTAAAAAATACGAAACGTAAAATCCGTCGAAATTTAAAAAAAAAAAAAAAAAAAAAAAAAAAAAACTGTCAAGATTGACCGGACTATTTAGGTGAACATAAATTTTAAATGTTGAAAAAGTGACGAAAAAATAAGCTTAGAATAACTTATTAGTAATTACTAATGTTAATTAGAAATTAAATTACTAAATGATTTAAAAATTAGTAATTAATTAATTAGTAATTATAATAACTAATTTTATTACTAGTGATCCCAAAATATGTTCATTTCTAGCTCCGTTCATAGCTGAGTTAAATTGCCGTAAGAGATTTAATAAAATTAAAAAGTGACAATTTTTTTACTTCAAAAATTCATAAAAAATATAAGGAGTCTTTGGTGAATATTTGGTGAAAATCGGACCAATGGTTCGGCCGCAGCGCAGTTTTTAAAATTTCAAACTTGCATATTTCCGCCATTTTTTTCGAAATTCAAAAATCGCCCTCGTTAGTTTCTTGTTCACTAACTAAAAAAAATTTGGTGAAAACTATGGAAGTGAAGTGTTCCGGAAAAATGCTACGGACGGCCGGCACCACAGACAAAGTTGAGATCGGTAAAGATCAATATTTTGACCCTCCCCAAAAAACCCGACATGGAGGCTATCACAATAACTTCTTTATGGAAGTTTAAAAAAAAGGATGGAATTTCAACTTTGTCGAACCTCGGGACCTGAATATAAATGTAAATGTGTCTAGGCGCATTTGAGGCGCTCCGGTTACGAAGGGCGAACTCAACAAAACGTAGTTTCGAGATATTCTTATAGTTTTATGTTAAGGGCGAACTCAACAGAAAAGTCATGCCCTGGAATGGGATAAGGAGTGGGGGTTGTGGACTAGGATGTGGAGTTCGCCCTTCGTACCCGCTCGGATATCGCAGTTAGAGCTTTGCCGCATATCGGTTTTTACGTATTTTAAAGGGGAAAAAAGGGCAAACTCAATATAAAAATTATATGGGTGTATTCATCGAAAGGTCTAGAATCTGAAAATGAAAAAAAAAAAAAAATGTCCGATGTTGAGTTCGCCCTTTGTACCCCGGAGCGCCTCATTTGATCCCTGGGTTGCCTGTCTATTGTGCACGAATCGAAGGGATCGCGAGCCCTCATCCCCACTTTTAGTATCCCCCCTCTCCAATTCAAGTCCCTTTCCATAAGAGCCGCGAGCTTTTTGAGAACAAGGCTAAAAAAAAATTATGATAAACAGGGGTCAAAAATTATATGAGAAAAACGGCGGTAATACGTCGTAAAATATGTATATTCTATTCAACCGTGTGAAAGAACACTTCCTCACCATCTGCCCCCTATCAGAAAATTCCTGTTCTCTCATAATTATTGTCCCCCTTCTCGGTTAAAAGAGTGGACAAATGTCCCGGGGGAAGGTTGTATCCGATGCTAATTTTGATCGAAAAAACACTTCATCTACAGGTGCTCGCCCGCCAAGACAGATGTGACGTTTTAACTCTTTGTTTTCTCGAATAAAACCCAAAAATGTTAATTTTTAAGTATGAGGGGCGTTTTTTGATTCTTAAAATTACTTTTTTTTTTTCAGGTTAATTAAGTGACTCTTCGGACGTTTTTATTCTTTTATTTGACTAGTTTCGAGCCTATATTCAGCTCCTCATCAGACTGCAACAATTTTTTACAATATTAGAACAATTGAATTTTTAAAATATTATTTTCATAAAACATCATGTTCCTAAAAATCGTCATTGTATAATTTTTGTTTGTTATTACATTTAATTTGAGATTTAATTAAGTGTAAAACGTTTTTATAAGGGTATTCTCAAATTGGGTCACATGGTGAAAAAAAAATTTTTGTAATGTTCAACAAATAAGTTTTGGGCTTACCTAGAATTTGGTTTTTTTGTAGATCACATTTTTCAAAACATTTTTTAGACAGGATTTATTTTTTCTCCCATTTTTCCTCTTTTTCTTCTTTTTCTTTTTCATTTTATGATTGAAATGGAAGAGATTTTTATACGTTTTACTTGAGAAAAGAGCTAAATGACCTGGTGAGATATGATTGGTTGTTCAAAGAAAATGGAGAAATTTTAAAAAAATGAAATTTTATATTGGAGGAGGGAGAAATGGCGGTAATAACAAACAAAAATTATACAATGACGATTTTTAGGAACATGATGTTTTATGAAAATAATATTTTAAAAATTCAATTGTTCTAATATTGTAAAAAATTGTTGCAGTCTGATGAGGAGCTGAATATAGGCTCGAAACTAGTCAAATA
This sequence comes from Orius insidiosus, assembly GCA_014119065.1. Taxonomy (NCBI): domain Eukaryota; kingdom Metazoa; phylum Arthropoda; class Insecta; order Hemiptera; family Anthocoridae; genus Orius; species Orius insidiosus. Next base: position 468,117 of record JACGAQ010000015.1, on the reverse strand, counting down.
AAAGAATAAAAACGTCCGAAGAGTCACTTAATTAACCTGAAAAATTTAAAAACAATACGGACGACCCAAAAACCATAAAAAATTACTTTTGGGAAGGTTTTCGAGAAATTTGGCCTCCTGACAACAAAACGGTCCGAATGCATAAAATAGGTAATGGTATTGGCACGACCGCCCCGACGTGGTTTTATTGTCATGGTAATTACGCGGCTTCGCCGGGGCGGGGAGAGTGAATTGATAATTAATTATTGGCGAACAAGAGGTAATAAATAAAGGGGTGATTAGCATAGTTGGGATGAGCATTGTTCCGCGAGACCGACATTCTGGCTCCGGCCTGCAACTGACCTTTTACTACTTTTACTCCCACTATTCCGAATGCAGTTTTTCAATCATAAAAACGACTCTTTTCCTTTCGAAAAAATCATGTCACCAAAACTCATTAATACTTAAAATTATAAGTTTAGTAACCACAAAAATGCCTAAAATTCACAAAAGCTTCAGCGAAAGCTAATTGAAATGAAAAATATCCTGTTTTTTTCCTCTGTTTTGGTTTTTTGGGTTTTGCAGCCAAAGAATAGTCAGTTTATTAACCTTTTTTTATTGTAGCCTCTTTTTTTCCATTTTTGTGGTTTTAAGATAGAAATAGCCTAAGCAAAAAATCTGAATAGTCGAAAATCGCAAGCTCAGAGAACTAGACTCGACAGCGATACAGCATCTAAAGAGTAGGCATGAAAAATACGTAAAAAGAAGGAGTTGACCAGCTGAGATCAATAGATTCAACTGCGATTCAGTGACTGAACCAGTAGCTATGAAATATACCTATAAAAGAAGGAGTTAAAATGGCATGAAGGATGTTAATCAGCTGAGAGCAATAGATTCAACTGCAATACCTATATGTCGGAATTTTTCTAGCTCTCATACAGGGTGTCCGGAAACGTTCTGGGAGAGCGTTAAAAAGTGGTTTTATGAAAAAAAGTTAAATGTAAACCCCCTTAATTATAATCAGAGAATTTGATGGTGTAGTTTAAAATGCGTTTGGATATACAGGGTGCCCCCAATAGAACCTAACCTCGTTTTTTCAAATGAGAACCCCTATTTTTTTTTATTTCAGATTCGTAATCTACGCAAAATTTCGAAATGATTTGACTATTCATATGACCATTTTTGACGACTTTAAAAAATGTCAAATTTTAGCGTTTTTTGCGCTAAAATCCGTTAAAATCGACATAAGAGACTAATTTTTTTTTAAATTCCGAAGATGCTTGAATTTGTGATAGTTGGAAACTTCGGACATACAGAAGTGGAATTTAAAAAAATGAGTCTTTTAGGTCGATTTTAACGGATTTTAGTGCGAAAACCGCTAAAATTTGCAATTTTTTAAATGGAGGTTTTATGAAAAAAAGTTTACTGTTAACCCCACCTTAATTTTAATCAAAGAATTTGATGAACCCCTATTTTTATATTAAATTCGTAATCTACGCAAAATTTCAAGTGGATTTGACTATTCATATGACCATTTTGTACAACTTTAAAAAATGTCAAATTTTAGCGTTTTTTGCGCTAAAATCAACCAAAGAGACTCGTTATTTTGAATTCCTCTTATTTTGTCCAAAGATTCCAATTAGGTATCACAAAATGCATCTTCGCATTCTGCATCACGAGATGTCGCTAACGGCCTTTTTTCAAGTTTGAGCCCCAATTTCGATTTCAGCTGTTTTTGAAACTTTTATTTCGAACTTTTAAAAGAGCTACAGCGTCTTTTGTAGTTGTGCATGAAAATGAAAAATTCCGTTCAAAAATTCGCCAATTTTCATTTCTGAAGGAAGAAATTTGGGTTTCATATACGTATGCCATGTGTTTCCGGACACCCTGTATATCGGGGAAAAAAGCGTTTTTCGAATATAACCACTCTAAAGGATTTTTCTAAGGCTGTGACTCTAAGGCCGTTAGAAATGACATCTCATGATGCAGAATGCGAAGATGCCTAAATTTGTGACAATTGAAATATTTGGACAAAAATAAGAGGAATTTTCATAAAATGAGTCTCTTTGGTAGATTTTAACGTATTTTAGCGCGAAAAACTCTAAAATTTGACATTTTTTAAAGTTGTCGAAAACCGATAAACAAAATTTAAGCTGACCAAATTTCCTACCAGATTCACTGTACTGCCGTTTGTACTATTAGAATCGGCGCTACAGCAAGTTGAAAAATGGTCATTTTTGGCTTTTTGGAAAATAAAAATTACTGCAGGCTTTACTGCGTGAGTACTAACAATCTGGCCTGAAGCCACATTGTAAACGTAATAAAGAAAATTTTCCGGATCGTTTGATTCTGCTGTCCTACAATGCCTACCAAATCGACTTGAGTCGTTTTTCTGTATGTTTGAAGCGATATTTTGAGAACGGATTATCCGATCGGGTCCGCTCTTATCTCATTTTAAAGGTGAAAAGATTTTCAACATGACAGTATTAATTCACCATCTATAATAGTTTTGTCTAAATCGTCGATAACTTCATTTTTGCGGTGTTTGGGATGATGGTTTGTAAAATCCCATTCAAATCGCGCCAAAACGAGGGTTTTTCCTTCCAAATTTTTTCATTTACTTCCCTCCTAGAGATAAAAATTATGTTTTATTGCCGTTGTCGAACAGGAAAGAATATCAGGTGTAATTTGAGTATTAAAAAGATAACACGTGTCGGCGGTTTCCTCAGCCTCCAGGACCCCTCCGGTAGTCTAATCACCCACCAATTATATTTAATTACCTTTTATAAACCCTTTCCGAGATTGAATTTCACAGGACAAATTGGTGTAGGCGCAATTTCGAGGCTGAAACCGGCGTAGAAAAGGCGATTAAACGATTATCGTCGGGTCTTGAAATGGAGCGATTACTTCGCCCGGGCCTTTGATTTATCTCTTCATAATATTTAATAGGCGGTGGCTTTTTTATTTCCCCCCGTGGGTTTTTATAAGCGAGTTAATAAGACTTTGAACGGTTTTTTTAACTCTTCTGAAGGATATTAATTCCATTATAATATGACAGTCTTCTGATGTAAATGGAAACAGATTAGACGGAGTCAACAAGCAATTTGTACCTGTTCTTGTTCGCTCCTCCTTTTTTTAATAAAAACCTCGACTTTTATTATAACCACCTTAAAAAAAAAAATTATTTTTAATTTTTTATTTAATTTCTGTTTTTTTGTTTCATGTGCGGAAAAGGATCCATGCGTAAGTAAAATTTTAGATACGAATATTTTAGTTTCTCACTGAATATATTTTCTTCTACTCCGTCGTTTACATATCAGATAAGCTAATTATAATTTTAACTTCATTATAAAACGCATTTTTAATTTTCATTTATTAACTGTACCTATCAAAGTTCCATTAACATATTTTGTCGTGTTTTCGTAATTGTTGGGACCCATTTACATTTTTTGACTTTCTTAAAGAAGTTATTGTTTTAACCTCTATGTCGGGTTTTTCGGGAAGGGTCAAATCGGAGTGAGTACACCGTTCGGCATAACGCATTTTGCCCTAAAACAGCTGAATGTAAAACATTTCGGTATAAAAAAATCTACAGTTCACCATAGTGCGTTTTGACATATTGACTCTCAAAAATTCAAAAACTTTCGGCATAATGCATTTAAAATATCTACAGTTCACCATAGTATCAAACAATTAACCAATAATAGAGGAAGAAATGACTGTGATAACGGGTATCTCACGACGCGTTTCGGCTTAAAAAGCCTCGTCAGGTGAACTATTCCCTCTATCCCAATCATTTCTATCTTTTCTCTGTGGACCTATCTACGAGAGAATTAGTGGAAACTGCGGGAAGCTGGAGACAAATCGTCCCCCAAATAAGTTCACCATAGTGCGTTTTGACATATTGCAGTTGTAAAGCTCTCAAAAACTCAAAAACTTTCAGCATAATGCATTTTAACACGCGATAAACGAATTTTTCAATAAGTACAGTTCGAGATAAAAAAAGAAGTCCTCGTGAGAGGGACAGCACTTCGGCAGACGGTCCATTATTTCTGCTTTAATTCTTAAAAATTAAAATACCTAATTAAAATAAATTAATTAATTAAAACTAATAAAAAAAATAAAATTTTTCGAGAAAAAAGCTTAGAAAATTTTTCAAAAAAAAAAACCTGGACAATTTTTCGAAAAAACAAAACGGAAAACCCGTAAAATTTTTCAAAAAAAAAAAGGAAAACCCGAAAAATTTTTCGAAAAAAAAGGAAAACCCGGAAAATTTTAATTTTTTGGAAAAAAAAGAAAAACCCGGAAAATTTTTATTTTTTGGAAAAAAAACTTGGCAAATTTTTGTGAAAAAAAAAAAAAAAAAAAAAAAAAAATTCGGAAAATTTAGAAAAAAACCTGGAAAATTAAAAAAAACTCGAAAAATTTAAAAGAACTCGAAAAATTTTTCAAAAAAAACTTAACAACTTTTTCGAAGAAAAAATAAAATAAAATAAAAAACTTTCAGAACAAAAAATTTTCTAAGAATGAAATTTTGCTGGAAGTATAAGTCAGGGGAAGTTATACTTCCCCTCCCACATACTTTCCCTCACTTAAACATCCCCTCCCATATACTTCCCCTCACTTATACTTCCCCCTCCCATAAACTTCCCCTCACTTATACTTCCCCCTCCGTTATACTTCCCCCTCCTTTTTACTTCCTCTCCCATATATTTCCCATTCCGTTATACTTCCCCTCCCATATACTTCCCCTCCCATTAACATCCCCTACGTTTTACGTCCTCTCCGTTATACTTCCCCCTCCTATATATATACTTCTCTTCAAACTAGTACTTTTCACTATTTTGAATTTCTTGTACTAATTTTCTTTTTGTTTTATGTCTCTTTTTGGACATTGGATCTTGATCTTCGATTTTACAGGGCGTAAGTATCATTTTTCAAGTTATTGTAATACCCTACTTGTACAGTTTTCGGGAGAAAGTATCCCAGGCTCCAGAAAAATAATCAGGTACCTTACTTTCTTAAAGGAAAGGTATTGTATTACCCTCCATGTCCAGTTTCCTGCAGTCAAATCTTCTTTACAAAAAAAAATCACATAATTTCCAGTCTTTCTCCAATCTTCAAAAGACTTGGATATTTAAAACATTGTTTTTACATTTTTATTTAATTAGTGCAATAAAAAAAATGCGTAGTTAAAATTATGTGCATGTTAAAAACTTAATATCCTACTTAGGCTTCAGGAATTATTATCATTAAGGTCAGAAATGTGGCTAATTAGTCGAAATTACAAGTCACAAAGTAAGATTTTTTATTGCACTTATAATTAAATTAGAAAAAAAAATTAGTTCTTTAACCTAATTAATTACTTTTACATCATTTTCACTCTCTGGGATTTATGTAGTATTCATATCGCGGAAAATTATGACCGGGAGGTTTAAAAACAGTGGGGCTTTATGCTTTCAAATATTATATCTTTTTAAGAATCTAAAACGTTCGTGCAAGCAGACGATCTTTTTTTTTTCTCCTTCATTCCCCTCCTTTTGAGTCAAAATTTATTGAGCGCATTTACATACGCCGGTAGATCTTCGCGTGTTTTATCACTTTTCCTCCCACCCGGGGACGTCTTTGGTGCTCTTTTTTTTTGTTCTTTACTGCTTTTTACTTCCCACATTGATAACAAAATATTTTTTCTGATTCAAATAGAAAATTGGAATTAAAATGTTAGAAACAAAAATCAAATTTTGTACACCTAATAAATAAAAATTGTAGGAAATTTAATTCTCTATAAAGTACTTAATTATTTTTTTCTAGGATGCACCATTTTCGGAAAATAATTTTTTTTAAATAAATTTATCTTGAAAACAGTGCGTCCTAGAGAAAAAATGAATAAAATAAAAATTAAAGAGAATTAAATTTCCTACAGATTTTATTTAGTGCATTTTTTCAATATCTGTAACGGTTTACGATTTACAAGCCTTTAAAAATTAACCTTCTTAATGGTTATACTTCAATAACCTTCTTACACGGAGAAGGTCAACTTTGATGGACTTTAACGCCTAAAATGTTTAAAATTTTGAAAAAATGAACTACTAGGTGTAGAAAATGAAACTCGGCTAAAATCTACAAAATTCAAATTTACCCTGTGGCTGAGTTTCATTTTGTACACCTAAAAAATAAAAATTGTAGGAAATTTAATTTTCTATAAATTTGTACTTAATTATTTTTTTCTAGGATGCACCATTTTCGGAAAATAATTTTTTTTTAAATACATAAATTTATCTTGAAAACAGTGCGTCCTAGAGAAAAAATGAATAAAATAAAAATTAAAGAGAATTAAATTTCCTACAGATTTTATTTAGTGCATTTTTTCAATATCTGTAACGGTTTACGATTTACAAGCCTTTAAAAATTAACCTTCTTAATGGTTATACTTCAATAACCTTCTTACACGGAGAAGGTCAACTTTGATGGACTTTAACGCCTAAAATGTTTAAAATTTTGAAAAAATGAACTACTAGGTGTACAAAATGAAACTCGGCTAAAATCTACAAAATTCAAATTTACCCTGTGGCTGAGTTTCATTTTGTACAGCTAATATTTCTTTCATAGTATCAAATCGCGCAGATTCCCTAACTTCTTCCCAGTGAAATTCAACAGTCATTATTAACCCTTTCGAGACCGCAGGCGACTATAGTTGCCATGCACACATGTCGCTTGGAGACCGCAGGCGACTTTAGTTGCCCAGCGGAAACTGCGGAAGCCTCTCTAAGATATTTAAATATCTTTGCTTCCCGTGGCGCTAGCGACATGCAAAAACTGGCCATCTGTTGGGGAAGAAATGAACTACGTGATGATCGCATCACTCGTCGCTTTCTGTGCTTTACTGGGCGCTGGGAGCGGTCGGGGAGAAGTGAGGGGAAGAAGTGCTGCGCCGGTAACGCAGAGAATCCGGCGTCAGACAGGGATAAATCGTCTGCTAAAAACTTGGATCGTCGGCGAGTAGTCATTAGTTCGTTGGTAAAGAGTCGCTGAGTTAAGAAGCATGAGACGTTGGGCGAATTAGTTGAAAAAATATCTCTCGCAATTGACTGTTCAATATTTAACTACGTTATCAACCATATTGGACATATGCGTGATATCAGAAGTAAACAAATTTCGTTGCAAGTTAAAAAAAATTCGAAGAAAGACAGAAAAAAAAATATCTCGAGGCATTCCGAGACAACCTGCCTAATGATATGATAATTCCCTTTTTTTTCCACCTCCTCCCCAGCTACTAGGCATTATACCTTGTAATTATAGCAGCTACTTCATATACGCAATGAGCATTCACTCAATCCAAAAATTATTCTCGTTCTTCCCCCTTCCTACCTTTTTTTCTAATTACATTTTCGAGTCGACGGACAGATGCCTCTGACTTCCTGGTGGTTGCAATTAATATCCAGAAGGCTTCATTATAAAAAATTACCGTTTGCAATAATTAGTCGGTTAGGAGTGGTTTTGAGGTTGTTAGAAAATCTTTTCTGAAGAACCAGAAGCAAGATTTTTATCAACTTAAGATTGGCATATCGTTAAGAGCGTTTTGGTTGCGAATAATTACTGCGATAACTTCAATCTTCCGCTGAGACTATTGATGGTGTTCTTCTTGATCCAGATTTCGTTGCGCAGAAGTTGTAGGAGTTTTTCCATTGCCATATTACGCAATAATGAGTTGTTCTTTTTAGGTAGGGAACAAATTTTCATGTTTAGGGAGGGGCTTTGAGGTTGTTATAAAAATCTTAACATGTGTGTAACGATAGTCTAATGGTAGTGGAGATATGGATCTCGAACCGGTAGCCTCTGGTAGCTATCAGTCCTGAGTATCTCACCCACGGCTTCTTCAGGGTAGAAGAAGAAGGGAAAGGAAAAAAAAGGTTAATTGAGAGCCACGGATTCCCGTCATATACGCCCAGAGGGGTTGGAAGACTCCCGAGAAGAATGAAAGCGTACAGGACCCGCGGGAGAAATCGTGAGATCGCCCTTGAGCGATAAGAGGTCCGGTAGCCATTTTTACACCTACGCTCGGACACGTTTCGACTATGATTTACGACAAGACAAGATGGCCGGATTTTTCAAAAATCATTTTTTTCACAAATTAAGTTTCAGACGTCATATAGAGAATTTAAAAAGTAATTTCTTTTGCTGAAGAATCTGTACTGTCCAGGTATAGACGGCGGTGCATGGCCAAATTCTGCTAGTGACCGAACTTCTTCAGCTGACCCTTCAACGTCTTCTTGACCATCGAACGACTGTTGAGCTGACGATTTGACGAATGCTTAGCTGAAGATTAACGTTTAGCTGACGTTTGTGCGACTGACGATCTAACACATGTTTAGCTGACGAATCTGTGCTGTCCAGGCAATAGTACAGACGGCGGTGCATGTCCAAATTCTGCTTGCACCGAACTTCTTCAGCTAACCCTTCAGCGTCTTCTTGACCATCGAACGACATTGAACTGACGGTTGAACGAATGTTTAGCTGAAGATTAACGTTTAGCTGACGTTTGTGCAACTGACGATCTAACGCATGTTTAGCTGAAGAATCTGTACTGTCCAGGTATAGACGGCGGTGCATGTCCAAATTCTGCTGGCGACCGAACTTCTTCAGCTGACCCGTCAACATCTTCTTGACCATCGAACGACTGTTGAGCTGACGATTTACCAAATGCTTAGCTAACGATTAACGTTTAGCTGACGTTTGGGCAACTGACAATCTAACGCATGTTTAGCTGACGAATCTGTACTGTCCAGGTATAGACGGCGGTGCATGTCCAAATTCTGCTGGCACCGAACTTCTTCAGCTGACCCTTCAGCGTATTCTTGACCATCGTTGAGCTGACGATTTAACGAATGTTTTACTGAAGATTAACGTTTAGCTGACGTTTGTAAAACTGACGATCTATCGCATGATTTGCTGAAGAATCTGTACTGTCCAGGTATAGACGGCGGTGCATGTCCAAATTCTGCTTGCACCGAACTTCTTCAGCTGACTCTTCAACGTCTTCTTGACCATCGAACAACTGTTGAGCTGACGATTTAACGAATGTTTAGCTGGAGATTAACGACAGATTAGCTGACGTTTGTGCAACTGACGATCTAACGCATGTTTAGCTGATGAATCTGTACTGGCCAATAGTACAGACGGCGGTTTACACTACTCAATAATTGGAATTCAAAACCGGACATAGAGGGTAATTCAATGATGTCCCTTAGAGAAAGTTAGCAAAAAATATTATTTAGAGCATAAAATACACAAAAAATAGAAGATTCGCTTAAGAAAAGGCGTAATTGGAAAAGTAGTGGGATGTAGATTCGCACGTGTTTCTCCGCGATAATCCTCCCGGGTTAGCCGAACGAGAAGTCGGAAACGTTAACTGGAATATAAAGCAGTTTCGCCTCGTTTGTACGAAACGTCGGGAGTGAGAACCTCCTTCCCCCTGCCCTTCTTTTTTTTATGACAGGGAGCAACCTCGTGAGTTACCGTTCCCGATCCTAGATAAAGTCAGACGATGGATATTTGGGTAGGACTCCTTAGCGGTAGCCTCAGCTACCAGCCAACCTTCATTGTCGTCTTCTTTATTACAACCAGATCGTCCAGATAGTCCTCCTCGGGAGGGGGCCTTGATGTATAACATCCTCTTGGACAAGAAAAAAAAAATATAACCTCGTTGAAGAAAAGATTTGCATCAAAACGTCGAGGATTAAAGGATAATCCTGATTTATTTATTTTTATTGTACACGACTAATTTGTTTACACATAAAAATTTACTCCCTCGTTTTCCGCTATCATTGCATCCAGAATTCTGCATCTACTAGATAAGTAGATGATCCCAAATGAGCTGAAGGTGTGATTAACGAGAAAAAGAAAAATCGGTACTTGTATATTGACGATAACATAACAACACGCATGCGCGAGCTTAAACCTGTTTTTAGTTCCCGCTTTTTTTCGAATTTGCCATTAACCAAACTAGTTTAACGACAGTAAGTTAATTTTTCCTCTTGCCAGGTGGGTCAAAAAGTACCAAAGTAAAGTCAAAAAGTAGGGTAGAAAAGTACTAGTCTGGAGCAGACCCCGACGGGAACTTTCTTATAGAGAATTGGGGGAAGTATAAAGGAGGGGAAGTGTAAGAAAAGGGAAGTATAAGAAAAGGGAAGTATAACGGAGGGGTGTGGACGGGGAAGTATAACGGAGGGGGATGGGAGGGGAAGTATAACGGTGGGGGATGGGAGGGGAAGTATAACGGTGGGGGATGGGAGGGGAAGTATAACGGAGGGGGATGGGATGGGAAGTATAACGGAGAGGGATGAGAGGGGAAGTATAACGGAGGGGATGGGAGGGGAAGTATAACGGAGGGGGATCGGAGGGGAAGTATAACGGAGGGGATGGGAGGGGAAGTATAACGGAGGGTGATGGGAGGGGAAGTATAACGGAGGGGGATGGGAGGGGAAGTATAACGGTGGGGGATGGTAGGGGAAGTATAACGGAGAGGGATGGGAGGGGAAGTATAACGAATGGGAATGGGAGAGGAGGTATAACGGAGGGTGATGGGAGGGGAAGTATAACGGAGGGGGATGGGAGGGGAAGTATAACGGAGGGGGATGGGAGGGAAGTATAACGGAGGGGGAAGTATAATGGAGGGGGAAGTATTTTCGGAATATTTTTTTGAAAAATTTTCCAAGTTTTTTTTTTAAGACAAAATGCTACGGAGGGCCGGACGGCCGGCCGGAACTACAGACAAAGTTGAGATCGGTAAAGATCAATAGTCGATTTGACCCTCCGGGGTCTTCCAGACCCTTCCCCAAAAACCTGACGTCGAGGGTATCACAATAACTTCTTTAAGAAAGTTAAAATGTCAATGTATCTTTTCGGTGAAGGGCCTATGACTTTTATTTACTACTTTTTTAATTTTGTTTTTTGTTTTGTTTCATGTGGCGTCTTCTTCACAGTATGTAAGTAGACTTTTATTTTTTATTAGTTTATTCAATTTTTAAAATTCAATTATATTGATTTTTAATTATTTATTTACTGTTTGGTATGTACATTTTGAAGGTTTTGAACGTCTGAATCTGATATTCCATTTGAATTTTAGATAGGTAAATCACTTTGTTCGTGGGTGAGGGTGGGGGAGTTAAGAAGCCGAATGTTTTAATCTCGGTGGCCACACAGGGTTGCCATTGTCTCCTTCTAGATACCAATCTTGACGGGAGCCCACTTAATATACACAAACAAAAGAGAAAAAAAGATATTGAAGATACCACTTAATATTGCTTATTGTTCAAACTCGCCCTTCTTTTAATAATTGTTTTCTTTTTATCGGAGACTTGAACGCACAAGGTGGACAACTTAAAAAAAAAAAAAAAAAAAAAAAAAAAAAAAAAAAAAAAAAAAAAAAAAAAAAAAAAAAAAAAAAAAAAAAAAAACGTTCGAAACCGCAAGGATAAACAGCTTCCAATAAAAATTAGGATTTTTGAACTTACCCAAAATTTGCTAAGAAAATTTTCTGACTTGCGTTCAGAAGTCTCTGCGCAATGTACTTTTTTCCGGAATCCCCTTTGAAAAAAAAATATTGTCACAAATTTAAAAACGTGTAAACAACACGTTGGAATGTGAGAAAGGCCTCCGTTGAAGAGATGAGCCTTGTAGATATCCCCATGAGCAATTAGGACGGAAATTTTATACTTTTTTTCCTATCTAGACCTGTTTTTTAACTTTAAAAAAAAACATTTTATTAATTGGACCATATTCCTTGAAAATAGCTTCTGTTTTTGTCAAAATGTTGTAATATTTAAAGAGAGAGAGAGAAAAAAACGCCTTTGGCGAAATAATTTTCCGTCCCTGTTTAGTCATTACTAATTCCCTGCATAATTTGTCGGGTACTTTTGATGTGGGCCCCTTGAAAAATTCATTACCCTGCCAGTACGATAAAAATCTAAAAATGCACTATGAATATAAAAATATGACTTTTTAAAAGGGAATTTTTTTATAAACAATTTCTTTCATTAGTCTTACAAATAGTAAGGCCTTTTTAACATAGAAACACAATTAAGAACTAGTAAAATCACTTATGCCTTTTCCTGTATGTTAATGTCTGTGCTGTTTAAACGTTTCTGAATAGTTCTCCGTAATTTTAGGTTTTCTTAGCCATTTCCGTCGTTTTATTTTTATTTGTAAACGTCAAAATGACATTTTAGTTGTATTTTTGAAGGGAATTTAGATAGAAATTTTTCAATTTTACTGTTTTTCTTCCTCCTTGGTCGGACTTCCCCTCCCTTATACTTCGCCCTCTGTAATTCTTCCCCTCCCTTATATTTCCCTCTTAGTTATACTTCCCCTCCCTTATACCTCCCCCTTAGTTATACTTCCCCTCCCTTATACTTCCCCCTTTTTATACTTCCCCTCCCTTATACTTCCCCCTTAGTTATACTTCCCCTCCCTTATACTTCCCCCTCTGTTATATTTCCTCTCCGTATGTATGTAAGAATAGCAGTAAAATTGGAAAATTTTGGATAGAAATTTAGTAAAATAAACTAAATAAAAAAAAAGGGGGAAGTAGGTATAACGGAGAGGGAAGTTCAAAGGAGGGGAAGTATAACGGAGAGGAAATATAACAGAGGGGGAAGTATAAGGGAGAGGAAGTATAACATTGGGGGAAGTATAAGGGAGAGGAAGTACAACATTGGGGGAAGTATAACGGAGGAGGAAGTACAAAGGAGGGGAAGTATAACGGAGAGCAAATATAACAGAGGGGGAAGTATAAGGAAAGGGAAGTATAACATAGGGGGAAGTATAACGGAGGGGAAGAATTACAGAGGGGGGACTTATACCACATAGTAAAGGTCAAGTAGAAAATGAGATGAGAGGTGAAAAATAAGGAAATAGTCCACCTGATGAGGCGTATTACGCCGAAACCGGTCGTGGAATATCCGTTTTTTTCATTCTCTCTCCCTCACAAAAAAACCTTAAGAGGGGGGAGTATAAGGGAGGAAAGTAAAACGGAGTGGGAAGTACAACCTAGGGGGAAGTATAAGGGAGGGTAAGTAGAGCGGAAAGGAAATGATAATCGAGTGGGATATTTTTTTTTTTTTAAATAATTTTCCAATATTTTTGCGATCATTTTTTAAGTATCAAGGTAGAAATAATGGGATTTTTGCCCTAGAGAAGTCCCTATCGTAAGGCGTCAAAGTATGAAATTTCTCCCTACTAAAATGATAATATTAATGAAAAAAATTTATAATTTTTTTACACCAAAAATTCGTAAAAAAAAAAAATATAAGTAGCAATTCGTGAAACTCGAACCTACGGTTCGGCCGCAGCGAATTTTTTAAAATTTCAAACAGACGTATCTCCGCCATTTTTTCGAAATTCAAAAATCGCTCTCGTCAGTTTCTTGTTCACCGACTAAAGAAAATTTGGTGAAAATCGGTTGAAAACTGTGTCCGTAAAGTGTTCCGGAAAAAAATGCTACGGCCGGCCGGCACCACAGACAAAGTTGAGATCGCTCAATTTGACCCTTTGGGGTCTGGAAGACCCTTCCCCAAAAACCCGACGTTGAGGGTATCACAATAGCTTCTTTAAGGAAGTTAATATGATAGAAAAATATTCAATGCGATGGGATAAGAAATAGCCAAGCTAGGATTACCGCAAGCAGTGGGAAACTACGCGTGCCAAATATTTTCCCCTTTTGAACCGAGTTTCCCTTTTCTTTAAAATTTTTTCCTAGTTAACCGTGTCAAAAGTGACTAGCGGACCGCGAGTGCCGTTAATCCGGCTTGACCGGGCGTAATTTGTCATTGGATTTGCTTACCCTCCCGGTGTGTATGGAAAAGCGAGGAGGTAACGCGCGAGTGGGGATTTTATCGATGGAGTCCGCGAGTGAGGGCAATGCATCAAGTCGCCGAAGGGCTTAATCTCTCTCCGGTCTCTCTACTCCCGCGCGCGGGTCTAAAGCTTATTTGTTAAGTCCGGGGCTTATTTGTTACCCGGGGGACCTCGTCGAGTCTGACATGAGTTACAGATCGCCGACCTACCCGGAGTACATTCCCACCAACGCTACACCTCTGTAATTGCAATTACCCAATAGCCCGTTTCTCCCCACTAATCCCTGACAATAACTAAACACTCTCTTCAGGTAAAACGGACTAAGTAAAATTAATCTGAGAATAAATTAACTTGTGGAAAAAAGATGTCCGAAATCGTCTTCTTAAAAGGCTCCCACAGGAAAAACGTCATCCTTTCAGAAGTGCCATTTCCTCGGGTAATTGCTTCGCTTGTCATCCCAGCTGCGCTCGTAAAACACTTAAGAGGAAGGGAAACGAAAGGGAAAAAAATCAATTTTAAAGCCTAAGCAATCGCCACTTTTTACGTCTTTTTCCAATGGCTTAATGGACCGGAATCAAAGAATATCAAGCGTTAAAAAAAAAAAAAATTTTAGAGAAACAATAAAAACGGCCCTACGGGAACTTTCTCGAATGAGAGGAAGAACATTCAGTATCGCAGAAGTAAGTTTTGGCCCAGCCTTCAGGGCATAAAGTACTAGTTTGAAGAGCTTCCAACGAAATCTTCCTTAAAGAGAAGTATCTATATAGGAGGGGAAGTATAACGGAGGGGAAGTAAAACGTAGGGGAAGTTATGGGAGGGGAAGTATGACGGAGGGGGAAGTTATGGGAGGGGAAGTATGACGGAGTGGGAAGTATATGGGAGGGGAAGTTTAAGTGAGGGGAAGTATAACGGAGGGGGAAGTATAAGGGAACGAAAGTATAACGGAAGGGGATGTATAAGGGAGGGAAAGTATAAAGGAGAATTTTCCAAGTTTGTTTTTTCGAAAAATTTTCTAAGTTTATTTTTGAAAAATGGTCCGAGTTTTGTTTTTTTCCCAAAAATTATCCGAGTTTTTTTTTTTTTTTTTTTTTTTTTTTTTTTTTTTTTTTTTTTTTTTTTTTTTTTTTTTCGAAAAAAGTGCCAAGGTAGAAATAATGGACTCTTTGGCCTAGGGATGTGCCCCTCGTAAGGGTAGAAGTATAAAATTTCTCCCTACTAAAAAAATGATAATTAAAAAGTGGCAATTTTTTTACCCCAAAAATTCTTAAAAAATATAAGGAGTAATTGATGAAAATTGGGTGAAAATCAAATTAACGGTTAGGCAGCAGAGAATTTTTTAAAATTTCAAACAGTCATATCTCCGCCATTTTTTCGAAATTAAAAATCGCCCTCGTTAGTTTCTTCTTCGCCGGCTAAAGAAAGTGTGAAAATTTGGTGAAAATCGGTTGAAAACTGTGGCCGTAAAGTGTTCCGGAATAATGCTACGGACGGCCGGCCGGCACAACAGACAACGTTGAGATCGGTAAAGAACAATCATCGATTTGGTATCGCAATAACTTCTTTAAGGAAGTTAATAGCCCGAATATCTGGCGACTGACGGACGGTTGACGACTTCATGAAGATAAAGTGACCCCCTAAAAACCAGACATCGAGGGTAAGACAATATCTTCTCATTGAGGACTTTGAAAAAATCAAAACACTCATGTTTTCTCCCCCGTCCTTTTTATACCATAAAAGCCTTAATTAATGCGTGTTGTACTTTTGGTATATAAAACGAATCTTTTACAGACAATAAAGACTCTCGTTGTCTTAAAGTTGGATAACGACCGGCTTAAACATTGTTTTAAATTTTATTGTCTAACTCTCCAGGAACGATGTTTCCGTAAACTTTGAACGTTTATGGTCCGTTTTACAACGCCTTTTTACTCGAGAGAAAAAAAGTTCAGTTGATATAAAAATAAAAAATTTGAAAAGTCTTTCGATAAGACTTCTAATTGCCTGCTCGATATCCTGCAGGTGACGGGTTTCAGGTGTGTTTCGTGGGAATGTACACGAGTTTTGCAGAATGAGAAGGAGAAAAAAAACCTTCAAAGTTTAATCCCTTTAATTAAACACCGGGGAGTCTGGATGAATAATCGGAAGGGCCGAAAGGCGTTATTAGGGAGGACACGGAAACGGCTTTAACCTTAGGATGTTGGCCCGGGGACATTTGTTCCCGCGGACACGATATATTAACGCAATTATACCTCAGGAGTATTTTGTTATGTTTAAGGGGGTTTCTCCTAAAGGGATGGGGCACGTGCGGAGATTTGTTTCACTTAAGCTCTCTCCATTTTTTTTTTTTTTTTTTTTTTTTTTTTTTTTATTATATCCGGGGGTGGTGCTAACTTTGTAGCCCCTACGTACTTAAATCCTAAGGGATCTATTGTACTGCCCCAACTCTAGGGATCAGATTCTGGAGACTGGTAGAGTTCTCATGAACTCCATCAGTCTCCGGAAGGCAGTGCCTTTTAGGTCCGCCAGTGTGAGGAGTGGTTTGCCGAAGTGCAGGTACCTTCTCCTCGCGAGTGCTTCGCACTCGCACAGAAGGTGCTCTGTTGTCTCTGCACACTCGTCGCAGAGTCTGCACCTTACTTCTGCGATGAGCCCCATGTTCCTTAGGTGATATCTGACGGGGTGGTGCCCCGTCAGGATACCTACAAGCAACCTAAGGTCTGTTCTGTTTAGAGACAGGGTGTTTGATACCCTTAATGGGAAGGAGTCCATGAGTCTTTTTGCCTGTCTTAGTCCTCTTGAACCCCTCCATAGTTCCTGAAACTTGTTTGCGACCCATGCATTTGATTCCCGCTTTGCCTGGGCTTTTGTCAGCCCACAAAAGGGGATGGGTCCTGTTGGGACAGAGAGAGAGCCTTTTTTGGCCAGCTTGTCAGCCATTTCGTTCCCCTCTATCCCTGTATGTCCCGGCACCCACATCAGTGTGACGCTGTTGCGGTTGCCGAGGATTTTTAATTGCTGGATACAGTCAGCTACCAACTTTGAGTTTACCTCATAGGCCATTAAGGCCTGTATGGCCGCCTGACTGTCCGAACAAATGGTTATGTTTGCCCCTTTCATACCCTTACGGATATTTACTCGGGCGCACACTTCAATGGCATAGACCTCAGCCTGGAAGACTGTAGGAGTGGGTCCCAGTGCACCGGAGAAGGCGAAATTTGGGCCTTTTACTCCAGCGCCGGTCCCCTCCTCCATTTTTGATCCGTCAGTATACCATTGGAGTGTGCCTGGAGGGAATGTAGGCGTGTTACGTTGCCAGAATTCCCTGGTGTGAATCACCGATTTAAACGGTCTTTCGAAGTCCAGTACAGTGGTCTGGACATCTTGGACCGTTTTCACCATATCTGATATGGTGACCTCCTTAAATATCTTGCTTAGCCTCGTGCCAGATGCAAGCCCTCTCTCGCCCAGCCTTAGAGATGTGTCCGCAGCTATCTTTTTGATATATATGTGGAGTGGCGGCAGGTCGAGTAACATCTCCATTGCAATGGTGGGCGTGGTTCGCATTGCTCCAGTGATGGCCAGGCAAGATAGCCTTTGTATTCTTGAGAGTTCCCTTTGAGCCTTCGCTTCCCTCACCTTGGGCCACCAGACCACAGCGGCGTATGTGACCATAGGCCGTACTATGGCGGTATAGCACCATAAGGTGAGTTTTGGCTGTAGCCCCCAGTTCCTCCCAACGAATCTATTGCAAGTCCAAAGGACTTTTATTGCCTTATCGACGGTTCTTTTAAGATGAGGATTCCACGTCAATTTCTGGTCCAGAACCAGTCCCAGATATTTTACCTCGGTGGTTAATTCCACTATTTTCCCGAAAATTACAGGTGGCGATATCCTGAATTTTCTTTTGCGGGTAAAGGGCACAATTGATGTCTTCGTAGGATTAATTTTGAGTTCCTTTTCCAGACACCATTGCTGCACCTTGTTTAGGGCGTCTTGAAGCAGTTCCGATATGGTACTGTCAAATTTCCCTCTAATTACGATCACAAGGTCATCAGCGTAACCATGTGTTTCGTACCCCAAGGTGTTAAGGGTATTTAGTAGGTCATCCACCACCAACAGCCATAGAAGTGGTGATAGTACCCCTCCCTGGGGGCATCCCCTTCTTGGCTGTATTGTGGCAGATTCGTCTCCTATCTTTAGAGTGACGACCCTACTGGATAGCATTGCTTCTATCCATTTAACTGTTGAGGGCTCTATGCCTCTATTTAAAGCCGCATCCCTCATGGAACTGTATGAGGTGTTATCGAAAGCACCCTCTATGTCCATGAAGCATGCTACAGCTATCTCCTTGTCCTCAATCACTTTTTCCAGTCTGCCAACCAGTTGTGCCAGGGCAGTATCTGTGGACTTGCCCTTCTGGTAGGCATACTGGTACTGATTTAACGGGACAAGTTGCAGGTGCTCCTGCCTGATGTGAAGGCCTATTATCTTTTCCATGGTCTTAAGCTGGAATGATGATAGGCTAATAGGGCGGTATGATTTTGGGTGAGCGTCCCCTTTATTTCCGCCCTTAGGTATAAACACTACATTGGTGTCCCTCCATGGGAGGGGGACATGTCCCAAGGTATAGCTATACCTACATAGTTGCAGTAAGTGGGGAAGAATATGGTCCATGCCCTTTTGTAAAAGGACCGGGCCAATGCCGTCCCCTCCTGCAGTCTTATAGGGGGAAAATGAGTTTAAGGCCCATTTCACCCTATTGGGAGTGAAGATCCTCCCTGACGCGCTGAACACCTTTCTCCTCTCCCTCTCGTTTAACGGAGGTTTCGGTTCTTGGCGTTCAGCTTCACATAAAGGCACAGAGTTTGCAAAGTGGGCCTCCTGGAGTATCTCCAGGGTCTCCTTGGCATTCTCCGCGTAACTCCCGTCGATCTTTACTAGAAGTCCCATGGGGTTACTGTGCCCTTTCCTAAGTATTTTCTGCAATCGACAGGCAGACGTAAGGTCCGCCATTTCATTGCAGAATTTTCTCCAAGAACTATTTTTTGCCTTCCTGATGGCCTTATTGTAGATGGCTTGGTGGGTTTTGTATCCCTCCCATAAGCCATCCCTTTTAGCCTTATTGAAAGCCTTTCTCGTTCTATCCCTTAGCTCATCTAGTTCCCTATTCCACCAGAGGGTGTTCTTGTTGTCCCTTTTGGTTTTTATTGGGCAGCTCCTGTGATAAGCCGATAGGATGGCCTGGTTCAACTGCGTGGCCGCACCGTCCAGGTCACCCTCATTAGAGATAGAAAAGTTGGTCCCCTCAAGCTCTGCGTATAGCAGACCTTTATAGAGGTCCCAGTCCGTGTTTTTTGGATTTCTGTAGGACTCTGATTTTCTGAGGTTTGCCTCAATGTCGAATCTTATGTGCATATGATCGGACATGGAGGCCTCCCTTGATACATGCCATCCCCCAATCTTCCCGGCCAGTGTTCTGCTGGCCAGGGTGAGGTCAAGAACCTCCTTCCTCACCGAAGTGACAAAGGTAGGCGCCGTCCCTCGATTGAGGAAATCGATGTGGTTAATGGATAAAAATTCAAGAAGCGACTCACCTCTCTCGTTGATATCCGTACTACCCCAAACTGTGTGGTGTGCATTTGCATCTCCCGCCAGGAGGAAGTCTAAGTTCTTCTCTCTGCTGTGGTGTGCAATCCGCCGGAGCAGCGGTGATGGGATTTCCTCGTCTCCAGGGAGGTACATGGAGGAACATAAGAACCTCTGATGCCCTCCAGTCGTGGATCCCTCGACGATGATCGTCGTGATGTCCCTGGTTGTGAACTCTGGAACATAGAGAAATTTAATATCGCTCTTGATTAGGATGGCGGTCCTTGGAGGAAGGGAACCAGCATCCTTGCAATATAACAGTTTACCTTGGGGGAGGCCCAATCCTTTGACTTCTTCCTTGTGGACCCAGGGTTCCTGTAAAAATGCAATGTCTAGGCTATCCCTCAACATCCGCTGCGCCAGTACCGCTGACGCAGATTTTGAATGGTGAAGGTTAGCCTGTACACACCTTAACTTACGGGCCTCCATCGCGAGTTCTGGGTGTTGGGGTGTCTAGCGACGCTTCCGACCTCCCCATGGTCCCTTTCTAGAGGGCATGTGGGGGTCTAACGCCGCTTTACTCCCTTTATCCCCTTTATGGGGGGAAGACCTTGGCGGGCCTTTCGACTTCGGCCGCTGTAGAGGAGGGCGGTACTCCCTCATCTTAGCGGCCCGATCCGCCATTTCCGCCGCTTGCCGACTTGTGGAGGGCGCAGGTCCAGAGGGGGTATCAGAGACGCCCCTACTCCGAGATCTGCCATCTCCAGCGGACTTGGCGGCTTTTGCCTCGACGGGGGCTTTAGGAGTGGAGGTTTCCGCCCCAGTTGGGGGTTCCACCTCCATCTCCTCTTCAGCACCCTTCGTCTCCTGGGTTCTGTCATGCAGCCGCCTTACCCTGATGGTTGCTCTACCAAACTTGTAGTAGATACTACCATCCCCCAGCAGGACTTTGGCTGACGGATCGTCGATTGCGAGGCTGAGGTGAAGGTACTCGCCCTCGACTTTCCTTGACAGAACCCTCCATCTGTCTACATTTAGGGCCGGGTTCTGCCCATTTATAAGGCCGAGGATATCTTTATCAGACTCCCCCACAGATTTGGGAAGGTAGGCCACCGCAGTGTACTGGTTGGGAAATTCTTTCTCTCCCAGCACCCTGAGGCGACCACCCTCCCAGGCCTTACCCGTCTCCAGGTTCAGTCGCATCCAAGTGGCCGTTTGCTGGTCCACACAATGGAAGACCATCCAACCACTTTTACGCGACGTCCCCTGGAAACGTGGGGCAACATCAGTGCCTCTTTGCTCCCGAATGAGTCGCAGAACAAGCTCCTCAATTTGAGCCTGCTGCTCGTTGTCCAGCTCCTCATCCGGGTGCTCAGCTCTGACCACCCCTACTTTGACCCCCGTAAGGGCGTCCTTGAAGCTACGGTGGGGCCCTGCCCGAGGCTTTTTTGGGAGGGATGTTTCACCCTCCCTTACCTTCTTTTGGGCTTCGGGCGTGGTGCCCGGCTCCCTCCCTCGCTTCTTTTGTAGCGGAGGGCCAGAGGGCCTTTGAGCCCTTACTTCGGCCTGTACCGCTGGCCTATTGGCTTGGGGCCTTACGGTCTCCTTTGCCTTTTCGGCCGCCTCCTTAGGGCTAAGCCCCTGCCTCCTGTAAAAGGCGTACCTTTTCCGGGCTGCACGGGCGAACCTGACGGGGCCTTTTCCTGATGTACCTCCGGTTTCGATGGTGCTTGGTGCAGCTCCCTGATCATCCACCTTCGGTACATCATTTGGGTCGGATTTCACCCCCTCCGAGTCATGCAGAACTCGTGAGGGAGTTTCCTCCTTCCCTGCATCAATGGGAACGGTCACCCCCCTCCCTAAACCGTGTTCGGTCGGTGGTACGGCAACCGCCCCCATAGTTTCCTCCGATGCCGAGATAAACGGGGTGGAGCTCTGTAGCAGAGTTTCCACCTCGTCCATCTCGACATCGAGAGTCCCTCCGTCAGTGACCTCTAAGGTCTCCATACGGAGAGGTTCGACTGGAGTTTTAAGAGGCCCAGTATCCTCTGTGGGTTTTTTGTTTGTATTGGTCTCCACTGTGTTTTTTATGTACAAGGGAAAGTCGGTCACCCGCGGCAGAGCCCTGATACCGCGGGAAGGCTACTTGAAACTGGAGGTCGCCCGGTATCCAGAGTTCGCAACTCGAGACCAGGCTGTTTAACCACCCCTGGCCATGCATCCCTCGGCGTCGCTGTTCAACCTTGGATTGGGTGGTTGGTTGTTCTTGGCTTCACCGCTCCGCAGGGGGAAACCCCCCGACATCATCGCGGCTACTGAGCCCCTCCACCAACGCCAAGGTGACAACCTCGGAGGGGAGCTCTCTCCATTTACTCTAAGAGATACAAACTACCTTTTCTTTTTTTTTATTATTACTTCTCAACGATTTTTAGAAGGATATTAGCTTGTTATTTTATTTATTTTTGTTAGTTTGTTTATTTTTCGTTATATTTTGTAGTTGCGCTAGGAAAACGCTCCCAAAACGGTGTTTTCTAGGGTGTGTAAAACGCTAAGACCATGAAAAACGCCCAAAAAACGATGTTTTTTAGTAAAAATGGTGTTTCTTGGACAAAAAGTGTGTACAACGCCAGGAAAACGCTCCCAAAACGGTGTTTTCTAGTAAAAATGGTGTCTCTTCGACGAAGAGTGTGTAAAACGCTAAGACCATGAAAAACGCCCAAAAAAACTATGTTTTCTAGTAAAATGGTGTTTCATGAAGAAAAAGTGTATACAACGCCAGGAAAACGCTACCAAAACGGTGTTTTCTAGTAACAGCGGTGTCTCTTCGACGAAGAGTGGGTAAAACGCTAAGTCCATGAAAAACGCCCAAAAAACGATGTTTTCTAGTAAAAATGGTGTTTCTTGGACAAAAAGTGTGTATAACGCTAGGAAAACGCTCCCAAACGGTGTTTTCTATTAAAAATTGTGTTTCTTCGACGACGAGTGTCAAAACGCAAAAAAAAATGGCTTTTTTAAAAGTTTTTTAGGCATAAGACAGAGGAAAACGCTTGGTAATCCGATAAAACGGTTGTTCCCCTACTGTAGGTAACGCGCCCCAAAAAGGTTTTTCTTGTAAAAATTGTGTTTTTTGTAAAATCTGGAGAAAATCGGTTGAAAACTGTGGCCGTAAAAATGCTACGGCCGGCCGGAACCACAGACAAAGTTGAGATCAATATTCGATTTGACTCACCTGGGTGTGGAGGGTATCGCATTAACTTCATTAAGGAAGTTAATATAGAGGGTGTCCGGAAACACATGGCACACGTCAGGGAAAGCGTTAAAAAATGGTTTTTTGGAAGAAATTTAAATTTAAACCCCCCTTAATTTAAATCATAGAATTTGATGGTGTAGTTTAAAATGCGTTTGGATATACAGGGTGCCCCCAACATAACCTAACTTCGTTATTTCACATGAGAACCCCTATTTTTTATTTCAAATTCGTAATCTCAATCAAAAAATTGCAAGTAATCTTTCAAAATTTCAAGTTTATTTCACTATTCGTATTACCATTTAGACAACTTTAAAAATGTCAAATTTTAGCGTTTTTCGCGCTAAAATCGACCTAAGAGTCTCATTTTTTTTAATTCCACTTCTTTTAGTCCAAAGATTCCACTATTACAAATTCAAGCATCAAAAAAAAAAAAATTTCTTTTTCGGACCATAATTTTTTGAAAAAGCTACAGCGTCTTTTAGCATCAAAATGGGGAAGTACGCAATATTAGTTCATGTTTAAAAAAATAAAAGGATTTGAATTTTACTGGAAAGAAACTAAAAAAAAATTCTTTAAAGGGAGAAACAAAACATAAATAAAACATGGTCTTTGTTGTATATCATCTCTTTTTTTTATAGAGTCGAAGAGCTACTTAGCCTTGTATTTAATATATTCAATCGATTCAATTACTCCGTACCCCAAAAGAAAAAAAATTTTTTTTAAGCCCCGGACTGGTTTTTTCGCGCCCCAAAAAATTAAAGATTATCC
Organism: Orius insidiosus; assembly: GCA_014119065.1. NCBI lineage: Eukaryota > Metazoa > Arthropoda > Insecta > Hemiptera > Anthocoridae > Orius > Orius insidiosus. The sequence goes on along the minus strand of JACGAQ010000015.1, from coordinate 444,683 downwards.
AGAAGCCCTAATTGGAAAGGTAATAAATAACGTGGGAGAATAGCCGGTAGCCCAGGTAACAAACTCTCAACAATTGAAATTTATTGTGATAGCCACTTGTAAGTGGAGTCAACTTCCCACCACAGCTAAATCATTTCAACCACTATTTTTAACCTCCCAATCATCATAAATATTTCCGTATCGTTAAAAATCCGTTTTAATTCTCTTTAAGAAAATCAAAATAATGAGGCGCAAATAGGCATAATGGAGCTGATAACTTCTTCAATGTAGGGAAATTTAACTTCCTCCACGTCGGGTTATTGGGCTAGGGTCTTCCAAAACCCGGAGGGTCAAATCGAATATTGTTCTTTACCGATCTCAACTTTGTCTGTGGTGCCGGCCGGCCGTAGCATTTTTTTCCGGAACACTTTATGGCCACAGTTTTCAACCGATTTTCACCAAATTTTCTTCAGTCGGTGAACAAGAAAAACGAGGGCGATTTTTGAATTTCGAAAAATTGGCGGAGATATGTCTATTTGAAATTTTATAAAATTCGCTGCGGCAGAACCGTTGGTCCGATTTCCACCAAATTTTCACAAATTACTCCATATATTTTTTACGAATTTTTGGTGTAAAAAAAATTTATCATTTTTTTACATTAATTTTCATTTTTGTTGGGAGAAATTTCATACTTCCACCAGCTACGAGAGGGACCTCCCTTGGGCAAAAATCCCATTATTTATTTCTTGATACTTAAAAAATTTTCGAAAAATAAAACTGCAAATTAATAGAGAAAACTTACAACAATTTTCGAAATAAACCAAAAAAAACTTCTCCCTCGTTTTTGTACTTCCCTCTCCGTTATACTTCCTCTCCCTTATACTTTCCTCTCCTTTGTACTTCCCCTCCGTTATACTTCCTCTCCCTTATACTTTCCCCTCCTTTGTACTTCCCCCTCTTTTATAATTCTCCTTCAGTTATACTTCCCCTCCTAAATTTTTACTTATCTTTAAGGAAGTTTTCGTTGGAAGCTCTTTAAACTAGTACTTTTTATCCCCACTGTCCAAAAAAAGGGAAAAAATTCGCTATTAGGGTGGCCACACTGGCATGAAGACCCCAGATTTCTCCTTAGTAAAGATCGGTACGACATATCAACAAAGAAAATTTTATAAAAATCGGTATTTTTGTCAGAAAACCTATCTATTTTGTTAATTTTTGGGCGATTCGCCGAGAAAAATTGATTCTCGCGTTTTTCACGTTATTTTCACATCCTTCCTCTTTCTTTTCTCGAAGATATGTGCAAAAATAAAGTTATTATCCAGACCGGTCGTATTTTTCAGGATTTTAAAATAAGGTGGAAGAATGGTCGCATCAGGCAGAAAAGACATTAATCCAGACGAATAGGTCTTTAAATCTTGAGGCCCTATATCGGATTTAAGGTTAAACCGTTGTAAACATCCTAGTGTTTACACCCGGTGTTTCTTTTCTTATTTTTAAATAGAAAATAAGACTTACCGGGCTATTGAACATTTTACCCCAATCTAAGGACACTTGAAGTTTCCGAACTCTTTTGTTCGTTATCCTTAAATCTTCTTTTGCGGTATCCGGACATTTTAAACGGATTTCAAGGATTTGTGAAGTCTGTAGTAGTTTTTTTTTTTATGTTAGCTTTGTTCCAACCGCAGTTTAAAACTGGTTTGAAACTCCTGGAGCATGCGTAGAAGGATTTGGACGTCAAATTTGACGTGCTGATCCCTCTGCGCATGCTCCAGGATCAGTTTCGGTTGGAACAAAGCTATTATATTATTTATGATACTCGTTAAGACTATTTTTCCAGCTCCCTCCCTCAACTGAATTATGGGTTTAAGCCTCGGTGAAGCTTCAACATGTGTTGATTCCTTATGTCAACTCAACGTCACTAAATAGCTCCTTAGCTTCCTTTCAGTTTACACGCTCTTAGATTTATTTCCTCCGAAAAACCCGACTCTTCTCTCTCTCCCCCAAACCCACGCCATTCTTTTCGAACGATTTACGGTAGGAAACGCCTCAATTTCTCAACGGTTTTATATTTAAAACCCCTCGAATCTCGAGTGTCAAGTCTCTCTGGTTTAAAATTAACCTTTTCTTACTTTTAAAAATAAATAAAAACGACATTTTTGTCATTTTTTAAGTTTTTGAGAAAAGAGTCGTTGATTTCGGGAAAAAAATCGCATTCACATAATCCAAGATGGAAAAATTTTTTAATGAGTTTTGAAAAAAAAGATAACGTAATTACAGTATCATTAGTTGTAACGGGCTTAGAAATTTTTAAGTAAAAAAAAAGCATTAATTATTATAAAAGTTTTTTTTAAATATATATGGATAAATGCCCGGGAGGCTTTTATAATTTAATATTTACCCAAATAAGATAATTATGTTAATAGCACTATCCCTTTCGAGATAAGGTAGCGTTGAAGGAGAAAAAAGAGGGGAAAATATGTAAAAGAGCCGTTTGTAGTCCGGTCCAGATTATTAAATAATTGACGGTTTCGTGGAGGACCGAAAAACGCTCGGGGGCTGATTTTTCCGTGCGATAACCGGGCGAGGGAGTAGACACCTGCGACGATCCGTTTCGGGGCGAAAAAAAAATATCTACCTTAAAAAAAGCCATTCATACGTCGTTAAACGTAAAGAACGTATCGGAAAAATGTTCCCAATGACCTAAAATTTCGTTTATCACGAATATTGGAGTGTATACGTGTCGACATAATGCGGTTCTCCATAATGCGATTGATCATAAAATAGCAGAAATCGCGAGTTCACCATTAAAATTTGCAACATAAAGAAAATGGTCGAAAACGTTCTCCATAATGCAATTGAACATAATACATCTCACCATAAAGAGATTTAACACTTATCGTTTCAACATAATGCAGTTAAACATATAGGAAACTTATGTTCGCCATAAAAAAATCTGCAATTCAACATAAAGAAAATAGTTGAAAACGTTCACCATAATACATCTCACCATAACGAGATTTTACACTAGTCGTTTCTGTTGAACATAAGGGATACTTTCATTTAAAAGAACTTGTCGTTTCGCCATAAAACTGTTGACAGCGAAGAGCTATTTTCGCCGTTTAAAACGTGATTATGGCAAAACGACAAAAACCCTTAAAATTTAACATTTCACCATAGTGCAATTCAACATAAAGCATCTCTCCATAAACTAGGGACAGTGAAAGAGCATGCCTATTTTCGCCGCTTAAAGCGAGATAATGGCGAAAAGAAAAAATAACCTTAAAACTTGACAATTCACCATAATGCAATTCGCAAATCCTCGCGAGAGGAAAAAAAGTTAACCCACTTGTGTATAAACCGGGCTGATCCCATTGGCTGTCTGCTTGCTTTTCCTAGTTTATGGTGAGATGCTTTTTGTTGAATTGCAATTTGGTGAACTGTCAAGTTTCAAGGTTTTTGTCGTCTCGCCATTATCACGCTTTAAGCGGCGAAAATATGCATGCTCTTTCGCTGTCCCTAGTTTATGGTGAGATGCTTTATGTTGAATTGCACTTTGGTGAAATGTCAATTTTCAAGGTTTTTGTCGTCTCGCCATAATCGCGTTTTAAACAGCGAAAGTAGGCTTTCTCTTTCGCTGTCTCTAGTTTATGGCGAGATGTATTATGGCTAAACGACAGAAACAGTTTTATGGCGAAACAACAAGTTTTAAAAGAGGCTTTTATGCCGAGAAGCGTTTTGGTGACTTGTAATTTTTTTTATGTCGACTTGCATTTATTGAAAAAGTCGCTTATGTCGAAACTCTTATGTTCAAATACATTATGCTCAAAATTTTTGAACTTTGAGAGCTTATTTTCAATTGCATTATGCCCAAATGCATTATGGTAGACCACATATTTTTTATGTCTTAATGCAGATTTTTTTATGTTCAACTGCTTTAGGATGAAAATGTGTTATGTTGAACGGTGTTCTCCCACGAATTTTTGCTGACGAAAGTATTACTTGAGCTACCTCCTACTGCGCGGACTTTCTAGAAGGAAGGGAAAACCGTTCAGTATCAAGGTGTAAAAAAATGGGATGGACGGACGGCCGGCACCACAGACAACCTTATGATCAGTTTTCTTCTACCAGAATCTGGATTACCCCGTAGAATCCAATAACTTCGATTAGGTACAGGTTCGCCAATTCCCCAAAATGGAAGAAAAAATACGGAAAACTATTTTATGGATGAATATCAATTATTTTATAACTCACTTAACGCTTAACCGTTCTCGAAGCCTACAATTACCCGCAATAACGCCAATAATTTTGATAACCCCGATTTCAAATCCGAAAACCGTAATCGAGAATAATAAATTATCAAGTCCGAATTAAAAAGAGCGTTTAATATAAAAAGCAATCAATCCGCTAAGCCGGATATCACGTTCTAAACCAGTCTAATCTAGGTGTACACCGTTTAACAGGATCCCTAATCCTTTTTTAATATATATACATTAAATAAATGAAGGCGGTAACTTATTGATTTATTGCGGAAGCTTCGACTTTTTTTTTACAACTTAATTTAAACCTCTAAATATGTACAAATCGACCTCCTTTCCATTCCTATAGATATACCCAACTCGTAATAGGACCATTTATAAAAACTATTCATTGAGGGTTTTCTCATATGAAATTTACCCCTAGAATAATGGAGAATTGATTTATAGTAACTTCGTTAAAGAAGTTATTGTGATACCCTCGACGTCGGGTTTTTGGGGAAGGGTCTTCCAGACCCCGTAGGGTCAATTCGAATATTGATCTTTACCAATCTCAACTTTGTCTGTGGTTCCGGCCGGCCGTAGCATTTTTACGGCCACAGTTTTCAAACGACTTTCACCAAATTTTCTCAAAATCTCAAATTGGAGAAGAATTTTAACAGTACGAGGGCGAATTTCGAAAAAAATGGTGGAGATATGCACGTTTGAAATTTTAAAAAATTCGCTGCGGCGAAACCGTTGGTCTGATTTTCACCAAAGACTCCTTATATTTTTGACGAATTTTTGATGTAAAAAAATTGTCACTTTTTAATTATCATTTTATTTAGTAGGGAGAAATTTCATACTTCCACCCGTTGCGAGAGGCACATCTCTAGGGCAAAGAACCGATTATTTCCACCTTGATACTTAAAAAAAAATTTCGAAAAAAAACTTTTTTGAAAAAAAGATGAAACATAAATGTTTTAGAAAAAAAAATCCCCCTCCGGTGTACTTCCCCCTCCGATATACTCCTTCCCCTCCATTATAGTTCCCCCCTCCGTTATACTTCTCCTCCGTTGTACTTCCCCTTTCGTTCTACTTCCCATTCCGTTGTATTTCCCCCTCTGTTATACTACCCCTCTCATATACTTCCCTCCCATACTTCCCCCTCCGTTATACTTCCCTCCCATATACTTCCCCGTTCTTTATATTTCCCCTCCCTGTTATACTTCCCCTCCGTTATACCCCCCCCCCTTCCTTTATACTTCTATACTTCCCTCTCCGTTGTATTCCCCCCCTGTTATACTTCCCCTCCCATATACTTCCCCTCCCATATGCTCCCCCCTCCGATATACTAATCCTTCCATATACTTCCCCCTCCGATATACTAATCCTTCCATATACTTCCCCCTCCGATATACTAATCCTTCCATATACTTCCCCCTCCGATATACTAATCCTTCCATATACTTCCCCCTCCGATATACTAATCCTTCCATATACTTCCCCCTCCGATATACTAATCCTTCCATATACTTCCCCCTCCGATATACTAATCCTTCCATATACTTCCCCCTCCGATATACTAATCCTTCCATATACTTCCCCCTCCGATATACTAATCCTTCCATATACTTCCCCCTCCGATATACTAATCCTTCCATATACTTCCCCCTCCGATATACTAATCCTTCCATATACTTCCCCCTCCGATATACTAATCCTTCCATATACTTCCCCCTCCGATATACTAATCCTTCAATATACTTCCCCCTCCTTTATACTAATCCTTCCATATACTTCCCCCTCCTTAATACTTCCCCCACCTATATTGTTCCCTCTCCCGTCGGGGCCCGCTCCAGACTAGTATTTTTCATCCGTCGTGATATAGTTTTCGTCTGTATTGCTTATTTAATCGGTGCTTCCTATTACTTTCTCAAAAATTTTTGAGAAATGAAAATGATGTTTGAATATCTTGTTTTACTAAATTAACAATGAAATTAATTTATTCCCATTTGATTAAATCCTCACCCATTTTTTGCGTAACATTAGAACATTTTCAAGCCAATTAGTTCTACAATTAAAAAAAACCTTCGGTTTCCATTGCTGAAATTCTGTGGATAAAAAATTAATAAATCGGATAACTACCATAAATCAAGGATAGCTTGATATATCGCTCTGACGAAATAGGGTCAGCTTCGAGAAATTAATTGGAAATGCAAATTTAAAAGAAGAGAGACGGGAAAAAATGTTTAAATAAGAAACCTCTGTAAAAGCTAACCGTAATTACAATGTCATATCAGCGGATGCACTTAAAAAAATACAAACAGTGCTTTTGTTAAAAGGAAGTACTCTTGTCGAGGAAAATAAACGCTAGAAGAGCTTTCTTTTTTATGTTTCTAAATTGTAAATAAAAGCCGAGTGGTAAAAAAAAATGTACCTAAAAACTGGCAGACTTTTATCAAAATTAAAAGAGAGACACAAAAAATCGATCATTTCATCTTCGGAATTGATCATGAGCAGGTGATGAGCAATTACAAAATCACCTGTCGGTCCTTTTTTAACTTTTTTTTTAGAGCGACGCTGATGACATTCAAAAAAGATAATATTATGATTATTTGTGCTCACCTGTAAATTAAGGGCACGTGATTGCCTTATGACATCTGTCTATTGTTTCAACTACAAAAATTTTGAAACCAAATACTGTTTTTTTAAAAATGTTTGTAAAACATCGTGTCGGAATTTTTGAGCCTAATTGGAGAAAGTTTTGGAAGTAAAAAATTGGCAGGTTGTTCCCTTCGAAACGACCTAATCGATGTAAAGATAAAAATTAATTAAGATATATGTTTTTTTTTTAATTTCGTAATAATTGATCGTTTTAATAACCCTGATAGGGGCGTCTCTGTAAAGACCATAACGGAAATGCAGTGGCCGATAAATAAACTGTTTGTTTCTATTGCATGTTGATCCCACGATTGCGATTGTGACAAATAATTGTGTCTTTAGCTCCAAAAATATTAGTTTGAATTTAAAACAGGTCTTTGACTTTTCCTTTTTAACTTCCTGAAAGAATTTATTGTGATACCCTCCACCTAAGGTTTCGACATAAAAAATCTGTAGCTCACCATAATGCGTTGGGGCATAATGCAATTGAACATAAAGCTCAAAATTTTTGAGCATAATCCATTTCAACATAAAGCGTTTCGCCTTAAGGGGATAGTGGAACTAGGCATCCGACAGAGAGGGAAGATAGCATTAGAGAGAGAGAGGTTCAAATTTTAGGCCCCTCTAGCTCTGTCAAATATCATCCGATTTTAATTTTGAAAAGTGATTTATTTATGTTACAACATTTTGAATAGCTGTAGGCAGCAAATTATAATTTTTCCGGCCGGAAAACGGAAAATTTTCTCGGAAAATTTTCTTAATTAAAAATTCAAAAATGTCTCTAAGCACCAGGTATCACCAAAAATTACAGAATCCAAATCTGTTTTCAAATTAAAATCGGTTGAAAACTCGCGTCCGAAACCGTAGAATCGGCAAACTTCAAAGGAAAATGCAAGCCGTCCACCGTCTATGATTCCTTCCTTACTCCTCTACTTTTCAACATCTTGACTCTCGGAAATTTTTTTACTTCCTTAAAGAAGTTATTGCGATACCCTCGACGTCGGGTTTTTGGGGAAGGGTCTTCCAGACCCCGGAGGGTCAAATCGAATATTGATCTTTACCGATCTCAACTTTGTCTGTGGTGCCGAAAATCGGATGAAAACTGTGGCCGTAAAGTGTTCCGGAAAAAAATGCTACGGACGGCCGGCACCACGGACAAAGTTGAGATCGTAAAGATCAATATTCGATTTTACCCTCCGGGGTCTGGAAGACCACTCCCCAAAAACCCGACGTGGAGGGTATCACAATAACTTCTTTAAGGAAGTTAAAAAGATTTAAAATAAAAAAAATAAAAAAAAAAAAAGAAAGAAAAACCCGGAAAATTATTCGAAAAAAAATTTTTTTTGACAAAAAAACTTAGAAAATTTTTCGAAAAAAAAAGAAAAGAAAAAAAAAAGAAGGAAACTCGGAAAATTTTTGGAAAAAAACTTTAAAAATTATTCGAAATAAAAATTTTTTTTTTTTGACAAAAAAACTTAAAAAATTTTTCGAAAAAAAAAAGGAAAACCTGGAAAATTTTTCGAAAAAAACTTTTCCGAGAAATTTTTTTTTGGACAAAAAAACTTAGAAAATTTTTATTCTTAGAAACAGTTTTTTTTCTTTTTGTGATGCCCAGGATGGGGGTGTTTGATGGAAGACATCTGGCAACACTGCATTGCTTGCGGACGCTTCCATTTTTCCTTTGAAGTTTGCCGATTCTACGGTTTCGGACGCGAGTTTTCAACCGATTTGAATTTTGAAAACAGATTTGGATTCTGTAATTTTTTGTGACACCTGGTGCTTAGAGACATTTTTGAATTTTTAATTAAGAAAAATTTTCCGAGAAAATTTTCCGTTTTCCGGCCGGAAAAATTATAATTTTGCTGCCTACAGCTATTCAAAATGTTGTAACATAAATAAATCACTTTTCAAAATTAAAATCGGATGATATTTGACAGAGCTAGAGGGGCCTAAAATTTGAACTTCTCTCTCTCTCTAATGCTATCTTCTGTCTCGCTAAAAAACTCCACACTTGACACGGACTTTCCCCTTAAACGACTTTTTCAATAAATGCAAATCGACATAAAAAAAGTGCAAGTCACCATAACGCTTCTAACCTTAAACGCAGTTTCTGTCGTTTTATAATATATTCTCACCATAAACTAGGGACAGCGAAAGAGCAAGCCTACTTTAACGCGATTATGGAAAAACGACAAAAACCTAAAAACTTGACAGTTCATCACAATGCAAGTCAACAGAAAGCATCGCACCATGAAAGCCTCTCTTTAAACTTGTTGTCTCACCATAAATCTCACCATAAACTAGGGACAGCGAAAGAGCAAGCCTACTTTCGCAGTTTAAAACGCGATTATGGAGAAATGACAAAAACCATAAACTTGATAGTTCAACATAAAGAATCTCACCATACAAGCCTCTTTTTAAACTTGTTGTCTCACCTTAAAACTGTTTCGGTCGTTTGGGCTTAATGTATCTCACCATAAACTAGGGACTGCGAAAGATCGAGCCTACTTTCGCCGTTTAAAACGCGATTATGGAGAAACGACAGAAACCTTAAAACTTGACAGTTCTTCATAATGCAATTCAACATAAAGCATCTCACCATAAAGCCTTTCTTTAAACTTGTTGTCTCACCATAAAACTGTTTCTGTCGTTTGGGCATAATACACCATAAACTAGGGACAAAGAGCAAGCCTTCTTTCGCCGTTTAAAACGCGATTATGGAGAAACGACAAAAACCTTAAAACTTGACAGTTCATCATAATGCAATTCAACATAAAGTATTTCACCATAAACTAGGAAAAGCAAAAGATCAGGCTGCCTATGGGATCAGCTTGTTTTATGACACAAGAGGGTTAATTTTTTTCCTCCCGTGAGGATTTGCGAAATGCATTATGGTGAACTGTCAAGTTTTAAGGTTTTTGTCAATTCGCCATAATCGCTTTTTAAACGGCGAAAATATCTCTTTCGCTGTACCTAGTTTATGATGAGATGTATTATGCCCAAACGACAAAAATAGTTTTATGGCGAAACGACAAGTCATTTAAATGAAAGTTTGCTTTATGTTCAACTGCGTTATGTTGAAAAGAAAGTATTATGTTCAATTGCATTATGGTGAACGTTTTCGACTATTTTCATTCTGTTGCAAATTTTTAATGGTGAACTAGCGATTTATGCTATTTTATGGTCAAATGCATTATGGCGCACCGAATTTTGTCGACACGTATACCCTCGATTTTAAAACGTCTTTCCTAATTTTTTAGCCGAGAAACGCCCCTTTTACCAAATCTTTGACAGTTCACCATAGTGCAATTCAACATAAAGCATCTCACCATAACTAGGAAAAGCAAAAGGCAGCCAATGAGATCAGCTCGTTTTATGACACAAGAGGGTTAATTTTTTTCCTCTCCCGAGGATTTGCGAATTGCATTATGGTGAACTGTCAAGTTTTAAGGTTTTGTCGTTTCTCCATAATCGCGTTTTAAACGGCGAAAGTAGGCTTGCTCTTTCGCTGTCCCTAGTTTATGGTGAGATAAATTATGCCCAATCGACAGAAACAGCTTTATGGTGAGACAACAAGTTATAACAAAATAGCACTTTATTTATTTTTTTTTTTTATGCCCAAACGACAGTTTTATGGCTAAAAGTTCTTTTAAATGAAAGTTTCCTTTTTGTTCAACTGCGTTATGTTGAAACGACAAGTGTTAAATCTCTTTATGGTGAGATGTATTATGTTCAATTGCATTATGGTGAACGTTTTCGACTATTTTCTTTATGTTGCAAATTTTTAATGGTGAACTCGGCATTTTTGCTATTTTATGGTCAAATGCATTATGGCGAACCGCATTATGTCAACACGTCGACCACCCCCCCCCCCCCTTTTTTTTTTTTGGTGCGGTTACAGAATCTTTCTGTTTAGAACGAATGTTAGAAACTTGATGTAAAACTTATTTCCTTATGTTTGCCTTCATTAAGTTACAAAGAAAAAACTATAAAGTGTATTAAGTATCTCTTCGTCTTCTTAAAGGGAGAGAAGCTGTTAATCAACGGAGGGGCCTCACAGATTTATGGTCTTCAGCTTTTAGGCGAAGGGGAAGTTTTACATTTGTCAGCATGTGACAAGACGAGGAGGGGAACTTCTAAATTCTCTATTTTATGAAAACTTTCGTTTTTATGTTTACAGACTGCTCTTCATTGGGGTGCCAAACATGGAAACCAGGACGTCATCAAGCTCATCGCGGGTAAACACGCCGCGAACGTCAACCAAAGAACGGTAATCAAATATTTCATTTTGGAGCCCGAAAAAATGTCCTCAAGGGTCAAATGATTGATGAATGAAATGCCTGAAAGTCCACTCTGAATGTTGTGGGCACCGGGCATACCATTCCGAAAAGGAACATCATCTCATTTCAATATTTTGTCCGACAAGAACGAATTGGACGGGAGCCCCTCACGTAATTTCAATTCCACAGATGGCACCGTTATTATAACTAAAATATTTGCGCTACTCAAATATGCTAATTGATTCCCCTGTATTTCTAATTATCTAATACGTCGTTACACACTAAATTATAAACGTAAATTAGTCGGCCATTAGAAAAAAAGACTTCCCTATCTTGTGTAACAAGACTGTAAACTAAAAATTCCCTTTTCCTTATCTTTTTCAGATCGGGGACATTATTCAGAGATAAATTATACATGCAAAACCGCACCTCCCTTAGAAGAAGGCTCCTATTATCATAATATGTACCCGGGCTCTTTTTACCATATTTTTCGGAAGGGATGTTATAATATCTTCCCATAAAAAAAACTGTAGTGTTTTTTTCTTTTAATTTATAGTTTACCCTTTATTCTCTCCTACATGAGTTTCGTTTTGCTTAGTATCCCGAAAACCATCCGTTTGGCGGGTTTTCGTTTTTCGGAAAAACTCTAGAAAATTATGAAATTAAAATTGTACTAATTTTATTTATTTTTTGTTTCATGTTCGCCTGAAATACAGAATGGGGTAAGTTTTTTTTTTGTTTCTTACTAGATACAAACTTAAGCTAAATAACTTAACAGAATATTAACTTCTTTAACCCTCCACGTCAGGTTTTTGGGGAAGGGTCTTCCAGACCCCGGAGGGTCAAACTTTGTCTGTGGTGCCGGCCGGCCGTAGCATTTTTTCCGGAACACTTTACGTCCACAGTTTTCAACCGATTTTCACCAAATTTTCTTTAGTCGGTGAACAAGAAACTAAAGAAGGCGAATTTTGAATTTCGAAAAATTGGGAAGATATGTTTGTTTGTTTAAAAAAATTCGCAACGGCCGGTCGGTCGTGCGATTTTCACCAAATTTTCGCGTATTACTCCTTATATTTTTTTAAAATTTTTGGTGTAAAAAAATGATAATATTTGTAATGTTAATTTAATCATATAAAAATATTATTTTAGCTCTCCGTTATACTTCCCCTCCTTTATACTCCCCCCTTATACTTCCCTCTCCGTTATACTTCCCCTCCCTTTATACTTCCCCCTCTGTTATTCTTACCCTAGGTTACACTTCCCCTCCCTTATACTTCCCCTCCATTATATTTCCCCCTCTGTTATACTTTCCCCTCCGTTATACTTCCCCCTCTGTTATTCTTCCCCCTAGGTTACACTTCCCCTCCGTTATACTCCCCTCCCTTATACTTCCCCTTTCCTTATACTTCTTCCCCCTCCGTTATACTCCCCTCCCTTCTACTTCCCCCGCTGTTATACTTTCCCCTCCGTTATACTTCCCCTCCCTTATACTTCCCCCTCCGTTATACTTCCCCTTTCCTTATACTTCCCCTCCCTTATACTTCCCCTCCTTCATACTTTCCTTTGTCCTTCCCCCTCCGTTATACTTATCTCCTTTATACTATCCCTCCGTTATACTTATACCTCCTTTATACTCCCCCTCCGTTATACTTACCTCCTGTATACTTCCCTCTCCGTTATACTTCTCCCCCTTTTACTTCCCCTCCCTTATACTTCCCCCTCCGTTATACTTCCCTTCCCTTATACTTCCCCCTCCCCCCTATATTGTTACTTCTCTTTAAGGAAGTTCCCGTCGTGGCCAGCTCCAGACTAGTACTTTTCCTCTTGTGAAGAAAAGTTTTTTAGAGTGGAAGATTCCATATTCTGGGTCATCTTTCATCCTCCTAAATAACTCAAAAACTATTTCCGACTTGGCGGCAGCGCATTCCAGACCATTTAACATGTGTCAAAATATTAGTAAACCCGTGTTGTTTTGTAAAAATTATTTATTTCTATCGGATTTCGTTGGAAGAGAATTTTTTGAGTCCGGTCCTAATTACTCGTCGGTTTATTTTTTTCTATTTTTCCCCTCCTCTTCAATTTTTTTTTTCTTTTCTAAATATAAAAAATCTTTCTTCCATTAATCCTAACGTCTTCTCAACTGTCAAGAAGATACTCGTCTCTTATATAAATGCGTTGGGTAAAAGAAGGAGATGGTGGCGGGGGGGCGTTTAAAAATCTGTTAAGAGTTAATCATTATTAAGTCGGACAGAAAATACTTTTCGATATAAATAAACAAAAAAATTTCACGTAAAAAATCACCGATTTTATTTTTTTTAAAAATGCTCCAGATGTTAAACTCGATATTAAAGTCGAATAGGGAGACAATAGAAGCACATGTGACTCAATCTCGCCTTCTTTCCCGCTCTCCCCTGTATATATTTTCGTTTTTAAAATGTTACCCCTCCTCAACATCTGTAGGTTTGTATTAAATCAAAAAGGGGTGAGTTTAAAAAGGGTGATACGCTTTTAACTTTTTGACATAATTCAAGTTTTTTAACTTTAAACTATTAATTATCAACTCGTATTTTTTTAGGTTTTAAGTTTTCTTGAAATTCCTGAAATTCTTGGGGGGCACACATCTCGTCCTAAAGTATTCTCATCCTAAAGTATTCTCGTCCTAAAGTATTCTCATCCTAAAGTATTCTCGTCCTAAAGTATTCTCGTCCTAAAGTATTCTCGTCCTAAAGTATTCTCATCCTAGAGTATTCTCGTCCTAAAGTATTCTCATCCTAAAGTATTCTCGTCCTAAAAATAATAGATAAGATAAAATATAAACTGTCTTCTCGTCCGAAAGTGATCTCGTCCTAACAGTCTACGCACCTTTTTAGGACGAGATGACAGTAGGACGAGAAGACATTCGGACAAGTGGATTTCAATTTATAGATATTATACTTATCCGGGGGGGATGCCGTATAAACGCATTGTTTGTCCACCTTCCCGCAGCGTCCATAATACCGGCTAATTGAAGTCAAGAAAAAAGTGTAGGAGAATGAAAAATAAGGAAATAGTTCACCTGATGAGGCGTATTACGCCGAAACCGGTCGTGGAATATCCGTTTTTTTCATTCTTCTCCCTCTGTAACTTTTATTAACTAAAATATTATACATACTTTAATAAAATAAAAATCCTCTCGTCCTAAAGTAAAGTATTCTCGTCCTACTGTCATCTCGTCCTAAAAAATATCTCTCAAATAAAATATTAGTTAAAATTAATTGAAAAGTATTCCCATCAGAGAGTATTCTCGTCCTATAATTATGTGTATAAATGTATAATAAAGCATCACTTAGAATTAAATGAAATGTATTCTCATCCGAAAGTATTTTCATCCTACTGTCTTCTCGTCCTAAAACTAACGCACAAAAATTGCTGCGTCGGAGAAATGCGGCAGCGTTCCACCCCAGCAAGTCATGGTCGGTTTGTTTGTTTATTTTTGCGAGGATCAGCTCGTTTTGTGACACTAGGGGGTTAATTTTTTTCCTCTCGCGAGAACTTGCTCACCCTGTAGGCGGCCCTGGGACGGATGATGAGCTCTGTACCCCCAAAAAGGAGTTTAAAACTTGCTGGGGTGGAACGTTGCCGCATTCCTACGACGCAGCAATGAACAGATTTTTTGTGCGTTAGTTTTAGGACGAGAATACTTTCGGATGAGAGTACTTTTCATTTAATTTTTAACTAATATTTTATTTGTGTGATATTTTTTAGGACGAGATGACAGTAGGACGAGAATACTTTCGGACGAGATGATTTTTTTTTATTAAAGTATAATATTTAAAAAATCGTATAAAAATTGAAATCCACTTGTCCGAATGTCTCCTCGTCCTACTGTCAACTCGTCCTAAAAAGGTGCGAAGCCTGTTAGGACGAGATTACTTTCGGACGAGAATACAGTTTATATTTTTTCTTTTTCTATTATTTTTAGGACGAGAATACTTTAGGACGAGATGTGTGCCCCCCAAGAATTTCAGGAATTTCAAGAAAACCAAAAACCAAAAATGGCCCCTAAAAAATTTCGAGTTAATAATTAATAGTTTATTACAATAAAAGTAATCTCGTCCTAACAGGCTACGCACCTTTTTAGGACGAGATGACAGTAGGACGAGAATACTTTCGTACGAGATGAATTCTATTTTATTAAAGTATAATATTTAAAAAAAATTGTATAGAAATCTACTTGTCCGAATGTCTTCTGTTCCTACTGTCATCTCGTCCTAAAAAGGTGCGTAGCCTGTTAAGACGAGATTACTTTCGGACGAGAATACAGTTTATATTTTTTCTTTTTCTATTATTTTTAGGACGAGATACTTTAGGACGAGATGTAGGCACCCAATTCTTGAAGCTAAAAACTGCTTTTGACCTTAAAACCCTCCCTCAGATAGAACAAGCGTTTTTTCTACTTTTTCACATGAATTGAAAGGTCTGAACCTAATTGGAATGTAGCCTCTGGGATTATTTACACCCCATATGACTTATTGGTGAGGTGACGAAGTCGCCACGTGTCAAAATTACCGCGACCGTTCCCCCGAAAACGCGGCACGTGTAATGACAATCGAACCCGATCCCCTTCCATCCAAACATTCAAACAACGAACCTAATGAATCCTTAATACAAAACGTGCACTTTGTCCTCTCTGACACGTGTCTTCAGAAAGAGCCGAAGAAAATTTCGGACCCAAAAGTGCGAATGAGGGTTTTTTTAAAGGGGGGCGTCGCCTTAAAAAAACGATGACTCCTCCGCCTCCGAGCACACCCCCTGTGCTTCGTCACCTCATTTTCCGATAAATCGCCTCAAAAATACTGCCCATTTGTTAAAATTCAAACAACTTTAACTTCCGTAAAATCTTTTAAAACCAGCCCTTAAATAGCACGAAGACAAATTGCCTTTAGATTAAAAAAATACCCCTGACGTTAAGATTAAGTGAGGGAAAAGGACAAAAGTACTTAGGCTTCCAGGTTTTATCGTACAGCTGTTGCGGGCAACCTCGAAATTATTCAAATACCAACGTTCTATATTTGAAAAGAATTTTTTTTTGTTTGAAAATATGAAGTGTGTTAGCAGGAGTGTTACACTGATTTACACGCGAGGACATCTGTGAACTCCAATATTATCTTCTTTCCAATACTTTTTTTCCTCTCTCTCTCTCTCTTTCTTTATCACTTCCACGTTATTTCCTTCCCTCCTAGAAGACCCCGTTTTATCTTCTTCCCTTTTCCTCGGAAATTGAACAAATACAACGAGGGACTTACTTTGCGCACGGATATTGCCGAAAGTCCTTTTATAAAATGGTGAGGGAGAAAATAAAAGAAAGAAAAAAAAAAGTTCGATTTCGACTCTAGTTTGAGGGTTGCTTTTTCAAATTGTTCTTTTCAATGTCCTTAAAATAAATATAGAGAACTAAAATTAGGATTTACCTCATTTTCCTCTGTCAGAAATAATTTTTCTTTTTTTTCCAGGGATTTACTGCGCTACATATCGCTATGCAATATGGTCATGATGACGTTTATAATCTACTCGTCGAAGTTTATGGTAGGTAAAAACTCAGGTTTGGCGTTACTGGTGCTTCTTGGTCGTCAAACTATAGAAATCGAACAGAAAGACATTTTTTCTAATCCATGATCTTATGGGAGAACACCGTTCAACATAACGCATTTCACCCTAAAGCAGTTGAGCATTAAAAAAATCTGCATTTCGACATAACAAAAATCTGTAGTTCACCATAATGTGTTTCGGCATAATTCAATTGAACCTCTCAAAAGTTCAAAAATTTTGAGCATAATGCATTTCAACATAAATTCAGCATAAACGTTTTTTCAGAAAATGCAAGGCGACATAAAAAAAGTGCAAGTCACCATAACGCTTCTTACAAAAGCCTCTCTTTAAACTTGGTGTTTCGCCATAAAACTGTTTCTGTCGTTTGGGCATAATACATCTCACCATAAACTAGGGATAGCGAAAGAGCAAGCCTATTTTCGCCGTTTATAACGCGATTATGCCGAAATGACAAATCCTTGAACTTAGCATCACACCATAAACTGGGAAAAGCAAGCAGGCAGCCAATGAGATCAGCTCGTTTAATAACACAAGAGGGGGTTAATTTTGTTCTCTAGCGAGGATGTGCTCGTTTTATGACTCAAATGGGTTGATTTTTTTCCTCTCGCGAGGATGTGCGAATTGGTGAACTGTCAAGTTTTAAGATTTTGTCGTTTCGCCATAATTGCGTTTTAAACGGCGAAAATAGGCTTGCTCTTTCGCTGTCCCTAGTTTATGGCGAGATGTATTATGTATATGCCTAAGCGACAGAAACAGTTTTATGGCGAAATGACAAGTTCTTTAATATTTCCTTTATGTTCAACTGTGTTATGTTGAAACGCCAATTTTTATGTCGAAACGACATGTGTTAAATCTCTTTTTATGCTGAGATGTATTATGCCCAAACGACAGAAACCGTTTTATGGCGAAACGACCAGTTTTTCAAAAGTTTCCTTTATTTTCAACTGTGTTATGTCGAAACGACAAGTGTTAAATCTCTTCTTTATGCTGAGATGTATTATGCCCAAACGACAGAACCCGTTTTATGGCGAAACGACAAGTTCTTCAAAAGTTTCCTTTATTTTCAACTGTGTTATATTGAAACGCCAAATTTTATGTCGAAACGACAAGTGTTAAATCTCTTCTTTATGCTGAGATGTATTATGCCCAAACGACAGAAACATTTTATGGCGAAACAACAAGTTCTTTAATATTTTCCTTTATGTTCAACTGTGTTATGTTGAAACGCCAATTTTTATGTCGAAACGACATGTGTTAAATCTCTTTTTTATGCTGAGATGTATTATGCCCAAACGACAGAAACCGTTTTATGGCGAAACGACCAGTTTTTCAAAAGTTTCCTTTATTTTCAACTGTGTTATGTCGAAACGACAAGTGTTAAATCTCTTCTTTATGCTGAGATGTATTATGCCCAAACGACAGAACCCGTTTTATGGCGAAACGACAAGTTCTTCAAAAGTTTCCTTTATTTTCAACTGTGTTATATTGAAACGCCAAATTTTATGTCGAAACGACAAGTGTTAAATCTCTTCTTTATGCTGAGATGTATTATGCCCAAACGACAGAAACAGGTTTATGGCGAAACGACAAGTTCTTTAAAAGTTTCCATTATGTTCAACTGTTTTATGTTGAAACGACAAATTTTATGTCGAAACTACATATGTTAAACATCTTCTTTATGCTGAGATGTAGTATGCCCAAACGACAGAAACATTTTATGGCGAAACAATAAGTTCTTTAAAAGTTTCCTTTATGTTCAACTTTGTTATGTTGAAACGACAAATTGTATGTCGAAATGACAAGTGTTAAACCTCTTCTTTATGCTGAGATGTATTATGCCCAAACGACAGAAACTCTTTTATGGCGAAAACGACAAGTTCTTTAAAAGTTTCCTTTATGTTCAACTGTGTTATGTTGAAACGACAAATTTTTTTGTCGAAATGACAAGTGTTAAATCTCTTCTTTATGCTGATTATACCCAAACGACAGAAACAGTTTTATGGCGAAACGACAAGTTATTTATTAATAAAAGTTTCCTTTATGTTCAACTGCGTTATGTTGAAACGACAAGTGTTAAATCTCTTCTTTATGCTGAGATGTATTATGCCCAAACGACAGAAACAGTTTTATGGCGAAACGAAAAGTTTCCCTTATGTTCAACTGTATTATGTTGAGACGCCAAATTTTATGTCGAAACGACAAGTGTTAAATCTCTTCTTTACGCTGAGATTGTATTTCGCTCAAACAACAGAAATAGCTTTATGGCCAAACAACAAGTTCTTTAAAAGTTTTCTTTTACGTTCAACTGTGTTATGTTGAAACGACAAATTTTATGTCGAAATGACAATCTCTTCTTTATGCTGAGATGTATTATGCCCAAACGACAGAAACAGTTTTATGGCGAAACGAAAAGTTTCCCTTATGTTCAACTGTGTTATGTTGAAACGACAAATTTTATGTTGAAACGACAAGTGTTAAATCTCTTCTTTATGCTGAGATGTATTATGCCCAAACGACAGAAACAGTTTTATGGCAAAACGACAAGTTTTTTAAAAGTTTCCTTTATGTTCAACTATGTTATGTTGAAACGACAAATTTTATATTGACAAGTGTTTCTCTTCTTTATACTGAGATGTATTATGTTCAAATGCATTATGGTGTCGACACGTATACACTCGAATTTTTTTCAAAATTAGCAAAAATGCCGGAGTATCCTCCAAGGCCTACAAGCTCTTTAGAATTGGACTAAAAAAAAAATAAACTGTGACTCAAGTTACAGTTTTATTCATATATCCTGGTTGCACATCTCTTGTACATAACTAATCCTTCTATTTCAGGGGCTGATGCAAATCTGAGGGATTACAGCGGTAAAAAAGCTCGTCAGTATCTTACCAATAAAGGGACAACCGTCTCCGCAGACACCTTCAGAAGTGAGTACTCAAGTAGAAAACGGTCGGAATCTTGCAACACTTGGACATCACCTCGCACCCGTCAACCTCGACGGAAAAAACGAAGCCATTCCTTCCTAACAAACTCTTTTTTCACTCATCTTTAGTATTTTATTGCATGTATAGCTTGCATGGGAGAATCTATAATCATCTTTATTGTAATACCTTGCTTTACCACTAGATCGCTCTTGCTTATTAACTTTTTGTTTGAATTATAATTTTATAAGCATGAAAAAATAATTATAATAAATGAAATAGTATTTATCATTTATTTTATATCTTTTTTATTACCCACTCACTGCATGAAATTTCAGGTACTTATTTTTAATTTACTTATTATAATTTATTATTTATAGTGCATTTACTTAAAAATTTTGATTTTTTCAGAGATAAAGGCGAGGAAAAAACAGGCGGAAAAAGATCTTGGGTTTTTGAGGATTGGGTCGCTGAATGTGCGAGTGAAAAGGACGACGGAAGCATTCAGTAACTTTCTGGGCGTCGGCAATGCGGAGAAAATTCATAAAACTGGGGATCGGCTGACAATCTTCCACAGGTAAATTTTTAAGTTCTTACTTTTTTAAAAATAAAATTTTTAAACTTTTGGTATATGGGTACACATTTCAGACTTGCAGGGAAGAATCTTCTTTTTGGTAGTTGGTATGTCGTTTGAGATGGTTTATTTTTCTTAAAAATGTAGTCACTTTTGTAGTTTGGTAGTTTTGAATTTTTTTATTTATTTTTTTCACCTCACCTTTACTCTTCAGCATGTTGAATATTTTACTTCATATTTTAATAGTTAATATACATTAATTTTTTAGGTTGAAAATAAGAAGATGCCACCTCCTAAGTTTGCGCCGATCAAAAAGCGTAAGTCGAAGCGAGGGCAAGATTTTAGTCCGAAAGCTCTGGCAGCGGAGAAAATGCAGGAAATCGCGTCTGCGATGAAAGACTCAAAAGATGATTCTGATTCTGACACAGCCGCCGGATTCGGCTCTTCTTGGCAAACTACCGTTTAAGCTTGAATCTCACAATTTTCTATCACTTAAGATCATTTTCTCATTTTCAATATCTGTGATAGTTTTTACTTATTTTTGTGACATTGTTATTTCATGTTGTTTTTTTTATTAAAAAGGTATTCAAGGGTATCTTTGTATCTCATTTTTTGGACGATGTTAGTATAAAACATCACATTGTATTTATTTTTGCACATTTTAAATAAAATATTCATATTTTTAAAATTTACTCGTTTATTAAGTCTGAGCGTCAAAAAATGAGTGTTTTTGTGACATTATAATGAAAATGGCTTTTTCTGCTCCAACGTCTGAGCTACACAAATAATTCTAAAGCGTAAAAATGAAATAGTTCAATAATTAGGCAATAGGGCTGAAATTTCAATTTTATGAATTGAATTTTGAAATGAATTCATTTATTTTATGAAAAATTTTGGCAACACCAAAATTGACGTTGAAGATGCAACATGTGCTGTCTTTGGCTACTTTGCTGGGGAGACAAAAAACTGAATCGTAGATTTCAGATATCACATGTTATCTTTTTGGCGGTTGAACTGCTTTCTGATGAGTTTTTTTACAAAACTAAGTATGATTGAATTGACGCTGCGATTGATTTGTCTTCATATTCAATAAAAATTTTATTTTGCCCAAATGCAAGTTAGCACATGTTGCATCTTGAACGACGAAATGTTCTATTGCAAATTTTCTATGGTAAGGCAACTCCAAAGGAGCCATCTATCAAATATCCTGAAAATATGAGGTTTATTGCAAAATATTTCAAGTTTGATTTCTACATCCTGCTTGAAAACCACTGGTCCTAACAAGTTAACCACTAAGTACCAAGTTATTCATTGTGCAATTTCCTTTAGCAAATGACTTCGATGCTAGAGCAATTTGTTAAAGAGATATTGTGAATTAAAATCCATTGGTAGTAATTTTTGTAACATCCTTCGATATTCAAAGAATGCTCCTTGTTTTGCGTCAGATGGGTCCATAAAACATCAAAGAAGAATGCTTGTCTACTAGCATCAACCTGAAGAAGAATTAAAGTAAGAATAAGAAGAATAACTTTCTCATATTTATACACATTAAAGGTTATTTGGAAAATTATTGTACACTTTTTAATATTGGATAGGTTATGTTTGTAAGGTTATTTTTACATAACTTTGAGGTATTTTCAAATTTCGCTAAAATAGCGAGTTGTTGTGTTAAATGCGCTGAGGCAGCGCACTATCGGTCTGATCTTCACCAAATATTCCTTTTTTGAGGAAAAAAAAAAGTCTTTGAAAATTATAGGTAGGTAACTACATATTTTATTTGGTAGTTTGGGTGACTTGCCAGTTCTATGTGGCCTGGCTGGTACAAGTGGCACAATGTGCCAAAGACGTTAATTTTTTCTACCTCAAAACATAATATTATACTGGGTGTTCGGAAAACATGGCATACATCTGGGAGAGCGTTAAAAAGTGGTTTTATGAAAAAAAAAAAAGTTAAAAGTAAACTCCCCTTAATTTAAATCAAAGATTTTTATGGTGTAGTTTAAAATTCGCCTGGATATACTGGGTGTCCCAACAGAACCTAACTTCGTTATTTCAAATGAGAACCCCTATTTTTTATTTCAGATTCGTAATCTACGCAAAATTTCTAGTTGATTTGACTATTCATATGACCATTTTTGACAACTTTAAAAAATGTCTAATTTGAGCATTTTTGCGCTAAAAACCGTCAAAATCGATCTAAGAGACTCATTTTTTAAAAATTTCACTTATTTTTGTCCAAAGATTTAAATTATCACAAATTCAAACATCTTCGCATTCTTCATCACGAGATGTCGTCGCTAACAGCTTCTTCAGAAATGAAAATTAGCAATTTTTTAATGGAGTTTTTCTTTTTGATGCACAACTACAAATGACGCGGCAGCTCTTTCAAAATTTCTGGTCCGAAAGAAAATTCTTTCAAAAACCGCTAATTTTCATTTTTGAAGTTAAAAATTTGGCTTATAACTTGAAAAAATGCCATTAGCTAAGACATCTCGTGATGGAGAATGCGAAGATGTTATAATTCGTGATAATTTAAATCTTTAAACAAAAATAAGTGGACTTTTTTTTTTTTTTTTTTTTTTTTTTTTTTTTTTTTTTTTTTTTTTTTTTTTTTTGGCGTGGCAGTGCCATCAGCCATAAAATAAGTGGACTTAAAAAAAAATTAGTCTCTTAGGTCGATTTTAACGGATTTTAGCGCAAAAAACGCTAAAACTTGACATTTTTAAAGTTGTCAAAAATGGTCTTATGAATAGTCGGATTAACTTGAAACTTCGCGTAGATTACGAATCTGAAATAAAAAATAGGGGTTCTCATTTGAAATAACGAAGTTAGGTTCTGTTGGGGGCACCCTGTATATCCAAACGCATTTTAAACTACACCATCAAATTCTTTGATTTATATTAAGGGGGTTTAGATTTAACTTTTTTTTATTAAACCACTTTTTAACGCTCTCCCAGACGTATGCCATATGTTTCCGGACACCCCGTATACATAATATTTCGCTTCTTTTAGGAAGTTCCCGTCGGGGGCAGCTCCAGTCAAATGTTAACTTCCTACCTTGCTAATTTACTAGTCAAGTTAATTTTTTTGTACGAATTTTTGAAGGGTTTTTTTCCCCTACGTTTTGCCAAAATTAAAAGTTTATATGATTTGCTCTTAAAAGGCCCTAAAATTCAAAGTTCCCTCTTTTAAAATAGGTGAGCGAAGTTAGATTGAGGAAGGTCACGCTCGTTTGTTCGATATCCGAAGAAAAAGATGGAATCCGTCGATACAAAACGGCGACTGGTAGCGTCAGTCGCTTTTTTATTACCGAAGAATATTATGTAGAAAAGAAGGTCTTTAAACTCTTTTTTTTCCCCCCACGATAAAAAATGGGCGAGCCAGATATTGTCAGTCAGGTAAACATGTTAGAATTGACGTAGCATCCTCGCACATGTGCACGAGCAAAAATATATAAAAATAGAAAGAAAAAACCGTTCCGTGAGCATTAGCTTCGGTTTTCTTTAGACACGATTTCCTCTCACCCAGAATACAAGTTTGACAAATTTCACCTTCCGTGTTTTCGTCGATTTGTTTCACGCCCTTCTTTACAACCCTAATCGGCCTACATAGAGCAGAACAAAATTATACCCAAAAGCAAACAACCCTAATTAAATATAATAGAATATTCTCCAAGATTTTCCCAGTTTTTAAAGCATTTGTTGACAAAAGCACAAATCCTGATGTTGTGAAGGAAGGTCTTGTTAACCAAGAAATATAGGCTAAATTGTAGCTTTGTTCCAACCGCAGTTTGAAACTGGTTGAACTCTTGGATCATGCGCAAAAGGATTTGGAGGTCATGTTCAAATCGTTTTCCCGTCAAATCTGATGTTATCTGACGTCAAATTTGACGTGCAGATCCTTCTGCGCAAGCTCCAGGAGTTTTAAACTGAGATTTGAACAAAGCTAACAAGTGAAAACCTTAGTTACTATCTGATTGTCTACAGGGTGTCCGCAAAACATGGCATACGTCTGGGAGAGCAGTTAAAAGTAAACCCCTTAATTAAATCAAAGAATTTGATGGTGTAGTTTAAAATGCGTTTGGATATACAGGGTGTCCCCAACAGAACCTAACTTCGTTATTTCAAATGAAACCCCCTGTTTTTTACTTCAGATTCGTAATCTACGCAAAATTTCAAGTTGATTTCACTATGCATATGACCATTTTGACACCTTTAAAAAATGTCAAATTTTAGCATTTTTTGCGCTAAAATCCGTTAATATCGACCTAAGAGATCCATTTTTTTTAAGTCCACCTATTTTTGTCCGAAAATTCCAACTGTCACGAATTCAAGCATCTTCGCATTCTGCATCAAGAGATGCCGTCGCTAACCGCCTTTTTTCAAGTTAGGACCCAAATTCCTTCAAAAATGAAAATTAGCGATTTTTTAACGAAATTTGTCTTTTTGATGCACAATACAAAAGTTGATGTAGCACTTTCAAAATTTATGGTCCGAAAAAGCGCTAATTTTCTGAAATAAAAATTGGGGTTTCTAACTTGAAAAAAGGCAATTAGCGACATCTCGTGAAGATTGCGAAGATACTTAAATTTGTGATAATTGGAATGTTTGGACAAAAACAAGTGGAATTAAAAAAAATGAGTCTATTAGGTCGATTTTAACGGATTTTAGCGCAAAAAACGCTAAATTTTCACATTTTTTAAAGTTGTCTAAAATGGTCTTGTGAATACTCAAATCAACTTGAATTTTGCGTAGATTGCGAATCTGACATAAAAAATAGGGGTTCTCATTTGAAATAACGAAGTTAGGTTCTGTTGGGGCACCCTGTATATCCAAAAGCATTTTAAACTACACCATCAAATTCTTTGATTATATAAAGGGGGGTTTACTTTTAACTTTTTTTTTAAATAAAAAAACTTATTTTTGAAATAAAAAATAGGGGTTATCGTTTGAAATAACGAAGTTGCTTCTGTTGGGGGCACCCTGTATATCCAAACGCATTTTAAACTACACCATCAAATTCTTTGATTTAAATTAAAGGGGGTTTACTTTAAACTTTTTTTTCAAAACCACTTTTAACGCTCTCCCGACGTATGCCATGTGTTTTCCGGACACCCTGTATATCTATTACTTTATTTTTGTCTGATCGTTGATTCTCAAATACACCCATATAATTTTTATGTTGAGTTCGCCCTTTTTTTCCCCTTTTAATACGTAAAAACCGATATGCGGCAAAGCTCTAACTGCGATATAGCGGGTACGAAGGGCGAACTCCACATCCTAGTGCAACCTTCTAGACCTCTTGGTGAATACACCCATATAATTTTTATGTTGAGTTCGCCCTTTTTTCCCCTTTTAATACGTAAAAACCGATATGCGGCAAAGCTCTAACTGCGATATAGCGGGTACGAAGGGCGAACTCCACATCCTAGTGCACAACCCCCACTCCTTTTCCCATTCCAGGGCATGACTTTTCTGTTGAGTTCGCCCGTAACATAAAACTTTAAAATACGACTATCTCGAAACTAAACTTTTGTTGAGTTCGCCCTTTGTACCCGGAGCGCCTCAAATTATCAATACTACGAAGCCAGATAGACGAACAGCACCGGTTGGGTTATTTAAGAGGTTTTTGGAGTTGCGTAGTTGATGATTCTGGGGCTTCAAAATTCAAAAATCAACCGATGTGAACTTGGAAGATTTTGAGATTTGAGGTGGATTGATGTTGAGAAACATGTCAACGTGAGCCTTCTCATGTTTCAATTGTAATCGCCCACCCCTTTAAGTTTGATAGTTATTCGCGCAAACCGCCCATAACTTGACAAGTTGTATGAAACACTCAAAGCCGGATGTAAGGTGTTCTTCCATGTGAATAGTGAGACTTAAACACGAGAAATACTTAGGGAACACTTAAGTCCGAAAAGGATAATCCCCGCTTTTGAGTGACTCATTTTAGTCGACGAACACGCTTCGAAAGTTTAAGATCTCCGTAATTTCTCCGTTTACAAATGTGGAAGCCGGCGGAAAACCCGAAAATTGCTCGCAGGAAATTTATGAATAAATATCGCTGAGGCTCAGGTAGTTTCATCCAAATTGTTCCTTTTTCTGGCTGCAACAACATTTTTTGCGATTTTCAAATATCTTGAGGAAAGGAAGATTCTGTGAAAAAGTCAAAATCGGTTGATTATTGTGAAAATAAATACATACAAACTTGAAAATGATTCATGTTTCGAATTAAGAACTTAAAAATAATTTTAAATGAAACTTAACTAATTTTCATACAATTGCTATAAATAAAATTACAGTAGACCCTCGTTTATCCGTACTAATTGGTTCTCGACCAACGCGGATAACGCGAAAACGGATAATCGAGTGTCTTTTTTTTAGAGTTAAATAATTTTATTGGCAACGAAAATGCTGTAACTATAAAGTTTCGTTGTCATTTTACATTTTTAAACGTTAAATGAGACATGTTGAATATTGTCCTTCGAAAAACCGAGAAAGACTACAGAAAAATTCATAGAAACTGGCAATAAAAATCATTTTTGTAAACAAACTTTTTCGAGAAATGGATAACGAAAAGAAGGTGAGAACAATAAGCTAATGACCTTCCTAGAATATCGAACATAAAAAAATAGCAACGTTTCATTTTTTTTTAACTCCCTCGTTGAAGGAGAAAATCTGAAAAAAAGCACGGATAAACCGAGGAACGGTTAAACGAGGGTCTACTGTATGTATTTAGCAAAGAGCAAAAAAATTAGCAGTTTTTTTTAGTAATTTTTTAAAAAAAGTAGTAGTCTGGAGCTGGCCCCGACGGGAACTCCCTTCAAGAGAAGTAACAATACTTATATTCCCCCTTCGGAGGGGAAGTTTAACTGGAGGGGGAAGTATTAGGAAGAGGGTATAACAGAGGGGGAAGTACAAAGAGGGGAAGTTTTTTTTTCAAAAATTTTCCAACTTTTTTTTGATAAATTTTCCGAGTTTTCTTTTTTAAGGCGCTTTTATTTTTTTCCAAAAAATTTATAAGTTTTTTTTTTCGAAAATTTTTTTAAGTATCAAGGTATAAGAAATAAGGGGATTTTTGTCCAAGAGAGGTCCCTCTCGTAAGGCGTGGAAGTATGAATTTCTCCCTTCTAAAATGATAATTAATGTAAAAAATGCATTTTTTACACCAAAAATTCTTAAAAATATAAGGAGTAATTGGAGAAAATTTGGTGAAAATCGGACAAACGGTTCGGCCGCAGCGAATTTTTTAAATTTCAAATAGACATATTTCCGCCATTTTTTCGAAAATCAAAAATCGCCCTCGTTAGTTTCTTGTTCACCGACTGAAGAAAATTTGGTAAAAATCTGGTGAAAATTGGTTCAAAACTGTGGCCGTAAAGTGTTCCGGAAAAATGCTACGGCCGGCCGGCACCACAGACAAAGTTTGACCCTCCGGGGTCTGGAAGGCCCTTCCCCGAAAACCCAACGTCGAGGGTATCACAATAACTTCTTTAAAAAAACTTAAAAATGAGCCAACTTAATTTCAACCTTGCTTTCTTTCATATGTTAAAGTATTAATAAAATGTTATTTATAGTTTACTCAAAATATTAGTTTTTTAAAGTTTGTTTTGAAATTAGTTTTTGATACATCGAATTCTTTTGTTTTAAAATGTAAGATCCATTTTTGATCGTAGTGAGCGTTAATTTGGGGATTCTAGGGAAGGAATGCCGAAAGAAGGATCACTCAAAACGATTTGGATGAAGGTAGGAAAAAAGAGAAAGACAAAGAAAAAGAGATGAAGACTCGTAAGTAAAACAAGCAAAGTGACGATAAAGATCCTTCGGCGTCAATCGATGATAAAATATTCGGGATGTTCGGACGTGGAAAAAGTGGATCTGAAGTAAAAGCGATGATAAAAGTTAGTTTTTATTTTTTAATTTAAGGACGAGACGAGTTTACGGAAGAAAAAGCCTTCGTTGAGAGCGGACGTGAGCGATTCGATATCCGTGAGCGAAATGAACGCCCGGCTCGATACGTCGATTCCGTTCTTTCCGTCCGTTCGGTCGTCCATCCGACCAACTACTTCGAAACGATGATCCCCGTTTTGAAAGGGAACATCGGTGCCGGCTTATTGGCGATGGGAGACGTTTGTAAAAATGCCGGATTGATTTTAGGACCCGCAGGTCTTATTTCCATCGGGAATTTATGCACTTACTGCATACATTTATTAGTACGTACTAGGTCAAATTTGAATTTTTTTAAAACTTCCTTACTAGTTAACTGTGCAAGGAAATGCAGCATTAAATGGAAACTTCCGGTCGACCCGACTTTTCCGGAAACCATCGAGCTCAGTTTTAGACTGGGCCCAAAATGGTTTAGATCACGAGTTTTGCTTCGAGGTATTCTTTACTTGCTTCATGCTTTGCTTGAAAGTTTGGGCGTCGGGGAATATTTGATAGCCCAAATCGAACACACAAAACTGTACCAGAAGCTCCTCGACCTGTGGGAAGATCACTAGCAGGAAGCCAAATTTTTTTTTTTGATAGCACCAAATTATTTTATTAGGTGTACAAATGAAACTCGGCTAAAATCTACAAAATTCAAATTTACCCTGTGGCTGAGTTTCATTTGTACACCTAATAAATAAAAATTGTAGGAAATTTAATTCTCTATAATTTGCACTTTATTATTTTTTCGAGGATGCACCATTTTCGGAAAATTTTTTTTTAAAATAAATTTATCTTGAAACAGTGCGTCCTAGAGAAAAATGAATAGAATAAAAATGAAGAAATTTCCAACAATTTTTATTTAGTGCATTTTTTCAATATCTGTAACGGTTTACGATTTACAAGCCTTTAAAAATTAACCTTCTTAATGGTTATACTTCAATAACCTTCTTACACAGAGAAGGTAAACTTTTGATGGACTTTAACGCCTAAAATGTTTAAAATTTTGAAAAAATGAACTACTAGGTGTACAAAATGAAACTCGGCTAAAATCTACAAAATTCAAATTTACCCTGTGGCTGAATTTCATTTTGTACACCTAATAAGTAATAAATAAAACTTGATGGAAATTTAATTCTCTATAAATTTGCACTTAATTATTTTTTTCTAGGATGCACCATTTTCGGAAATAATTTTTTTTTAAATAAATTTATCTTGCAAACAGTGCGTCCTAGAGAAAAAATGAATAGAATAAAAATTAAAGAGAATTAAATTTCCAACAGATTGTATTTAGTGCATTTTTTCAATATCTGTAACGGTTTACGATTTACAAGCCTTTAAAATTAACCTTCTTAATGGTTATACTTCAATAACCTTACACGGAGAAGGTCAACTTTTGATGGACTTTAACGCCTAAAATGTTCAAAATTTTGAAAAATGAACTACTAGTTGTACATAATTTTCTTTTTAGATGGTGTGTGATTGTTGCGTTAATTATTACACAAATGGGATTTTGCTCCGTTTATTATCTTATAGTCGGAGAAGCAGTGAAGAGAGTAAAAAAAAAGGGAAAGTAATTATTTGAATTTATTATTTTTTGTAGAATTTCGAACTTGTGGACGTGTATTTTGACGTTAAAATATGCCTTTGCTTTATCTATCCGATAATTTTGGGTATAACGCTGATTCGAAACTTGAAGTTTTTAGCGCCTCTGTCGCTCTGCGCGAATCTTCTTATCGTTTTGGCGATGACACTCGTTATGGTCGTTGTCTGTCAAGATCTTCCGCCTGTAAGCGAACGGCCAATGGTCGCTCCGTATGAAAGGTGGCCGTTTGCATTCGGAACGATATTATTCGCATATGAAGGCATCAATCTTGTCATACCGTTGAGAAACGAAATGAGAAAACCTTCAAGTTTCCAAAGCGTTTTTGGCGTTTTAAACGTCTCCATGACGATCATCATCTCATTATACACAGTAATCGGATTTCTAACCTATTTAAAATATGGAGATGACATAGCAGGAAACGTCACGTCGAATTTACCCAAAGGGCACTGGTGAGGATAACTTTCAAAAAGCGCCAATGCATTTTTCCAGGATTACGATTGTCGCTGATGGATCTGTCGCGCTCGCCATAACGTTTTCATATCCGTTACAATTTTACGTCGCGTTAAAAATGATACTTGAAATCGTCATACAGAAATTCGAGGCTCGTTTTGAAGGATGGAAAGCGGCCATGATACTCGAATACGGCCTCAGGATTTCTTTAGTGACTCTGACATGTACTTCCTTTATTTTTTTTTCTTTCATTAACCATTGCGTTAGTCACGTTGGCAGTTTGCGTCCCGCATTTATCGCTGTTCATTTCATTGGTTGGCGCGTTGTGCAGCACCTGGTTGGCGATTATATTTCCGGTTTTAAGCCACCTCTCACTCTACTCGCCCTGGAGTAACAACCACAAACCTGAAAATATTCATAACCCGTCATACATCACGAAAATTTGGATCGCGTAAATATACAATCAATTCGTTTTAAATTATCATATGGTTTTTTACAGATTTTTCTTTCATATATTTTGCCTACTTTTCGGATTTTTTGGCCTTCTCACTGGAGCTTTCGTCACCGTTTATGATCTAGTAAAAAAATTAAGTGAATGACATACAGACTTTTATTCGCCTAGAAAGTGTCTTTATTATAGCAAAAAGACGAATCACGATACTACCAAAAATCCTGTAAAACATTGGTTTTTTGGCCAAAAAAACAAGAAATACGAAATAGGAAGGATTTTCAAGGAAATTTTGAGAATTCCTTAAAGAAGTTATTGTGATACCCACGACGTCGGGTTTTTTGGGAAGGGTCTTCCAGATCCCGGAGGGTCAAATAGAATGTTGATCTTTACCGATCTCAACTTTGTCTGTGGTGCCGTCCGGCCGTAGCATTTTTTTCCGGAACACTTTACGGCCACAGTTTTCAACCGATTTTCACCAAATTTCCACAAAATCTTCCTTAGTTGGAGAACAAGAAACTAACGAGGGCAATTTTTGAATGTTGAAAAATGGCGGAGATATGTCTGTTTGAAATTTTAAAAAATTCCCTGCGGCCGAACAGTTCGTCCGATTTTCACCAAATTTTTACCAATTATTCCTTATATTTTTTACAAATTTTTGGTGTAAAAAAATTATCATATTTTTAAACATTAATAATAATTTTAGTAGGGAAAAATTTCATACTTCCACCTTGATACTTAAAAAAATGTTCGGAAAAAAACCACAAATTTAAAAAAAAAATTTCAACAATTTTTCGAAAAAAAAACTCGGAAAATTTTTTGAAAAAAAAAAAATATATAAAAACCTTCCTCTCCCCTCAGTTATACTACCCTTTTACTCCGTTATACTATACCGTTATCCCCTTATTTACCCTCCCTTATCCTCCCTTCCGTTGTACTTTCCCCCTTCTACTTCCCCTCCGTTAACTTTCCTCCGTTATACTTCCCTCCGTTATACTTTCCCTTATACTTACCCTCCGTTACCCTCCGTTATACTTCCCCCTCCGTTGTACTTCCCTCACCGTTATACTATATTTACCCTCCCTTATACTTCCCCCTCCGTTATACTTCCCTCACCGTTATACTATATTTACCCTCCCTTATACTTCCCCCTCCGTTGTACTTATCCTCCCTTATACTTCCCCCTCCGTTGTACTTATCCTCCCTTATACTTTCCCCTCCGTTGAACTTCCAATCCGTTATACTTCCCCCTCCGTTATACTTCCCTCACCGTTATACTATATTTACCCTCCCTTATACTTCCCCCTCCGTTATACTTCCCTCACCGTTATACTATATTTACCCTCCCTTATACTTTCCCCTCCGTTGAACTTCCAATCCTTATACTTTCCTCTCCGTTATACTTCCCTCACCGTTATACTTACCCTCCTTATACTTCCCCTCCGTTGTACTTTCCTCCCTTCTACTTTCCCCTCCGTTGAACTTCCAATCCTTTATACTTTCCCCTCCGTTATACTTCCCTCACCGTTATACTATATTTACCCTCCCTTATACTTTCCCCTCCGTTGAACTTCCAATCCTTATAGTTTCCTCTCCGTTATACTTCTTTCACCGTTATACTATATTTACCCTCCCTTATACTTCCCCCTCCGTTGAACTTATCCTCCCTTATACTTCCCCCTCCGTTTACTTACCCTCCCTTATTCTTCCCCCTCTGTTATACTTCCCCCTCCTATGTTTTTTACTTCTCTTTAAGGAAGTTTTCGTTGGATGCTCTTCAAACTAGGTAGTACTTTAAATAACGTTGATTTCATTAAGGCCACGAATCCTTTTATTTCGTTTGGCTAAGGATGATTCGTCTTTCGCGTGTTTTCTTTTATCCTCTGAGCCTTAAACGGTTCCAAAAGCTTTAATTAATGTACATAAAACATGCTAGAATCACCGCAAAAATAAGAAGACACTTCAGTCTTCCAAGTTCCGTCAACGAAGTCGAGATGCTGGGCCGAATAAGCAGAGATTGGGTCACGATGAGGGTAATTTTTTATCTAGAGGTAATATGTATGGTAGAAAGGGATGAATTTTGTATGCAAGTATGTAATATTGGAGAAAATGAGTTGGAGTCTCAGGCTTGCCAACTGCCTAACCACTGTCAATACTGCGAACACCATGTCGCAGGATTGTCAACAGTCTAGCCTTTAAACGAAGGTGCCCAAAAGATGATCAAGATACTTACCAAGAGAAACTTTCTATAATAATAATGATGGCTAATAGAGCAAGTTTCACTTACACCCGAGAATGCGTGAATGCGAGTGGTACCTTAAAGGGGAGAAGGCCGTAAGAAAAAGTGGGTGGATTTCTCGCGTGACAGGAGCTTCAAAATATAAGTCTGAAGGGGACGAAGGGGGGTTTAATCGTAAGTCTATCACATACAACCCATTCCCTCGGAAAAAACTCTTTCTCAAACATTCAACTTTAAGCCCGAAAGCAGACATGTTCGTTTCGACTATACATCATGGAAACGAAGACGATTCGAGCGAAGGAGAAGTCGAAGAAAGCAATATCAGTTTATTACAGGTGTAATTAATGTCGTTGTATTGGAAGTCTACATTTTAAGACACAAATTTTTATCCTTCTTTTTTTTTCTTCTGCAGAAAAGGAGGGAAGAATGCGAGCGGAAAGCGCGAAGGGGGGAAATGGACCCCAGGCTGGAGTTCACTTTCCAGCTTCTTATCGACGCAACTGGACTTCCCAGATCCGAGATAATGGATAACGTCTTCGAAGGGAATATGGTAGGTATCTCTGCTTCTCAGCAAAATTAGTTGCCCGAGCAGCCATCATCTTTGTCCAACCCTAAACCTTTTAATATTCCAGCTTGATGAAATAAATGAACTCTTTCTCCCGCATATGAGGAATAAATTGATCTGGTTTTATCAAGATGTCGAAGAAACGCCCGCAGTTCCGAACCAAGATGCGGTAATTTATACAATTCACGTTGAATACGAGGGATGTCCAAAAATTAAAGACCGTTTGTATTTTGCCGCCGTACGGGCGAAGTATTCTGCCAGATGGTAGCACCAGCTTGTAGCGGGAAGTTCCCCCTCCACATCGCAACTACCACATAACATTCGTAACATTAGCGTAACAACAGCGCGGATGAAGGAGCGAACTTCACTACCGGCGGGACTCGGCACCGGGACGTCTATCGCGAACGGCTGCCGTAGCAACACTGGATGAGATAGAGAGATGAGACCAGTTGCGATGTGGAGGGGGAACTTCCCGCAACAAGCTAGTGCTACCATCTGGCAGAATACTTCGCCCTTACGGCGGCAAAATACAAACGGTCTTTAATTTTTGGACATCCCTCGTACATCATCAATTTCAAAAATGTAGGGAAAAGCGGTTGGCTTACGAGCGCTTCAAGGACCGAAGCATCAACACCAGGTATCGATGAAAAAGAAGCTTTTTTTGACGGATGGATGGGAAATCGCGCTAACCGGTATCGGAATTTATATGTTCAGGCTCAACACGACAAAGCAGCTTCCAGAAGAGGGATTTCAAAAGGTCTCCTACATACATAGAGAATAGTAGTTTAACTTTTTTTTTTAAGGATTTGTTTTGCGGTGTGATAAATTCATTGAATGTGGGATTAGTGACGACGGTTCAAAGGGTAATGGAGCATGTTTTCATGGAGGCTTTGGCACAGCCGTCGGCAGAGTCTGAGGAAGAGGAAGTCGGCGGGGCAATTGTACGTGATCAGCTCCTTCCGGGTCTTCGGTCTTTCTGCAGCGCGCTGAAAGTCTGCGAGGAAGTTTGCAAAGAGCCCAATATTTTCGACGACGGCCGCACAATCATGGAGAGCATACACAATTTTGATGAAGCGAAAGACTTTTTACTTCAACCACCGACTATTCCGATGCTCGAAGAACGTGTCAAACAATGGCTCAAACGTATACATGAGGTCATCATGGAAAGCGAGCAGCTACGAAAAGAAAACGACACATCTGGACCTCAAGACGAACTCGAATACTGGAAAAAACGCGACGCCCAGTTTTCCCAGATTGTCTCGCAGCTTCAAGCTCATGAGGTCTTAATGACAATCAACTGTTTGATGATGGTCAAATCGAGAATCTTAAAATTGTGGAAAGAAGCCGATATGAGGATCACATATTGCTACAACGAAGCCAAAGATAATGCGAAATATGTACAAGCAATCGAAAAGTCGT
Organism: Orius insidiosus; assembly: GCA_014119065.1. Taxonomy (NCBI): domain Eukaryota; kingdom Metazoa; phylum Arthropoda; class Insecta; order Hemiptera; family Anthocoridae; genus Orius; species Orius insidiosus. The sequence continues at coordinate 409,786 of JACGAQ010000015.1, read as the reverse complement.
GTCACGCTCTTTACCTTCATGATCCTGTCAGGATGAAAAGCTCGATTTTAAGATTGCTTCAAACTGTCAAACTTATTCATAGCGTATCGCAATTTTACAACACTTCAGAACGAACTTCATCGTTGATGGTCAAAGTATGGTGAACTGTCAGCTCGTGAATGCCATTAATGAATCTTTTAGATAACGAACCAAATGATTAAGAACTGCAAGCATTATATAACCTGCCATGGAAAAGAAACGATTTGGTCTCAAGATCGTACTGTCGTCAGAGAGAAGCTGGTACATTGCGTTAAACTCAATAAAGCATATCACGACTCGTATACGTACGTCAAAGAACACAACTACGTCCCTGATCAGCCTCAGCTTCAGTTTTCGGAGAACTACGTCTTCGGTAAATTCGACACTTTCTGCCGACGTCTTACCAAATTATAAGCATGTTTAATCTGGTCGACGATTACAACAGCCTTTTCGAATGCCGGATGGAAGGACTGCTTCTAGGAGAAGGTAACCAAGTAACTATCTACTGCTAAATATGCCTTTTTTTAGAGCTTGATGAAGTTATCAAATGCTTTAACGAGATCAAAAGTGGGATAACGTCCAAAACATATGATTATCTTGAGCAGAGGAATCTCGAGTTTGACGACGACTTTGAGGAGTTCATCGCAAGTACGAATTCGCTTAAAGAGAAAATCGCGAATACCATCGAAGACAACTATTCGGGCATCTGGGAGACACTGCAGGGCGTTAAGTTCTTAAACCGTTTCGAAAAGGTACGATAATCAAACTTCAGATCTTCATCAACATTCATTTTCAGATTAGCGGAAAAATACCATTGAAGCAGATGTCCGAAAAGTATTCCCGGATTCTTAAGTTTTGCGACAAGCAGCTTGATAAAGTATTAAGAATTTTCAGAAAGCAAACACAAAACCACCGATTTCTCGAGATTTCCCACCATTGGCTGGTAAAAAAATAAGATAATGTAAACGTTCGTTTACTTTTTCTTTTATTTCTTACTCTCTTTTGAGAGTTCTACCTTGGTTTGTTCAGGTTAGAGGGTGGCGAAATAAAAGAGAATAAAGTTTAACATTTATTTTGGTTCTTTCGATATACAAGTTCATTTGGGTACCTAGGATTTCGTGTGATGTCGGTGAGAAGTTCTAGGTGTAAGTTCTCAGGTTCCTTGTTGGATGGTGAAAGTTGAGGAAGCCGACTCGTTGGATCGTCCTTTGCCGATGGATCTCTAATCGTCTTTTGCCGATTGAAGTAGTCGTCTTTTGACGATTGGGAAGTATCGTCTTTTGCCGACTGAAGGAATCGTCTTTCGCCGATTGAAGTAATCGTCTTTCGCCGATTGAAGTAATCGTCTTTTGACGATTGGGAATTATCGTCTTTTGACGACTGAAGTAATCGTCTTTTGCCGACTGAAGGAATCGTCTTTTGCCGATTCTGCAGTCCACTCTCTATTCCCCTAGATGATCGTCACAAACAGCCAATTATCTAGACTTCCCGCGGGTTTAGTCGTCGAATAATCGCCTTTGCCGATCTCTCACAACACTTCACAAAACCTTGTTACTCACTTAACTTTATAGGACAGACTCTCTTTATGCGGCGCTTCTCGGCTTTATATACCCTTTGTGGGGGTTTTCCTCTCCCTACTTCCCTTTTTAGGGCGTTCCCTTTTGGTAGTTCCAGTCGGTTGGCGCTATCTTCCCGCCACATTACCTTGATTTATCGACAGATGGCGCTTTTTGTCGGCGATTCTTCCGCTGTTTACAATGAACTAAATTAAAAATTCATTTTTAAGGAAAAATAACATGGGCGAGATCTTTGGAAGCTAATTTAAAAAGGCTAATCGATTCTGTGTCCGAACATCCTCTTTTGAGCCCACTGCCTGAAACCAGAGATTTGCAAAGGAAGTTTGGCTATATAAAACACATTTTGGATGACTATGAAGAAGGGATTTTGGAAGTTTGGATGAACCACAATGTATGATATGCAGTACATCATGTGCACTATTGATTTCTTTTGAAGGTTTGGGTCGCTGAAGGATGTTTGCGTAAAAAGCTTTTGTTGCTGAACGAAAAAGAAAATGCGATCGACATAAATTTCGACTTTCGCCTAAGCTTGATGATCAGGGAATCGGAATGTATGGCAAAAATGGACCTTCCAGTTCCAGTCCTTTCCGTAGCGCTGTTATCGAAAAAAGAATATTTCGTTAAAATCAAGGATTCACTGGATGATATGCTTGTGAACTTTACCAACACTGTACGTCGTGTAAAAATGGAAGTTCGCCCACTTTTTTTGCCTCAGCTAGTTCGACTTTCGGCACTTTTAACTCCGGCATTGAACTCGCTAAGTTGGACGGATCCTCAGTGGAAAAGTTTTGTCGCCAACACAACTGAAGCGATTAGCAATTTCGACATATTGATCACTCGGTATTTTCACCCTTACTTTTTCGCTTTTAATGCCTGTTTTTAGAGTTCACGATGTCTACTCCAACCGTATACTTCATGTCCTATCGAGCATACAGAATATCTCTTTAAATATTTTGCCTTCGAAGAGCCATGGACGATTGACGAATTTGTTGATAAAACCGACGAGAATTGCCGCCAAGCTGCTGTCGTAAGTTGCATTTGAAGAATGAAATTATAGTTTTATAGGAGTTAAACCGTAAAAGTTTGATGGTGGAAGAAGCCGTCGAAGAGATTTTGGAGTTGGTACGAAAAGCTGCGTTGGAGTTTAAAGCAGCCAGTGTCGCCGATGAATCCGACTTTGTCATCGACGGTTCGTCATTACAAATTAAATTTTTATCCCGTACTTTAGTTTCAGAAGATGATAAAAGTGAGGCGACAGCTGAAGGAACGCAGCAGCAGCAGGACTGGAGTCAGGTTTGCGAATGCTTCGAAAAGCCTCATCAGCTTTTGCAGACCGGAGGTGGACTTTCAAAACCGATGCAGGTAGATCATGTAAACGTTCGTTTACTTTTCTTTTTTCTTACTCCCCTTTGAGAGTTCAACCTTTGGTTGTTCAGGTTAGAGGTGGCGAAATAAAAAGAGAATAAAAATTTAACATTTATTGGTTCTTTATGTACAAAATAATTTGGGTAGCTTGGATTTTCTTCGGTAAAGATGAGACGGTCTGGACGTAAGATCGCAGGCTCCGTGATGGATGGTCGTAGTTGAGTACGTCTGGTCGATTCCGTTGATAGTGGAAATGTAGATTCTTCTGATCGTTTTGCCGATTAATCGTCAATCGTCTTCAATCGTCAATCGCCTTTTGCCGACCAATCTTCAGTCGTCTTTTGCCGACCAATCTTCAGTCTTCTTTTGCCGACTAATCTTCAGTCGTCAATCGTCTTTGCCGATGGTTCTAAATCGTCAATCGTCTTTGTCGATTCCTTGCCGACTCCTCGCCGACTACTCTGTTACCAAGACGACACAAACAGCCAATTATCTAGACTTCCCGCGGGTTTAGTCGTCGAATAATCGCCTTTGCCGATCTCTCCCGTAAAACACACAACTTACTCACATAACCTTTTGACTCACTATCACCACTCGGACTTAACTGACTGTCTGCCATTCGACGTTTCTCGGCTTTATCCCATTAGGGGGGGGGGGGGTCCTCTCCCTACTTCCCTTTTTAGGGCGTTCCCTTTCGGTGGTTCCAGTCGGGTGGCGCTATCTTCCCGCCACATTACCTTAGTATGTTACTTGTTTATCGACAGCTGGCGCTTTTTGTTGGCGATTCTTCCACTGCTTACACTCATTTCAGTTTTTTTATCCTCATGACCGATTTTTCAAGGACATGGTGAGAAACGCGGTCGGTGAGATGAGACGTTATTACAGTCGAAAAGTGGTCGACGTACTTATCAAAATCACCCGACAAGCTTTAGACGCAGTTCGTAGACGTTTCACTTTTCATGAAGGCAAGTAATCTGGTAGTGGGAACTGCGGGAAATTAGCGATCAGGTCTTAAATTATAGGTAACACACCGGTACTGCTGATAAATGGATTACTTTCGATACCCAACGTGGTCGTCAAGCCAAGTTTGGATGATGTTCAAGACTGCTTACTGACAGTTGGGAAGACAATCACGAATGTCGCACGAGGAGTCTCGCAGTGGACGGGTGGAAAAGCGCAAGCCGTACGTTCTTTAAAACTTACAAATAAAAAGGATGCTGTAAATATGCACATGTACTAATTTCGATGTTTTTCTTCTCTATCATCTTGTGTTTTGTCTTATGTGTCTTATCATTTCAATCATAATGCACTTGTCATGTCCGTTGTTTGCCAAAAAACACATAAAATTAAATAGAAAGGCGAAGGATGGAAAAGGTTAGGTTTGCACGGTAACAAGCGGGCAGGACCGAAGGCGTTAGCTAACCTTGTCTCTCGGCTAGATCAGAACGAACAGAAACAGGAAGACGCGAAATCTAGGCGTAAACGCCTCTACAGGCTCGCCTCGAATACGAAACCACCGTTTCCTCATCAGCCGAAAAACTTCCACTCCCACATCATGGAAAACAAAGAAGTCATCAAAACCTTATCTTTGCTATCGAACTGCATCGTTCCCATCAAACTGGTACGTATTTTAAACCCCCCAATCTCTTTTTAACCCCAAAAAAAGGAGTTGCAAAGATACGTCGAACGTTGGAAACCTTACAATGCTTTGGAGTTCAAATAGCATTTCGACGAGAAAAGACGTCCACAACGTCAGCCTATTAGAATGCGAAATGTCTTTATGTAAGCATGTAGAACTAGACAGCGATCTTCTAGCAGAAAAAGACGTCTACACCCTCTGCACCACAATCGCCATAAACATCGGCAAGTCCATTACCAAAATAGTTTTATTATGATTCTTTATTTATTGCAGAACAACTCAAAATGGCTCTAACATTGGAGATTAAAACGAGCAAACACAAAATTGGTCAGATCGTCCGTAAGAAGTATCAGAGGAGATGGATTATTCTACGCTGTCATCAATGAGATGGAAAGAAAGTTGGAGAGGCCGATTCGGGATTTGGATGACGTCCGTATGGTAATGGAAACCTTGAAAAAGATCCGAGATCAAGAAGTCGACATGGAACTGAAAATAGAACCAATCGAAGAAGCGTTTAACATTTTGACACGATACGAACTTCCAGTCGATCGAGAAATTTTAGAGCAGGTATTTTCTGAAATTTGTTCTCTCTATCATTTGATTTATCCAAGGTCGACAATCTTCGATACACTTGGCAGCAGTTGTTGAGTAGGTCGATGGAAGTGAACACTCTTCTATTGGCGATGCAACCACATTTCCAAGAAGAGCTGCAGTCGAATTTGACGAAATTCAGTGAAGACAGCGACGACTACATCAGTATCGAAACGCAGGTCCGATGAGTCCCGGTCTTTCTCCTCGAGAAGCAAGCGACCGGCTCATCCTTTTTCAGAATCGTTTTGACGGAATGTGGAGAAAACTTCAAACCTATCAAAGTGGCGAAGAGCTTTTTGGTTTGCCCAATACGAGAGCCCTGAGTTAGGTCAAATAAGAAGGAACTGAATCTACTGCAGAAACTCTACAAGTTATACAATGACGTTATTGATCGCGTGAGTAGCTACTATGATATACCATGGGGTGAAGTCAATATCGAAGATATCAATAATGAGCTTATGGAGTTTCAAAATCGATGTCGAAAACTCCCCAAGGGTTTAAAGGAATGGCCTGCTTTTCACGCTTTAAACGTACGATTGACGATTTCAATGATATGTGCCCGTTATTAGAGCTAATGGCGAATAAAGCGATGAAGCCACGCCATTGGCAGCGGATAATGGAGGTTACAAAGCATAAGTTCGATTTAGAAAGCGAGGGTTTTGTTTGAAAGATATTTAGCTGCGCGCTGAAGAGGATATCGAAGATATTTGTATTTCAGCGATGAAAGAGAAAGATATTGAAGCGAAATTGCGTCAGTGACAAACGAATGTCCGTTCATGAATTGACCTTCATGTCATTCAACAACCGCGGTGAATTATTACTTAGGTGATACTACAGCAGAACGATTGGTCAATTAGAAGACAGTTTGATGGTGTTGGGTTCTTTATTATCAAACCGATATAACGCACCTTTTAGAAAGCAGATACAGCAGTGGGTTTCCGATTTGAGCAACACCAACGAAATACTAGAAAGGTGGCTTCTAGTTCAAAACTTGTGGGTTTATCTAGAGGCCGTTTTTGTTGGCGGTGATATCGTTGGCGGTGATATCGAAACAGCTTCCAAAAGAGGCCAAACGTTTCAGCAAAATCGACAAGTCATGGCAGAAGATAATGCAGAGGGCTCATGAAACTCCAGGCGTCGTTTCGTGCTGCGTAGGTGACGACATGCTGAAGCAAATATTGCCACATCTTCAGGAACAGCTAGAATTATGTCAGAAATCGCTCAGTGGCTATTTAGAAAAAGAGATGATGTTTCCACGTTTTTTCTTCGTCTCCGACCCTGCTTTGCTTGAAATTTTAGGTCAAGCGTCCGATTCTCACACGATTCAAAACCATCTCCTTTCTATTTTTGACAACACACGAAACGTCAAGTTCCACGACATCGAATACAACAAAATGACCGCCATATCTCTTCTGAAGGAGAAATGATCATGGTAGAAAAAGAAACATTTCAAAAATGAAAAAATTTTTAGCTTGAGAAACCGGTCAGAGCTGAAGGAAGTGTAGAAAGTTGGCTCATGTCGCTCCTCCAGTCTTCGCAGCAGTCGCTTCACGGAATCATCAGAAACGCATACACACAGATCAACGACCCAAATTTCAATATTCTATCATTTCTTGACCGTATCCCTGCACAAGTAATGCTCTTAATGGTTTTATTATTATTTATTTGCTTCCAGATTGGAATCTTAGGCATCCAGATGGTCTGGACTCGAGATGCGAACTGGCACTTTCGCAGGCGCGTAGCGACAAAAAAATGATGCCAGAAACCAACAATAAATTCTCGAACTTCTGAACTGTCACACCATTGACTGATCGGTATTTCACTTTCAGAGCAAAATTTTTAAAATTCAATAAGTTGTTGGGCTCTTAAACTCGTTGAATCGTCCTTTGCCGATGGATCTCTAATCGTCTTTTGACGATTGGAAAGAATCGTCTTTGCCGATGGAGAATCGTCTTTTACGTATCAAAATGAATATCTTGGATGCACTGATCGTCTTGTCATCACACCATTGACTGATCGGTATTTCACTTTCAGCAAAATTTTTAAAATTCAATAAGTTGTTGGATCGTTAACTCGTTGGATCGTCCTTTGCCGAGGATCTCTCTAATCGTCTTTTGACGATTGGAAAGAATCGTCTTTGACGATTGGAATCGTCTTTTGACTGAACGTCTTTTGACGATTGGAAAGAATCGTCTTTTGCCGATTGAAAGAATCGTCTTTTGACGATTGAAGTAATCGTCTTTTGCCGATTGAAGTACTCGTTTTTAGCCGACTGGAAGTAATCGTCTTTTGCCGATTCCGCTGTCCACTCTCTATTCCCGGAGATGAATCGTCACAAACAGCCAATTATCTAGACTTCCCGCGGGTTTAGTCGTCGAATAATCGCCTTTGCCGATCTCTCACAACAATCACTCACAAAAACCTTGTTACTTACTTAACTGGACAGACTGACTCTTATGCGGCGCTTCTCGGCTTTATATACCCTTTGGGGGGTTTTCCTCTCCCTACTTCCCTTTTTTAGGGCGTTCCCTTTCGGTGGTTCCAGTCGGGTGGCGCTATCTTCCCGCCACATTACCTTAGTATTTACTTGTTTATCGACAGATGGCGCTTTTTGTTGGCGATTCTTCCGCTGTTTACAGGAAAACGGTCGATATCATGCTATTCCACTATTTTGCATGCTGTTCAATTCTAGGACATATCCGTATTTCGTAGCTTTTCCTCTTGCTAACTAACGTATGTTTAGCTGCTACATTACATTGGCACAAGCGTTAGCCATGAGTATGGGTGGTGCACCTTGCGGACCTGCTGGAACCGGAAAAACTGAGACCGTTAAAGATATGGGGAAAACATTAGGGAAGTATGTCGTCGTCTTCAACTGTTCGGATCAAATGGACTATCGAGGATTAGGCAGAATTTATAAAGGTAACTATTTACTTGGGACCTTGGACTAGCGAGCTTGGCTGATTGAATTTTTCTAGGTTTAGCACAGTCTGGTTCTTGGGGTTGTTTTGACGAGTTTAACCGTATCGAGCTTCCCGTTTTGTCTGTCGCCGCGCAGCAAGTCGCAGTCGTCCTTTCAGCAAAAAAAGAGAAGAAAAAGCAGTTCCATTTCACCGACGGCGACCTCATCGATATGTTTCCTGAATTCGGAATTTTTATAACAATGGTAAAAACGAAACATTGATCAAAAATTGATGTCCATTTTTTAGAATCCTGGTTACGCTGGAAGAAAAGAGCTGCCGGAAAACTTGAAAATACAATTTCGAACTGTCGCTATGATGGTTCCTGATAGGCAGATCATTATAAGGGTCAAACTAGCAAGCTGCGGGTTCCTCGAAAATATCACTTTGGCCCGCAAGTTTTATACCTTGTATAAGCTCTGTGAAGAGCAGCTGACTAAACAAGTCCATTATGATTTCGGTCTTCGTAATATTCTGTCTGTCCTCCGTTCTCTTGGAGCGGCAAAACGAGTGAACTGTAAAGACTCCGAGAGCACGATCGTTATGAGGGTTTTACGTGATATGAATCTATCAAAGCTCATCGATGAAGACGAACCACTTTTTATATCATTGGTGGCAGATTTATTTCCAAACCAGACGTTAGAGAAACTTCATATCCTGAATTGGATGCCGCTATCGTCGAACATTTGGAAGAAACCAACTTGATTTATCATCCTCCTTGGGTTTTAAAAATCATTCAACTCTACGAGACACAGGGTGCGACATGGTATAATGACATTGGGGCCGGAAGGTGCTGGCAAAACTACCTGCATTCACACTTTGATGTTTGCGTTGACCAAATGCGGTCTTAACCATCGCGAAATGAGAATGAATCCGAAAGCCATCACGGCGGCTCAAATGTTCGGACGTTTAGACGTAGCGACAAATGACTGGACTGATGGCATTTTTTCAGCGTTATGGAGAAAGACGTTAAAAGTTAGAAAAGGTTCATTTCATTCTCATTTTATTCAATGCTAATTCATTTTAAGACGAATACGTCTGGCTTGTTTTGGACGGTCCTGTGGACAGTATTTGGATCGAAAATTTAAATTCTGTCTTAGACGACAATAAGACCTAACTTTGGCAAACGGTGATCGTCTCAGCATGGCACCGACCTGCAAAATAATCTTCGAACCTCACAACATCGATAACGCTTCTCCAGCAACAGTTTCAAGGAACGGAATGGTTTATATGAGCTCCTCAGGATTAGATTGGCAGCCTGTCATCGAAGCTTGGCTGCGGACGAGGAACGAACAGCAAAAAGAAGTCTTCAACCAGCTTTTCCACGATACGTTTCCTCTTGTTTATAACTGGGCATCACAAAACTTGTGCCTCGTCATGAAAGTTCTGCAGTGTAATTTCATACAACAAGTAAACGTTTTATAAAGTCTGCAGTGTACTATCTAATTTTTTTAGATGAAAGCTATCATGCAGGCGCTTCTTCCCAAAGATGAAGTCGTACAAGAAGAAACGGAAAAAGTTCACGACGATAAAGTGTCCCAGAGTGAAGAAACCACAGACGGAAGCCCTGTACCTTCCACTCCCATTATCAGAAAGTAATGTTCGCCAATCATGGAGGATAAATAATTCTTTTCAGCGTTTCGGACGAGTATCTACAAAAAGTGTACGTTTTCGCTCTTGTTTGGTCAATTGGTGCGTTTTTGGATACTTCGGATCGAAATAAATTCAACCAGTTTGCAAAAGAGAATTTAAAGATGCTTCCACTACCGAAGTCTTCTGACGGTTCGTCGCAGTTTTCGAATGCGTCGTCGGAAAAGAAGGTACGAGGGATGTCCAAAAATTAAAGACCGTTTGTATTTTGCCGCCGTACGGGCGAAGTATTCTGCCAGATGGTAGCACTAGCTTGTAGCGGGAAGTTCCCCCTCCACATCGCAACTGGTCTCATCTCTCTATCTTATCCAGAGTTGCTACGGCAGCCGTTCGCGATGGACGTCCCGGTGCCGAGTCCCGCCGGTTGTGAAGTTCGCTCCGTCATCCGTTTCCTAAACGCGGAGAAACTTCGCCAGGTCGAAATTCATAGACGTTTGACGGCTATTTATGGCATTATGAATGAGCTGTTGTTAATGTTATAAATAGCCGTCAAACGTCTATGAATTTCGACCGGCGAAGTTTCTCCGCGTTTAGGAAACGGATGACGGAGCGAACTTCACAACCGGCGGGACTCGGCACCGGGACGTCCATCGCGAACGGCTGCCGTAGCAACACTGGATAAGATAGAGAGATGAGACCAGTTGCGATGTGGAGGGGGAACTTCCCGCTACAAGCTAGTGCTACCATCTGGCCGAATACTTCGCCCGTACGGCGGCAAAATACAAACGGTCTTTAATTTTTGGACATCCCTCGTATAACCCTAACCATCCCTAACTTTTGGTTGCTTACAACTGATGATCTCTTTTGTTCTTAGGGAGGTGGGAACCGTGGACGAAATTGGTGCCAACCTATTCATATCCTGATACAGTACACCGGATTTTAATTCCATATTGGTTCCGATAGTAGAAAATGTTCGGACGGACTATCTAATCAATCTGATTGCCAAGCAGGGTAAAGCTTGTTTGCTCATTGGAGAACAAGGCTGCGAAAACGGTCATGATGAAGTCATTTATGAAAAAGCTGAGCCCTGATCAATACCTTAATCGAGCGTTCAATTTTTCATCCGCTACAAGCCCCTATCAATTTCAGGTTTGCTTGAAGATGATATATGAAGACTTTTTTTTTTTGCAGAAAACTATTGAAAGTTATGTAGAAAAAAGGTTGGGGAGCACTTTTGGACCGGCGGGAGGTAAAAAAATGATCGTTTTCATCGATGATATAAACCTGCCTCAAGTAAATGAATGGGGAGATCAAATAACGAATGAAATCGTCCGCCAAACTATGGACATGAATGGGTTTTATAGTTTGGAAAAGCCCGGTGAGTTTACCACTATTGTCGACATGCAGTTTGTCGGAGCGATGGGTCTACCAGGTATTTCAGAAAAGGGGAAAACAGTTATAATGCAGTTTTAGGTGGTGGGCGAAACGATATTCCGGCGAGGTTGAAAAGGCAATTTTGTACTTTCAACTGTACGATTCCATCAGACGCTTCCATCGATAAAATATTCAAAATCGTGGGTGAAGGCCATTATAATTTAAAGCGAGGTTTTTCAGTTGAGGTCCGTACGCTTATACGAAAAATGGTGCCTCTCACTCGAAAGTTGTGGCAGATAACGCGTGCCACGTTGCTCCCGACACCTGCCAAATTCCATTACGTCTTTAGCCTCCGTGATCTCTCGAGAATCTGGCAGGGGATGGTCGGAACATTGTCGAACGTCATCGAATCTGAAAGTGTCCTTGTTATCTTATGGAAGAACGAATGCACGCGAGTTTTCGCCGACAGGTTCACGCTTATATCGGACAAAGATTGGTTCGACTCCACACTTCTGAAAACGATCGAAGACGAACTTGGACCGAACTATCGTAAAATGGCTTTGCAGAACCCGCCGTTTGTCGACTTTATGAGGGACGCGCCTGAGCCGACCGGTGAAGAAGGCGAAGACACCGACATGGAGTTGCCGAAAGTTTACGAGCCCGTTTGGAATATCGCCGAACTTGAAGAAAGACTCGATATGTTTTTGTCGCAGTTCAACGAAATGGTTCGTGGTGCTGGGATGGATCTCGTGTTTTTTCCAGATGCCATGCTTCATCTTGTGAAAGTAAGATACATTCATTTCCACTGATAATCATTCAGTTTTAGATTTCGAGAGTGATTCGCCATCCTCGTGGTAATGTAATGCTAGTCGGAGTTGGCGGATCTGGAAGCAGTCTCTTACAAAACTCGCTTCATTCATCGCAGGCTATAAAACATTCCAAATCGCCATCTCCCGCTCCTACAACGTCGCTAACTTCATGGAAGATCTCAAATTCCTTTACAGATCGTGCGGCGTCCAAGGGAAAGGGACGACGTTCATCTTCACCGATTTAGACATCAAAGAAGAAATATTTTTAGAATACCTAAATAACATCTTATCCTCAGGTGTGATATCGAACTTGTTCACTAGAGACGAACAGCAGGAAATCATTTCGGAATTGACACCGATAATGAGACGTGAAAACCCAAAAAGAACCTTAAATAATGAACTGGTTATGGAATACTTTATTCAAAGGACTTGTCAGAATCTCCACGTCGTTTTCTGTTTCTCACCTGTCGGAGAGAAATTTAGATACAGAGCGATGCGTTTCCCAGCTTTGATTTCAGGATGTACGCTGATTGGTTCCAGCCGTGGCCTAGAGATGCTTTGGTCGCAGTAGCGAAACATTTTCTGACCGATTTCAGCATCGAATGCGAGCCTCAAGTGAAGATCGATTTAGTCGACGCATTGGGCTATATACAAGATATCGTGACCAACATGTCGACGGAATACTTTCAACGTTTTCGCCGCGCTACGCATGTGACGCCGAAATCGTATTTAAACTTTATCGCTGGCTACAAGAAGATTTACGTCGAGAAGCAAAAGGAGTTGGGGGAAGGTGCTTTGAGGATGGACACCGGCTTAATGAAACTTGAAGAAGCTTCCGTTTGCGTCGGAATTTTAAAAACTGAACTTGCAGAAATGGAAGAAGAGTTGGCAGTAGCTTCTAAAAAAGCTGAAGACGTTTTGGTCGAAGTGACTGAAAGAGCGCGTCAAGCGGAGACTGTCAAAAATCAGGTTTCTTGATAAATTTGAATGCTTCTTAATGTTTTTCTTAGGTTATGAAAGTCAAAGAAAAAGCAGAAGCGTTGGTTGCAGTTATAGCCAAAGAGAAAGCAATGGCTGAAAGAAAGCTGGAAGCAGCCAAACCTGCTTTAGAAGAAGCAGAAGCTGCTTTAAATACAATAAAACCAGCTCATATCGGTAATATTTTAATTTTACAAATTCTGTTCTAAAAACGTTTTTATAGCAACTGTCCGAAAGTTAGGACGGCCACCGCATCTGATCATGCGAATCATGGACTGCGTTTTGATATTTTTCCACCGAAAACTGCATCCAGTGATAGCCGACAGCGCAGCACCGTGCCCAAAACCTTCTTGGGCCGAATCGCTCAAAGTATGATCAATTTGATTGAAAGGATGATTTTTTAAATCATAAACTTTTAGATGATGGCGAGTACGACGTTTTTGCTGCAACTGCAGAACTATCCGAAAGATTCGATATCGAACGAAATGATGATTTACTTCAGCCTTATTTTAATATGGAAGACTACAACATGGAGACTGCTAAAAGGGTCTGCGGTGATGTCGCAGGATTGCTTTCATGGACGAAAGCGATGGCGTTCTTCCATAGCGTCAACAAAGAAGTTTTGCCGTTAAAGGCGAATTTGGCTTTACAAGAAGCTCGACTTAAATTGGCGATGGATGATCTGGCTGCTGCCGAAGAAGAACTGGCAGCTCGTGAAAAAGCACTCAACGATGTCAAAGCACAATACGACGGTGCGTTGGCGAAAAGCAAAGGTTGACCGACGCCGCTAACAACTGCTTGCGCAAAATGACTGCAGCGACAGCACTCATTAATGGTCTTGGAGGTGAAAAAATACGATGGACTTGTCAAAGTAAAGAGTTCAAAGCTCAATTAGGAAGGCAAGTTTTTTTTGTCACCATTCTTCTAACAAAGTATTATTTTAGACTGGTCGGAGATGTCCTTCTCGCCACTGCCTTCCTATCGTACTGCGGTCCGTACAATCACAGTACCGAGCCAATCTAGTTGCAAAGTGGACTGAAATTTTAGAATCTCATCACATACCTTTTACTACCGGTCTAAACATTATCAACATGCTTCTGGAATCTTCGACAGTAAGTTGCTGCATATGACGAAATATTGAAGCTCTCTGCTTTTAGGTTTCAGAATGGACACTTCAGGGCCTTCCCAATGATGAGCTGTCTGTCCAGAATGCTTTGATCGTCACCAAATCAAGTTCGTATCCACTTCTGATCGATCCCCAAACTCAAGCAAAGATGTGGATAAAAAACAAGGAGTCGACTAACGAATTACAAGTGCGATATAAAAAACTTTAAGCAGTAAAAAAACAAGATTTGTAGATAACTTCGCTGAATCATAAATACTTCAGGACTCATTTGGAAGACTGTCTTTCTCTAGGGAGGCCACTTTTGATAGAAGATGTAGATGAAGAGCTTGACCCAGTCATCGATAACGTTCTAGAGAAGAACTTCATTAAATCGGGTTCGATGGAAAAAGTGGTGGTGGGCGACAAAGAAACCGACGTTATGCCCGGATTCATGCTATACATCACCACCAAACTCCCAAACCCTGCGTACTCTCCCGAAATCAGCGCCAAAACTTCCATAATCGATTTCACAGTTACAATGCAGGGATTGGAAGATCAGCTTTTAGGTTTGTTTTCAGTTAGTAGTTGGTACACTGATTGGAAATGTAGGAAGAGTTATTTTGATGGAGAAGTCTGAGCTTGAAGGCGAACGTGTGCATTATTCGAATCGGTGATTAAGAACCAAAGACGGATGAAAGAGCTCGAAAGCAATCTTTTACACAGATTGACATCTTCCAAGGTTTGTTCTGTTGAGGGAAAGGTTCTTAATTCTTGTAGGGTTCTTTGGTTGACGATGAAGCGCTTATCGATGTGCTTCAAGTGACTAAAGCAACTTCGGAAGAAGTCAACGCCAAATTGGTCGTTTCTGAAGAAACAGAGCAGAAGATAACCATCGCTAGAGAAGAATTCAGAGCAGTAGCAGCACGGGGTCAATTTTGTATTTCTTAATTGTAGAAATGAGCTATGTCAACATCATGTATCAGAACTCTTTGAAGCAATTTCTAACGATTTTCGACTCTTCTATAACAAAGTATATAATATAATTTCTGAACAACTGAAGACTTTCTTTAGGTCGCCGAAGAGTAAAGACACATTAGAAAGGATTGATAATATACTGAGCTATTTGACGTATCAAGTTTGGATATACACGCAGCGAAGTTTGTACGAGAGGCATAAGCCTTTATTTACGTTGATGTTGGGGATGAAAATCGACTGCCACGAAAAGAAAATCACGCATGATGAATTTTTAGCGTTTATAAAAGGCGGAGCGTCGTTAGACTTAAATGCAGTCACTCCGAAGCCGTTTCGTTGGATTTTGGATATCACTTGGCTGAACCTGGTCGAAATCAGTAAACTAGACGCTTTTGGAGAGGTCCTTCGAGAATCAAACAAAACGAAAAAGAATGGAGGACTTGGTACGAAAAAGAGAAGCCTGAAGAATGCGATATTCCTAGCGGATATCAAAAATCTTTGGATGTCTTCAGAAAATTGCTGCTTATACGATCTTGGAGTCCAGATCGGACCCTATCTCAAGCTAGAAAATATATTATTGGTAATTTATGTACATAAGATACACTGATTGTTTCTTTAGACTCATTGGGCCTGAGTATGGTGAAGCAGCGATTCTTGATTTGGAGTCTACATGGTTAGAATCTGAGCCACGGACTCCTCTGATTTGTATACTCTCCATCGGTTCAGATCCATCGCCGCAAATTTCAGCATTAGCAAAAGCCAATGATATAGGTTTTTCAAAATGCTCGTTTAAACTGCTGTTTTTAAACTCTTTATAGCTCTCCGGGCGGTTTCGATGGGACAAGGGCAGGAGATAACTGCACGTCAGCTTATGAATGATGCGATGAACAACGGAGGTTGGGTTCTTCTACAGAATATACATCTTTCACTTCCATTCTGTGCGGAAGTAATGGACTTTTTAGCAGACGCAGACACCATAGATCAGTCTTTTAGAATATGGCTGACTACCGAAGTTCATGCCCAGTTTCCAATCGGCTTACTTCAGGTAAAGCTCTTAATTTAGATTGGTGATATCATTTCGGTTTTAGATGGCCATTAAATTTACAATGAACCACCCCAAGGTATACGAGCGAGTATGAAAAGGACGTATCAAAATATAACTCAAGTAGGTATTTGGAGCAGCATGGCAACAACTGAGTCTTAAGCATTTTGAAGGTTCTCTGTGCTAAAATATTTCATTTTATTTAAAGGACTTTTTGGACTATTCTTCTCAATCGCAATGGCCTCCGCTGCTCTACGCAGTTGCGTTTTTGCACACGATCGTCAAGAAAGGCGTAAATTCGGTCCACTCGGATGGAACGTTCCTTACGAGTTCAACCAAGCAGATTTCGCAGCGTGCGTTCAGTTTATACAAAATCATCTGGACGATATGGATCCGAAAAAAGGTATTTCGTGGGCGACCGTCTGCTACATGCTCGGCGAAGTCCAGTACGGAGGACGGGTCACCGACGATTTCGACAAACGACTTCTGACCACTTTCACTCAAGTTTGGTTCTGCGACGTTCTCCTACGTCCAGGCTTCGAATTCTATCGCGGCTACAAAGTCCCCATTACGAGAAACATTCAAGGTTATGTCGATTACATCAACAGTCTCCCACCGACCGACACGCCTGAAGTTTTCGGTCTACATCCCAACGCCGACATCACGTAATTTATATTTTTTAATTTTATTTTTCCCAATTAAACTTTACAGCTATCAAATAACACGGCGAACGGTATTTTGGATACAATTTTAAACGTGCAGCCCAAAGAAGGAGGAAGCGGAGGTGGCGAATCCAGAGAAAGCGTTGTTTACCGACTGGCCAATGATATGCTTGAAAAATTACCAAAAGCCTACAACAGTTTCGAGGTTAGATGAAGAACGATTTTTTTATAACTCTTTCGTTTTTCAGGTGAAAGATGCTTTGCAGAGGATGGGAGCTTTACTCCCTATGAATATTTTCTTGAGGCAAGAAGTTGATAGGATACAAAAAGTAATAAAGACAGTAAGAAACACTTTGATCGACGTGAAACTTGCGATCGATGGTACTATCGTGATGTCGCAGAGTCTACGACAGGCTTTAGACGCTATGTATGACGCTAGAATACCGAATACGTGGCAAAAGGTACATAAGCATTTCTTAAGGTAGCTTCTTCTTTTTGCGGAGAGACCATCATGGAGCTTAAATTTGTATTGTTTTAGTGTTCTTGGGAGTCCGCTACTCTCGGGTTTTGGTATACTGAGTTACTTGAGAGAGAAGCTCAGTTTAAACGCTGGTTACAAAACGGACGTCCAATGTTTTCTGGATGACAGGTTCTTTAACCCGCAAGGCTTTCTGACTGCGATGAGACAAGAAGTGACACGAGGGCACAAGGGATGGGCTTTGGATTCCGTAGTACTTCAAAACCTAATCACCCGCCATAACAAAGAAGAATCACAGATACGCCACCTGAAGGCGTTTATGTTTCCGGTTTATTTTTAGAAGGCGCCAGTTTGGATAGAAGGACCGGAAAATTAATCGAAAGCAAGCCCAAAGTTCTATATGAGCAAATGCCCGTGATTTACATCTATGCTATAAACACAACAGCAGGAAAAGACCCTAAGCTTTACGAATGTCCGATTTATAGAAAGCCACAGCGTACAGATCAGAAATACGTTGGTTCTATCGACTTTGAAACTGATAACAATCCACGACATTGGACTCTTAGAGGTGTCGCCTTACTTTGCGATATCAAATAAACTACAGGCAACACTTTCCAATACCTTCTTTTATTTTTACAACACAATCTTCTTTTTTACAACACAATACCAAACTAAAACAAACAAAAAGAATTCACAAAAAGAATTTGTTTATCACAATCAAAGTTATTTTAAAGCCTTATTAGTAAATATGTATAATTGTAAAAGAAAAAAAAATAATAAAAAATTAACTCATTTAAAATTATTTACAAAAATGGCAGTTGAAAAAAATGGGGAGGGTTTATACATTTTATGAAACACAATAGGGGCAGCATTTTTTTGGTGATGTCTCGATTCGGCTACAGTTTAATTTGGGACATTCTTTTCGCATACACGAAACTTGTTTTCCCTGAAAAAAAGAAAATTATGAGATTTTAGGTTAAAGAAAGTACATACCTCGCATTCACACATAACGCATGGAGATTTTGTCCACGTTTCTCCATCTCTCCTCGGCCTCCCTTTATGATCTTTACATCCATCTTTTTCCAAACTTCTCAATTTCCTTTTCAAGTTTTTGACCGTCTTTTGAAGCTCCTCGACCAAATTCTCAAGACCTCCAACACGATTTTCCATATCTGGATGACTCGAACTCTTTTCACAGTCTTAAAAAATGGGGATATAATGTTGCCTTTTTTAAGGTTATACAAGACTAACCTTCACATTCGTACCAAAATCTTAAATCTATACTAGGAACATCTTCACAGCCGATTATATTGGGCTCTTGGATATTTGGTATTAAAAAGACATTTGGTGTCACACGTGTTATGTTATCGCCATTATCGCATAATATTCGCCCTAAAGAACTCTGCTTTATTTGAGGCAGTTGCGAAGATTTGAACGTTGAAGGGTTTTCATACCAAAATCTAAAAAATATGTATATAAAATAGGGAAAGAAGTTTTTCTTACCGATCTCCATCTCTAATGCGTCTAAATTGTTCTATTAAAGACATCTGAATGTTGGACCAACACGAGCACCGTCGATCTGGTCTTCAAGTATGCCTCCAACAAAAATATCGATGTTTCCTAGAAATACATATGTTAGTGTTATTTACGATGGAGACTATAATACCAGGATGACCGTAAAGTTTTTCTAATTTAGATCGAACTTCAGGGTCGCTGATTTCGTTCTTTAGGTCATCGAAAGTTTCTGCGCTGGAAAGGTTGCAAAATTTTCTGTATTCGTTGTAAAATGGTATTCCGTGATCGCGGGATCGTTGGACATTCATGGATGCGAGGTCTAAAGCGACTGCATGGAAAGAAGTAAAAAGTTGTTCAGTAAGTTCAGAGTTAAGATTTTGTTTCGGCATCTTTCTTTTAGAAGGAGAATGAACATCCCTCGCATTAACGCATCAATACCGCCTTCATCAACAATTCGCCATGGAGCGAAAAATGCTTTTCCTAAAGGCAAGTCACCTTGAGGTATCTTTTCAAAATTTTCATCCAACCGTGTTAAAACAGGGTTGATTAATGTGTGACCGAAACGTAAGGCAGCGGTGGCAAATTCGTTTGATATCCCTGGATCTATACTTGGGTTGTAGCCTTGATATGGGCCTAAAATTTTCATTCCTTTCGGGCCTAGAATATGAGGAAGCCAATGATGATATGTTATATGTTGCATTTCGGCTCCGACAATCTTTCTAGCTTCATTGAATAAAATTTCTCCTGTCCAGTGAGGATTGATTTCTTTTAACTCGCTGGCGATTCTATTGTGCTCACGAAGCCAAATTGTGTGCATGGCAATAAGGCTGACTTGTTCGTTAACACGAATATCTCCAGCAAGGAAGCATTTGAGGTCACTTTCAGTCGGATCACGCCTGCAATCGACTTCATTATCACCAGCTTGCGGCAAAAGACCTTTATCGTTATTTGGATTAATCCCGACGCGGAGTAGACCTTCATCTCGAGTGTAATCCCTTAGGAGGATACTGCGATTCATATGGAAGCCATAAACTTGAGATCCATCTATGAATGCTGTCAGTTGATTTATTTGCTCACGTGGTTGAATTTTGGAAAAAAAGACAGAAGTGACTCCTGAACCACAAATGGCACTTGAACGAATAAAGTCCATGCAACGTCTCTTTTTTGGCCTTGGGTCATCTAATGACATCTGAAATCAGAAGGTAAGTAACAGACATACAACCTAAGTATTTATACCTCCATTGGAAAACATGGCGGAGAGTAGCTGCAGCTTTTTTTACAGTTGACACCATCCCAGCTTTCGCAGTCGTTGAGGGTATCGCATGGTCTAAATCGTGGTCAAGAAACTGTCCCCATTGCATAACCATATGAGAAATTTCTTCATCTTGCGTTATATTTTCGGTTTTGATTAACTCAAGAGAGACTTGGCGGGCGAACGGTAACGTGAAACCATTGTATTTACGCTCTTTGTTCCAACCAACTGGCTGGCTGAAGCCGTTCTCATAGATCGGCTTGAGTATACGACGGAATCCAACATGCGAAGCCCCCCAATATGGATGAGCCAAGTTATTACAGGTACCGTCAAGAGTTCTGTATTTGTTGTGAAAGCACATGTCTGAACAGTTTGCAGTCTGATGTTCCATACATCCGGAGAGTCTCGCTATCAGTAAAAGCTGGTCTGACGATAAAATATCATCGTAGGAAAAATCTACAACAAGTATTTTAAAGAAAAAGAAATTACGGTTATCCTAGACTAACCTTCTGATCCATTATAACGAATTCCATTTGTAATATGCTTCCTGATATTTAGTAGAGCATTTTCATACACATCAGCAGCTCTCACAAGCGCTCTTGTTTCTGAATCTGGATATCTGAAACAAAAAGGCAATATAAAAAAGGAAGAAAAAAGCTTCTTTGCTTGCTAGAACTAAATAAATTGCTTCAATAAATAAAAATAAAAAATACCTAAAAAGTTTCATTAGGTCATAAGGTGTTTTGGTGCTATTGCCTGAAAAAATATCAGTGATAGTTGAGGTGATAGCTCGATCTACAGAGGCTTCTGCTTCATGTACAGCATTTGTTATTGTATAATCATTGACGCCTGAAAAATATGTATGAATCAATTCAGCAGTTTATTAACACTCTTACTTTCAGTCAAAGATAAAGATGCACTAACACTTTTTTCACCGTGAAGATTTGAAGCTTTGCAAACATAAATTCCACTGTCGTCTTCCCCTAAATTGTATATTCGTAGATTTCCACTTGGATGGACTCTAAAATTTCGTTTATGAAAAAAGAAAGAAAAAGACATTAACGTACTTGTGTTTGTCACCATTTGGTATAACATGGCCATTTTTATACCAGGTGATTTTCGGCTGCGGGTCGCCTTGTGCGCGACATGGCATTTCTACGGAAGTACCGATGGAGGCGACAAGAGGATATGGAGATTCGATGAAGTTTGGCGGACGAGGGCCGTCTGGTCTGACTCGAAGTTCACCGTTTGACTCGGCATTTCCGTGACGACTTTGCGCTAAACATGTGTACAGCCCACTATCGCTTTCTTCAGCTTTTTCTATCACCACGATATGATCTGAAATATTTGTTGAGTATTTTCATTTTACTTATATTAAAATTTACTTTCTTCTTTTAATTTAATACGATGGGTAGGCTGAACGGTGTTGCCGTCTTTGTACCAGGTGATGACTGGTGTCGGAAAACCGTAAGCGACACATCTGAACTCGACATCTGTACCGCTTTTAACCCATTGGCTTTGTGGAGGAGTTGTGATACGTGGAGGAGCTAAAATTCAACAATATAAAACTCAATTTATAAATCATTTTACCATTAACAACAAGCTCTGCAGATGTTGATATTCTCCCTGCTGGGCTGTCAACGTTACACCGGTAAATCGCTGAATCTTCTATGGTGACTGCATTAATCGTCAAGGTGCCTTCGGGAGACATTTTCGCTTTTGCAAAGACATCGGAAGGTCATCTTTAGTCCAAGTTATAAACGGAACTTGGTCTCCTTTGACTGAACATTCCAGCTGAACTGTATCACCCTCTTTGGCTACTTGATCGATTGGCCTTCGAAAAAATTCAGGTTTCACTGTAAATCAAATGATAAGCTATTCTTAAAATTGAGGGATTCTTACACAGTTTTTTTTCCGATGCATAGTTGCTCCTTCGGATTTCATGATACCATAAGGCGAATGCGCCATACATTCATAGACTCCTAAGTCATCTGAAGATGCTGAAGAGACGATGAGGGTTCCGTCGTCTTTTATTTGATATTTGGGGTTGGAAACGTCGATTTCGTTGGCGTTAAGCATCCATGTGACTTTGGGCTGTGGGTCACCATCGACTCGGCATGTGAATGATGCATTCGAACCAAAGTTGACTTCCACGTCATGAGGACCTTCCACTATTCTTGGCTCATCTGAAAAATGAAGGTTTTTACTGTCAACTAGTCTATCGCTGTAGAATTTATTTGTTGAAGGCTTTAACAGTTCTTTATGAGGAATCCAACGATTATTTCTTCAGTTTTTTAAATCGTCGTCAATGGAAATGACGTGAATTTTAAACCGGTGACAGAATAGCCTTCGGGCACCATCATTTGAATAAGACATCGTGAAACGGGAACAATTTGAATAAAGTTTCCCTCTCGAAACTTCCCGGACGAAACCCCGGGGACTAGGAATTGGATTAAAAAGTTGAAAAACTTACTGCAGTTAAGTTCGTTGGGCATTTCGGAAATTTTAAGGCCCCTCATGTTTTCGGGGGACTGGCACAAGGCGGCAACTTGAGTTTTTTTCATTGTTTGAAGCATCTTTTTGAACCAGAGGATACCGCAGTCGCAGACTAACGCATTCCCGTCGAGACGTCTAAAAAAAAATTCTTTAAGCAAGTTAAAAAACGGAAAAAAATCGATTCAAAATAACCTTCCTGAAAATCATGCTATCATCGATCGAAAAATGGCGGACAGTGCATGCTATGATTAGGAAGGTAATAACCGTAGTTTTTATGTACTCACAGCCTTTCGATTTCTTTTAAATTGTTGAATGCTCCATGGTAAATATGCTGTATACGATTTTCTTGTAAAAATCTAAAATAAAAAAATTAATTTTGAACAACTTTAACGTCTGAACTTACAGCCTGATCAATTTTGGTAAGTTGTCGAACAAATGTGGATGTAAATTTTCGATTTTGTTGAAATGTAAGTAGCTAAAATTGAAAATGTAAGTGAAATGCGATTTTGATGTAGGTACATATGAGGCGCTCCGGGTACGAAGGGCGAACTCAACATGGACAAATTTTTTTTTTCATTTTCAGATTCTAGACCTCTTGGTGAATACACCCATAATTTTTACGTTGAGTTCGCCCTTTTTTCCCCTTTTTAAAAACCGATATGCGCAAAGCTCTAACTATATCCGAGCGGGTACGAAGGGCGAACTCCACATCCTAGTCCACAACCCCCACTCCTTTTCCCATTCCAGGGCATGACTTTTCTGTTGAGTTCGCCCGTAACATAAAACTTTAAAATGCGAATATGGAAACTACGTTTTGTTGAGTTCGCCCTTCGTACCCGGAGCGCCTCATATTAGGTTTTAATCATTTTTAAAATAAAATATCTCGGAAACCTAGACTTTCGAACTAAAATCATACTTTTGCAATGAACTACTGTTGCAATACTTACAGTTGTTCAAGTTTAGGCATGCCGTCGAAAGCTCGCTCATGGATATTTTGAATTTTTTTTTATACAAGTACCTTAAAAAGAAGTTTAAAATAAGAAGCCATAAATCAAGTAGAGACTCACAAATGACGTAGCTCGGTTAAACCATTAAAAGCGCCTTCATCTAAAGAGGTGATGAGGTTGTCATTTAGAAGTCTGAAAAAGAAGAAACAAAGGGGATTAATAATGAAAAAATCTTCATTCAAAATACGCTCAGATTATTATCTCAGCAGCCACCGCAAAAATGAAAATTCTGAGAAATGAAGGAAAGGATATAAAAGGAGGTTTTAATTAAAAAGAGTGTCTTATTATTATAATTTTTTTTTTGTAAATTAGGTTTTGAAGTGGGGAAAAAACTGCCTTTGAAGTCTCAAAAAAGAGAGATTTTTTTCCACTTTTAAACCGCGATAATTTTATGCAGGTTGCATTGGACTGGATCACCCACGGAATTCTTTCTCTAGGATTGTCGCATAAAAATGTACTAGTTAGAAGAGCGCCCAACCTAAACTTTATTAAAGAGAAGGAACAATATAGGAGGGGAAGTATTAAGGGGGGGGGGGGCTAAGCTGGAGGCCCCTAAGGCTTGACGCTCCTTTACACTTCCCCCTCCTATATAGGGGAAGTATTAAGGAGTGGGGGAACACTTTGAACGAAAGGTTGAGCCAGATTTCGACCGAAGCCTGGGAAATACTTCCCCCTCCTATATTAGGGGGAAGTATAAAGGAGTGGGGGAACACTTTGAACGAAAGCTTGAGACAGATTTCGACCGAAGTTTGGGAAATACTTCCCCTCCAATATTAGGGAGAAGTATTAAGGAGGGGAAACAATGTGAACGAAAGCTTGAGCTAGATTTCGACCGAATCTGGGAATACTTCCCCTCCTATATTAGGGGGAAGTAAAGAAGGGGGGGACACTTCGAGCCAGATTTCGACCGAAATCTGGGAATGATTCCCCTCATATTAGGGGGAAGTATAAAAAAAGGGGGGGGGACACTTTGAGCCAGAATTCGACCGAAGTCTGGGAAATACTTCCCCCTGCTATGCACTTCCCTCCTATGTATGTCCTAAGAATACTTTCCCAGACTTCGGTCGAAATCTGCCTCAACCTTTCGTTCGAAGTGTTCCCCCTCCTGAATACTTCCCACTAATATAGGGTGGGAAGTATTTCCCCCCCATTATTAAAGAATTCGGAGGGGAATTATTAAGGAGGGGGGCATTTTGAACGAAAGCTTGACCCAGATTTCGATCAAAGTCTGGGAAATACTTCCCCCAATATTAGGGGAAGTATTAAGGAGGGGGAGGAGGGCACTTTGAACGAAAGCTTGAGCCAGATTTCGACCAGCCTGGGAAATACTTCCCCTCCTTTTTAGGGGGAAGTATTAATAATTGTGTGATGTAATTTTATTCTCTGATGCTGATAATATATTTAGAACATATGTCTGTGGTTCCCCATACTTCCCCCCTAATAAGGAGAGGGGTACTTTGAACGAAAACTTGAGCCAGATTTCGACCGAAGTCTGGAAATACTTCCCCCTCCTATATTAGGGGGAAGTATTAAGGAGGGGGGACACGTTGAACGAAAGCTTGAGCCAGATTTCGACCGAAGTCTGGAAATACTCCCCCCTCCTATATTAGGGGGAAGTATTAAGGAGGGGGGAACACGTTGAACGAAAGCTTGAGCCAGATTTTGACCGAAGTGTGTGTAATACTTCCCCATCCTATATTAGGGGGAAGTATTAAGGAGGAGGAACACTTTGAACGAAAGCTAGAGCCAGATTTTGACCAAGTCCGGGAAATACTCCCCCTCCCCCCTTAATTAGGGGAAGTATAAAGGAGTGGGGGAACACTTTAAACGAAAGCTTGAGCCAGATTTCGACCGAAGTCTGGGAAATACTCCCCCCCTTTATACTTCCCCTCCTGTACTGTTCCATCTCTTTACGAAAGTTCTCGTAGCCAGCTCAACTTTATTACTTTGATAGGGGCTTAAAAAGGCTTTTTTTTGTTAATTTTCTTTAGGTAAAAGGTGTGAAAAATGAAAGACGTAATTGAACGAATTCCCTTTTGTCTTGCGCAGAGGTCCCTCAAAAGGAAAGGGTTGGAGTTCTAAAGAATTTCAACCCTTTTGATCCACAAATATTTATAAAAAATAATAAAAAAATATATACAATGAAAACTTCATCAAAACGAACGAGAGCAAAAAGAGGTTTCTATAAGGAACCATCCACTGAGAATAATGCGGCCATTCATATTACTCATTTAGGATAAAAAAAAAATTCTAAAAAACGCCACGAATGGGATCTAAAGTTTAAAAAAAATATACAAGACGAGCAAAAAAGCAGAAGATTTTTTGGTACCTCAAAATTTTTACTTACAGCGTAGTCAGATGTTTAAGATGGCTGAAAATTCCTGGTTTTATCGTCTTGATTTTGTTGAATCGGAGATCCCTGAAAAAAAAAATAAAATAAATAAAATACCTAACAAAGTATACTAATAAAAATGCCCGCATTGCTATGGCCGTAATAAAACCCCCCTAATATACAATTATTCAATAATTCATAATTACTCCTACTAGATGGCATTAGCGTTACGATTACGTCATTTCTATTTTTTTAGAGATTTCAAGGTCATTTTTCACACCGCCTTTGCTTCAGTTTGTTCAAAAATTGTTTTCAAAAAGATAAAAATTCATAAAAAAATGTTTTGCATAATAATTAAAAATTTGTATGAAAAAAAATTGCGATTTTAAAATTTTACACCCCTGAAGGTATTAAAGGTAATTAGGCTTCTCGATATTCCTTGAAAAATACCACGTTTCGAGACACTTTGGAGCCCATTAATTAAACCCTCCCGTCACATCCTCTGAATAAATTAAAGTGGTCGACCAAAACCAGATTTTTCCTCCTTTTTTTACGGTAATGCTTACAAAAAATTGACCTTTTAAAAACCTTTTTTTTTACCTCTAAAAAAATGTTTTGTACGTAAACACGTGGATCTGACAGATGTCCGAAGGCTATTATTATTATTTCGACGAGATCCTTTTCGTTATTAACAAAAAAAGGGGGCATTAATTTATGTACATGTTATATACGAAAAAATAAAGGCTGTCAAATCAAGACTTGATGAAACCTTCTTGTTCACAATTTCAAATGAGCAGTTTCCATTTTTAGAGGACGAATAAAATTATTTTAATTTTTTAGAAACTCGATTTTATGTTTTAAAAAAGGTTTTTTACCTAAATAACATTCTTAAATCACGAGGATAAATTATTTTCATCCATATTCCAACTCCTCCTTTTTAGGATTTTATTGCTCCCGTTTTTTTAAAGCGACCGCCATTTTTTTAGCCTCGGGGTGGGCCTTTTAGGGTTTTAAACGTGACTGAGGGAGTATTAAGATAATTGGTAATTTGAAGACTGGTAGGGATTGCAATAGCCTTAAAAGCCTCCTTTGTAGCCGAAAATGACAAGGCGCAAACTAATTTCGCCCTTTTGTCTCCCCCGTTCACGTTTCCCTTCTATTCGAAGAGACAAATTCAATTCATATAGTCAGCTCGCTAAAGTTTATCTTGTATTTTAGTGTTTATCAAAGGGAAATCAAGGGGATTTATCAATAATATTAACAAATTTACTGTTCCACGTTAGTTCATTTGCTATAGAGTTTGGGCAGCGAACAATTTTTATCAGATTTAATCGAATATCTCGATAACTCTGCCCGATTTAGCGAAAAATATGGATAAAAAAGAAAAAAAAATTTTTTTCAACAAATATTTAACCCAACGGTTTCGGAGTCAAGAATCGTAAGGAAATCGATCACTGATGCCCGAATGAAATTTGCGACGGACGGCCGGCCGGCACCATAGACAACCTCATGATCGGTGAAGATCACTAATCAGTTTTCCTTTACGGGGTTTGGAATTGGAAAGCTGGAGGGTATCACATTAACAGTCTTTGAAGAAGTTAAAAAACTTGTTCTTATGACATTTTAGACATATAAGCTTTGTTCCAACCGCAGTTTGAAACTGGAGAATGCGCAGAAGGATTTTCACGTCAGATTTGACGGACAAGCGATTTGAGCGACGTTAGATCTGACGTCTAAGTTCTGCGCATGCTCCAGAAGTTTCAAACCAGTTTCAAACTGCGGTTGGAACAAAGCTAATATTAACAAATAACTCAAAACCTACTTTTAACGAGATACAAAATTATTTTTCCAGCTATCGATTTCGGGAAAATTTTGGGACAGTTTGAAATACAGGGATTGTTTTTTAACTTCCTTAAAGAAGTTATTGTGATACCCTCCAAACCAGACCCCGGAGGGTCAATTCGAATATTGATCTTTACCGATCTCAACTTTGTCTGTGGTGCCGGCCGGCCGTCCGGCAGTACATTTTTCCGAAACACTTGGCCACAGTTTTGAACCGCTATCGCTATTTTTCCTTCAAAAAATAATAATTAATTTCAAGTTTTTGCTAAAATGTCACTCAAAAAAAGCATTAATATAGTTTGCGCTAAATCTCATACTTTTCGAGATATTTGCTAAACACTGATAAAACCCGGTTTTTATTTAATTTTAATAAATATTTCTCAGAAAACGAAAAAAAAAGTATTAGTCTGGAGCTGGCCCCGATGGGAACTTCCTTAAAGAGAAGGAACAATATAGGAGTGGCAAGTAATAAGGAGGGGAAGTATAACAGTGGGGGAAGTAGAAAGGAGGGGAAGTATAACGGAGGGGGAAGTATAAAGAGGGGAAGTGTAACGGAGGGGGAAGTTTTTTTCCAAAAAGTTTTATATTCAAACATTTCTAAGTTTTTTTCTTTGAAAAATTTTCTAATTTTTTTTTTCGAAAATTTGTTAATTATCAAGGTAGAAATAATGGGCTCTTTGGCCTAGGGATGTGCTCCTTGTAACGGGTGGAAGTATCAAATTTCTCCCTACAAAAGTACCTACTGGTTTGAAGAGCTTCCAACGAAAACTTCCGTAAAGAGAAGTAACAATATAGGAGGGGGGAAGTATAACGGAGGGGACGTACAACGGAGGTAAAGTATATGGGAGGGGAAGTATAAGGGATCGAAAGTATAACGGAGGGGATGTATAAGGAAGGGAAAGTATAAAGGAAGGGGAAGTATAAGGGAGAGGAAGTATAACGGAGGGGGAAGTTTTTTTTGAAAAATTTTCCAAGTTTTCTTTTTTTTTTCGAAAATTTTTAAAAGTTTTTTCAAGAAATTTTCTAAGTTTTTTTTTTGAAAAATTTTCCGTTTTTTTTTCGAAAAATTTTCAAAGTTTTTTTTAAATGTTCGAAGTTTTTTTATTGAAAAAATTTCTAATTTTTTTTCGAAAATTTTTAATTATCAAGGAAGAAATAATGGGCTCTTTGGCCTAGGGATGTGCCTCTCGTAATGGGTAGAAGTATGAAATTTCTCCCTACTATAAAATAATAATTAAAAAGTGGCAATTTTTTTTACACCAACAATTGTAAAAGATAAGGAGTCTTTGGTGAAAATTTGGTGAAAATCGGATTAACGGTTCGGCAGCAGCGAATTTTTTAAAATTTCAAACAGACAAAAGTCAAATCAAATCTCCGCCATTTTTCGAAATTCAAAAATCGCCCTCGTTACATTTTTGTTCCCCAACTAAGGAAGATTTTGTGGTTTGGTGAAAATCGGATCAAAACTGTGGCCGTGAAGTGTTCCGGAAATATACTACGGCCGGCCGGCACCACAGACAAAGTTGAGATCGGTAAAGATCATTTTATTTGACACTCCAGGGTCTTCCAGACCCTTCCCCAAAAACCCAACGTGGAGGGTATCACAATAACTACTTTAAGTTAAAAATCCCTAAACGTTCCTATAATTTAGACTCTTCCGGTGTACCTTTTAATTTAGATTAGAGAAAAGGCTAAAAAGGAATTTAATTATCGGAAATCCATTAACGATTCGTAAAAAGGGAAAATCATCCCCCTCCGGAAAAGGGCAATAAAGGATGATTGGACGAGTAAAACATCTTGGAAACGTTGGCTTTTAAATTAACGGAATGCCCTCCGAGATCAAATAACCGAGAAAACGATCCGTCATTCGTTTAAAAGTATAATTAAATTACGAATCTACGTTATTGGAAAAATAGAAGGGAAGCGTTCATTAGGGGAAACACACGTTTCTTTTTTCAAAAGTTCTTAATTAACTTTTTACCTGGATGAAATTGAAAAATTTTAATGACAACTTTTTTTTACCCAAAGTGTTAATTAAATCATCAACGAATTGGTTCGCTAAGACTCAATTAGCTGATCCAAGTTTGGAAGGCCTTAACACCTCTATTGTCTCCTACGCTTAAACAATCACAAACTTACACCGCCTCCAGGAGCATAACTTTTGTTTAGACTTATTTCAGGAAAATTCTCCTCAATCTCAACTTTGTTTGTGGTTCCGGCCGGCCGGCCGTCAAACTTTACCGCCACAGTTTTCAACCGACTTTCACCAAATTTTTACACAAATTTCTTTAGCCGATGAACAAAAATGTAAAACGAGGGCGATTTTTAATTTCGAAAAAATGGCGGAGATATGACTGTTTGAATTTTTAAAAAGGTCAGATTTCACCAAATTTCACCAAATACTCCTTATATTTTTACGAGTTTTTGGTGTAAAAAAATTGCCACCTTTTAAAAAATTATTATTATTATTTTTTAATAGGGAGAAATTTCATATTTCCACCCATTACGAGAGGCACATCCTTAGGCCAAAGAGCCCATTATTTCTACTTTGACACTTTAAAAAATTTTCAAAAAACTTAAAAAATTATTGAGAAAAAAAAGCGCAAATTTAAAAAAAAAACCCGGAAAATTTTTCAAAAAAAACTTAAAAAATTTTTTGAAAAAACAAACTTGGAAAATTTTCCTTTATACTTTCCCTCCCTTATACATCCCCCTCCAATATACTTTCGTTCCCTTTACTTCCCCCTCCGTTATACTTCCCCTCCTATATTGTTACTTCTCTTTAAAGAAGTTTTCGTTGAAAGCTCTTCAAACCAGTACTTTATTTCAGATTCGTAATCTATGCAAAATTTCTAGTAGATTTCACTATTCACATGACCATTTTTGACAACTTTAAAAAATGTCAAATTTTAGCGTTTTTCGCTATTTGAAAAAAAGCCGATAGCGATGCAGAATGCGAAGATGCTTTAATATGTGATAATTGAAATCTTTGGACAAAAATAAGTGGAATAAAAAAAAATGAGTCTCTTTGGTCGATTTTAACAGATTTTTGCGCGAAAAACGTAATTTTTAACTTTTTTACATAAAACCATTTTTAACGCTCTCCCAGATGTATACCATGTATTTCCGGACACCCTGTAAATTCCCAATTGCTAAGTGCTAACTCAACGGCCTCATGTAAAACAAAAAATTTTCGATTTTATCCATAAATTATTCGAAAGGAGCAAAAATATTTCCGAAAAAATACCAGCACTCAACATTGGATTCTATTAATCCGGCGTAAATCCGAGGATTTAATGATCAATTTTACACGGGTCCGATTAGCCTTGGGGCACAATACCCACGTATAAATCAGGCAATTAAACAGCCATTGAATTTACGCCCAAATCTATTAATTAGTCCCAGACCCCCTCAAACACTGTTTGATCGACCCAAATATTAATTAACCCCGAAATAGTTTAAATCTTTTATTTAAACATTAACCACTAAACTATTAATTAAACTGGATATATCGAGTTAATTGCCTTCCTTGACTAATGATATTAGATACGCTAATAATCGCACTGACAGGAAATTGATGTTTATAACCTACTATATCGTTGAAAAAAGTTATTTTTAGTCTTTTAGAATAAGTTTTTATATTTTAAAGTCGACTTCCGCATATTTGTTATTCAACGGGTTGATGTCCAAAAGTCTATAAAACTCCGATAAGTCCAGAATACTTAAATAATAAACAGGGTTTTCTCACGGTTTTTTATCAATTTAAAACTAGGCAGTTTTTCATGCCAAAATGATGTTCGAACGATTTTGCAACTTTTGCCCCGAGAAGCCTAAATAACTAAAAATCCATTATGTTCCCCTTTTTGAAAACTAAATGGGAATTAAAGATTCCGTTTTACGGTTTTGATTAAATTTTAAGTGACGTCATACAAAGAGAATTTATATATTCAAGAAAAAGTCATTTTCGAGTTTTACGAGAGTGGGATTGGGTGAAATTATGTATTTACCGCGTGGATTTTATGAGTTTAGGGGGGATTTCGAAGACCACACGTGATGATGCTTCATCCATATTTAACGGAAGACCGAGCTTTTGTCTCTTCAATTTTGAATATTTTTTTAACTCTCGTAATAAAAAAAATCCTACGAATATAACTGAACGCAGAAATTTTTTTCAACTTTAGAATAGCCACTACAGGCTTTTTCAAGGGGGGCGGGAGGGGAAGGAACGGGCCCAGGCGGGGCTCTCGCCATATTTCCGAGGTGCCCTCGAAAACTCAAAGGACCTGCAAACAGCTAAAATCACTGTACACAATCCGGGGTATAAGGACGGAGATGAAACGATAAAACTTACATCCAAATTTTTATTTTTCCCAAATTTTCATTTAAAAAAATTAGGAATCTTTGAAGTCTCTAGTTGGATTGCGATCTTTTAACTTCCTTAAAGAAAGATGGCCGCAACCCCCAACAAACCAAAAAAACTTGCTTAAAGAAGTTATTGTGATACCCTCCACGTGGGTTTTTGGGGAGGGTCTTCCAGACCCAGAGAGTAAAATCGAATATTGATTCTTCTCCTCCTTTTGTACTTCCCCTCCGTTAAAATTCCCCTTTATACTTCCCACTCCATTATACTTACCCTCTTTAATACTTCCCACTCCATTATACTTCCCCTCTTTAATACTTCCCACTCCATTATACTTCCCATCTTTAATACTTCCCTTTCCCTTATACTTCCCCTCTTTAATACTTCCCCTATTTAATACTTCCCTTTCCCTTATACTTCCCCTATTTAATACTTTCCCCTCCCTTATAAATCCCCCTTTTAATACTTCCCCCGCCCTTATACTTTCCCTCTTTAATACTTCTCTTTCCCTTATACTTTCTTATTAATGCTTTCCTTATAATTGCCCTTATTAATACTTCGCCCATCTTTATACATCATTTTAATACTTCCCCTCTTTAATACTTCCCACTCCATTATACTTCCCCTATTTAATACTTTCCCCTCCCTTATACATTCCCCTTTTTAATACTTCCCTTTCCCTTATACTTCCCCTCTTTAATACTTCTCTTTCCCTTATACTTTCTTATTTAATGCTTTCCTTATAATTGCCCTTATTTATACTTCCCCCTTCCTTATACATCCATTTTTAATACTTCCCCCTCCCTTATACATCCCCTTTTTTATACTTCTCTTTCCCTTATACTTCTCCTCTTTAATACTTCTCTTTCCCTTATACTTCCCCTATTTAATACATTCCCTCTCATATACTTCCCCTTTTTAATACTTCCCCTCCTTTATACATCCCCTTTTTTATACTTTGCCCTCCCATATACATCCCCTTTTTAATACTTCCCTTTCCCTTATGCTTCCCCTATTTAATACTTCCCTTTCCCGTATGCTTCCCCTATTTAATGCTTTCCCCTTCCTTATACATCCCCTTTTTAATACTTCCCCCGCCCTTATACTTTCCCTCTTTAATACTTCTCTTTCCTTATACTTTCTTATTTAATGCTTTCCTTATAATTGCCCTTATTTATACTTCCCCTTCCTTATACATCCATTTTTAATACTTCCCCCTCTCATATACTTCCCCTTCTAATACTTCCCCTCCTTATACATCCCCTTTTTTATACTTTGCCCTCCCATATACATCCCCTTTTTAATACTTCCCTTTCCCCTATACATCCCCTTTTTAATACTTCCCTTTCCCTTATGCTTCCCCTATTTAATACTTTCCCCTTCCTTATACATCCCCTTTTTAATACTTCCCCGCCCTTTTACTTTCCCTCTTTAATACTTCTCTTTCCCTTATACTTTCTTATTAATGCTTTCCTTATAATTGCCCTTATTAATACTTCCCCCTTCCTTATACATCCATTTTAATACTTCCCCCTCCCTTATACTTTCCCTACCTTATACATACCCTGTTTTATACTTTGCCCTCCCTTATACTTCCCCTCTTTAATACTTTATCCTCTCTTATACTTCCCCCTCCCTATACTTCACATCTTTAATACTTCCCCCTCCCTTATACGTCCCCTCCACTATACTTCACATCTTAATACTTCCCCCTCTCTATACTTCCCCCTCCCCTATACTTCACATCTTTAATACTTCCCCCTCCCTTATACTACCCATCTGTAATATTTCCCTCCCTTATACTACCCATCTTGAATACTTCCCCTCCCTTATACTACCCATCTTTAATACTTCTCTCTCCCTTATACTTCCCCTCTTAATTGAGCTCTTCCTTAAACTTCTCCCTCCGTTATACTTCCCCTCTTTAATAGTTCCCCCTCCGTATACTTCCCCCTCCGTTACACTACCCATCTTTAATACTTCCCCTCCTTTTTACTTCTTATCATTATAAATCCACCTCCCTTATACTTCCCCTCTTTAATACTTACATCTTCCTTAAATTTCTCCCTCCGTTATACTTCCACCTCCCTTATACTCCTTCCTCCGTTAACTCCCCCTCCTTTATACTTCCCCTCTTTAACACTTCCCCCTCCTATATTTTACCTCTCTCTAAGGAAGTTTTCGTTTGGAGCTCTTCAAACTAGTACTTCAAATTTTATCTAATCCTCAAGACCCCTAAGACGTTTTTCGCACTCGCCAGAATCTCCCACTTGTTGCGTAATGTTTTGATGACTAAAAATTGTTGTTTTGAAAGAAAATAATTTTTGTTTTCATTTAGATTACTCGAGTAACCGGTTTTACTATTGACTTTTATTGCTATCTTATCTCCTAGAGAAATAGATGACCGGATAATGTGTGACGATTTAGTTTATCATACGGTTTAATTCGAGGGGCGTTAATCATGCGTTTGATTCTTGGGGGGCTTAAAACCTAAAAATTACAGACTTTCGAGTTAATGCTTTCTCCCTTAAAGTTCGACGTGTCTAATCCTAGAGCCCTACGGGCGAAACATCTCAACTTCAATTTGGATAAGATATCTTCCACCTGATCCTCTGCCCCTCTGAATATTCAACTTCTCTCGAAATATAAGACGAAACCTCTCGTTTTTCACCCTTTTCTTGATTTAAAATTGATACCCGAGTCCTCGATTTATTAGTTCAGAAAAAAAGGGGGAAAATTTATTTAAAGAAAAAGGGCTACATTTTTTCTTTGTTATAAAATGAGGGGAATTTATTATTTTTCTAACATTCGACCTTTACGATGGCGCACCCGAAATTTCGAATGTCGTTCTCATAACGTCATCAATGAAATAAAACAAAATTTATTTCTAAAAATAGCTCCACTCTGGACATCTCCAAGTTTCAACATAGTTAGAACTCAAAAGGGCCATTACCGGAGTTATGTTATCGAGTTAGAAATTTCGAAAAATCGATTTTCCCACCCTAGGGTTGAAAAGAGGACAAAAGATTTTGGGAAATTCAATGTATTCTAAAGGGAGGAAACATGGGGCGCGCCAGGATGATTGGCGGACCCTCGCATAAAACGATTTCCATTCAGAGAAACGACAAAAGGGACCTTTTCCGAATTATATTATTCTTCCGACAATAAATAAATTCCACCCCAATCGTTTCTAAAACGGAGATTCCATTTTATTTAAAAACTTTAAATTTTACGTGTGATGGGCCTCGGATTAGAATTTTAAATGACCAGCTTTGGTTACCGCCACGAAGGAAAGGCGTATAATTGAAACGTTCTGTATCATTAGCGTTAAACAACTACACGAATGGAAAAAATTTATCACTTTTTTAGCTTCCTTAAAGAAGTTATTGTGATACCCTCCACGTCGGGTTTTTGGGGAAGGGTCTTCCAGACCCCGGAGGGTCAAATGGAATATTCATCTTTACTGTCTGGCCGCCCGGCCGTAGCATTTTTTTCCGGAACACTTTAAGGCCACAGTTTTCAACCGATTTTTTTAAATTTCCTCAAATATAAGTCGGCGAACAAAAATGTAATGAGGCGGAGAGGTCTTTTTGAAAGTTTAAGGCATTTTTGACCAGAAATCGTCTTTCTTTAAAGGCATTTTTGACCAAAAATCACCTTTTTTTAAAGACATTTTTGAACAAAAATTGCCTTTTTAAAGTCATCTCCACAGTTTTTGTCTAAGAAAAACCGTTTAACTTCCTTTTTTTAAATCGCCTTTTTAAAGGCATTTTTGGCCAAAAAAATTGCCTTTTTTAAGGCATTTCTGACCAAAAATTGCTTTTATAAGGCGTTTTTGACCAGAATCTCTCCTTTTTTAAGGCATTTTTGACCAAAAATCGCTCATTTATAAGACATTTTTGACCAAATCTTTTAAATACTCTGCGGCCGAAACATTGGTCCTTTTTTTAAATCGCCTTTTTTTAAAGGCATTTTTGGCCAAAAAAATCGCGTTTTTTTAAAGGCATTTTTGGCCAAAAAATCGCCTTTTTATAAGGCATTTTGACCAAAAAATTGCTTTTTAAGCATTTTTGACCAAAAATTGCTTTTATAAGGCATTTTGACCAAAAATTGCTTTTATATGGCATTTTTGACCAGAAATCTCTCCTTTTTTAAGGCATTTTTGACCAAAAACCGCCCTTTATAAGACATTTTTGACCAAATATCGCCTTTTAAATTCGCTGCGGCCGAATCATTGGTCCAATTTTCACAAAATTTTACTAAGTACTCCTTACATGTTTGCGAATTTTTGGTGTAAAAAAATTTTTTTTATGGAGACATTTTTTAGTAGGGAGGAATTTTATACTTCCACCCCGCGGGAGGGACATTCCGTGGGCAAAAAAGCCCATTACTTCTACATACCTTGTTACTTTAAAATTTGACGAATTTTGACGTGTAAATCCTTCTGCGCATGCTCCAGGAGTTTTCAAACCAGTTCAAACTGAGGTTGGAACAAAGTTTATACTTCTCCTCCTCGGTGAAAAGAATGTACCAAGGCGTAGATATGTCTTTTGAAATTTTAAAAAATCGCTGCGGCCGAAACATTTGTCCGATTTTCACAAAATTTTTACCAAATAGGTAAATCCTTGTAAATCCTACTCCTTATATATTGTATGCGAGTTTTTGGTGTAAAAAAATTTTTTTAGGCAGAGATTTTTAGTAGGAAGGAATTTTATACTTCCACCCGCGAGAGGACATTCCATTACTTCTACCTTGTTACTTTGAAAATTTGACAAATTTTGACATGCAAATCCTACTGCGCATGCTCCAGGAGTTTTCAAACCAGTTTCCGTGGTTGGAACAAGCTTATACTTCTCCTCCAATTATACTTCCCCCTCCGTATACTTCTCCTTCCTATATTGCTCCTTCTTTATAAGGAACACAACACAATTTTCTTTAGTCGGTGAACAAGAATATACCGAGCGTAGATATGTCTTTTTCAAAGTTTAAAAATTCGCTGGGGCCGAAACATTTGTCCGATTTTCACAAAATTTTTACCAAATACTCATATTGTATGCGAGTTTTTGGTGTAAAAAATTTTTTAGGGAGAGATTTTTAGTAGGGAGGAATTTATACTTCCACCCCGCGAGAGGGACATTTCGTGGGCAGAAAGCCCATTACTTCTACCTTGTTACTTTGAAAATTTGACAAATTTTGACATGCAAATCCTTCTGCGCATGCTCCAGGAGTTTTGAAACCAGTTTCAAACTGTGGTTGGAACAAAGCTTACACCTCTCCTCCTATATATCGGGCTGCGAAGATTTTTACAAACCGATATGGACCCGTCGAAGTTGAAAATATTAAAACCTGTTTTTTTCTCAATAAAAAAAATTTGTTTCCTAAATCCGATATAAATGATAACCAGTTAAGAAGCTTATTTCCTGTGATGTCATATGCAATAAGTTCTCAGTTTATTCCTTATTTATTATACCAATTTCATAAGCTAACAGCCTTTCTAACGTGTTAACATGATATTTGTAAGAAATGAGGGGCCGCCTGAGGAAATGAAGTTTTGCAAAGGATTTTCTGGGCTTCTTATTAATCCTCTGGGTTCAAGGTTGAGCGACATTCTTCGGAGAAAAAAGCGTATCAACGATCTCCCTCATTAAGTCGTTCATAAGTCACCAAAAGAAGCCATCGCCCATTTCTCATGTTAAATGCTCGGGAGCGAAATATAGATTGATCAATAAAACGTCCTATCTCTATTCTAAGGGAGACGCTTCTGAATTTAAATTATGTACTAATCTCCTTGAACATTTAGAATTTATAAGAACCCGTTTGTAATTTTAGATACACCAGAACAGAGATTAAAAATAAACTTAAGAGAGAAAAATGCTAAATTATGTCATAATAAATTTATCGTTTTAACATATTATCTTGCTTTTATTTCTAGACTTTTAAATGTATAGTTTAACTTTCACAATTAAAGTTATTGGAATACTCTTACTGTCCGGTTGTTGGGAGAGGGTCTTCCTGGAAGAAATTCGATTAGTCATCTACTTAGGTTGTCTGTGGTGCGGCAATTTTCATCAGATTTTCCATAAATTTTAGGTGAATTTCCAAAATAAAATTAGGTCAAGCTATTGAGATACCTTAAGACGGACCAAATTCAACCGAGTGAGACAGAGAGGTAAGATGCCTGTTTCTTTCCTATATTGAGCACTAAAAATCGTCGGAAAATTGTTTACAAAGCTATTGTTCGTTAGTTGGGAATGTCTATGCGGCCTTGGGAGCAGTTTTTCCGAAAAAGTTTTCCTTTGGAAAATAGAAACTTACTTTTCGACTAAAACATTTTTTCCGAAAATACCGCTAGCCATTTGTAGGCTTTGATGAGCTCTTTACAAAATATTATAGAAGAAAATCCGATTAATAGTTTCGTTGAAAAACTTTAAAAAGAATTGGAGGAAAAATGCCCGAGCGCATGAAGGAGTTAAGAAAAGGATCTCTATCTAGCTATGTTTTAGTAAAAAGGTAAGTTTTCCCTTAATATGAAATAAAGTCAAGGAAGGATTTTCAAGGAAACCTTAAGAAAATGGTATCCTAAGGAGCCTTTATAAATACGGGCCTTAGTAGTAGGACGTGTAATCCATTGGTAGTGGGTTCGAATCTAACTGCGAGCAACTTAAATTGTATAAGTACTGGTTTGAAGAGCTTCCAACGAAAACTTCCTTAAAGAGAAGTAACAATACAGGAGGAGGAAGTATAACAGAGGGGACGTATAACGGAGGGGGAAGTAAGTATAAAGAAAGGGAAGTATACGGGAAAGGAAGTATAACGGAGGGAAGTTTTTTTTTTTTTTTCGAAAAATTTTCCAAGTTTTTTTCAAGAAATTTTATAAGTTTTTTTTTTGAAAAATTTTCTTTTTTTTTTTTAATTTCACGAGCTTTTTTTTTCGAAAAATTTTTTAAGTATCAAGGTAGAAATAATGGGCTCTTTGGCCTAGGGATGTGCCTCTTGTAATGGGTAGAAGTATGAAATGTCTCCCTACTAAAAAAAAAAATAAAAAGTAGCAATTTATTTTACACCAAAGTTCATAAAACATATACGGTCTTTGGTGAAAATTTGGTGAAAATCGCACTAAAGGTTCGGCTGCAGCGAATTTTTTTAAATTTCAAACAGACATATCTCCGCCATTTTTTCGAAATTCAAAAATCGCCCTCGTTACATTTTGTTCTCAAACTAAGGAAGATTTTGTGAAAATTTGGTGAAAATCGGTTGAAAACTGTGGCCAAAAAGAGTTCCGGAAAAAAAAATGCTACAGCCGGCCGGCACCACAGACAAAGTTGAGATCGGTAAAGATCAATATTCGATTTGACCCTCCGGGGTCTGGAAGACCCTTCCCCAAAAATCCGACGTCGTGGGTTTCACAATGACTTCTTTAAGGATGTTAAAAATACATCAGAGGAGAGAGAAAAAATGAACAGGAATATTTGACGACCGGTTTCTTAAAGGTATCATCAGGTGAACTATATTCCGTTTATTGTCCTCTCAATTTTCTGCAAACATAAATGCACAGCAATTCTCCAAGACTGCTGAGAGCTGATTTTCATCAAAAAATTTAATCGAATTTTCGGGTGTTTTTGAAAAAATTTAAGGAAGTTAAAATCAATTTCGCCCAAGAAACTTTTGAATTTTCTCACTGTTTTGTACTCAACAAATTAGGCAGAGCGCATTTTCGTGCCCAAAACCCATTTCCAAAAACCTACCGAGAAATATTTCTGGTTTTGTCACGAAAAATTTCGGTTTTCAAGGAAAGTTCTCAAATACTGAGAAACAGGTTTTTTTCCCGTTTCGTTTTGTCCTAGCTAAAAGGCATTTTATAACTTGCTCACGGTCGGTTCATTAATCAACAAAGCAAACGTGAATCGAGCAATCAAGAGAACGAGTTCGATCGTGGAGAGAAGGCAAAAAAAGTGATTGATGTTTGAAGTAGAAACGCATTTCGCATGTTTTTGAAAAATTTTAAAAATTTATGTTATTCAAAGGAAGAGAGGACTATTATTCATATTCGATGGATTTGTTAATTTCTTCCCGTAATGGGACTATAAAATTGATAGGTTACCTAGCCAATGATCATTTTTCACGGGAAATATGAGAAATGATGACGTATACTCGGGGCTCTGGGGACTGTAGGTTGCCGTCGACAATGAAAAATTACGGGACTGTCCATCCCACTCGGCAAAATAAGGGCCAAAAGGTCGCCCTACAAAATGAAGTGGAAAAAAAATGCATTTTTTTTAATACTCTAGACGACAAAAAAAATGCAATTCAAAACATGTGGGATATGACCTTGAACCTACGCATTTTAAGAATAATTAAATTTAACGACAGGCGAAAAAGTGGGAGGAAAAGGTAGACGGCGTTAAATGATAAAAAAATAAGTGGTCCAGAAGGTCTGGATTGTTTCCAGAGGCTGTATCTGATAGCCTCAGAGTTTGGAGGAGGGCCAAATTGTGTCGAACACGTGGGAAATTTGGTTTCGAGCCTCTTTTACTCATTTTCATGTTCAGATTCTGGTTCCAACACCGATTTTATTTATGTACTTAACTAATTACATTCGGAAAGAAACTTATGGAGAAGATCTCAAGGGTTGGAATCCCTTTTTGGCCGGTAACCGCTGCTAGTTGCGGGTAGCAGAGGAAATCCACAAAATTTTGGCCAAATCGCCAATCTTCTGCAGCAATAGGTCCCAGAAAAACCTTTCGAAAGATATGAGGCGCTCCGAAGACGAGGGACGTATAGACTCGACAAAACGTAGTTTCGAGATATTCGTATTTTAAAGTTTTCTGTTAAGGGCGAACTCGACAGAAAAGTCAC
Source organism: Orius insidiosus (assembly GCA_014119065.1). Taxonomy (NCBI): domain Eukaryota; kingdom Metazoa; phylum Arthropoda; class Insecta; order Hemiptera; family Anthocoridae; genus Orius; species Orius insidiosus. The sequence goes on along the minus strand of JACGAQ010000015.1, from coordinate 368,966 downwards.
TCTCTGGAATTTTCGTGGCGAGATTTTAGAATCATCATAGAATCATAGAGAAAAGGGTTTTTTAAAAATCACCAGATCTCGAAAAGAAAAGAAAAATTAAATAAAAAGGTTGAGAGTAGAGCTTTGCCGCATATCGGTTTTACGTATTTTATTATTCCATATACGTATTTTAATGGTGAATGGGTGTATTCTTCAAAAGGTCTAGAATCTGAAAATGAAAAAAAAAAAAATTTGTCCGATGTCGAGTTCGCCCTTCGTATTCGGAGCGCCTCATATTATAAATTAATAATGAAGCTAATAGGTCAAAAATTAGGAACTTAAAGAAGTTATTGTGATACCCTCCACATCGGGTTTTTGCGGACCCCGGAGGGTCAAATCGAATATGTATTACTTTACCGATCCCAACTTTGTCTGTGGTGCCGTCAATTTTCATCCATATTCACCACATTTCATCAAATTTTGTTTAGTCGGTGAACAAGAAACCAACGAGTGCGATTTTTGAATTTCGAAAAAATGGCGGAGATGTGTCTGCTAGAAATTTTAAAAAATTCGCTGCGGCCAAACCGTTGATCCGATTTTCACCAAATTTTCACCAATTACTCCTTATATTTTTAGGAATGTTTAGTATAAAAAAATTGCCACTTTTTAATTTATCATATTTTTTAACCATTATCATTTTCACTGGCCTTATGAGAGGGGCCTATCTTGGGCAAAAATCCAATAATTTTTGGAAAAAAACTTCCCCCTGCGTTATACTTTCTCTCCGTTATACTTCTCCTCCCTTATACATCCCCTCTTATACTTCCCCTCCATTATACATCCCTCATTATACTTACCCTCCCATATACTTCCCCATCCATCATACTTCCCCTCCCTAATACTTCCCCCTCCGTTTTCCCCCTTCTCCGTTATAGTAGGGAGAAATTTCTTACTTCCACGCCTTACGAGAGGGACCTCTCTTAGGAAAATATCCCATATTTTTTGGAAAAAAAAAACTTCCCCCTCCGTTATACTGCCCCTCACTTATGCTTCCGCCTCCGTTATACTTCCCCTCTCTTATACTTCCCCTCCCTTATACTTCCCCTCCCTTATACTTTCCTCTCTGTTATACTTCCCCTCCCTTATACTTCCCCCTCTGTTATACTTCCCCTCTGTTGTATTTTGGAAAAAAACTTCCCCTCCGTTATAATTCCCCCTCCATTATACTTCCCCTCCCTTACTTTCCCCCTCCGTTATACTTCCCCCTCTGTTGTATTTTTTGGAAAAAAAAAACTTCCCCCTCCGTTATACTTCCCCCTCTATATACTTCCCCTCCGTTGTACTTCCCCCTCTATAATACTTCCCCTCCCTTTCTGTTCCCCCTCCGTTATACTTCCCCTCCCTTTCTGTTCCCCCTCCGTTATACTTCCCCTCCCTTTCTGTTCCCCTCCGTTATACTTCCCCTCCCTTCTGTTCCCCCTCCGTTATACTTCCCCTCTGTTGTATTTTGGAAAAAACTTCCCCTCCGTTATACTTCCCCCTCTATTATACTCGCCTCCGTTATACTTCCCCCTCCGTTATACTTCCTCTCCCTTACTGTTCCCCCTCCGTTATACTTCCCCCTCTGTTGTATTTTGGAAAAAAACTTCCCCCTCCGTTATACTTCCCCTCTATTATACTTCCCCTCCGTGTACTCCCCTCCCTTTCTGTTCCCCCTCCGTTATACTTCCCCTCCCTTTCTGTTCCCCCTCCGTTATACTTCCCCTCCCTTTCTGTTCCCCCTCCGTTACTTCCCCTCTGTTGTATTTTGGAAAAAACTTCCCCCTCCATTATACTTCCCCTCCCTTACTGTTCCCCCTCCTATTTGTTCCCGTCGTGGCCAGATCCAGACTAATACTTTTTGCAGTTACATTGTGACTGATAATTGGTTACCTAATGCCCGATTAAGATATTGTCTCAACGTATTAAAGTGGGAGCAATCTACGTAAAAATATGCACGAGAGACACCTGTCTGTTTTGAAATATAAATTATGCATGAGTTTTTGTCTCGAAAAGTATTAATAGATCGGATCGCTGGAAGGAGGCTTGTCTCCCTTTTTGATATCCACTGCCTCAGGCTAAAAGAAAAAAGGTTCAATAATGCAGTTTTTAATTTAAAATAATAATTTTTTGAATTACGACATCCCGCAAAGTACAATTATAACCTCCAGCTTCCGAGGCGGTAGGATCTAATCTCGGGAAACTCCCGGCGTGATATAAAGTTTTAATAAATTATCTTCATGGGTGGGAAGAGAACAAGGATTTAACGCCTTGTTTCGCCTTAACAAAAGCACCATTTTTTCGAGATTTATTTCAACTTAAAGATCTCACGCAGTTACTCCCAATCTCGGATTTTCGGCCTCAAAATGAAAGATAATTTAGATGTTTAGAGACCCCCTGGTAATAATCAATGGTTAGGGCGATTTATCACGAAAAAACAACTCGAGCCTTCTATTAGCGAAGGTTTCACCATAATTTTCGGAGTGTTGGCTTAATTCTCCTCATTCGTCCCATTAATCAATAACCCGGAGCAACAGTAAATTATTGTTCGGTCTATAAAGTTTAAAAAACGTGTCTATAATTATGCCCCAAGAAAAGTTGATTGTTTTAAAGTTGAATTTACAAAGTTTTCTGTTTAAATAAACTCTCACCTATTGTTTAAACGTCATGTTTGCCACCCGACTGTGGTAAGTTATGCCAATTATGCAGAATCGGATAGGCGAACAAGACTTGCCTGGAGAAGGGTTGGCGGAGGGTAAAACGCCGCTCGAAATCACCCCACGAACACCGAAAGTGGAAAGCGAGTTTCTTGTTACCGTTTTTTTTTGGTCAAAAAAAGGTCGAGTTGGAAACATTGAATAAAGTTGTCGCCGTTTATAATTTAATTTGGGTGCTCGGGGTCTATTCCCAGGGTGGTTTTTTCAAACTTTTGAATTGAATGTTTAAACCAGAGAAGTCATTTGAATGGACCCAAAACGTACGTAGTAGTCCCTGGGAGCCTCGTTTATTCTTTCTCTCTTCAATTTTTTATTTAATTATGTCGAAAAGCTTTTTCAGAAATTCGCTAAAAAGGTGGAGATCCGTCTGTCTATAAAGTATTGTTTCACTCAGTGTTGCCAGACGACTTAATTGGTTTCCCCCTAAAAGGGTTTTATTTTCCACCCAGATTTCCAACTATTCCCCCTAAATTTATTTTTAGTAAGTAAGCCCTTAACAAAATCCAAAAAATCCACTCTTTCGCCTTAATGTGAAGAAAAATTATTGCGATAGGTTTTCTTTTATTAATAAAGGTTTTAAATAGACTTTGCAAGGTAATAAACAAATAACCATAAGACAGTAAACAAGAACAAAAAAAACTAAAATTTAACTACTACTTTTCCTCCTAAAAAACCCCCCGAAGGCCTAAAATCCCCCCCCCCCCAAATTTAGAGGGGAAAACTCCCGATCTGGCAACACTGGTTTTACTGCCTTTAGGTCCGACCTTCACAGTCAACAAATACTCCCGAGGAGGAGAATCGGAAGTAAGGAAAAATTTTGGCTGTTCCGTGTTGCATGGGGAAGAATGTGCTAATTTTCTCAGTTAAAATCGAAAAACCCTCCGAGAAACCCTTTTTTTTGTCTGATTTTCAGGCGCTTTTCAAGTTTCTTGGGTAAAGAAGAAAAAAAATAAAGAGTACGGAGAAAATTGAAGGGTTCACGCAAGTGCCATGCCGCCTGGCCTCTCAGGGCGAAGAATGTCTTAATTTTCTCCGTTTAAAAATTGAAAAACTTCCGAGAAAACTTTTTTTTTTTTTTTTTTTTTTTTCTAATTTTGTATTTTTGAACACATATGTATTAGTATTTTCTAATTTCTGTTCTATGTTTGGTGATCCATTATTTGTAGGTTTATCGGTTAAACACTTCAAACATTTTTTTAAACATTCATTTTTTTTCCGCAGAGAAACCCCATTTTTGTCTGATTTTCAGGTTCTTTTTTTTAGGATCTTAGCTAAAAAGAAGCAAATAAGAGTAGGGAGGAAATCCAAGGTTTCACGCAAGTTCCAAGAGGCCTCTCAAGGCGAAGAATGTCCGAATTTTCTTAGTTTAAAAATCAAATTTTCTTTTTTCTCGCAGAGAAACCCCTTTTTTCTATGATTTCGGGCGCTTTTCTAGGATCTTAGCTAAAAAGAAACAAATAAGACAGTAGGGAGAAATTTGAACGGTTTACGCAAGAGCCGCGTGGCCTCTCAGTGCGAAGAATGTCCTAATTTTCTCAGTTTAAAAATCGAAAAACCCTCGGAGAAACCGTTTTTTGGTTTCCCGCAGAAAAACCCCTTTTTTGTCTGATTTTCAGGCGCTTTTCTAGGTTCTTGGGTAAAGAAGAAACACATAAAAGAGTAGGAGAAAAATGAAGGGTTCACGCAAGTGCCGAGTGGCCTCTCAGGGCGAAGAATGTCCTAATATTCTCAGTTTAAAAATCGAAAAACCCTCGGAGAATCCGTTTTTTTTGGTTTCCCGCAGAGAAAACCCTTTTTTGTCTGATTTTAGCCGCTTTTCTAGGTTCTTGGCTAAAGAAGCAAATAAGACAGTAGGGAGAAAATTTAAGGGTTCACGCAAGTGCCGTGTGGCCTCTCAGGGCGAAAATGTCCTAAATTTCTCAGTTTAAAAGTCGAAAAACCCTCGGAGAATCCGTTTTTTGGTTTCCCGCAGAGAAACCCCTTTTTTGACTGATTTCAGGCGCTTTTCTAGGATCTTTGCTAAAAAGAAACAAGTAAAGGAGTAGGAGAAATTTTAAGGGGTCACGCAAGTGCAGCTTGGCCTCTCAGGCGACGAATGCCCTAATTTTCTCAGTTTAAAAATCGAAAAAACCTTTTTTTTTTTTTTTTTTTTTTTTTTTTTTTTTTTTTTTTTTTTTGGGTTCCCGCAGAGAAACCCCTTTTTTGTCTGATCTTCAGGCGCTGAAGACAGAACGGTACCAATCATTCATGTATTACTCATAAATGAAACACGAATTTTATATTTTTCTTTATTTTCAAGAGGTCGAAACATTTGAGGATTCAATTGGATTCAATTAAAAGCTGAAATCGTTTTCCGAGAGGGGAAAAAAATTCTTTGATTTATTCACTAGCGAATCAGGTTAATGAGACACAGCTCGTTAAAAAAAAGACAAAGACTCGTATTTGAAAAAAAAAAAAAAAAAAAAAAAAAAAACGATTTATTGACCTGCAAAGGAAGAAACACGTATAGAGAACTTCGTTTTAATCTAAATTTTTCATTAAGTCACGACTTGGGTGCCTTATCTGCGGATAAATTATAGACTCAGCATTTGATTCATGTCCTCAGAGAAAAAAAGTGGATGTTCATCATACCTTATGTCTGTTTTTCGTTACTCAATGATTTATGAAAGACGGAAGATAAGAAGACAAAAAAAAAAGTAATCCGATTTCGAAGAGAGCGACGTTAACGCTTTTTCGGATATTTTCCAGGCGAAAATCTATTTAATTCCCGGGTGATTTCGCTGTCCGGGAAAAGGGTCGAGTGTTCGAATTTACGATTTTTTCTTCTATTTTAAAAGCGTGAAGTCTCATTGCGACTCGTGCCGTTTGATCTCCCACTTGAGAAGAAAAAAAAAATAACGAGCTTGAAATTTTTCGTTTCATTTATCGATTTACGATCATTTAATCACAGCAATGACTCAAGGATACAATTGAACTGTTTTCTTTTAAGTAGTAGATTCAAGTGTTCCAGTTGTAATTTTAACTATAAAACTTACTATCTAAAAAAAAAGCGATTTTCACGCACCTTAAAGATCACATTAAAGGGGAGTTTTTAGGACAAAATTTTAAGGAAAGCTACTTTAAATTATGGTAAAATTTGTATTTCTTTGTTGACAAATTAGAAGGTATCAAAATCCGGTGTGTTTTTTCTATTTTTAGCAAATACGCATTCGCTTTCTCTCCTTTCGAATTTATGGAAAAAGCTTCAAAAAGTTCCAAGATCATTTAAAGGCTACTAAAAATCAATTGAAAACGACTGAAAAAAGTGTACCAGAATTCCATCTCTACAGCTTAAACTTAATTCTTGATCTGGGTGTCCGGAAACACATGGCACACGTCTCGGAGAGCGTTAAAAAGTGGTTTATGAAAAAAAGTTAAATATAAACCCCCCTTAATTTAAATCAAAGCATTAGATGATGTACAGTGAAACTTCCCTTAACGGACACCTCTTAAAAGCGGACATCTTCCTTCAACGGACAAGTTCTAATATTTCTATAAAGCGGACACTCTCAATAACGGACGCGGACAGCCTGAAAATTCATTTACCCCTAAAAGTCTCCTAACAGCGGATAGCAAGTTTTTTCAAGGACAAAGTTTTGACATTCTGTTGTTCTAGAGATGTTTTGTTTACATTTTGCATCTTACTTATGATCTTTGACCTTAGTTAATCCCTTTTTGTCCCTCGCCATGTCTTTTATTTATAAAATTCAGTTTTACTCCTGACTTTACTTCAAAATTACAGACTTTTTAAAAGTTTAACTTTTAATTTTTTTTTATTTTTAATGTGTATGTACATATGTAATATCGTATAATATGTATGTAATAATACATATTATGTTCTCCTAATCAGAAATTAAACTTCGTTTTTCATTTTTTAAAAGTTTTTTTTCTCCTATTTTCCGAAAAGCGGACACCTCTATATAGCGGACAAATTTCCGGTCCCCATGAATGTCCGTTATTGGGAAGTTTCACTGTAGTTTGAAATGCGTTTGGATATACAGGGTGCCCCCAACAGAACCTAACTTCGTTATTTGAAATGATACCCCTACATTTAACTTCCTTAAATAAGTTATTGTGATACCCTCCACGTCGGGTTTTTGGGGAAGGGTCTTCCAGACCCCGGAGGGTCAAATGCAATATTGATCTTATCGATCTCAACTTTGTCTGTGGTGCCGTCCGGTCGTAGCGTTTTCTTCCGGAACACTTTACGACCACAGTTTTCAACCGATTTTCACCAAATTTCACACAAATTTCTTTAGCAGGTAAAGAAGAAGCTAACAATTGCGATTTTTGAATTTCGAAAAAATGGTGGAGATATGTCTTTTTGAAATTTTAAAAAATTCGTTGGTCCGATTTTCACCAAATTTTCACCAATTACTCCTTATAATTTTAAAAAAATTTTGGTGTAAAAAAATTGCCACTTTTTAATCATTATTTTTTAGTAGGGAGAAATATATAAATACTTTACCCATTACGAGAGGCACATCCGTAGCGCAAAGGGCCCATTATTTCTACCTTGACACGAAAAAATATTTGTTTGACACAAAAAAATTTCGAAAAAAATGAACTTAAAATTTTTTCAGAAAAAAAAAACGCAAATTTAAAAAAGAAAACCCGAAAATGTTTTTAAAAAAACTCGGAAATTTTTTCAAAAAAAAAACTTCAAAAATTTTTCGAAAAACAAAAAAGAAAACTTGGAAAATTTTTCGAAAAAAACAAGAAAACTTTTCGAAAAAAGAAATTTACCCCGATATACTTCCCCCTTCGTTATACTTTCGTTCCCTTATTCTTCCCCTGAATTACACTTCCCCCTCCGTTATACTTCCCCTCCCATATACTTCCCCCTCCGTTATAATTCCCCTTCCTATATTGTTACTTCTCTTTAAGGAAGTTTTAGGTGGAAGCTCATCAAACCAGTACTTTATTTCAGATTCGTAATCTACGCAAAATTTCAAGTTGATTTGACTATTCATATGACCTCTTTAAAAAATGGATTTAGACCAAAAAAAGATTCGTAATCTACGCAAAATTTCAAGTTGATTTGACTATTCATATGACCTCTTTAAAAAATGGATTTTAGACCAAAAAACGCTAAAATTTGCATTTTTTGAAGTTGTTCAAAGGGGTTCTTCATTTTTAGGGGTTCTCATTTAAAATAACGAAGTTAGGTTCTTTAGGGGCACCCTGTATATCCAAACGCATCTTAAACTACACCATCAAATTCTTTAATTTAAATTAAGGGGGGTTTAAATTTAACTTTTTTTTCATAAAACCCTTTCTTAACACTCTCCCAGACGTTTCGGGACTCTCCGTATAACCCAAACTATCACGAATCGATAAGTTCGTGCCTTTTCGAAATCACATGCTTTAAAAATGACTCATTTTTTGTCCATAAATGGCCTCCTGACTCAACCCAGAAGTCTAAAAACAAGCAATTTCCTTACTGTAAATTGAATCATCCTTTACAATTTAATCAAAATTCAAATTATTGAATTAATTTTTTTACTTCGATAGATGATATCTTTGATCAAATATTTAATTATCGAGTTTCACCGGTTCAAAAAAGATCGCCGTTACATAACATTTAATTTGAAAAATATATTTTATTCTTCTGGGGGTGTAAACAGGTTAGGTACCTAATCAATTTAAAAAAAAAAGATATTTTAAAAATAATATTAGGTATCGGAAGGGAGGAAATGGTTTGAAATGAAAACGATATTTTTCATCCGGAAACCGAAAGCAATAAACTATCCATTGTTTATTAAAAGCGGAGCCAAAATTCCCTGAAAAAAAGTGATAATTTAAACAATTTTCGTTCGTTTATTTATTTTTTTAATCGGCTCGGAATAATTTATTTACGAGCCGCTTTGAAAATGTCAACTGTCTCTCTTCAAAAAGCGCATTAAAAGTTTAAAATTAAACCCGGATGTTTAAAACTCCGTCGCTGTTTAAATAACGATTTTGAGGGGAAAGAGGGGGAAAAAAAGCATAAAAGGGAAAAAATTAGGATTCTTGGCACTCGTGTTAATTGTATATTCAAGGCTCATTTAGTACCAGTGGTAAAATGCTAATTTTCCGATGTTCGAACTGCCTTTTTAATTAACTAAACAAACTTAAAGGAAATTCGCACATGCAAAATTTGAATTTTTTTAATATTCTATAAGACAAATGTTCATTATCCAGTTTTTTACTGAACCCATCTTCTTCAAAAAAAAGTAAAAAAAATACTAGTTTGAAGAGCTTCCAACAAAAATTTCCTTAGAGAGAAGTAAAAACATAGGAGGGGCAAGTATAACGGAGGGGGAAGTATAATGTGGAGGAAGTACAAGGGAGGGGGAGTATAACGGGGAGAAGTATTAAGGTACAAATAATGGGATTTTTTTCCAAGAGAGGTCCCTCTAGTAATGGGTGAAGGATGAAATTTCTAGCTACTAAAATGATAATTAATGATAATTTTTTACACCAAAAATATGATAATTTTCACACCAAAAATATGATAATGTTTAACACCAAAAATATGATAATGTTTAACACCAAAAATATGGTGATTTTTTACACCAAAAAGATGATAATTTTTTACACCAAAAATATGATAATTTTTACACCAAAAATGTGATCATTTTTTACACCAAAATATGATCATTTTACACCAGAAATATGATCATTTTTTACACCAAAAATATGATCATTTTTACACAAAAATATAATCATTTTTAACACCAAAAATGTGATCATTTTTAACACCAAAAATGTGATCATTTTTTACACCAAAAATGTGATCATTTTTTACACCAAAATTGTGATCATTTTTTACACCAAAAATGTGATCATTTTTTACACCAAAAATGTGATCATTTTTACACCAAAAATGTGATCATTTTTACACCAAAAATGTGATCATTTTTTACACCAAAAATGTGATCATTTTTACACCAAAAATGTGATCATTTTTACACCAAAATGTGATCATTTTTACACCAAAAATGTGATCATTTTTACACCAAAAATGTGATCATTTTTACACCAAAAATGTGATCATTTTTTACACCAAAAATGTGATCATTTTTTACACCAAAAATGTGATCATTTTTTACACCAAAAATGTGATCATTTTTACACCAAAAATGTGATCATTTTTTACACCAAAAATGTGATCATTTTTACACCAAAAATGTGATCATTTTTTACTCCAAAAATATGATCATTTTTTACACCAAAAATATGATCATTTTTTACACCAAAAATGTGATCATTTTTTACACCAAAAATGCGATCATTTTTTACACCAAAAATGCGATCATTTTTACACCAAAATGGGATCATTTTTTACACCAAAAATGATATTTTTTACACCAAAATGTGATCATTTTTTACACCAAAATATGATCATTTTTTACACCAAAAATATGATCATTTTTACACCAAAAATATGATCATTTTTACACCAAAAATATGATATTTCTCACACCAAAAATATGATCATTTTTACACCAAAAATATGATCATTTCTCACACCAAAATATGATCATTTTCACACCATAAATATGATCATTTTTCACACCATAAATATGATCATTTTTCACACCAAAAATATGATAATTTTTTACACCAAAAAGTCGTAAAAAATATAAGGAGTACATAATTGGTAAAAATCTGACCAACTGTTCGGCCGCAGCGAATTTTTTAAAATTTCAAACAGACACATCTCCGCGATTTTTTCGAAATTCAAAAGTTGCCCTCGATAGTTTCTTGTTCACCGACTAAAGAAAATTTGGTGAAAATCTGCTGAAAACTGTGGTCGTAAAGTGTTCCGGAAGAAAATGCTACGGCCGGTCGGCACCACAGACAAAGTTGAGATCGGTAAAGATCAATATTCGAATTGATCCTCCGGAGTCTGGAAGACTCTTCCCCAAAATGGCCCTACTGTAGCACCGACTAGTTGGTAGATTTCTTTCGTAATATCAAAATGCACAAAACTCGTATTTATTCCAAGCCAAATGGTACCTAAAATGATAAAATCAACTGTTTTTTCCAGGTTAAGTTCAATTGCCATGACGTCACAAGCTAGTCAAATCTATTGCACCCAGCTGTTCCAAATCTGCTCTCCTTCTTCCGCGCATAACAATATGGAAACATCCTTCTTCGCCTTAAGAAACATTTCTTGTGCCGGGAGACCTGGCACCCTTAGACTAAATCTACGTCCCCTAAATTCTCTAATCATTTCTTAACGTCCATTTTTTACCACAGATCGAATTATTGCGGTAAAGTTGTTGATAAACAAGTCGAGATTTAATTACTTTATTACTTTACCCGGTCGTTACTGCACCGGTTCTTATAAAGAGTGTACTCCGAACAATTGAAATTCTCGAGTTGAATGTCTAACTAACGAAGGAAGTAATTAAGGAAAGCCAGTCTTTTCACATTTAGACAAGTTCAAACTTTATTTTTATTAGACCAAAAAAATACAAAAGAGTTTGGAAGAAAATTTTGAATTGATTTTTAGCCTAAAATAAAAGAACCCTCTACAAGTTACCAAACGAAGAAATAAAATAAAAGTTTTTATAGGGTGGAAAAATTCATTCTTCAAATGTATATAGAAAAGATATTTATCTTGATCGGACAGGTAGGGTTCTTTTCGTAAAAGTATTGTTTTCTTGAGGGATTACCTTGGATATATTTTGTATTTGGTTGGGATGAAGATCCGATATATCAAGTAAAGGAAGATAAAAGGATATTTGAGTTAGTTTTGGTATTTAAGGGCCATCATACCGCCCTTATTTTGCTTCAAAAACATCGCAGCACTTTCGCCCCTAAAATTACTTTCCTGTATTTGAGCACTAAAAATCGTCAGAAAATTTTTTACAAAAGATAATTCTCGTTAGTTCAGAAATGTCTATGTGGTCTTGGGAGCAGTTTTTCCGAAAAAGTTTTCCTTTGGAAAATGGAAAACTTATTTTTGGACTAAAACATTTTTTCCAAAAAAACCCCTAGACATTTTTTAGGCTTTGAGGGCTCTTTCCAAAAACATATTATATAAGAAAATAAGATGGATAGTTTCGTCGTAATCCTTTAGCAAAAATTTGGAGGAAAATGCCTATTTTAGCTTTTGAGTTTCACTTTATAATAAGCGTTGAGAATTTTCAGGTTTTTTAAAACTCAACGCTGTTTAAAAGGCCACTTTACACAATACGAATGACGTAAACGTCTACGACCAAATGACGTCATTGTACATATAAAACACTTACAACTTAAACCTATTTGACCATGAAAAATAAATTATCCTGTAAATATACAGGGTATGTCAATAGAGCAGCATGATGGCGAATTTATGGAAATTTGATGGATAATTTTTTTCTTTAATTCAAAAATATGGGGTTAGTTAAAACGTGGGAATATAGTCGATTAACATTTCAGCGTACGGTTTAAATTGATGATCATTCAAAGTTGATGAAATTGCAATCCGTTCATGCTTAAAATTGCTATCCAGAGGTCCGAAATTGCATCGAACAGTAATTATGCTAAAGTCAATAGGGGTAACTATTTGATCGGAGGTCGTTGAAAATTAGAAGAAGGAAGAGAGAAAGAAAAAAAAAATGTAGCAAATACACAACGACCTTGAGTATAAGGCGCCTCTTAATCATCGGAATGTTTTTTTTTCTTATTTTTTAACTAGGATGTTGCACATATGGCACACAACTTTTGGCTTACTTGAAAGGATTAGTTATTGTGATACCCACGACGACTGGATAAGTCTTGAGTAAATGGCGCCATTCTTCTTTTCTTCCAAGAATTAACGTATTAACGTACATACAGAGTTATGACTCTGATTAACGTATGTACAGAGTTATGACTCTGATTAACGTATGTACAGAGTTATGACTCTGATTAACTTATGTAAAGAGTTATGACTCTGATTAACGTATGTAAAGAGTTATGACTCTGATTAACGTATGTATATGCAGAGTTATGACTCTGATTAACGTATATACAGAGTTATGACTCTGATTAACGTATGTACAGAGTTATGACTCTGATTAACGTATGTACAGAGTTATGACTCTGATTAACGTATGTATGCAGAGTTATGACTCTGATTAACGTATATACAGAGTTATGACTCTGATTAACGTATGTACAGAGTTATGACTCTGATTAACGTATGTATATGCAGAGTTATGACTCTGATTAACGTATACAGAGTTATGACTCTGATTAACGTGTATGCAGAGTTATGACTCTAATTAACGTATATACAGAGTTATGACTCTGATTAACTTATATACAGAGTTATGACTCTGATTAACTTATATACAGAGTTATGACTCTGATTAACGTATACAAAGAGATATGACTCTGATTAACGTATACACGGAGTTATGATCTGATTAACGTATACGCAGAGTTATGACTCTGATTAACGTATACGCAGAGTTATGACTCTGATTAACGTATACACAGAGTTATGACTCTGCTTAACGTGTACACAGAGTATGACTCTGATTAACGTATATCGGAGTTATGACTCCGATTAACGTATACAAAGAGTTATGACTCCGATTAACGTATACACAAAGTTATGACTCCGATTAACGTATACACAGAGTTATGACTCCGATTAACGTATACGCAGAGTTATGACTCTGATTAACGTATACACAGAGTTATGACTCTCATTACCTATATTCAGAGTTATGACTCTCATTAATGTATATACAGAGTTATGACTCTCATTAATGTATATACAGAGTTATGACTCTCATTAATGTATATACAGAGTTATGACTCTCATTAATGTATATACAGAGTTATGACTCTGATGAACATATATACAGAGTATGACTCTGATTAACGTATATTCGGAGTTATGACTCCGATTAACGTATACTAAGAGTTATGACTCCGATTAACGTATACACAAAGTTATGACTCCGATTAACGTATACGCAGAGTTATGACTCTGATTAACGTATACACAGAGTTATGACTCTGCTTAACGTGTACACAGAGTAATGACTCTGATTAACGTATATTCGGAGTTATGACTCCGATTAACGTATACAAAGAGTTATGACTCCGATTAACGTATACACAAAGTTATGACTCCGATTAACGTATACACAGAGTTATGACTCCGATTAACGTATACGCAGAGTTATGACTCTGATTAACGTATACACAGAGTTATGACTCTCATTACCTTATATTCAGAGTTATGACTCTCATTAATGTATATACAGAGTTATGACTCTCATTAATGTATATACAGAGTTATGACTCTCATTAATGTATATACAGAGTTATGACTCTGATGAATACGTATAAAGAGTTATAACTCTGATGAACTATATACAGAGTAATGACTCTGATTAACGTATATTCGGAGTTATGACTCCGATTAACGTATACTAAGAGTTATGACTCCGATTAACGTATACACAAAGTTATGACTCCGATTAACGTATACGCAGAGTTATGACTCTGATTAACGTATACACAGAGTTATGACTCTCATTACCTTATATTCAGAGTTATGACTCTCTGAATAACGTACATATGTATATACAGAGTTATGACTCTCATTAATGTATATACAGAGTTATGACTCTCATTAATGTATATACAGAGTTATGACTCTGATGAATACGTATAAAGAGTTATAACTCTGATGAACATATACAGAGTTATGACTCTGATTAACGTATATGTAAGCGTTATGACTCTGATTAACGTGTATGCAGAGTTATGACTCTGATTAACGTTTATGCAGAGTTATGATCTGATTAACGCTCCTATTTTCACCGGATTTTGAACAAACTTTCGTTTTGTAATTTTTTAGGTATTACATCAGAAAAATGTGTTATGTTTTCGCCGAACATCATAAATTAAAAAACTTTAATTAACTCGTCGAAAGAATAATAATAAATTGCTCTCGTTTTGGTCCATTTTTTATGGTTCGAAGACAGATTTTCGAAGGCCATGACCGTTTAAAGGTTAAGCCCTTATGAATAGCTTTTGTGTCAAATAAAGAAAAAGGTAGTGGGCGATTTGTGGGAGGAGAGGGAGGTTTGGTCACGAGGAAGTCCTACCTGCGTTTCCACACTCCGAATGGGGATAAAAGTCCTCCGAAAAAGATAATTTATATCGGGGTGGTGAATCACGATTTTACGAAAAGAGGCCTTACAAAGAGAGGGGGATGAGAAACGAAAAACGAGAGCAGAAGATAACGGTCGAAAGGGACAAGATTTACGACGTCGCCAATCGATGGTTTCGAATTTCGAGAATTACTCTCTATGGGTGTTTCACGGACTTCAAATTTCATATTTAGAGGTTGAAAGACCGTGCATAACGAGTTTATTTCTTCGAGCGAAGGCATTCCTGGTTTATTCAGAAGTCAACTCAAGTTGCATTGACCTTTGGGAATTTTTCCTTCTTTGATCTCACTCCTCCATTACGAACATGTTCGCCTACTAATTCAGTGAATTTAGGACCATCTTTTAAATAAAGGCTGTGATTATTTATTTATTTCTTAGTATTAAAAGTTCTTCAAGTGCATTAAACTACTCCAAGTTCAACAGAGAGGGAAGACGCCTAAAATTACTTTCCTATATTTGAGCACTAAAAATAGGCGAAAATTTTTTTACAAAGCAAGTTCTCGTTAGTTTAGGAATGTCTATACGGCCTTGGGAGCAGTTTTTCCGAAAAAGTTTTCCTTTGGAAAATAGAAAGCTTACTTTTCGACTAAAACATTTTTTCCAAAAAAATCGCTAGCCATTTTGTAGGTTTTGATGAGCTCTTTCCAAAAATATATTATATAAGAAAATCCGATGAATAGTTTCGTTGTAATCCTTTAAAAAGATTTGGAAGAAAAATGCCCGAGCGCATGAAGGAGTTGAGAAAAGGATCTCTATCTAGTCTATATTTTAGTCGAAAAGTAAGTTTTCCCTTAAATACGAAATAACGTCGAGGAAGGATTTTCAAGGAAACCTTGAGAAAATGGTTCCTTAAGGAACCTTTATAAAAACGGGCCTTAGTAGTAGGACGTGTAATCCATTGGTAGTGGGTTCGAATCCAACTGCGAGCAACTTCAATTGTATAAGTACTGGTTTGAAGAGCATCCAACGAAAACTTCCTTAAAGAGAAGTAACAATACAGGAGGGCGAAGTATAACGGAGGGGACGTGCTACGGAGGGGGAAGTATAAGGGAGGGAAAGTATAAGGAAGGAGAAGTATAAAGGAAGGGAACTATAACGGAGGGGAAGTGTTTTTTTTTTCGAAAAATTTTTCAAGTTTTTTCAAGAAATTGTCCAAGTTTTTTTTTAATTTTCTTTCTTTTTTCCCGAGCTTTTTTTTACGAAAAATTTTTTAAGTGTCACGGTAGAAATAATGGGCCCTTTGGCGTAGGGATGTGCCTCTCATAACGGGTAGAAGTATGAAATGTCTCCCTACTAAAAAAATAATAATTTAATTTAATCTCCCTTGCCAATAGCTCGAGAGGTTTTTCACGAGAAAGAAAGAAATACAATAAAATAAATTCTGAACGCTAAAGTGAAACTTAAAACGTAAAAAAGTAAGTGCACCAAATTAAGTTGTTTTGAAAAATTTTATACTAATTACACGTCTAAAAGGCTTTAAAAAGTTCTTTCTAGAAAAATTCCATCTTTTTTGGCCTTAATTAACTCAATGAATATGTAATATCAGGGCTAAAATTCAATTATTACGATGAATTTTTAAAAAATTGTATTATTATACGTAAAGGGTTTAATTAGATTGCCATCCCATTTTCGCTCCGAAGGATAAAAGTTGGTGAGAAAAGAGGAGAGAGAGAAAAAAAAATAAAATAGAAGTTACATAAAGGATATCTTGTCACGATCAATGCTGCGGGAGACAGTTTGGACAAGAAAAGTATAAGATTGTTATTGAACACATTTCGTTCATACAATTTTGAAGCATCATGTTCTGTATCGAGGGATTTCATAATGGGGGAGAAAGAAGGAAAGCCTGGAAAATTTTAACCTTCCAAAAGCATTTTTCAAAGTCAAAAAAACATTTTTAGTCATCCTAATGGCTGTACAGGAGCTTAAAAATCCCATTTGGCTTAAATCTTTTTTTTTTTTAGACGGTTAGGAAGCTTAGGGAATAAAAAAACCGGCTTCTTTTTATGCATCAAAAGAATCGTAAAAAGGTCCTTTTTTGACAGATTATGCAATCCTTCAAGACCTCTGCGTTATGCGAATTTTTTTTTTTTTTTTTTTTTTTTTTGAGTAAATATAAATAAAAACTTCAAAAATTGTACACAATTTCTTGTTTAACATCCTATGGTAAAAAAAATTTAATATTAAAGACAAGAAGGATTTTTTTCTTCTCTGCCGATCGGATTTCAAAAGGGCCATACAATATTCCGACAAGGTCTTAAAAGTACTCGCAACTTAAACAGGGTGGAGCGGGGGTAAAGAGAGGGAGAGAAAAAACTTTCTTTACGTTAAGAAAAAGAGAGTGGAAAAAAAAGAGAAGAAAATCTCCCGGAAAACAAAGTTTTTAGGCGATTTTTTTTGTACAATGTCCGCTTAAATGACTTTTAAGCACAGAATAAAACGACGGCCATTATTGAACTTTTTAAAAATCATGGATTGTATTTGTTCCCCAGTTTGAAACTGGTTTGAAACTCCTGAAGCATGCGCGGAAGGATTTGGACGTAAAAAATCGTTTGTCTGTAAAATCTGAAGTCATCTGACGTCATATTTGACGTCAAATTCCTTCTGCGCATGCTCCAGGAGTTTCGAACTACGGTTGGAACAAAGCTATTAACTTAAGGAACCTCAGAAGCCACCTTAAAAAACGAAGGACTCCTTTTATTTGAACACATCACTCAGGTTCATTAATCCGAAAATATTGTCAAGGAATGATTTTCAAGGATTCCTTAAAGTACGTTTACTAATACTAGCCTCTTACTGCTAATTTTTCCAACACGTTTTAAGGTCCCCAGGGCAACCAACTAATAATTTTAAAACTGCCGCGCTTTTGTTTTTCCGCATTGACGTCGGGATTTCTGATCATCAGGCTTGCCAGCACTTCACTTTTAGCCTGATTTTCGCTAGTAATCTAAAAATAATACAGTCTTTTAAGTGAAATTTTGATTTTTCAGGTCTACAGGTAGGCCAACGCAACATTTCCCAGACCGAGGGTGTTGCCAATATAGCAATCCGAACGTCCACAGGGCGGTCAAATCTGAAGTCATCTGGCGTCATATTTGACGTCAAAATCCTTCTGCGCATGCTCCAGGAGTTTCAAACTACGGTTGGAGCAAAGCTATTAACTTAAGGTACCTCAGTAGCCACCTTAAAAACGAAGGATTCCTTACATTTGAACACTTCTTGGTTCATTAATCCAAAATATCGTCAAGTAAGGATTTTCAAGGATTCCTTAAAGAATATTTATTAATACTAGACTAGAGTATTTTTACGGTTTTTTGTTCCAACAGGTTTTAAGGCTCCAGGGCTACCAACTAATAATTTTAAAAATACCGCGCTTTTGTATTTCCGAATTGACGTCGGGATTTCTGACCATCAGGGTTGCCAGCACAACACTTTTAGCCTGATTTTCGCTTGTAATCTAAAAACAATACAGTTTTTAAGAGGAATTTTGAGTTTTCAACAGGTTAGCCAACGCAACACTTTAAACTTCCCAGACCGACGGTTTTGCCAGTATAGCAATCCCAACGTCCACAGGGCGGTCAACACAGTCCGTCAAATCTGAAGTCATTTGGCGTCGTATTTGACGTCAAAATCCTTCTGCGCATGCTCCAGGAGTTTCAAACTACGATTGGAACAAAGCTATTAACTTAAGGTACATCAGTAGCCACCATAAAAAACGAAGGAGTCCTTATATTTGAAGGAACACATCACTCCAAGTTCATAAATCCGAAATAACGTCAAGGAAGGATTTTCAAGGATTCCTTAAAGTACAATTAGTAATACTAGCCTAGAATATTTTTACGGGGTTTTTTCCAACAGGTTATAAGGCTCCAGGGCTACCAACTAATAATTTTACAACAGCCGCCCTTTTGTACTTTTTCCGCATTAACGTCGGGATTTCTGACCATCAGGGTTGCCAGCACAACACTTTTAGCCTGATTTTCGCTTGTAATCAAAAAATAATACAGTTTTTTAAGAGGAATATCGAGTTTCCAACAGGTTAGCCAACGCAACACTTTAAACTTCGGAGACCGATGGTTTTGCCAATATAGAAATCCAAACGTTCACAGGGTGGTCAACACGGTCCGTCAAATCTGAAGTCATCTGGCGTCATATTTGACGTCAAATTCCTTCTGTGCATACTCCAGGAGTTTCAAACTACGGTTGGAACAAAGCTATTAACTTAAGGTACCTCAGAAGCCACCTTAAAAAACGAAGGATTCCTTATATTTGAACACATCACTCCAAGTTCATTAATCCGAAATATCGTCAAGGAAGGATTTTCAAGGATTCCTTAAAGTACGATTAGTAATACTAGCCTAGAGTATTTTTAAGATTTTTTTTCAACAGTTTTTAAGGCCCTCAGGGCTACCAACTAACAATTTTAAAACTGCCGCGCTTTTGTTTTTCCGCTTTGACATCGGGATTTCTGACCATCAGGGTTGCCAGCACAACACTTTTAGCCTGATTTTCGCTTGTAATCTTAAAAATAATACAGTTTTTTAAGTCGTCGCGTTAGTTCTAACACCGGACAAGTCATTTTTCCAAGGTTTTCAGGAGAGCCAAAATACGGTTTCTCATTGGAATCAATGCATCACCTGTTGGCTAAATCGTGAACTACGCGTTTTCTGTTGGTAATAGGGTTAAACTAACAATGGAATTCGATTCTTCACAAAATTTACCATCATATGAGGCGCTCCGGGTACGAAGGGCGAACTCAACAAAACGTAGTTTCGAGATATTAGCATTTTAAAGTTTTATGTTACGGGCGAACTCAACAGAAAAGTCATGCCCTGGAATGGGAAAAGGAGTGGGGGTTGTGTACTAGGATGTGGAGTTCGCCCTTCGTACCCGCTCGGATTTCGCAGTTAGAGCCTTGCCGCATATCGGTTTTTACGTATTTAAAGGGGAAAAAAGGGCGAACTCAACATAAAAATTATATGGGTGTATTCACCAAGAGGTCTAGAATCTGAAAATGAAAAAAAAAATTTGTCCGATGTTGAGTTCGCCCTTCGTACCCGGAGCGCCTCATATACCATGCCTAACTCAAAATTGATAAAAAATGACTTATCCGGTGAGAGAAGACCAAGTGGAATTTTGAGTTTTCGACAGGTTAGCCAACGCAACACGTTAACTTGCCAATATAGCAATCCAAAGGGCGGTCAAGTAAAACTTTATAGTAGGGCGTACGGAAGGCCCTTTCCCTAAAACCATACATGGAATACAATAACTTCCCTTAGAGAAAGAAAATAAATTAGGACAAAATTCAAGGAATTCTATGTTTAAAAATGAGTTAATCGTTGTCATTTCAGTCATTTCTACGTATAAAAAATATAAAAAGAATTCTAGGTACTTTGAAAAACGTGTGCCAAAGGTGAGGCCGTTGAGAGTTGACACGTAATGGGGCCGGGGGGGTCTTTTCCACGTCGTATTTCTTCTCTTTGATTTATTTTATGTTTTAAAACCATACAATACGTTCCATTGTTATAAACTTAACGCCCCCGCTTTGGGATGCCGGTTCCACTAACGCCATTTCCATCCTTTGCCAGAGTTTATAATTATTAAGAGTTGTGACTCGAAAAAGAGTAGAAATTTTTTTGACCTTTCAAAGAGCTTGATTTATGATGATTTATGTAGACTGACAGAAGGAACACTCCTCTAATTTTTTGGACATTACGACTTCTCATTGTATACAATAGTCGCGTTTTTTGAGAAGGTAAAACATCAAATAGTCACCCTGGATTCTTTATTTTTTTCACCCCCCAATGAACGATGTCCTTGAGACGCCTTGTCCCGTCTAGCCTGTCAGACGGTCTCAAAATCAACACCCACAAATTTACGTTTGACATCATTTGTTCACTTAAATCATCTTCAATGAAATCATCCCCAGCAATAACTTTTCGCCGTATCATTCCTTATTTGATTCTTTTTACATTTCGCCGGCATGATTAATGATACTTGGGTTTCTTTCTACTCTATAATTCGATTTCGTGGGTCGATTTTATTTAACGATAAAACGAACTAATAAGGTGATGTGTGATGTCATTGCCAATCTCGATGAAACTTTTAAATTTTTTACCAGTCAAAAGAAAACGTTGTTTAAACAATATTATCAGTTTTTGTCAAATATCTCGAAAGCTGGATTAGTGAAAAAATTATTAAGTTATAAATAATTTATAGCTATCAAAAACACTTCGTATAAAAAACTCTCCGATTCGCAAAAATCCTTCTCCGTTGCCAGAAAAAAGTTATGATAACTTTCCGAGTGAATACTTGTCGACATAATGCGGTTCGCTATAATGCATTTGACCATAAAATAGCAGAAATGTCGACATAATGCGGTTCACCATAATTCATTTGTTGTGTCGTTTCTAGCTTGACATTTCACCATAGTGCAATTCAACATAAAGCATCTCACCATAAACTAGGGAGAGCGAAAGTGCAAGCCTATTTTCGCCGTTTCAAACGCGATTATGGCGAACCGACAAAAACCTTAAAACTTGACAGTTCATCATTATTTTCACTTCTCGCGAGAGGAAAAAAAATTAACCCCCTTGTGTCATAAAACGAGCTGATCCCGTGGCTGCCTGCTTGCTTTTCCTAGTTATGTTGAGATGCTTTATGTTGAATTGCATTATGTTGAACTGTCTAAGATTTGGTAAAAAGAGCGTTTCTCGGCTAAAAATTCGGAAAGACGTTTTAAAACGAGTGTATACGTGTACACATAATGCGGTTCGCCATAATGCATTTGACCATAAAATAGCAGAAATGTCGACATAATGCGGTTCACAATAATTCATTTGACCATAAATAGCAAAAATCGCGAGTTACTGTCACCATAAAAAATCTGCAACTCAACATAAAGTAGTCGAAAACGTTCA
Organism: Orius insidiosus; assembly: GCA_014119065.1. Taxonomy (NCBI): domain Eukaryota; kingdom Metazoa; phylum Arthropoda; class Insecta; order Hemiptera; family Anthocoridae; genus Orius; species Orius insidiosus. Next base: position 347,120 of record JACGAQ010000015.1, on the reverse strand, counting down.
CCATAATGCATTTGAACATAATAAATCTCACCATAAAGAAAAGAACACTTGTCGTTTCGGCATAAAATTTATCGTTTCAACATAACGCAGTTGAACATAAAGGAAATTTTCATTTTAAAAAACTTGTCGTTTCGCCATAAAACTGTTTGGGCATAATACATCTCAACATAAACTAGGGACAATGAAAGAGCAAACCTATTTTCGCCGTTTAAAACGAGATTATGGCGAAACGACAAAAACCCTTAAAACTTGACATTTCACCATAGTGCAATTCAACATAATACATCTCACCATAAACTAGGGACAGCGAAATAGCATGCCTATTTTCGCCGTTTAAAACGCGATTATAGCGAAACGACAAAAACCTTCAAACTTGACAGTTCACCATAAGGCAATTCGCGAGAGGAAAAAAAGTTGACCCCCTAGTGCCATAAAACGAGCAGATCCTATTGGCTGCCAGCTTGCTTTTCCTTGTTTATGGTGAGATGCTTTATGTTGAATTGCATTATGGTGAACTGTCAAGTTTTAAAGGTTTTTTCGTTTCGCCATAATCACGTTTTAAAAGGCGAAAGTAGGCTTGCTCTTTCGCTGTCTCTAGTTTATGGTGAGGTATGGTGACAGAAACAGTTTAGTGGTGAAATGGTTAGGGATGGTTAGGGTGGTGAAACAAGTTTAAACAGAGGCTTTTATGGTGAGAAGCGTTATGGTGACTTGCACTTTTTTTATGGAGACTTGAATTTATTGAAAAAGTCGTTTCAACATAACGCAGTAGAACTTTCATTATAAAGAACTTGTCGTTTCGCCATAAAACTGTTTCTGTCGTTTGGGCAAAATTCATCTCACCATAAACTAGGGACAGGCAAAGACCAGCCTTTTTTCGCCGCTTAAAACGCGATTGTGGCAAACGACAAAAACCATAAAACTTGACAGTTCAGCATAATGCAATTCGCACATCCTCGCGAGACAAAAAAAATTAGCCCCCTTGTGCCAAAACGAGCTGATCCCATTGGCTGCCTGCTTGTTTTTCCTAGTTTATGATGTGTTGCTATGGTGAGATGCTTTATGTTGAATAGCATTATGGTGAACTGTCAAGTTTTAAGGTTTTTTTTCGTTGAGCCATAAGCGTTACGGTGACTTGCACTTTTTTTTATGTCGATTTGAATTTATTGAAAAAGTCGTTTATGGCGAAACGCTTTATGTTAACATGCATTATGCTAAAACTTTTTTAACTTTTGAGAGCTCTATGTTCATAGTCTTCGAGGTATTTGATGAGAACTGCAAAACCCCTTGTTGACACCCTTTTCCGGCGAACCCACTGCTCAAATCGTGTATTACCGTTCAATATGGGCAAAAAGAAAATTTGTATGTTGTCGAAAAACTTTTCCCATAAAGGGCCTAAGTACAAGGTAATACTTATCTTTATAATTTTATCACTCGAATGAACGAAATGAAGTTTAAATTGAGTTGTCAGCGAGTCACTTCTTTTTTTCCGAACTCAAAGTTGGGAACCAAGAAGGGGCTAAAATAGGGTTAAAATTAAAAAACTGGAAAGCTTCAAAAGTTCGTAATCGAACCCCCAACTCACAAAACTTTTTCGAAGTCCCCGAGACGAAATTATAGGAAAAAAACAATTTTTTATTTACTAAACTTGTTTTTAATTAAAAAGCAATAAAGGAGTTTTTAAGCCAATTTTTCGAGATCCTTTAGCAAAGTAGCAAAATCAGCGTGACGGAAACGTGAAGTTGGCGACGTCGAAGTTCAAGGGAGAAATTTTTATTTTTAGTTTATCAGGACAAAAACGCCGTCAGGAATTCCATTCCACTCCATTCCTTAGAAACCGGTAAGGCTATCTTATATATCGCGTTAACAAAAGAACTCACGCTTGTGAAGAAAATAAAAAAAATTGGTTAGTTTAGTCCAAAAAATTATATTTCTTGCACTAATCTCCAGCTAGCGGGGAGGAACATATTAAGGAAGTTTTTTAAACTGCCTATTCAAAGAAGGAAAATGTCTACAAAATAAGGCAACTTCTGCAGATAAGAATCGATGAATTAACAAAATTAACAACATAACCGTAGTAAAAATTCCTTTGAAAAGTACATGTTTGAAGAGCTTCCAACAAAAACTTCCTTAAAGAGAAGTAAAAATATAGGAGGGGGAAGTATAACGGAGGAGGAAGTAAAAGAGAGGGGAAGTATAACGGAGGATGAAGAACAAAGGAGGGGAAGTATAACGGAGTGGAAAGTATAAAGGAGGGAATGTATAACAGGGGGGACTATAAAGGAGGAAGTATAACAGAGAGGGGACTATAAAGGAGGGGAAGTATAACAGAGAGGGACTATAAAGGAGGGGAAGTATAACAGAGGGGACTATAAAGGAGGGAAGTATAACGGATGGGAAGTATAAAGGATGGGAAGTATAACAAAGGGGGAAGCTTATTTTGTTCTAAGTTGTTTTTTCTCAAAAATTTTGAAGTATTTTATTTTTATTTTATTTTTTTTTTTTCGTTTTTTTTTTCAGTTTTTTTTTGTCGAATAATTTAAGTTTTTTTTTCTTAGTAATTTTTCGAGTTTTTTTTTTTTTCAATTTTTTTAAAAATAATTTTCCGATTTTTTTTTCGAAAACTTTTGTATCAAGTATCAAGGTAGAAAAAATGGGATTTTTGCCCATGAGAGGTCCCTCTAATAACGGGTGGAAGTATGATAGTTCTCCCTACTAAAATGATAATCGAAGTTGAAAAAATGATGAATTTTTTACACCAAAAATTCGTAAAAATATATTTATAATTTTTTTTATAATTAAATTCTTTTAAAAAAGTACAAGTTTGAAGAGCTTCCAACGAAAACTTCCTTAGAGAGAAGTAAAAATATAGGAGGGAAAGTATAAAGGAGGGGAAGTGTAACGGAGGGGAAGTATAACGGAGGGGGAAATATAAAGGATGGGAAGTATAACGGTGGGGGAAGTACTCGTATAAAGAAGGAAAGTTTTTTTTTTTTCAAAAAATTTTCCGATTTTTTTCGAAATTTTCGAAAGTATCAAGGTAGAAATAATGGGATTTTCGCCCAAGCGGTCCCTCTCGTAACGGTGGACGTATGAAATTTCTCCCTACTAGTATGATAATTATGTAGAAATATAATAATTAATAAAAGAAATAATTTTTTTTACACCAAAAACTTTTTTAAAATATAAGGAGTATTTGGTGAGAATTTGGTGAAAATCGGAACAACGGTTTTACCGCAGTTTTTAAAATTTCGTGCATATCTCCGCCATTTTTTCGAAATTCAAAAATCACAGATGATAATTTCTTGTTCAACTGTTCAGGAAGGTTGTGTGAAAATTTGGTAAAAATCGGTTGGAAACTGTGGCCGTAAAATGTTCCGGAAAAAATGCTACTGCCGGCCGGCACCATAGACAAAGTTGAGATCGGTAAAGATCAATATTTGACCCTCCGGGGTCTGGAAGACCCTTCCCCAAAAACCCGACGTGTATCACAATAACTTCTTTAAGGAAGTTAAAATATTCACATGAAGTTACTTTTGAATATGCTCATATTGCCTACGTTTTCTTCTTTTTACCGAGTTTTCATAAGGGACTAGAAAATTTGTATTTCCGTCACGCACGGTATAAAATTCCGTTATCACAGCCCGTCCAGCGCTCTACCTTTTTCACCGTTCTTTATATTTACAATTCTAGAATAGGATTTGAGGTCATAAACACTTTTTAAGGTTCTCCAGCCTTTTTGGTCCTTTTCCAATTGGATTTTCTCAAAATAAAACCGAAATAGAACTAAAAAAACATTTCGGTAGCGAAAGGGAAGTTTCCAATTTTTTTTTCTTTCGGTTCTTATCGTCAAAATTGACCTGTAAATAATAATTAAAAGGAGCGGAGCCGTTGTAGATCTAGACAAGGAACGAGGTGATCAAAAGAGATTTACGATCTTTTCCGAGGTTCCAACATATAGAAACGCCCCTGTAGGTTTTTTTAAAATCTGATTCTATCAAATAAAAATAAAAAATCGAAAGAGCCACTTACAAGGGAAGCCATTTTTTCGTCTATAACTCGTTTAAACTGAGACACGTTTTAGGTATTTAAATCGCATTGCAGGAACAATACAGGAGGGAAGTAGAAAGGGAGGGGGAAGTATAAGGGAGGGGAAGTATAACAGAGGGGGACGTATAACGGAGGGGAAGTGTAAAGGTGGTGAAGTATAACGGAGGAGGAGGTATAAATGATGGGGAGGTATAAATGGTGGGTAAGTATAAAGGAGCGGAAGTATAACAGAGGGGGAGTATTAAGTTTTTTTTTTCGAAAATGTTTTTAAGATCAAGGTAGAAATAATGGGATTTTTGCCCAAGGGAGGTCCCTCTCGTAACGGGTGGAAGTATCAAATTTCTCCCTACTAAAAAAAATAAAATTTTTTTTTATTGCACTAAAAATTCGTAAAAATAGGGAGTATTTCGTCGCGTTAGTTCTAACACTGGATAAGTCACTTTTCCTAGGTTTTTGAGGAGAGCCAAAATACGGATTAATTTCTCATTGGAATCAATGCACCACCTGTTGGCTAAATCGTGAACTAAGCTCGTTATGTTGGTAATAGGGTTGAACTACCAACGGAATTCGATTCCACAAAATTTACCATTAGAAACAATACCAAACTCAAAATTGATCAAAAATGAGATAGCCGGTGTTAGAACTAACACCAGATAAGTCATTTTTCCTAGGTTGTCATGAGAAAAAACCTGCCAAAATACGGATTAATTTCTCATTGGAATCAATGCATCACCTGTTGGCTAAATCGTGAACTACGCGTTTTCTGTTGGTAATAGGGTTAAACTACCAACAGAATTCGATTCTCCACAAAATTTACCATCAGAAACAATGCCTAACTCAAAATTGATAAGAAATGACTTATCCGGTGTTAGAACTAACGCGACTATTTGGTGAAAATCGGACTAAAGGTTCAGCCGCAGCGCAGTTTTTTAAATTTCAAACAGACATATCTCCGCCATTTTTTCGAAATTCAAAAATCGCCCTCGTTAGTTTCTTGTTCACCGACTAAGGAAGACTGTTTGAAAATTAGTGAAAATCGGTTGAAAACTGTGGCCGTAAAGTGTTCCGGAAAAATGCTACGGCCGGCCGGCACCACAGACAAAGTTGAGATCGGTAAATATCAATATTCGATTTGACCCTCCGGAAGACCCTTCCCCAAAAACCCCCTCTGTCATACTTCCCCCTCTGTTATACTTCCCCTCCATATACTTCCCCCTCCTATATACTTCCCCTTCCCATTTACTTCCCTTTCCTATATTGTTACTTCTCTTTAAGGAAGTTTTCGTTGGAAGCTCTTCAAACCAGTACTTTCCTCAAGCGAAGGAAGTTGGATCGATATAGAATCCAGACAGGTTCTTTTTCTTTTTACAACCGTCCTCGTTAAGACTAAAAAGACGCCTGGAGGCCTTTTATATTTAAAATAAAGTGGAAGAGGAAAAAAAAAAAATTCCACACAGGTTAAAAGCCCTCTTCTGCAAAACTCGCATTTCCCGAGGTGTTTTTTACGTGTAAATGTGTTTATGTTCACCATGTGAAAGTGTACACAGAAATGTTTGTTTTCCTTCCCGAGTTTAGACCGAGAGGAATAAAAATATACGCGGAAATTCTCCAAAAGTCTAATAAATATTTTTTTTCTCAAAAGAAGTCAACTTTTCAATCCATCGAAAATTTTAACTTAAATTATATTAAAAACAAACATAAAAGTCAATTAGGGAACGTATTGTGTTTGCCCCTATTTGAAATTCAATTGAGAACTTTTATTTTCAGAACGAGACTAGGCAATAAAATTGCATTGATTTAATCCAGAAGGTCGTCATTAGCATTTTCTTTTGAAAGATAAATTGTTTGTTTTTTAAGTTTAAAAAATTCATACAAATGTTAATTTTTAACATAAATTTGAACCTAATATCTTCGACAGTTCGGAGGACGGGAAGCGTTAGGGCGTTTAGAGCACTCGGAGAAGCAAAAGAGCAGGTAGCCAATAATCAGCTCATTTTAGGACAAAGGGAGTTAATTTTTGTCCTCTAGCAGGATGTGCGAATTGCATTATGGTGAACTGTCAAGTTTTAAGGATTTGTCGTTTCGCCATAATCGCGAAACGGTGAAAATAAGCTTGCTATTTCGCTGTCCCTAGTTTATGTTGAGATGTATTATGCCAAACGACACAGTTTTATGCCGAAACGCCAAGCTTTTGAAATGAAAATTTTCTTTATGTTCAACTGCGTTATGTTGAAACGACAAATTTTATGTCGAAACGGCAAGTGATCTCTTCTTTATGTTGAGATGTATTATGTTCAAATGCATTATGGTGAACGTTTCCGCTATTTATGTTGAGTTGCTGATTTTTGTGGTGAACGGTAACTCGCGATTTCAGCTATTTTATGGTCAAATGCATTATGGCGAACCGCATTATGTCGACACGTATACTCTGGATTTTAAAACGTTTTTCCTAATTTTTTAGCCGAGAAACGCTCTTTTTACCAAATCTTTGACAGTTCACCATAATGGAATTCAACATAAAGCATCTCACATAAAATAGGAAAAGCAAGCAGGCAGCCAATGGGGATCAGCTCGTTTTATGACACAAGGGGGTTAATTTTTTTCCTCTCGCGAGGATGTGCGAATTGCATTATGGTGTGAACTGTCAAGTTTTAAGTTTTTTGTCGTTTCGCCTTAATCGCGATTTAAACAGCAAAAATAGGCTTGCTGTTTCGCTGTCCCTAGTTTATGGTGAGATGCATTATGCCCAAACGACACAGTTTTATGGCGAAACGTTAAGTTCTTTAAAATGATAGTTTCTTGTAGGCTGTATGTTGAAACACTAATTTGTGTCGAAACGACAAGTGTTAAATCTCTTCTTTATGGTGAGGTGTGCTATGTTCAAATGCATTATGGTGAACGTTTTCGACTACTTTCTTTATGTTGAAGTGCAGATTTTTCATGGTGACGGTAACTCGCGATTTTGCTTTTATGGTCAAATGCATTATGGCGAACCGCATTATGTCGACACGTATAATCGATTTTAAAACGTCTTTTCTAATTTTTAGCCGAGAAACCCTTTTTACCAAATCTTTGACAGTTCACCATAATGCAATTCAACATAAACCATCTCACCATAAACTAGGAAAAGCAAGCAGGCAGCCAATAGGATCAGCTCTTATTAGACACAATGGGGGTTACTTTTTCCTCTCGCGAGGATGTGCAATTGCATTATGGTGTACTGTCAAGTTTTTTGTCGTTTCGCCATAAACGCGTTTTAAACGGCGAAATAGGCATGCTCTTTCGCTGTCCCTAGTTTATGGTGAGATGCATTATGCCCAAACGACACATTTATGGCGAATCGTCAAGTTCTTTAAAGTGATAGTTTCCCGTATGTATGTTCAACTGCGTTATGTTGAAACGACAAATTTTATGTCGAAACGACTAGTGTATCTTCTTATGGTGAGATGTATATGTTCAAATGCATTATGGTGAACGTTTTCGATATATGTTGATTGCAGATTTTTTAAGGTGAACGGTATTCGCGATTTCTGCTATTTTATAGTCAAATGCATTATGGCGAACCGCATTATGTCGACGTATACACTCGAATTTAAAACGCCTTTCCTAATTTTTTAGCCGAGAAACGCCCTTTTTACCAAATCTTTGACAGTTCACCATAATGCAATTCAACATAAAGCATCTCACAATAAACTAGGAAAAGCAAGCAGGCAGCTAATGGGATCAGCTCGTTTTATGACATAAGGGGTTAATTTATTTCCTCTAGCGTGATGTGCAAATTGCATTATGGTGAACTGTCAAGTTTTAAGTTTTTTGTCTTTTTGCTATAATCGCGTTTTAAACGGCGAAAATAGGCTTGCTCTTTCGCTAGTTTATGGCGAGATGCATTATGCCCAAACCCAGTTTTATGGCGAAACGTCAAGTTCTTTAAAATGATAGTTTCCTTTATGTTCAACTGCGTGATGTTCAAGCGACAAATGTTATGTCGAAACGACAAGTGTTAAATCTCTTCTTTATGGTGAGGTGTGTTATGTTCAAATGCATTATGGTGAACGTTTTCGGCTATTATATGTTGAGTTGAAGATTTTTATGGTGAACGGTACTCGCGATTTCTGCTACTTTATGGTCAAATGCTTTATGGCGAACCGCATTATGTCGACATTTCTGCTATTTTATGGTCAAATGCATTATGGCAAACCCCGTTATGTCGACATTTCTGCTATTTTATGGTCAAATGCATTATGGCAACCGCATTATGTCGACATTTCTGCTATTTTATGGTCAAAATCATTATGGCGAACCCCGTTATGTCGACATTTCTGCTATTTTATGGTCAAATGCATTATGGCGAACCGCATTATGTCGACATTTCTGCTATTTTATGGTCAAATGCATTATGGCAACCGCATTATGTCGACATTTCTGCTATTTTATGGTCAAAATCATTATGGCGAACCCCGTTATGTCGACATTTCTGCTATTTTATGGTCAAATGCATTATGGCAACCGCATTATGTCGACATTTCTGCTATTTTATGGTCAAAATCATTATGGCGAACCCCGTTATGTCGACATTTCTGCTATTTTATGGTCAAATGCATTATGGCGAACCGCATTATGTCGACACTCTCGAAAACTACGGGAAACAACCAAGGGCCAAATTACTTCTTTTTTGTTGAAAAAACGTGGCTCAACATGTTTTGCGCTAACCTAATATTTAGAAGTTTGCCAAAAATCTATAAAAACTGCTTTTTGAGACACTCTACTCAGCATCATCCACAGACTGGACCGAACTAATAAAGCTTTTACGTAGGAAAATAATAAAAAAAGTTTTGCTATCGAAGAAATTGAAAAAGGTTTCACATCTATTGTTTTCCTTCGTTAGAAGCTATCTCGTCTCATCAAGACCACCTTTATAACTCTATTGTTTCAAAGAGAAGAGAGGAAGAAAAAAAGCCCGAAAGAGCTGACAGCCGATGTTATCCCAGCACCTAAAACTAACCTTTATCTGATTATACTAATTGCCACGAATAAATAAACTTTTATAAAGGTTAAAGTTCAAAAGTAAAACTATTTCAAGCATAAGCGGTGATAGGTTTCCTCCATGAGGCACTACATGGATGGAGGGTAATTTTAATTAGCTTATCACAGACCTGCCAAAAATGACAGTTGATAAGCACACCAGTCAATTTAAAAATTACCATGAAACGACCATAAAGAACTTTAAGGTACGAAGAGAAATCGCTTAAAACTTAAAAAATTGGATGTTTTTTCAGCAAATCAATTTTTACGGGAAAAAAGTCGTACTTGTTGATATCTTTAGAGTCCTAGGGCTTTCGAATGAAAACGGAATTGAGGGTAGTTTTCATTGAGTAAACGCTTTGGCTTTCTGAATTTCAATTTTACTTGAAAAGGAAAATAAACGAGACTTACAGAACAGTCGTTGTTTCTGGAACGACGGGAATTTCCGTCATGTGCTGATGCATGCATCGCACGGTTGTTTTGAAGCAGATGCAAGTTTCCGGGCAGAAATTTTGAGAAGACGCGTCTTGAACGAGGATCGCTCCGAAGATGAGTGGAAGTAGGCGGACGTGAGGCATCTTCACGCCCCGGCAACCGACACGAGACTGAACAGGAGGCGAAAGCGGTCTCCGGGAGTCGTTCACTCCCTCCCGCGCGCAATTCCTCCCTCGCAAAGAACTAAAAGAACACCTTTTAAAAAGCATAAAATCATTCCAAAGAAGGACAACTCGAGAGAAACTTTACTTCCAACACCGATAAATTTGCCTTTTTTTAAATATTTCTAAAATTAAATTAGAAATATGTATTTTTTTAAATTATTCTAATTTTTTAAGCGTACCCACATCTCAAAAACTGTAGATCCAACAACAAATTTCATTTCACAAATCTAAAAGGCTTGGAATTGTGATTTTAAACATGAAAGCGCAAAGAATAAGGGTATTGCAATAATTAATATAATATAATTTAATTATTAATATAAGTAATTAAATTAATTATATTATTATTTATTAGGGTGGAATGACTTACATATCAGGGTTTATTAGGGAATGAGCCTAATAAATACAACACAGGCGGACGAACAACCACCAAAAAACTATTAGGTGTACAAAAGAAAATCGGCTAAAATCTACAAAATTCAAATTTACCCTGTGGCTGAGTTTCATTTTGTACACCTAATAAATAAAAATTGTAGGAAATTTAATTTTCTATAAATTTGTACTTATTTATTTTTTTCTAGGATGCACCATTTTCGGAAAATAATTTTTTAAAAATAAATTTATCTTGAAAACAGTGCGTCTTAGAGAAAAAATGAATAGAATAAAAATTAAAGAGAATTGAATTTCCAACAGATTTTATTTAGTGCATTTTTTCAATATCTGTAACGGTTTACGATTTACAAGCCTTTAGAAATTAACCTTCTTAATGGTTATACTTCAATAACCTTCTTACACGGAGAAGGTCAACTTTTGATGGACTTTAACGCCTGAAATGTTTAAAATTTTGAAAAAATGAACTACTAGGTGTACAAAATGAAACTCGGCTAAAATCTACAAAATTCAAATTTTCCCTGTGGCTGAGTTTCATTTTGTACACCTAATATTAATTATTATTAAGTATATTTTATTATTATATTACTACATTAATTATTAATTATTTTAATTAATATAATGCAATAATTAATAAATAAAAAATTCCTTACATAGTAAGGCAAAAAGGCCGATCCGACCACAAATTCAACCAAGTAAGGGAAGATGCCTGGAATTACTTTCCTATATTTGAGCACTAAAAATCGTCGGAAAATTTTTACAAAATCTAGTTTTTGTTAGTTTGGGAATGTCTAGGCGGACTTGGGAGCAGTTTTTCCGAAAGAGTTTTCCTTCGGAAAATGGAAAAGCTTACTTTTTGACTAAAAATTTTTTCCAAAAAACCGATAGCCATTTTCTAGGTTTTGGTGAGCTCTTTCCAAAAATATTTTATGGAAGAAAATCCGACGAATAGTTTCGTCGTAATCCTTTCATTAAGGTACAAAATGAAACTCAGCCACAGGGTAATTTGAATTTTGTAGATTTTAGCCGAGTTTCATTTTGTACACTAGTAGTTCATTTTTTTAAAATTTTGAACATTTAGGCGTTAAAGTCCATCAAAAGTTGACCTTCTCCGTGTAAGAAGGTTATTGAAGTATAACCATTAAGAAGGTTAATTTTTAAAGGCTTGTAAATCGTAAACCGTTACAGATATTGAAAAAATGCACTAAATAAATCTGTTGGAAATTTAATTCTCTTTAATTTTTATTCAGTTCATTTTTTCTCTAGGACGCACTGTTTTCAAGATAAATTTATTTTAAAAAAAATATTTTCCGAAAATGGTGCATCCTAGAAAAAAAATAATAAGTACAAATTTATAGAGAATTAAATTTCCTACAATTTTTATTTTTTAGGTGTACAAAATGGAACTCAGCCACAGGGTAAATTTGAATTTTGTAGATTTTAGCCGAGTTTCATTTTGTACACCTAGTAGTTCATTTTTTCAAAATTTTGAACATTTTAGGCGTTACCATCAAAAGTTGACCTTCTCCGTGTAAGAAGGTTATTGAAGTATAACCATTAAGAAGGTTAATTTCTAAAGGCTTGTAAATCGTAAACCGTTACAGATATTGAAAAAATGCACTAAATAAAATCTGTTGGAAATTCAATTCTCTTTAATCATTATTCTATTCATTTTTTCTCTAGGGGCACTGTTTTCAAGATAAATTTAATTAAAAAAAATTATTTTACGAAAATGGTGCATCCTAGAAAAAAAATAATTAAGTACAAATTTATAGAAAATTAAATTTCCTACAAGTTTTATTTATTAGGTGTACAAAATGAAACTCAGCCACAGGGTAAATTTGAATTTTGTAGATTTTAGCCGAGTTTCATTTTGTACACCTAATACAAAGATTTACGCCATATTCAGTTTTTTGGCCAGTTTATTCTGGAACATTTCAAAGCAATTGTCATCTTATTTCACCACATTTTTGCCGAATCTTTGTAGTAGCTACCTTGAAAATTTCGAGAGCTTTGTTTTTCGTTTTTCAAATCTGGTAGGACAATATGGCGATTTTACCCTTTTTTCGCCTCTTTATAGGGATTTATCAAAATAGGTGCTACATAGTAGGAAGGTATAGCAAAATAGCAAAAATAAAAAATTTGACAACATTTATTACGTCAATTTTAAAAGTAGGTACAATTAAAAAAAATATTTACAAAAAAATTAGTACGTTTCAATTACTTTTGTACGTTTTTGGTTCATTTTAAGTCAATTAATACAAAATTCCTCTTTTGGCTTCACCTATGAATAAGAGGAAAACTTTTTCTTCCAAATTCAGCCTATTACTACGCTACACAACCACATTACGATGATGAAGCAACATGACCAAACTCATAATTCGGTTGTAGTTCTTAGGATGGCTATTTTGAAATTGAAAGTCATGTTGCGCCATGTACACAAAGAAAACATCCATACAAAAAGAATTTTATATACAATTTTAACGAGTTAAAAGAACATTATGTACAGGTGAGACCGGGATTTTTTTTAATTTAAAAAAAAGCTTAAAGATTAATCAATAAATAAAAGTCTTTGGTATAAAATAGGATAAAAGGAAGTTTAAATATGAGCGGGACTAGGAGCATAAACGGTGGGCATTCTGAGGTTTTGATTCGATTGGAAGGAACGGAGGCGAGCACAGATTTCTGGGAAATGAGGGCGACGGACGGCCACTTCGTGCCAGCATTCCATCATCACCGAATACATTCGTGAAGGGCAGTCTTCTGGGCATGGAAGAAGCTGTCGACTTCGAATCATTTCGATAACCTCTTGATTTGAATATCCATAATACGGCTAAAAATGAAATTAATCAGATTAAAAGTTTCAAAAACCAAAATTTGAAGAAAATGAGGACAAGAACCCAAGTGGAAGCCGTATTGGCGCTCAGAAAAGAGCCACGTTTTCCGGAAGATTCCTATCAAGTGCATTAAAAACACTCACTTGAAGACCAAAACTGTAGATTTCCCAGAGTACGACACCGTAGCTCCAAACGTCCGATTCAGTCGTAAATTTCCCGTAGAGGATTGATTCTGGCGGCATCCATCGGACAGGAAGTAACGATTTACTTTGAACCCTGTAAACATAAATGCAGTTAGTTTAAAAGCAAAACTTTGATTTTTTGCTGTCTGTAAACCCATATTTGGGTATCTGTTTCAAAACCCAATATTTCTCGAATTTTGGGAGGTTTCTTCGGTATTTTGAGCAAGAAACCCCTTTAACCGTTGGAGACTGCGTCTGACGCCGGATTCTCTGCGCTACTGGCGCAGCACATTTCCCCTCACTTCTCTCGACCGCTCCCAGCGCCCAGCAAAGCACAGAAAGCGACGAGTGATAAGATCATCAAGTAGTTCATTTCTTCCCCAACAGATGGCCAGTTTTTGCGTGCTGCTAGCACCACGGGAAGCGAAGGTATTAAATATCTTAGAGAGGCTTCCCGCTGGGCAACTAAAGTCGCCTGCGGTCTCCAAGCGAATTTCGCGAATGGCAACTATAGTCGCCTGCGGTCTCGAAAGGGTTAAAGTGTATGAACTGAGGAGATTGCTCGGACAAATATTGACCTTCATTGAAAACTTTTTTTACCCTTTCGAGACTGTAGGCGACTATAGTTGCCATGTGCGCATGTCGCTTGGAGACCGCAGGCGACTTTAGTTGCCCAGCAGGAAGCCTCTCTAAGATATATGTAATACCTTTGCTTCCCGTGGCGCTAGCGACATGCAAAAACTGGCCATCTGTTGGGGAAGAAATGAACTAGGTGATGATCGCATCACTCGGCGCTTTCTGTGCTTTGCTGGGCACTGGGAGCGGTCGGGGAGAAGTGAGGGGAAAAGTACTGTGCGTAGCGCAGAGAATCCGGCATCTGACGAGGTCTCGAAAGGGTTAAACGGTATGAACTGAGGAGATTGCTGTTTGGACAAATATTCTTTGCAGAAAACTTTTATAAGTTTTGCTGGATGGCACTTGGCTTTTGGCTGAGGAACAAGACTTTTGCTTCGTGGTACTTTTCCTCGGTTTTGGGCAAAAAAAAAAAGTCTCTCTTTCAGCCCAGCAACACATATTTATCGAGTTGGAAGTTCGGGAAATGATTATTAACCCTTTCAAGACCGCAGGCGACTATAGTTGCCATTCGCGCATGTCGCTTGGAGACCGCAGGCGACTTTAGTTGCCCAGCGGAGAGCCTCTCTACGATATTTAATACCTTCGCTTCCCATGGCGCTAGCGACATGCAAAACTGGCCATCTGTTGGGGAAGAAATGAACTACTTGATGATTGCATCACTCGTTGCTTTCTGTGCTTTGCTTGGGAGCAGTCAGGGAGAAGTGAGGGGAAAAGTGCTGCGCCAGTAGCGCAGAGAATCCGGCGTCAGACGCGGTCTCGAAAGGGTTAAGTTTCTCTTTAAGCTTTTGGCTGAGGAACAAGACTTTGCTAGATTCGTGGAACTCTCGGTTTTGGGCCAAAAAAAGTCACTCTTTCCGCCCAGGAACACATTTTTTATAGAGTTTGAAGTTTGGGGAAATCCCCGATTATTAATGATGGAAAAGAGCTTTACCTATAATAATCTGATGAGTAAACGTCTCTGGAGAGTCCGAAATCTGATATTTTTACGGTGAGATTTTCAGAGACGAGGCAATTCCTTGCAGCCAAATCCCTGTGGACGTAATGGTGGCTACAAAGATATTCCATTCCCGCCGCAATATGAACGGCCATCGTCAATAGATCGGCTTGGGTGAGAAAATGTTCGTTTGAATGGGGTGAATGCGAGATTAAAAATTCATGAAGATCGCCTTTTGGCATGAATTCAAAGAGCATACATAAAGGCTCCCGGCTTAGACATACGCCGATGAGGCAGACTATATTTTCGTGGCGTAGTTCACACATGAGGTCGACCTCTCGTTTAAAATCTGCCATCGTTTTCGCAGAAGCGTTTTCCTTGAGGGTCTTTATGGCGACAAAAAGTGGTTTTTCGCCCGTGTTGACTATTTCTCCTTTGTAGACTTTTCCGAATGCACCTTCTCCAAGTTCTTGGACGAAACGGATGTTGGCTGGGTGGAATTCGCGAACACGAGCACGGGCGTCGCTTTTTACGCTTGAAGCTCCCGAACCTGGGATTAAAGCGGACATTTCTAAACCGCTCCCTTTTCCTTTTTTCGGCGATCGCATGTTAATCAAACCATTTTCTTGACCTTCATTTCGTTTCCGCGACCGCGAACGGCAACAGCAGAATATCAAAAGGATGACTAAAAGCACCAAAAGTCCTAATCCGACAGCGGTTAAATAAAGCCAGAGAGTGTCGATGCATTTTCGTATATTGCACGATTCGATGACCCATTTTCCGTCAGGCCCTTGAGTAAAACACCAAGGCTGCTCCCTTCTCGATCCAGGATTCCGGCAGTAATTATGCTTCCCAAAAAGTTCTTTATATCCAGCGATTGAAAACTGAAACTGATGCGCCCAAGGGACACAATTTCTCCCAGACTCCGTCACCCCTACTGCTCCTCTGTACGTTTCTCCTTTCCCCCAATAACAATAGTCACCTAAAATATAATTAATAATAATATTGATTTTAACAAAAATTAAATACTTGGATCAACAGGTTCAGGCTGCGGGACATTTAAAGATACACAATCTTCTGGATGTGAGGGAAGCTCAATGCACACAGGCATCTTAAGTTTTTTGCCAATCTCCGGATGTTGTTTCGCTATCGCATATTCCCTCCCGCACAATTCAGTCTCAAGAAATTCGCAGTCCTGCAAAATTTTTGATGATAAAATCATTTTGAAATGAACAAACCCTTTGGCAAATTTGCTTCGGCGGTTTCGTGATGTCGCCGTCATTTTGGCATTCGGCAAACGCAGTATAGCAAAGTGCTGGAAGAGCATACGGTTGACAAACTTCCGTTATGTCACTGAAAAAAATATATTATACAAAAATTTCTGTATATAGGTACTAAAATCTTACTTGATTTGCTAACTACGCTGAAAGCAGATTCTAAATCTTTTCTATCTGCTCTTGTGTACGATCAGAAGGTATGTAGATGAGTTATTCGCCAATATTTTTTCACAAATTTTCCCAACATAGAGCTAAAAAAAAAAAGGTATTAATATCCAAAAGAAGGTTTTTAGCCAAAAATCAAGTCTGCTTAAAAATGGGGTTATTGGCTGATTAGAAAATCAGTTAAAATAACTTCTTTAACCCATTAAAGACAGCAGGCGACTATAGTTGCCATGCGCACATGTCGCTTGGAGACCAGAGGCGACTTCAGTTGCCCAGCGGGAAGCCTCTCTAAGAAATTTAATACCTTCGCTTCCCGTGGCGCTAGCGACACACAAAAACTGGCCCTCTGTTGGGGAAGAAATGAACTACGTGATGATAGCATCACTTGTCACTTTCTGTGCTTTGCTGGGCGCTGGGAGCGGTCGGGGAGAAGTGAGGGGAAAAGTGCTGCGCCAGTAGCGCAGAGAATCCGGCATCAGACGCTGTCTCGAAAGGGTTAAGGAAGTTAAAAAGGATGTTTTTAGGAAACCTCCCTGGGAGGTGGGGTCAAACCTGCTGAAAGGCAAGTAAAAACTTTTACAAGCTCATGGAAAATTGAAAAAGGGCTTCAAAAACCCCTTGTGGGTACCCACAACATATGTTCTAATTAACATCAGAGTCAAATACATCACACAGAACTTCTTTCTTTCTAAATTAGTGGTGATGAAGCATCCCTCGATTGGTGACCCACGACGAACACAGCGATGAACAAGGTACATATTTACACTCTCTCAACATACAAGCACAGAATGAGAATAGGTTCTGGCACGTCTTGATCACCCATCAACGGCGCCAGTAATTCCGCACCTCTTCGAAGCTGCTGAATTGGTGGAACTTTCAACCTTGGAACGAACTTCTCGACATCTGCGACACTCATGTCACAGCTCAACAGTTCGTGTTCCAGAATCCGCACACGCATCTTCAACACATCATCGCTCGGCACACAGCACTGGTGGAACTCCCTCAACTCGTCAGCAGTTCAACACCCCTACGGGTGCTGAATTGGTGGAACCTCAACCTTGGAACGAGCTTCTCGACATCTGCGACACTCATGTCACAGCTCAACAGTTCGTGTTCCAGCATCCGCACACGCATCTTCAATACATCATTGCTCGGCACATAGCACTGGTTGAACTCCCTCAACTCGTCAGCAGTTCCGCACCCCTTCAACCCCTGAATTAGTGGAACTTTCAACTTGGAACAAACTTCTCGACATCTGAGACAACCTCATCACAGCTCGACAGTTCGCATTCCAGCATCCGCACGCGCATCTTCGACATATCATCGCTCGACACACAGCACCTCAGACCTTCACCCTTCTTTCTCCATGGGGGGTGATGTGTGTACCCACAACATATGTTCTAATTATCATCAGAGTCAAATACATCACACACAACTTCTTTTTTGTTTTCTAAATTAATGGTGATGAACCATCCCACAATTGGGACCCACGACGAACACAGCGATGATCAAGGTACATATTTACACTCTCTCAACATACAAACACAGAACGAGAATAGCTTCCAGCAAGTCTTGATCACCTATTGACGGCGCAGCAATTCTTCACTCGTCAGCAGTTCTGCACCTCTTCGACCCGCTGAATTGGTGGAACTTTCAACTTGGAACGAACTTCTCGACATCTGCGACAACCTCGTCACAGCTCGACAGTTCGCATTCCAGCATCCGCATACACATCTTCAACACATCAACGCTCAACACACAGCACCTCAGACCTTCACCCTTCTTTTCTCCGTTGGGGGATGATATGGGTACCCACAACATATGTTCTAATCATCATCACAGTCAAATACATCACACACCCTTAAATTAAGATCATCTAGCAGAAAATGGGTTTAAATACCTCACAAACAGGTCCTCGGTTTTCTGTCTTTTCTTGTATGAGGATGCTTCCAGAGCCCATCCCAGCCATTTCCTTACGTATTCCTTCACTAAAAATAAGCGATAATGAAACCATTGTAATTTTTAAGGTTTAAATAATTTTAAAAATAGGCTTTTGAATGATTTATTACCGAGGGGTGGACAGAACGTCGGAATCGGCGAAGGCCCCGAAATAAAGAACGGATAAACTTAAAAACACCGGGACCATTTTAAATTATAAAATAAAATATTAAATTAAAGTGCTAAATGCATTATTTTGATGATAACTACGATTAAAAACTGTTTTAAAATAGTGTATGAAGGGCTATAAACAATGGAAACCTAAGGGGAAAGGCACCGCGCAAACGCGAGGGGCTTAAGCAGAAGATGTTGTAACTAAAAAGAGCGGGACTTATAAAAAGTTACAGCCGCTCGCCAAGAGGTGGAAAAGTACTTGTTTGAAGAGCTTCCAACGATAACTTCCTTAAAGAGAAGTAAAAATATAGGAGAGGGAAGTATAAGGGAGGGGAAGTATAACGGAGGACGAAGTATAAAGGAGGGGAAGAATAAAGGGGAAGTATAACGGAGGAGGAAGTATAAAGGGAGGAAGTATAATGTAGGGGGAAGTATAAGGAGGGGAAGTATGGAATTTTTTTCCAAAATTTTTTTAAAGTATCAAGGTAAAAATAATGGGATTTTTGCCCAAGGGAGGTCCCTCTCGTAGCGGGTGTAAGTATGAAATTTCTCCCTACTAAAATAATAATGTAAAAAAATGGTAATTTTTTACACCAAATTTTAAAAAATATAAAAGTAATTGGTGAAAATTTGGTGAAAATTAGACCAACGGCAACGGTTCGGCCGCAGCGAATTTTTAAAATTTCAAACTGACTCATTTCCGCCATTTTTTTGAAATTCAAAATCGCCCTCGTTACATTCTTCTCCGGCTAAAGAAATTTTCGTAAAAATTTGGTGAAAACTCGGTTGAAAACTGTGGCCGTAAAGTGTTCCGGAAAAAATGCTACGGCCGGCCGGCACGGCAGACAAAGTTGAGATCGGTAAAGATCAATATTCGATTTGACCCTCCGGGTCAGGAAGACCCTTCCCCAAAAACCCGACGTCGAGGGTATCACAATAATTCTTTAAGGAAGTTAAAAATGGCGACGTCCGGGCAGTTTCAGTGGTAAACTCAAGATCGATAAAGATCATTAATCATGTTGATCCTCCAGCCTCTTAGGTAGGTATTCAAAGAAAATAGCCTCCCCATGGTATCATCACAATAACTTTACTTTTCAACTCTTTCGCAACCTTTGTAATTTGTATCAGATTCTATTTAAATTTTAGCTTTGTTCCATCCGCAGTTTGAAACTGTTTTGAAACTCCTGGAGCATGCGCAGAAGGATTTCGACTTCAAATCGTTTGTCCGTCAAGTCTGAAATCATCTGGCGTAAATTTAACGTGCAAATCCTTGTACGCATGCTCCAGGAGTTTCAAGCCAGTTTCAAACTTGGGTTGGAACAAAGCTAATATGTTTTAAAATAATCTTGAATTTCCTTACCTGTCAATTTTTGAGGGTGAAGAGGGAAGTTTGATTGCCTCACTCTTCCTCCATCGTGGCCTAAAAATAAATGAGAAGTTAAAATCTTTTCACATTTTATTCAGACTCTTGGAGAAATTTGAGGGAAAAACATAAGTAGCAAATTCATTATAATCTTTGTAAAAAAATTACGACGAAACTATCCATCGGATTTTCTTATTTAATATATTTTTGGAAAGAGCACATCAAAGCATACAAAATGGCTAGCGGGTTTTTTGGAAAACATGTTTTAGTCGAAAAGTAAGTTTTCCATTTTCCAAGGGAAAATTTTTTGGAAAAACTGCTCCCAAGACCGCATAGGCATCCCAAACTAACGAGAACTAGCTTTTGTAAAAAATATTCCGACGATTTTTAGTGCTCAAATATAGGAAAGTAATTTTAGGCATCTTCCCTCTGTCGAACTACCAAATGATCGGATCCATGAGCTCACCCCAAGGGGTCATTTTGACCATGACGACTCCAGTTGTTCTCGAAGCGAGTCCTAAACCATTTTTAGCCAAGCACGTATAAAATCCGGAATCGTGAGTTTCCAAACGTACGATTCTCAGTCTTGAATTGATCCTTCCCTTCGCCTGCGAGGTCCTAATTGACAGACGTTTACGGTCGAGGAGACCCAATCCTGAAAGAAAAACGTTGAAAAAGACTTCTCATAAATTTCGTTCTACTCGATTTACCGGCTTCGATGGGTGCTTCGTTCCGGAGCCAGCGGACGGTGACTGGGCCGGGTTCGCCTTCGACCTCACATCGAAGTTTGAGACCTTCACCCTCCTCTTTGGTCAAATTCACGAGTTCTCTCACCCAATGAAGAACCCCTTCAAAATAAAAAAAAACTTATTTCGTTTTTGTGCGTTCTCTGGGAATATCAAGACGTCGATAAACCCTCGAGACTCATAAAAAGCGTTCCTGGACAAATTACACCCGATAAAATACTAAATCTTGGGTTTAGTCCAAACACGAAATGGTGAAAGCACAAAACGTTTTTTAATTGACGAATAGAAGGGCAAAATTTAAAATTATCAAGGTTTATATACAGGGTGTCCAGAAACCTATGGCGTCTGGGAGAGCGTTAAAAAGTGGTTTTATGAAAAAAAAGTTAAATGTAAACCCCCCTTAATTTTAATCAAAGAATTTGATGGTGTAGTTTAAAATGCGTTTGGATATACAGGGTGCCCCAAACAGAGCCTAACTTCGTTATTTCAAATGAAACCCCTATTTTTTATTTCAGATTCGTAATCTACGCAAAATTTCAATAGATTTGAGTACTCATATGACAATTTTGGA
The DNA here is from genome assembly GCA_014119065.1 of Orius insidiosus. Classification (NCBI taxonomy): domain Eukaryota; kingdom Metazoa; phylum Arthropoda; class Insecta; order Hemiptera; family Anthocoridae; genus Orius; species Orius insidiosus. The sequence continues at coordinate 326,179 of JACGAQ010000015.1, read as the reverse complement.
CAACTTTTAAAAAATGTCAAAATTTAGCGTTTTTTGCGCTAAAATCCGTTAAAATTGACCAAAGACACTTATTTTTTTAATCCTACTAATTTTGTCAGAAGATTTCAACTATCACAAATTCAAGCATCTTCGCATTCGTCTCTTAGGTCGATTTTAACGGATTTTAGCGCGAAAAACGCTAAAATTGACATTTTTTAAAATTGTCAAAAATGCTCATATAAATAATCAATCGACTTGAAATTTTAGATTACGAATCTGAAATAAAAAATGGGGGTTCTCATATGAAATAACGAAGCTAGGTTCTGTTGGGGGCACCCTGTATATCCAAACGCATTTTAAACTACACCACCAAATTCTATGATTTAAATTAAAGGGGGTTTACATTTAACTTTTTTTCATAAAACCACTTTTTAACGCTCTCCCAGACGTATACCACGTGTTCCGGACACCCTGTATATTAACGTCACTGTCTTAAATTTAAAATTATAATTATAACATACAATCAGAGATGGGCATGATGGTTACAATCGTAATCATATTGTTTTTGATTACGATGTGTAACCTTAATAATCATATTTTTATCCGTTACCATATCATAATCAAAAATAATAGCTTTTTCCAACTGCTTGTAGCATCGCAGAAGGATTTGACTGTAGTTCAAATCGGATTTTCGTCTGAAGTCATTGACGTGCAGATCCTTCTGCGCATGCTCCAGGAGTTTCAAATCGGTTTCAAACTGCGGTTGGAACAAAGCTTAAGATTACCCCGTCGAGGAGTTTTCGGGGTCTGATGTGGACAGAAACATGTGACGTCATAAAAATTCATTATACTATACCTGTGTTGTTTCCGGGAGCTTCTGTCATCTCTTCGGTCCTAATAACAGAAAATAAATCATTAAAGCCTCTAAAACGGGAGGATGTAAGTTTAAAAGATTTATATGTAAACTATAGGAACTAATGGTCATTTTAAGGAGGGACAGGCTTTATAAATAGCCACACTTTGTCTTTCTAAATCTTAAGTTTCATACTTTAGACAAAAAGTCTGTTTTATCCACTTTTTAAAATAAACCAAATTTTTTAGCGCTTAATTGAGGTATTAAAGTGAGTTTGAACGTAGTTGAAGTTTGGATTAACTTAGAGATTAATTAATCAGCTAGGAGGGGAGTTGATTAGCACAAGGTTTAAATAATTTAAGGGTCCCTTAAAAAAGAGAGACAAAGGAAGTTATAAAAGTATAATTATGTTCCACATAGGAAGCACTTTTTTTTCCTTTTCTCCGGGCAATTTATGTTAGGGAAAAGTTTTAGCGAAAAGCGTAACTTCGGGACGGACACCTATCGACCATTTTCGAGAGGAAACTGTGGGCTCTTTCGGTATTTATAACAGCGATAAAAGCAAACTGCCATCCTCCCTGGAAATAACGTGTACACTTTTCTCATTAAAGTTTAAGATTTTTTTTTTTACTCGCTCGATATTTACCAGTTTCCGGAGTCTTCGTAGTCGTATAAGTCGTAATGAGGTAGAATGATGCTGCTGTGGTCTTCGCTGATGTCTTCCACCCAGGCTGAAACAACAATTAGCAAATTATTTGACTATAATTTTCGGAATCATAAAAAAAAATTGGGCTATTTAGGTAAATTAGGCTCAGAGACTTAACACTTGTTTCGACATAAAATTTGTCGTTTCAACATAACGCTGTTGAACGTAAAGGAAATTTTCATTTTAAAGTACATGTCATTTCGCCATAAAACTGTTTCTGTCGTTTTGGGCATAATACATCTCAACATAAACTAGGGACAGCCATAGAGCAAGCCTAATTTCGCCGTTTAAAACGCGATTATGGCGAAACGACAATAACCTTAAAAACATGACAGTTCACCATAATGCATTTGAACATAATACATCTCGTTTCGACATAAAATTTGTCGTTTCAACATAACGCAGTTGAACATAAAGGAAACTTTCATTTTAAAGTACTTGTCGTTTCGTCATAAAACTGTTTCTGAAGTTTGGGCATAATACATCTCACCATAAACTAGGCACAGCGAAAGAGCAAGCCTATTTTCGCCATTTAAAACGCGATTATGGCGAAACGAAAAAAACTCTAAAACTTGACAGTTCACCATAATGCAATTCGCACATCCTCGCGAGAGGAGAAAAATTAACCCCCTTGTATCATAAACGAGCTGATCCAATTGGCTGCCTGCTTGCTTTTCCTAGTTTATGGTGAGATGCTTTATATTGAATTTATGGTGAACTGTCAAGTTTTAAGGTTTTTGTCGTTTCGCCATAATCGCGTTTTAAACGGCGAAAGTAGGCAAGCTTTTTTTTTTATTTGGAAAAATTCAGCCAAATAATGCGAAAAAAAAGTGGTCACTTTTGGTGAAAATGAATGTATACGTGTCGACATAATGCGGTTCGCCATAATGCATTTGACCAAAATAGCGCGAGTTGCCGTTCACCATAAAAAATCTGCGATTCAACATTAAGAAAATAGTCATAACGTTAACCATAATGCATTTGAACATAATACATCTCACCATAAAGAAGAGACACACTTGTCGTTCCGACTTAAAAAATGTCGTTTCAACATAACGCAGTTGAACATAAAGTAAACTTACATTTTATAGAACTTGTTGTTTCGCCATTAAACTGTTTCTGTAGAAACTTAGCCCCCTTGTGTTATAAACGAGCTGATCCCATTGGCTGCCTGCTTGCTATTCCTAGTTTATGGTGAGATGCTTTATGTTGGATTGCATTATGGTGAAGTTTTAAGGGTTTTTGTCGCGTTTTAAACGGCGAAAATAAGCTTGCTCTTTCGCTGTCCCTTGTTTATGGTGAGATGTATATTGCACAAACGACAGAAACAGTTTTATGGCAAATAACAATTTAAAGAGAGTCTTTTATGGTGAGATGCGTTATGTTGACTTGCCCTTTTTTTATGTCGTCTTGCATTTATTAAAAAAGTCGTTTACGGCGATAAGCTTTATGTTGAAATGCATTATGCTCAAAATTGTTGAACTTTTGAGAGCTTTCAATTGCATTATCCCGAAACGCATTATGGTGAACTACAGATATTTATGTTTAACTGCTTTAGGGTGAAATGCGTTATGTTGAACGGTGTTTTCCCGTAAAAAAGACTAATCTAAAAGATCAATCGGATTTAAATAACCGGTTCACCGAAGCTTGGCGACAAAGGCGTTTAAAGGGCGGTTTATTGGCTTGAATGGGAAGCCGGAGGCGACAATCTGATGAAGTACAACGCGAGATCAAAGGGTTCTATTTAATAAATCGAGTAGGGAGAGGTTCAAGATTTCCTTGTTACTCCCCTTAGATTTTCAATTGTTTCAAATTAGAAACTTGGTCCTTTTTTTAATGGAACTTTGACACGAACGTGTGGAAAACGGAGTCGAACTTGGCCTATTATACAATGCAAATTCGTCTTAAGTTTGTAATGCGAATAATGCCATTTCCTTCCCCTAGTCCGAGCGAGGGTGGCGTTGGGGTTCTCGGCCTATTAATTACTGATCATTAAAATGGATAGGGAACAAAGGAAATGGTAAAGAGTCTAGTGGCAAAATGTGGTTTTCTGTTTAGCGAGAAAGGGGGAGAGTTTAATTGGTCTCGTTATACGTCTGGCTTTCAACACCGCTTATTGTTTTATCCTCAACCGCATTTCTCTTTTTTAATATTTTTCCTCCTCTAAACTTGACTCATTAAAATGTTTGTATTTTACTGCACTTCAAAAGTTTTCTTCGGGAACTTTCTTAATTTTTCAAAAAGGCATCTCATAAACCCAATTAAGGAGAATTTTGGAAAATCGAGCAAATTCCCTTGAAAAGGATTCAAAAAGGAGGGTTTTCTGGCCAAAAGTACTGGTTTGAAGAGCTTCCAACGAAAACTTCCTTAAAAGAAGTAACAATATGGGAGGGGGAAGTATAAGGAGGGGAAACGGAGGGGGAAGTATATGGGAGGTGAAGTATAACAGAGGGGAAGTAAAGGAGGGGAGTATAACGGAGGGGGAAGTATAAGGAACGAAGTATAACGAAGGGAGGGAAAGTATAAAGGAGGGAAAGAAGGGGGAAGTTTTTTTTTTTTTAATTTTCCGTTTTTTGGTAATTTTCAAAGTTTTTTTTTTGAAAATTTTTTTTTTTTTTTTTTTTTTTTTAATGTCAAGGTAGAAATAATGGGCTCTTTGGCCTAGGGATGTGCCTCGTAATGGGTAAAAGTACAAAATTTCTCCCTACTAAAAAAAAATAATAATAAAAAGCAATTTTTTGCACCAAAAATTCGTAAAAAATATAAGGAGTAATTGGTGAAAATTTGATAAAAATCGGTTTCGGTTCGGCCGCAGCGAATTTTTTAAAATTTCAAACAGACATATCTCCGCCATTTTTTTCGAAATTCAAAAATCGCCCTCGTTACATTCTTCTTCACCGGCTAAAGAAATTTGTGTGAAAATTTGGTGAAAATCTGATGAAAACTGTGGCCGGAACCACAGACAAAGGTGAGATCGGTATAGATCCTATTCGAATTTATCCTACGGGGTCTGGAAGACATGACAAGACTTCGCCAAAAACCCGACGTCGAGGGTATCACAATACCTTCTTTAAGGAAGTTAAAAACCAAGGTGAACGCCCAAAAATCAGGTTGGTACAAAGCAATCTTTCCCTTCAGACAGTCGAGAAATGCAAGATCCCGAACAAAAGGTACCTATCGGTCGAATAACTAAGTTTACTTGATTATTCAGCAATACTTTTTGTCAAAGTTCTTTATGGACAAAAATTATGTACCTACTTAGAAAAGATTTCTCTTATCTATTTTTTCACGGTTTTTTTTTCATAGGTAATAATATAAAAAGGCGGGTAAGGGTGATCTGAATTATTTATAGTCTACCGTTCCTTTCTCCAAGTTTCAGACATTCGGGAAGCTAGTTCGTTCACTCAGGTTTTCTGAATATTTAATAAAGTCACCTCACTTCCCCCTTCTCCCTGTTTAACGCGAACAAAACACCGACTTTATCCCGTACTTAAAATATTCAACGAGCTCCTTACTTAAAGAGCATCACGGGAAAAAGGGAGAAAAAAAAATACAAAAAAAGTAGATAAGAGTCCGTTTTGGTGTGGAATCAGCGTTTTTTTAAGAGTTGAAAATTTATTCAGATTCTGCAGTTCTTGAGGAATAAAATTTATCCAACCCTAAGGTTATTTCGACTTGGCAAAATACCATTGTTTCAGTAGACAAGGCTCTCTCTCCCCCGAGATCTCACGCATTCTTAACTTTTTTTTTGGAAAAAATTCGGCCGAATAATGCGAACAAAAAGTGGTATTCGACGTCGAATTTTAAACTTTTGGTGATATTGAGTGTATACTTGTCGACATAATGCGGTTCACCATAATGCATTTGACCATAAAATAACAGAAATCGCGAGTTAACGTTCACCATAAAAAATCAGCAATTCAACATAGAAAATAGTCGAAAACGTTCACCATAATACATCTCACCATAAAGAAGAGATTTAACACTTGTCGTTTCAACATAACGTAGTTGAACATGAAGGAAACTTTCATTTTAAAGAACATGTCGTTTCGCCATAAAACTGTTTCTGTCGTTTGGGCATAATACATCTCAACATAAACTAGGGACAGCCAAAGAGCAAGCCTATTTTCGCCGTTTAAAACGAGATTAATGCGAAACGACAAAAACCTAAAACTTGACAGTTCGCACATCGCGAGAGAAAAATGTGTCATAAAACTAGCTGATCCCATTGGCTGCATGCTTGCTTTTCCTAGTTTATGCTAAGATGCTTTATGTTGAGTTGCATTATGATGAACTCTCAAGTTTTAAGGGTTTTTGTCGTTTCGCCATAATCGCGTTTTAAAGGCAAAAGTAGGCTTGCTCTTTCGCTGTGCCTAGTTTATTATGGTGAGATATATTTTGCCCAAAAGACAGAAACAGTTTTTTGGTGAAACAAGTTTAAAGAGAGGCTTTTATGGTGAGACGCGTTATGGTGACTTGTACTTTTTTTTTATGAAGACTTGCATTTATTGAAAAAGTCGTTTATGGCGAAGGCTTTATGTTGAAATGCATTGTGCCCAAAATTTTTCAACTTTTGCGGGCTTTTGTTCAATTGCATTAGCCAAACGCATTATGGTGAACTACAGATTTTTTATTCTAAATGCAGATTTTTTATGTTTAACTGATTTAGGGTGAAATGCGTTATGTTGAAGGTGTTCTCCTGTAAAAATTAGACTTTGACAGCTTCAAATTCGTGTTTTCGTCGTTTTTTTAAAGTAAAACGACAAAAACTTTTTTTAAAATTATTATCATCGTCATTCTTATCATTCTTATCATTCTTATCATTATCATCGTTATTATCATCTTATTCATATTATCATTATTATCATCATTATTATTATCTATTATTATTATTATTATCATTATTCCGTTCCGCTTTATTTATGGTTTTAAATTGAACTAACTCCCGAGGTCTAAAATTTTTTTGAAAAGGAGATTGTTGTTTATGGTTGAAAAGCGTCCAGTAAATCCACTTCGTGATATTATGTTTATTCAAGCGGCTGTACAAATATGGTCAAGGGGCGGGGGGAGTACAACTGGTATAACACGAACCCCGGGTTTACTCGTGAGTCATCTAGTTTATAATTTATGTGGAAAATAATTCTTTTTCTTTTTTTCCTCAGATTTAGGAAAAATCATGGATTTCAACCCCTAAATACATCCGATAGATGATAACGCACGTACACGCTACGCTCAATCAAGTCTTTTTTTTAAATGACAAAAATAGAATCGGTAAAAAAGAAAAAAATGATTATTTTGATATTGGATGTTAATTTTAGCCTTTGAAAAATTTCGGTTGAAAAACGACTGCCGACGGAGATCAAAGGGGTGGGTTTAATAAAGCCGTAATATGGCTCATCGCCTACAGACCATAAATTTAGCCTAACCCCACACATTTTATCCTTTTCCACCGTGATCATTCTATCGGGAGATTTTTCAATTTTATTGTCGCGCTTTTGTCGAATAAATTTCCGAACAGGAAAATTGGTGAAAATCAAACGTTTTTAACCCGATTATGTTTTGACACTGAATGAAAAATTGCGGGGTTTATGAGTAATGAACAGAAAAGACTTTTTTTTCACTTTCTCCCAGAGAAGGTTATGTTATACCATCTTTCTGAAGTGAATCTTCCAGAGAGGTAGTCTTTTGTGCCGGCCGTCCGTCTCTAGTTTACTCCGGAACACGGCCGCAATTTTCCTTCAATTTTATCAAACTTTCTCGTAGTTATATTGAAATTGAGGCGCTCCGGGTACGAAGGGCGAACTCGGCATCGGAGAAATTTTTTAACTTCCTTAAATAAGTTATTGTGATACCCTCGACGTCGGGTTTTTGGGGAAGGGTCTTCCAGTTTTTTTTTTTTTTCATTTTCAGATTCTAGACCTCTTGGTGAATACACCCATATAATTTTTATGTTGAGTTCGCCATTTTTTCCCCTTTAAATACGTAAAAACCGAAACTTTAAAATGCGAATATGTATCTCGAAACTACGTTTTGTCGAGTTCGCCCTTCGTACCCGGAGCGCCTCAATTGTCGATAGCTTTTTTTAAAATTCTCAAAATGGCGGAGATCTGTCGATTTTTTATTGGTCTAGATTATTCTATTAGCTTAAATAACTCTGTCTGAAGTTTTGCTTAATTGGCTACGTCTGTAGTAATCGTCAAATCTTCACCAAATCTTTCTCCAAGCACTCCTTACTTCAGATAGGTACTTAAAATTTTATGAGGTGGGGGCGAGAATTATGGAGAAATTTGTGCTTTTCACGCCCGTTTCTTGTGGCCAGACTGGGCGAAGGCTTAAAAACAGTAAATTTTTCTAGCTCGGTTCTTATAAATTTTTCAAATTAAAAAAATCTTCCTCTCCTTTGAGACCGTGGAAACATCATCACCGACGGTAGTCGGCGCCAGCTTCAGACCTTTTGTCTTGAGTTTTTAACTTCCTTAAAGAAGTTATTGTGATACCCTCCACGTAGGGTTTTTGGGGAAGGGTCTTCCGATCTCAACTTTGTCTGTGGTGCCGGCCGGCCGTCCGTCCGTAGCATTTTTCCGGAACACTTTACGGCCAAGTTTCAATCGATTTTCACCAAATTTTCTTTAGTCGGTGAACAAGAAACTAATGAGGGAGATTTTGAATTTCGAAAAAATAGCGGAGATAATATGAGGCGCTCCGGGTACGAAGGGCGAACTCGACAAAACGTAGTTTCGAGATATTCGCATTTTATAGTTTCGGTTTTTACGTATTTAAAGGGGGGAAAATGGCGAACTCAACATAAAAATTATATGGGTGTATTCACCAAGAGGTCTAGAATCTGAAAATGAAAAAAACTGGAAGACCCTCCCCAAAAACCGACGTCGAGGGTATCACAATAAATTCTTTAAGGAAGTTAAAAAATTCTCCGATGTCGAGTTCGCCCTTCGTACCCGGAGCGCCTCATATCTATGTTGGAAATTTTAAAAAATTCCCGTCGGCCGAACCGTTGCGTTGGTCCGATTTTCTCCAAATTTCCTATTACTCCTTATATTTTTAAGAATTTTGGTGTAATTTACATTAATTATCATTGTAGTACGGAGAAATTTCCTACTTCCACGCCTTTCGAGATGGACCTCTCTTGGGCAAAAATCCATTATTTCTACCTTGATACTTGGAAAAACTTAGGGAAAAAAAACTGAAAATTTTTTGAAAAAAAAAATTCCCTCTCTATTATACTTCTCCCTTATACTTCCCCCTCCCTACCTTACTTACTTCCTTCCTTTATACTTCTCCCTCCATTATACGTGTACTTCCCGTTATAGGACCTCCCTTGGGCAAAAATCCCATTATTTCTACCTTGATACTTCAAAAATTTCGGAAAAAAAATTCCATACTTCCTCTGCTTTATACTTCCCCCTACATTATACTTCCTCTCCTTTATACTTCTTTCTTTCTTATACTTCCCCGTCCATTATACTTCCCCCTCCCTAATACTTCCCTTCCTTATACATACTTCTCCCTTCGTTATACTCCCCTCTTTTATACTTCTCTTTCGTTATACTTCCCCTCCGTATTCTAAACTCACACCCCTAACCAATTTACAAAACAATTCTTACCCTAAGCTCTGGATAAAACATCTGTTTATAAAAGTAGATAGGGCACATACAAGGAAAAGAGAGAGAGTGGGGGAAGGAGTCCATCAAAAAATCCTTTCACCCACACTTTTCCCCTCTTCTTTTTGTCATCGAAGACTCTTTGTTCTGTTAATTTAATTCCCGGAAAAAAAAGGAAGAAGCTTTTCCGTCCCTTTTTTACTGACGCTTTCCGGTTCGATTCATTCCGAGCCATTTCTGCCCTTTAAGAAAAGAGATACTTTATTTTTTTTATTCATTTTTTTCCTCCTCCGCTCAAAACTCCGAGGGAATTTTAATGAGATCGGAAAGAAACAATGTGAATCGGGCATTTCAACAACGCTTTATATTTCCTTTCATAAAAATAATGCTTTTTCCTTTTTATCCCTTCCGCGTCCGTAATTCATCTCGGATGTATCCTTAATATGGTTTTTAACTAGAAAACTTTTTATATTCAAGATTAGATGAGAAAAATTTTCGCTTTCGTCGTATTCCACTTGGGCTTCGGCAAACTCTATTTTAGAAAGTTTGTTGTTACTTTTGTACACACGTTTCCGAAGAACAAACAATGGTATCGACTCGAAGAAATACCTTATTTATCCTAAAATCTCCCCTTTGTTTTTATACTCCAATTGTGATTCAAATAAGATTTATTACAGCGAAACTTCTCACGGGTCCGATGGGGATAATGAACAGCTTCCAAGAAAACTTCCTTAAAAGAAGGAACAATATAAGTAGGAGGGAGAAGTATAACGTAGGGGAAGTAACGGAGGGGAAGTATAACGGAGGGGAAATATAACAGAGGGGGAAGTATTAATGAGGGGGAAGTAACGAGGGGGAAGTATTAAGGAGAAGAAGTATTAAGGAGGAGGAAATATATCGAGGGGAACGTTTTATAGAGGGGGGAGTGTAATTTTTTAAATCGTCGCGTTAGTTCTAACACCGCTTATCTAATTTTTCTAGGTTTCAGGGGAGCAAAAATAAGGATTATTTCTCATTGAATCAATGCATCACCTGTTGGTAAATCTTGAACTACGCATTTTCTGTTGGTAATAGGGTTGACTACCAACGGAATTCGATTCTCCACAAAATTTACCATCGGAAACAATGCAAAACTCAAAATTGATTAAAAATGAGATAGCCGTGTTAGAACAACACGGGATAAGTCATTTTTCCTAGGTTTTCAGGAGAGCAAAAATACGGATTAATCTCTCATTGGAATCATTGCATCACCTGTTGGCTAAATGGTAAACTACGCGTTTTCTGTTGGTAGTAGAGTGGAACTACCAACGGATTCGCTTCTCCACGAAATTTACCATCAGAAACAATGCCAAAACTAAAATTGATAAAAAATGAGATAGCTGTTGCTAGAACTAACACCAGAATGTAAGTCATTTTTTCCTAGGTTTTCAGGAGAGCCAAAATACGGATTAATTACTATTGGAATCAATGCATCACCTGTTGGCAAAAATCGTGAACTCGTTTTCTGTTGGTAGTAGGGTTGAACTACCAACGAATTCGATTCTCCAAAATTTACCATCAATATAATACCAAACTCAAAATTGATTAAAAATGAGATAGCCGGTTAGAACTAACTCCGGATAAGTAATTTTTCCTAGGTTTTCAGGAGAGCAAAATACGGATTAATCTCATTGGATTCTATGCATCACTGTTGGCTAAATCGTGAACTACGTTTTATGTTGGTAATAGGTTGAACTACGCGTTTTCTGTGGTAATAGGTTGAACTACCAACGGAATTCGATTCTCAACAAAATTTACCATCAGAAAACAATGCCAAACTCAAATTGATTAAAATTAATGAGATAGCCGTGTTAGAACTAAATGGCTAAATCGTGAACTACGCTTTTTATGTTGGTATAGGGTTGAACTACCAACGGAATTCGATTCTCCATAAATTTACCATCAGACAATGCCAAATCAAAATTGATTAAAAATGAGATAGCCGGTGTTAGAACTAAATGGCTAATCGTGAACTACGCTTTTTATGTTGGTAATAGGGTTGAACTACCAACGGAATTCGATTCTCCACAAATTTACCATCAAAACAATGCCAAACTCAAAATGATCAAAAATGTGATAGCCGGTGTTAGAACTAACTCCAGATAAGCCTTTTTCCTAGGTTTTCAGGAGAGAAAACCTGCCAAAATACGGATTATTTCTCATTGAAATCAATGCATCACCTTGGCTAAATCGTGTACTACGCGTTTTCTGTTGGTAATAGAATTGAACTACCAACGAAATTCGATTCTCCACAAAATTTACCATCAGAAACATGCTAAACTGAATATTAAGAAAAAATGATAATGATAAGTCATTTTTCCAAGGTTTTCAGGAGAGCCAAAATACGGATTAATTCTCATTGGAATCAATGCATCACCTGTTGGCTAAATCGTGAACTACGCTTTTTATGTTGGTAATAGGGTTGAACTACCAACGGAATTCGATTCTCCACAAAATTTACCATCAGAAACAATGCCAAACTCAAAATTGATCAAAAATGTGATAGCCGGTGTTAGAACTAACAGATAACCATTTTCCTAGGTTTTCAGGAGAGAAAAACCTGCCAAATACGGATTAATTTCTCATTAGAATCAATGCATCACCTGTTGGCTAAATCGTGAACTACGCGTTTTCTGTTGGTAATAGGGTTGAACTACCAACGGAATTCGATTCTTCACAAAATTTACCATCACAATCAATGCCAAACTCAAAATTGATCAAAAATGAGATAGCCGGTGTTAGATCTAACACCAGATCATTTTTAACACCAGTCATTTTTCTAGGTTTTCAGGAGAGCCAAAATCAGATTAATTTTCATTGAATCAATGCATCATCTGTTGCCTAAATCGTGAAACTACGCGTTTTCTGTTGGTAATAGGGTTGAACTACCAACGGATTTGATTCTCCACAAAATTTACCATCAGAAACAATGCCAAACTCAAAATTGATTAAAAAATGAGATATCCGGTGCTGGAATTAACGCGACGAAATGTTATTAGAAGATTTTAACTTATTGAAACCCATAGTTTTCGAATTTTCATCAATCCTGGTGAAGTTTTTTTAGGAATTATCACCACTGACTTCATCATTGCATTACCCGTACAATTCGTTTTTATATGCTTCTCTTGGATAATAAAAGTCGGGGGGGGTAAAAAAAAAAAAAAAAATCTTAAGGGGAGATCAGGTTTTGAAGAAGGGAGAATTGAAGAGACTTTTATTGCATTACGTACACCCTGAGGAAGTATGCACGATTTTTTAGACTAAAACGATCAGAAAGAAAGCTAAAATTTCATAAAATTGAAGGCATTCGCTCAATATGTTCAGAGTTTTCCCTCAAAGTCCAGGTTCAAAATAGAGTTGATTAAAAAAAAATTAGACGTCGAAAAGGGTTTTTCAAAAAGGAAAAAAAAGAGGGACAGTGGATGGAGTAGCTAATTTTCCGGTTTGACACTTCCATTTTCCGTCGTGACGCGTTGAGTTTCACCTGGGTTGAAACTTTCCTTTTAACTCGTTAATTAGGAGTTTGCTTCTATAAACGGAAATGGCTCTGGGATGAGGAAGGGGAGGGTTTGATGAAGAGAAGAGGCGGGAAGGAAAGGTTTTCCGCCGAGTTGAGAAGAGTTTGAATAGAAACACCCTTATTTTGAAGCTTAAGTAGATTAAAAACACGAGCGGTTACCTTTTTTGTTCCAATTTCACTTAAAACCCCCTTTTTTCTTTAAACAATTAATTGTAACAAACCAAACGAGTCAAAACATTTTTTAATTGAAAAATTTATAAGAACCAAGGAAGAAATAAGGAAGTTACAAATAAAGACCATTGAAAAACCGCTAATTTTCATTTCTGAAATAAAATTTGGGGTTCTAACAAAGGCCATTAGCAAAAACATCTCGTGATGCAGAAAAAAAGTACTGGTTTAAAGAGCTTTCAACGAAAAATTCCTTAAATAGAAGTAACAATATAGGAGGAGGAAGTAACCGAGGGGACTTCGAAAGGAGGGGGAAGTATATGGGAGGGGTAGTATAACGGAGGGGAGTATAACGGAGGGGTAAGTATAACGGGGGGTAAGTATAAGGGTGGGGGAAGTATAAGGGTGGGGGAAGTATAAGGGAACTAAAGTATAACGAAGGGGGGAAGTATAACGGAGTGGAAGTATAACGGATGGGGAAATTTTTTTTGTCAAAAATTTTCTAAGTTTTTTTTTTTGGAAAATTTTCCGAGTTTTTTTTCGAAAAATTTTGCGGGTTTTTCTTTTTTAAAGCGCTTTTTTTCTGAAAAATTTTGTAAGTTTTTTTTTCGAAATTTTTTTAAGTGTCAAGGTAGAAATAATAGGCTCTTTGGCCTACGAATGTGCCTCTCGTAATGGGTAGAATTATGAAATTTCTCCCTACTAAAAAATTAATATTAAAAAGTGGCAACTTTTTTACCCCAAAATTTTTGAGGAGTAATTGGTAAAATTTGGTGAAAATCGGACCAACTGCAACGGTTCGGCCGCAGACATATTTCCGCCATTTTTTCGAAATTCAAAAATCGCTCTCGTTAGTTTCTTGTTCACCGGCTAATGAAAGTGTGAAAATTGGTGAAAATCGGATGAAAACTGTGGCCGTAAAGTGTTCCGGAAAAAAATGCTACGGACGGCCGGCACCACAGACAAAGTCAACTTTGTATCGGTAAAGATCAATATTCGAATTGACCCTACTGGGTCTGGAAGACCCTTCCCCAAAAACCGACTTTGAGGGTATCACAATAACTTCTTTAAGGAAGTTAAAACTATCAACGAATGATCAGTGTCAACATTCCTTTAAGGAAAGACCATCTCCCTAAAATACGTGGAGGGTAATCCAATAAGTTCTCGTTCTCTTTGAGAAAAATGCCACAAAACAAAGGTTTTACGTAGTAAACTTGAATCCCGGATAGTAACGATCCTCGAAGCTCGGATACTTTTAGGTAGACTATTTTTAAAAAGTCTTTTGTCAAGTAATTTATAAAAATGAAGATAAAAAAAAAAATCTGTTTTAAGGGAGTAGAAGCAAACAATCGACCCTTGAGTGAGTCATATCCAGATGTAGTTGTCAGATTTTTCCTGTCACATTTCCAACGGTGACAGTATTCTTCCATTTAATTACTTCCCCTATCCACTCGTTAAAGTTTTCAATGGCCTTTTGATTGAAGCAAAAACCTATCAGACCCAAAAACTTGACAACACTTTATTTTTTAAGAAAAAAATGCTGACAAAATAGTATTGGTCGGCAAGACACGCATTTCACAAAGGTATGAGCGATAGGTATCCAGGCATCCAAAAAAAAAGCCATTTAAAGTTAACTTTCTGGCGTTTTTTTGGTTTTCGACCGAGAAATGCCATTAAAATTGCATCCGACCACAAAAATCAACCAAGTTTTCCACAGAGGGAAGATGCCTAAATTACTTTCCTATATTGAGCACTAAAATAGTCAGAAATTTTTTTGAAAAAGCTAGTTCTCGTTAGTTTGACAAAATAGTATTGGTCGGCAAGGCAAGGACATCACAAAGGTATGAGCGACAGGTATCCAGGCATCCAAAAAAAGCCATTTAAAGTTAACTTTCTGGCGTTTTTTTTTTTGGTTTTCGACCGAGAAATGCCATTCAAATTGCATCCGACCACAAAAATCAACCAAGTTTTCCACAGAGGGAAGATGCCTAAAATTACTTTCCAATATTTGAGCACTAAAAATTGTCAGAAAAGTTTTTAAAAAAGCTATTTCTCGTTAGTTTGGGAATGTCTATGCGGTATTGGGAGCAGTTTTTCCAAAAAAGTTTTCCTTTGGAAAATAGAAAGCTTACTTTTCGACTAAAAATTTTTTCCAAAAAAACCGCTAGCCATTTTGTAGGTTTTGACGAGCTCTTTTCAAAATATCATATAAGAAAATCCGATAAATAGTTTCGTCGTAATCGTTTTACAAAGATTTGGAGAAAAAATTCCCGCGCGCTTATGTTTTAATTCTGGGGCGTTTTTTCTTGGTTTTTCGTCCTAGAAATGCCATTAAAAACAAAATATCGGGCGTTTTTCCAAGTTTCTTGTAGGGGAAACGAACTTCTCGGATTTTCGGGCTTTTCCAAACCCTACACTGGTCGAAACGATTCATATATTTAACTGCAAGTCATCTTCCAAAATTTATCCTTATTCCCCTTCTCTATTGAAACTAATGGATTTCGGAAATCAATCAAAGTTTCCGTCAATCATCATTTCTGAAAACGTTGGATGAAGCAGAGGAAAATGTGTGACTTGAATATTTCCCTCAACCGGGAGTAAGGGAGTCGATGTAAACAAGAAGATAAGAGGAATAATCTTGAAGGGATGACGGGGGGTGCACTCTTCACTAATAAAACCAGTTATGACGTCACCTGACTCCCACAAACGCTAGATAACGCCATCTGTCTCCCTCGGGCCCTTCAGAGATAACGCGTATCAAAATTTTTTTTCATCAAGATAAATCATGCACAAGTTTAAGGAACAAGTTGTAACTTGAATGATTTAGAGTTTGTTTATGATAAAGAAGACAGGAAAAAAAGATTACGATAACTCAACACGTATTTTCTAGACACCTATAAAAAAATCATATTTATATGTTCGTAAAAATCGTGTTTTGCTTTATACGTCATAAAATACAAGGTTGCCAACTACTGCTTCCAATTTTTTTAAAGATATTGTTGGGTTCTTAATTATTTATTTTTTGTGAGGATTAGGTTGATAAGTTGGGTGGTAGACAGAAGTGGGGGTTGTTTCTAAGGGTTGTTAGTATTTTAATATAAGCTGCGGTGGATGATGAATCGGCTTTTAATACCGTTCTCTCCCTTTTACTTGTTGCCCCTCCTGTAGGTTGCCATTGTCACACTTTCTCTCCCCTTCTATAAAATATTTTCGACCGGATTCTATATTCCCTCCCGACCCTTCTTCTACCCTTTTCTTCTCCACCTTGTAGTGGCAGTCATTTGTTTCGTCGAGATTGATTACTTTCGGCTCGCTGACCACCGAAATTCGAGAGCTTTCTTCTTCAACGTTTCGATTCCTCGGGATAAAGTCGGGGGAAAAAACATACGAAAATCCGTTTCCGACGTTACGGACTGTTTCACGGAGATAAATGTCCAAATAGGATCTTTTCCGCTAATTTTAACATCATCCCGAAGACGTTTAGGGTAGATTGAACACAGGCTAATCACGAGAGGAGGTTTGTTCCAACCGCAGTTTGAAACTCCTGGAGCATGCGCAGAAGGATTTAAACGTCAGATTTGACGGACGAACGATATGAGCGACGTCTGACTTGACGTCCAAGTCCTTCTGCGCATGCTCCAGGAGTTTCAAACCCTTTTTCAAACTGCGGTTGGAACAAAGCTAATAACTTGGTTTGCTAAAAAATTCACAAGTTGTTTTTACAATAGTTTGCGAAACAATATAAACTAGAAAAATTGTGCGCTGAGGGCTTCCAACATCCTTTTTTTCCTTCTTGCTTTTAATTTGCCAGGTCTACATAATGAGAAGGGGCTCAAAAAGCGCAAATTGGCATTCTTCCTAAATGGTCTAGAAGTGCCATTGTCTTTGTACAAAATAGGCCAACAAAGGCTTTAAAAAAAGTAACCTTTTGGCTTAAGATGGCTTTGGTGTTCAAGAAGCATGAAATGAAAAACCTACGCACAAGTTATTGAAACCATGACACATGATTAGTAGATTCGAAGAGTGTATAGTGTCGACATAATGCGGTTCGCCATAATGCACATAAAATAGCAGAAATCGCCGTTCACCATAAAAAATCTGCTACTCAACATAATGAAAATGGTCGAAAACGTTCACCATCATGCATTTGACATAATACATTTTGCCAAACAGAAGGGAACACTTGTCGATTCGACCTAAAATTTGTGGTTTCAACATAACGCAGTTGAAAAGACACTTTCATTTTAAAGAACTTTTCGCCAAAAAACTGTTTCTGTCGTTTGGCATAATATCTCCACCATAAACTGGGGACAGCGAAAGAGCAAGCCTATTTTCGCCGTTTAAAACGCGATTATGGCGAAACGACAAAAACCCTAGAACTTGACAGTTCGCCATAATGCAATTCGCGAGAGGAAAGAAGTTAACCCTTGTGTCATAAAACGAGCTGATCCATTGGCTGCCTGCTTGCTATTCCTATTTTATGGTGAGATGCTTTATGTTGAATTGCATTATGGTCAAGTGTCAAGTATTAAGGTATTTGTCGTTTCGCCATAATCGCGTTTTAAACGGCGAAAGAATGCTTGCTCTTTGGTTGTCCTAGTTTGTTATTATGCCCAAACGACAGAAACAGTTTTATGGCGAAACAATATGTTTAAAGAGAGTGACTTGCACTTTTATGTCGGCTTGCTTGAAAAAGTCGTTTGTGTTGAAATGCATAATTCTCAACATTTTTTAACTTTTGAGAGCTTTCAATTTCATTATCTCGAAACTATGGTGAACTACAGATTTTTTATGTTCAACTGCTTTAGGGTGAAATGCGTTATACCGAAATGAAAAACTTAAGCCCAAGTTTTTGAACCCATGACACATGATTAGTAGATTTTGAAGAGTGTATACGTGTCGACATAATGCAGTTCGCCATAATGCACATAAAATAGCAGAAATCGCCGTCATCATAAAAAATCTGCTACTCAACATAATGAAAATGGTCGAAACGTTCACCATCATGCATTTGAACATAATACATTTTGCCAAACAGAAGGGAACACTTGTCGATTCGACATAAAATTTGTGGTTTCAACATAACGCAGTTGAACATAAAAGAAACTTTCATTTTAAAGAACTTTTCGCCAAAAAACTGTTTCTGTCGTTTTGGCATAATACATCTCCACCATAAATGGGGACAGCGAAAGAGCAAGCCTATTTTCGCCGTTTAAAACGCGATTATGGCGAAACGACAAAAACCCTAGAACTTGACAGTTCACCATAATGCAATTCGCGAGAGGAAAGAGAGTTAACACCCTTGTGTCATAAAACGAGCTGATCCATTGGCTGCCTGCTTGCTTTTCCTAATTTATGGCGAGATGCTTTATGTTGAATTGCATGATGGTGAACTGTCAAAATTTGGTAAAAAGAGCGTTCTCGGCTAAAAATTAGGAAAGACGTTTTAAAATCAAGTGTATACGTGTCGACATAATGCGGTTCGCCATAATGTATTTGACCATAAAATAGCAGAAATTACGAGTTACCGTTCACCATAAAAATCTGCAACTCAACATAAAATAGTCGAAAACGTTCACCATAATGCATTTGAACATAACACATCTCGCCATAAAGAAGAGATTTAACACATGTCGTTTCGCCATAAAACTGTGTCGTTTGGGCATAATACATTTCACCATAAACTAGGGACAGCGAAAGATCAAGCCAATTTTCGCCGTTTAAAATGCGATTATGGCGAAACGACAAAAACCTTAAAACTTGACAGTTTCACCATAATGCAATTCGCGAGAGGAGAAAAAATTAACTTCCTTGTGTCATAAAACGAGCTGATCCCATTGGCTGCCTGCTTGCTTTTCCTAGTTTATGGCGAGATGCTTTACGTTGAATTGCATTATGGTGAACTGTCAAAGATTTGGTAAAAAGAGTTTTTCTCGGCTAAAAAATTAGGAAAGACGTTTTAAAATCGAGTGTATACGTGTCGACATAATGCGGTTCGCTATAATGCATTTGACCATAAAATGGCAGAAATCGCGAGTTACTGTTCACCATAAAAAATCTGCAACTCAACATAAAATAGTCGAAAACGTTCACCATAATGCATTTGAACAACAACATCTCACCATAAAGAAGAGATTTAACACATGTCGTTTAGCCATAAAACTGTGTCGCTTGGGCATAGTACAATTCTCCATAAACTAGGGACAGCGAAAGAGCAAGCCTATTTTCGCCGTTTAAATCGCGATTATGGCGAAAAGAGAAAAACCCTAAACTTGACAGTTCTCCATAATGCAATTCGTACATCCTGGCGAGAGGAAAAAAATTAACCCTCTTGTGTCATAAACGAGCTGATCTCATTGGCTGCCTGCTTTCTTTTCCTATTTTATGGTGAGATGCTTTATGTTGAATTGCATTATGGTCAACTGTCAAGTATTAAGGTATTTGTCGTTTCGCCATAATCGCGTTTTAAACGGCGAAAGAAAACTTGCTCTTTGGTTGTCCCTAGTTTGGTATTATGCCCAAACGACAGAAACAGTTTTATGGAGAAACAACATGTTTGAAGAGAGTGATTTGCACTTTTATGTCGACTTGCCTGAAAAAGTCGTTTATGGCGAAACGTTTTATGTTGAAATGCATAATTCTCAACATTTTTTAACTTTTGAGAGCTATATGTTCAATTTCATTAACCCTAAACTATGGTGAACTACAGATTTTTTATGTTCAACTGCTTTAGGGTAAAATGCGTATACCGAAATGAAAAACCTACGCCCAAGTTTTGAACCCATGTCACATTACGAAGATTTGGAAGAGTGTATACGTGTCGACATAATGCAGTTCGCCGTAATGCACATAAAATAGCAGAAATCGCCGTTCACCATAAAAAATCTGCAACTCAACATAAAGAAAAATGTGTCATAAGACGAACTGATCCACGCGAGAGAAAAAAAATTTACCCCCTTGCGTCATAAAACGAGCTGATCCCATTGGTTTCCTACTTGCTTTTCCTAGTTTATGGCGAGATGCTTTATGTTGAACTGCATTATGGTGAAGTGTCAAGTTTTAAGGTTTTTTATCGTTTCGCCATAATCGCATTTTAAACAGCATAAGTAGGCTTGCTCTTTCGCTGTCCCTAGTTTGCTATTATGCCCAAACGACAGAAACAGTTTTATGGCGAAACAAGAGGTTTTTATGGTGAAAAGCGTTACGGCGACTAGCACTTTTATGTCGACTTGCTTGAAAAAGTCGTTTATGGCAAAACGTTTTACGTTGAAATAATGCTCAACATTTTTAACTTTTGAGAGCGATGTTATGGGATCCCGAACTATGGGGAACTACAGATTTTGTCGAAATGCAGATTTTTTTATGTTCAAACGGCTTTAGGGTGAAATGCGTTGTGTAGAACGGGTTCACACCACCTGCCATATCCAGATCTTGTTCAAATCCATCACTTCTTGTCAAATTGCTGAACCTTATCGATCTCAACATGCGATGAGAAACTTACAACGTTGGGAAAGAAAAAAAAGTAATTCAAAAGGTACTCACCATCTTTAGTGATTTTATCGTTCTCCCCTTTCTCCCTTGCATTGTCTGTAACAAAAGGAAATTTAAATAAAATTGACGCCTTCACTCAATCCGGTATTTAGCTCCCCGTCGGAGAGTTGAGAATGGAAACGAGTTAATCCGTTAGGGGCGAAGTGACACGTTGACCGTACGGTAGACTAAACGCATTCAAAGGACGTTTCCCAGTTTGACAACCCGTGTGTAACAGCGCATTTTCCACGCTTATCCGAATCCATACAAAAAAAAGAGTTATTCAAAAAACAGGAGCATTGCCTTTTAAATTATCTAAATTTTGTCTTTTGTGGTAAATTCATTTGAAAAAAGGTAAATTTTGAAGAAAAAATTCAACAAAAACGATGGATGGCTGTTTATTTGGAACCCGTATGATTAAGGGTTAAAAGCGATTAATTTGAAGACCACTTTCCGCCGGTCGGTTATGATTTTTAGTGAGGAGTACATTCTGTATTATTAAATTACGACTTTATTGTGTTTATTTTCACACGTATTTAAAAGAACTACGCCCTCTCTTTTTTTTCGAAACACAATAGAATTACTTCCCCAAGGGTGCATTTGAAGCGCGCACCTCCTTCATTAAATCCTTTATTGTTACAACAAAAAAAGGTTATGATTATGTTTTTTCTTGTATTTATGGAAAGAGGGAAACAGTTTTCCGGGCCTGTTTTGCATAGTGCCAGGTGGTCGTCACGAGTAAAATTTCTCGGTCTTTCCCTCTCTTAATATTCATGACGGATTTTTTTTAGGACCTACATACGGAAATATGTGGATGATTTTTGTTCGATCTTGAATAATGTAGATGGTCTATATAAAAAATGTTTGATGGAGAATATTTTACGGATTCATTGGCGTATATGTTGGCAACACTGAAAATCTATTGAATTTTGAGAGAAGATACCGGATTCACATGAGGGTAAACGTCCATTCACCTTTACAGTAAGATCCATCAAGGGATCAGAGATGGGCAAAATCTTAATCATGAATAAGATTAGATTTTAAATCATAGGAATATTTTTCTGTGATTAAGAATAAGATTAAAATCTTAATCACAGAGATGATTAAGAATAAAATCTTAATCACAGATATGATTAAGAATAAAATCTTAATCACAGGAAATCTGTGATTAAACTCTTAATCACAGGAAATCTGTGATTAAACTCTTAATCACAGGAATCTGTGATTAATCACAGAAATCTGTGATTAATCACAGGAAGTCTGTGATTGAACTCTTAATCACAGGAAATCTGTGATTATCACAGGAAATCTGTGATTAATCACAGGAATTCTGTGATTAATCACAGGAATTCTGTGATTAATCATAGGAAAATAATGATTAATCTTGGAATTTGGGATTAATAAGGAAAAATGATTAATAATTGGAATTTGGATTAATTAAGGAAATATGATAATCATTGGAATTTGGGATTAATTAAGGAAAAAGCTTGATCAATCATTAGAAAAATTGTGTAATCACAGGAATCTGTGAATATTGTCACCTCTCATCACAATTTACTCTCATAACTAAAAACTCAAAATCTATCAATCTCTAAAACTCCAAAATTTATAATATTGGCAAAACAAAATTTTGAAAATTAAATGTACAATTAATTTGACAAAATTAATTAAAGCGTAAAGTATAAATATTCCATTAATCCCTAAATTTATAATTCATAAAATAATAAGCAAACTTCAGTTGAACTACCATAACTATTAATAATCCATATTGTACATTTAATTTTCAAAAATTTTGTTTTGCCAATATTATAAATTTTTGGAGTTGTAAAATTAAAATTTTGGAGTTTTAGAGATGATAGATTTTGAGTTTTAGTTATTGAGAGTAAATTGTGATGAGAGGTGACAATATTCACAGATTCCTGTGATTACACAATTTTTCTAATGATGATAAAGCTTTTTCCATAATTAATCCCAAATCCAATGATTAACCATTATTTTCCTTAATTAATCCCAAATTCCAATGATTAATCATTATTTCCTTAATTAATCCCAAATTCCAATGATTTCATTATTTTCCTATGATTAATCACAGACTTCCTGTGATTAATCACAGATTTCCTGTGATTAAGAATTTGAAAACTGTAAATTTTTTGTATTAAATTTTTTTCTTAGTTTTTGCTAATATTGAAGCTAAAAATGCTTTCTGATGATTGATAAAGCTTTTTCCTTAATTAATCCCAAATTCCAATGATTAATCATTATTTTCCTTAATTATCCCAATTCCAATGATTAATCATTATTTTCCTATGATTAATCACAGAATTCCTGTGATTAAGAGTTTAATCACAGACTTCCTGTGATTAATCACAGATTTCCTGTGATTAAGAGTTTAATCACAGATTTCCTGTGATTAAGATTTTATTCTTAATCATACCTGTGATTAAGATTTTATTCTTAATCATCTCTGTGATTAAGATTTTAATCTTATTCTTAATCACAGAAAATATTCCTATGATTTAAAATCTTAATCATTCATGATTAAGATTTTGCCCATCTCTGCAAGGGATCAGGGGCTCCCCTAGGGCATCCGAAAAGCCATGCCACTATGCCAGGTGCTAAAAAGTACTAGTTTGAAGAGCTTCCATCGAAAACTTCCTTAAAAAGAAGTAAAAATATAGGAGGGGGAAGTATAAATGAGGGGGAGGTAAGGGAGCGAAGTATAACGGAGGGGAAGTATAATGAGGGGGAAGTATAACCACAGACAAAGCCATGCCACTATGCCAGGAGATTGATAAAAAGTACTAGTTTCAAGAGCTTCCAACGAAAACTTCTTTAAGAGAAGTAAAAATATAGGAGGGGGAAGTATAAAGGAGGGGAAGTATAACGGAGGGGGAAGTATAACGGAGGGGGAAGTATAACGGAGGGGGAAGTATAACCACAGACAAAGCCACTATGCCACGTGCTTGATAAAAAAGTATTAGTTTGAAGAGCTTCCATCGAAAACTTCCTTAAAGAGAAATAAAAATATAGGAGGGGAAGTATAAAGGAGGGGGAGGTATAACGGAGGGGAAAGTATAACGGAGGGGGAAGTATAACCACAGACAAAGCCACTATGCCAGGTGCTTGATAAAAAAGTATTAGTTTGAAGAGCTTCCATCGAAAACTTCCTTAAAGAGAAGTAAAAATATAGGAGGGGGAAGTATATAGGAGGGGAAGGTATAACCACAGACAAAGCCACTATGCCAGGTGATTGATAAAAAAGTACTAGTTCGAAGAGCTTCCAACGAAAACTTCCTTGAAGAAAAGTAAAAATATAGGATGGGGAAGTATAAAGGAGTAGGGGGCATAAGGGAGCGAAGTATAACGGAGGGGAATATGGAGGGAGAAGTATAACGGAGGGGAAAATATAAGGGAGGGGAAGTATAAAGGAGGGGAAGTATGACGGAGGGGGAAGTATAACACAGACAAAGTTGAGATCGGTAAAGATTCGACTTGACCCTCGGGGTCAGGAAGACCTTTCCCCAAAAACCCGACCTGGAGGGTATCACAATAACTTCTTTAAGGAAGTTAAAATCGCCGGAAATAAAGGAAACCCAGAATAAAAAGCATTTTTACGCAAACTTTTTTGGACTTTAAAAAACGAGATATTTCCCTCATTCAGTATTTGTAGAGAAATCGGGCGTTTTCAGCAGAATCTCGATGTTTTAGACAAGAAACAACAACTTTTTGCCCTAAAAGTTGGCAACACTGAAAAAAAAACGCGTCATCGTTTTATCGATTTTAGAAAATTACGCTCAACATTTCCGGTTGATGTATGACGTTACGTTGAATAATTTAAAGGGGAACTCCACCTCCTGTTTACTTTTCCTAATTAATTCAGATTTGAAGATATCGTTCTGTTTACTTTTGAAGGAAATTTAAATCAAGTGTCCTTTGATATAGGAGTTTAAAACTTGATTTTTAGGCATTTTGAAAACAAGGTTGGCGTGTTTGTAGGTACTTTGTCTTCGTAACAAGTGGTTCACCACAATTAAACGCTTTATTTACTTTTGGACTTCCTCATTGGGGCTTTTTAGACCTTTTTATCAAATTCGTAAAGCGTTTTCCTTTATGTTTGTTCATTCCATTCGTGGTTTTGAAGAGATGGAGAGGGTTTTTTGGGGGGAAGAAAGGAAATCTGCCCGAAATAAAGAGGTGTCTTCACGAAAACGTTTCTTGAATACTAAATTCCGACTTCTCCCTACGACATCGTTGATACAAAAAATAGTCAAAAGGCTTCAGATAATTGCTCCTTTTATCTCTCGAATTGAATTGACTACGCTTTTAACAGAGAAGGGGATAAGTAATTAAGTTAAAATAAAAAAAAAGAAACGCGTATTGATTCAATAAGAGTAAAAAGGGAACTTTCGTGGTATCATTTGCCGGGAGAATGACACTGATGGATCGTTGCGAAGAAAACCCCTTGGGCTCCCCGGTATTAAGTTCCGTCTAACAAAAGCTACCTTATTTTACACAATCCTAGCCTCTAAACGTCCTTATTTTTTATACTGCCATCTCCCAAGAGGAAAATAAAAAAATCTACTCTTAAGGCGAATCCGACCACAACAATTCAACCAAGAGGGAAGATGACTAAAATTACTTTCCTATATTTGAGCAAAAATGGTCGGAATTTTTTTGCAAAAGCTAGTTCTCCTTAGTTTGGGATGTCTAGGCGGACTTGGGAGCAGTTTTTCCGAAAAAGTTTTCCTTTGGAAAATGGAAAACTTACTTTTCGACTAAAATTTTTTCCAAAAAAACCGCTAGCCATTTTGTAGCCTTTGGGGAGCTCTTTCCAAAATATATTATATAAGAAAATCCGATGAATAGTTTCGTCGTAACATTTTGGAAAGAGCCACTCAAGCCTAAAGGTTTTTTTGGAAAAAATGTTTTAGTCGAAAAGTAAGTTTTCCATTTTCCGAAGGAAACTTTTTCGGATTTTCCATTTTTCATTTTCCAAAGGAAAACTTTTTCGGATTTTCCATTTTCCAAAGGAAAACTTTTTCGGAAAAAGTGCTCCCAAACCAGTTTTTCGGGAAAAAAAACTGCTCCCTGACCAGTTTTTCGGGAAAAAAACTGCTCCCAGACCAGTTTTTCGGAAAAAGGAAAACTTTTTCGGATTTTCCATTTTCCAAAGGAAAACTTTTTCGGATTTTCCATTTCCAAAGGAAACTTTTCGGATTTTCCATTTTCCAAAGGAAAACTTTTTCGGATTTTCCATTTTCCAAAGGAAAACTTTTTCGGATTTTCCATTTTCCAAGGAAAACTTTTTCGGAAAAACTGCTCCCAAGACCACCTAGACATTCAAACTAACGAGAAGTACTTTTGTAAAATTTTCCTACTATTTTTAGTGCTCAAATATAGGAAAGTAATTTTAGGGGCAAAAGTGCTGAAATCTCTTGTTTTTTAATCAAAATGCTGAAAAAAAAAAAAAAAAAAAAAAAAACCTGAAATTGCAGCTATGTTCCGGAAAAACTGAAAAAGCGATCGCTAGTCAATTTTCCTCTATAGGGTAATCCAATCGACAATGATCCTACTCTTTAGCGGTAAGCTGGACGTTATTGAAAACTCCCAGATTGTCCACTATAAGGTGATAACGACTTTTTACTTGCCAAACTCGACCAATTTACACCTTTGGACTAAAATGAAAAAAAGGGAAGGGGAAACGACCTTCTATCGAAAAAAATGGTTAAAAATAATTATGAGGCTAATTTTGCCATTTGCCATCTATAATCAGTTTGAATTGGAAAGGGGATAGGATTATTTCCCAAAAGTTTATAACATGTGACCAATTGTGCTTTCAGTGCTGCCAACTGTGAAGACAAATTTTTAAGTGGTTTTTTTACTGTCGCTGACTTCATCTTGTTTCAACAGGTTCATAAAATCCAAAAAAAGTCAAATTTTAACTTTCTAAAATAGATTTTTGGAAGAGTATTTTTGAAAAATCAAGAATCTTATAAATTGAATTTTAGTTTTTCCTTGAGGTTCGATAAGTAAGAGGCCTGTTGAAATTAGGAGTTGGTAAACAAGGGCTAAATCCTCAAAGTACCCTCGGAGGGGTCGTAAAGAAGTTTAAATGTTTTCCAGAATATTTGTTTATTGCCTTAAGGCGTTAATTAAAAAAAGAAAAAAGAAAATTGAGAGGCCTTTATATGACGTTTACAATCAGTGCACGTGAGAGATGTGACGGCTTTTGGAATTGACGTTTAATTAAATCAATCCGATGTCAGAATACTAACGAAGACGGAGATTTCCGGGGTTAAATATTTTTTTAAAAAAGTACATTCGTGAACGTAACTCATATTCGAAATCGATTTTTCCTCCCTTCACTTTCCAAACTCCTTTGAAGGTTTGTAATTGGTTTCGGGCGTAGGGTGATTCTCCGACAGGAAGGACCACAAAGGCGAAAAGGGAGAAATTCCCAAAACGTTTGGGACACATTAAAGATATATAATGCCGGGTCGATATTTCTTCTTTTTTTTTAAGTGGGTGTATAATTTCAAAAAGTTTTTAACGAGATCAAAGAACTCTCATAAAATCGTTTAAAACTTTGGCGATATTTTAAAGAAGGGGCGGGTTTTAAAATGGAGAGACCTGACACGTGTTAGTGCTTTTGGTGACAGCGGTTTCCTCGCACCGATTCAATCTCGCATTAAACCCCTTCCAGTGTATGGCAGACTAATTTCTCCTTCCCCTCAAGATCTTATTAGATATAAACTTGAAATTTGAAGTTCTTTGATAATTTGGGAAAGCCATCAATCACCCTGAAAAAGAATTCAGTGGAAAATCAATCTTTGCTGGGAAGAAAAATGTAATTAAAGATAGAAAGGATAAAGGGATGAGAAATAATTGGATAGGGATTAGACCTGGAGGTAATAGGAAGAGTGTTTCAAGATAATCTTCTCATCCACATTTTTTTTTCGGACTAAAATTGACTTTTCAGCCCCAATGTTATAAACTTTAAGCTATTGAAAATATTGAAATCCAATACCGGTTAATAAAGGTTGAGTCATATGACTCCCGAAAATTAATAAACATCCAAGGGAAGGCTAATTGGTAAAGGGGTTATTTAATTAAAAGGGAGTTTATGAAAGTCGGGTTAAAAAACCTGGATCAATGGTTACATTCATCTTTTTGAATTTTTCTCGGTGGGACGGAAAAGTTTGAGAATTGAATGAGAGATTCATATTCAACGAGATCATAAAGAGGGAGACATTTTAGGGAAAAAACGGAGGGGTTGTAAGGATTCGGTCGATTTACCCTTGATTCTGAGAGTATTTGACAACAAATACCCGATTTATTGCTATAGGTTTATTTATTTTTCGAAAGCCCGAGTACGTTCTTCCCCGCTAGCCCTGCAAAGGAAAGAGGCAAAAGTAACGGTCTGGAGCTGGCCCCGGGTAGTATAACGGAAGGGGAAATATAAAGGAGGGGAAGTATACGGAGGAGGAAGTACAGAGGAGGAAGTACAGAGGAGGGGAAGTATAAAGGAGTGGAAGTATAAGGGAGGGGAAGTATAAAGGGGAGAAGTATAACGGAGGGGGAAGTATAAAGGATAGGGAAGTATAAAGGAGGGGAATATAACGGAGGTGGAAGTATAAAGGAGAGGAATATAACGGAGGGGGAAGTATAAAGGAGGAGAAACATAAAGGAGGGAAGTATAACGGAGGGGAAGTACAAAGAAGAGGGGAGTATAACGGAGGGGAAGTATAAAGGGGAGAAGTGTAAGGGGGAAGTATAAAGGATAGGTATAAAGGGGGAATATAACGGAGGGGAGTATAAAGGAGGGGAAACATAAAGGAGGGGAAGTATAACGGGGGATGTACAAAGAAGAGGGGAGTATAACGGGGAAGTATAAAGGGGAGAAGTGTAACGGAGGGGGAAGTATAAAGGAGGGGAAGTATAAAGGAGGGAATAACGGGGGGGAAGTATAAAGGAGGGGAAACATAAAGGAGGGAAGTATAACGGAGGGGGATGTACAAAGAAGAGGGGAGTATAACGGAGGGGAAAGTTAGTTGTTTTTTTTTGAACAAATTTTTAAGTTTCTTTTTTAAATTTGCAATTTTTTTTTCAAAATTTTTTTTAAATATCAAGGTAGAAATAAAGGGTTCTTTGCCCTAGGGATGGGCCTCTAGTAGCGGGTGGAAGTATGAAATTTCTCCCTACTAAATAAAATGATAATTAAAAAGTGACAATTTTTTTACTTCGAAATTCGTAAAAATTATAAGGAGTCTTTGGTGAAAATTTGGTGAAAATCAGACCAACGGTTCGGCCGCAGCGCAGTTTTTAAAATTTCAAACGTGCATATCTCCGCCATTTTTTCGAAATTCGAAAAATCACCCTCGTTACATTCTTGTTCTCCGACTATGGAAGATTTGGTGGGAATTTGGTGAAAATCGGTTCAAAACTGTGGCCGTGAAGAATTCCGGGAAAATGATACGGACCGGCCGTCCGCACCACAGACAAAGATCGGTAAAGATCAATATTCGATTTGACCCTCCGGGGTCTGGAAGACCCTTCCCCAAAAACCCGAACGTGGAGGGAATCACAATAACTTCTTTAAGAAATTTTAAATTACACTTCCCCTCCCTATAAAACGTCTCCTCCTTTATACTTCCCCTCCTTAATACTTCCCCTCCGTTATACTCCCCCCTCCTATATTGTTCCTTCTTTTTAAGGAAGTTTTCTTTGGAAGCTGTTCATTTTGATCCCCATCAGTTCTTCAAACCGAGTCGGCCTACACGGTCGGCATCGGCTGTCGTTCTTTTGTAACCGAGTCAAAGGGGTTGCGAGCCCTCATCCTCACTATTAGTAGTACCTGTACCCCTCCCCTCACCTGAAAATCGTGCTTTATATTTTATTTTTAATCATCAATCGACGAAGTTTTCTTTTCGTTCTAATTTTAAGGTCCCCTCTCAAGAGCGACGTGGATGGATCCCCTCGTGAAAAATAGCGGGGTGAAGATAAACCTTCTGTGCACCTAATTATTAGAGAGGGATAAAATACGGATAATATTAACTTCAGTTGTTAACATTTTCCTTTTGGTGAATTTAAACTATAAGGCGTAACATGGAAGTCTCATTACAGACACGGGGGGCGGTTATTGTCCGCATTAATTGCTAATTACGTATCTCCGGATGGATATTCATAACTTGATTGCTCGGGGTCTGATTCAATTAGACGTGACATTGTAGCATACTCCGTCGGGAATGTGCTTCTATCGATCAGTGAAAACTGGGAGAAAAAGAGACTTATTTCCTCTTCAAAAGTTCCGTTTATGACTGCGTTAAACGACGAGTCAAAGAGATGGCGAGCCTTCATACCTACTATTTATCCCCCAATGATCAGTCCTCTCTTTCTCGATCCGTCTACAAAGGTCGAGCAAAGCCTCTTTGAAGCAACCGATTTTTAATTGGGCTCGACTGGCGATTAGCGGGGTCGGCGAGGGGAAAGGGAATTTGGAGAGACTGTGGGTGGGAATATGGAAAATGGGGATGAGGGCTCGCAATCGCTTTGACTTGTGCACAAAAGATCGACAAACGATAGATCTTCACCCCTCTACATCACTGTTGCTACACCACCTCGGACTCTCTTATTTTTTCGTCTCCTTCATGCGCCGAGGTCTTTCTTCTATTAGTTTTCTTACTACACGACAAGTTTATTTATAAAGCCTAGTACACACTGGTAGACCTTGTCTCTAGACCGGGTCTAGCAACCGTCTACAGGTCTATAGACCAGGTCTAGAGACCGGGTCTAGAGACAAGTGAAGAGTCTCGTCTAGCGTCCACACTACAAGTCTCAGTCTACGATGAATTTATGTGTGTGCTTATTAAAAATAAAAATGAAGGACACCGCTTTGGCAGGGATCCGTTCTTGTTTGGTGATATTAAGCGAAAACGATAGAAAGAGACGGTCGCGAAGGTGGTGGACCCGAGAATTGTTTTCCGAAGGACCAAACTAGCCAAACCCAACCGTGGGGTGCCCTGACTTATTTTTCATTTCATATTTTCATATGAGGCGCTCCGGATACGAAGGGCGAACTCGACATCGGACAAATTTTTTAACTTCCTTAAAGAAGTTATTGTGATACCCTCGACGTCAGTTTTTTTTTTCATTTTCAGATTCTAGACCTCTTCTTGGTGAATACACCCATATAATTTTTATGTTGAGTTCGCCATTTTTTCCCCTTTAAATACGTAAAAACCGAAACTTTAAAATGCGAATATCTCGAAACTACGTTTTGTCGAGTTCGCCCTTCGTATCCGGAGCGCCTCATATATATTTCATCAATTATTTTTATTTTTAATAAGCCCACACATAAACACTAGAACACGCCAACTTCAAGAATGATATAGAATGATAAGAAACAAATGGGAGGTTAGGAAGCAAAGGTTTGGTTTGGAGAGCGGTATCGGAGTTGGCCGAAAAAGGCCGAGTCCTCCCGAAAAAGCCTAGACCGCGGTCTAGGTCTACGTGTTTTCCATTTCGAACGGGAGACCTGAGACCTGCGATTTTTGGTCTAGAGACAGCCCCCCGGTCTCAGAGACATGTCTCATAGACCGCCGTAGACCGCCGTAGACCAGGTCTATAGACCGGGTCTAGAGACCGGGTCTACCAGTGTGTACGCGGCTTAAACGTACTTAGCGGGGCTCTCGGAGGGCGCATTTGAAAACCCAGATGGTCGCCGGGTTGGTTTCTCTCACTTTCTAGGAAGACAAATGCCGTGGAGGACTCCTCCGGGCTTTTAAGTCGGTTAGAATTAATCTCGGGATAAATAAGGAAAGTTTCCCTCGTAATGACTCGACCCTCTCCGCCCATTTATAATACAAGTGGTCCCATTTTCTTTCAATTAAATCAAGGAGAACTTAATAAAATTTAATTAATTTTTTAGGTACCAATTTCAAAAAAAAAAATTTAACTTTAAAAAAGTTATTGTGATACCCTCGACGTCGATTTTTGGGGAAGAGTCTTCCAGACTCCAGAGGTCAAATATTTGATCTCCGATATCAACTTTGTCTGTGGTGCCGGCCGGCCGTAGCATTTTTCCGGAACACTTTACGGCCACAGTTTTTAACAGATTTTCACCAAATTTTCACAAAATCTTCCTTAGTCGGAGAAGAAGAATGTAACGAGGGCGACTTTTGAATTTCGAAAAAATGGCGGAGATATGTCTGTTTGAAATTTTAAAAAATTCGCTGCGGCCGAACCAAATTTTCACCAAATTTTCACAAATTACTCCTTATTTTTGAAGATTTTCGGTGTAAAAAAATGGCCACTTTTTTATAATTATTTTTTTAGTAGGGAGAAATTTCGTACTTCTACCCCTTACCAGAGGCACATCCCTAGGCCAAAGAGGCCATTATTTCTACCTTGACACTTAAAACAATTTTCGAAAAAAAAGAACTTAAAAAATTTTTCAAAAAAAAAGCGCAAAAAAAGGAAAACCCGGAAAATTTTTGGAAAAAAAACTTAGAAAATTGTCCAAAAAAAACAAAAAAAACGAGGGAAATTTTTTGGAAAAAAAATAAAAACTTGGGGCTTCCTTATTCTTCCCCTCCTTTATACTTTCCCCTTCTTTATACTTCCCTCCCTTCGTTATACTTTCGTTCCTCATAATTCCCCCTCCGTTATACTTCCCCTCTGCTATACTTCCCCTCCCATATACTTCCCCCTTCGTTTTACGTCCCCTCCGTTATCCTTCGCCTCCTATATACTTCCCCTCCTATTTTGTTACTTCTCTTTAAGGAAGTTTTCGTTGGAAGCTCTTCAAACCAGTATTTTTTACCTTGGTAAAAAACTTCGCCGAGCCTGCCCTCACAGAACAGGCGTGAACAAAAATTAGCGGCAGGAAGTGCTGGAAAAAACTGTCGGCCGGCACTACAGAAACCTCATAATCGGTGAAAAAATCATTGCTCCTCTAAGGAAGACGATCTCCAAAAAAAGAGTCCACGGAGAGTAATAAAACAATGTCTCTATGATAAGTGGCGAAGCCCAAGGTTTTATTTTTCCGGGTTTAAATGCGGATGATGAACTGACTAATGCACCTAACCCAATTTGATTTTTCAAACGTTTAATTTTTTGTTGAAATTTTATAAAAATAAACTTACTTTCGTGAACAATTTTGTGAGCGAAGGCGAAAGACGAAAGTACGATATATAAAAAAACGTAAATATACGGACGCATGTCACATTCTGTAAAGGGTAACCCCGGGTGCTACTGTTGCTTCTACGATGGTCTGACACAGACTGAAAAGCTCAAAGCGAACTTGGGGTGGCGGGGGTGGTAAGGGCATGAAGGGCGGGAAGGGATGATGTCGAAGGGAGTCGGATTCCACCCCATCCTTCCTCCATCACACCGACTTACCATTGATTCAACCCCGTTTTGTTTACACCCCTTCACTCCTCCTGCCTATCGATGATTTATTCTCCCCTTTTTGATTATTAATAACTCACCGAAAAAAATTTTTTGAGGAAACCTTTTAAGGACAAACTATTTTTGAAAATATTGTATTTTACTTAATATTTTTTTAGGGTGAATGACGGATGATTTTTTTTTTTACCCCCACCTTGTATCCCCTAACGTGTTTCTCTATTCCTAGACACTGGGCAATCGTCCACTTCATAATACAGTTGAGGCCAAACCGTGATAATGCCACTATGAGGAAGGTAACATTTTAGGTTTTCGTTTCATCCATTAATTTTTTAAAACGGGTCCTCCTAGCGTTTTTCAAACATAAGAAACACAAACAAAACCTAGCGTTCGCCTGGTTTTTTACGTTTTCCTGGTTTTCTGGTTTCCTGGTTTTTCTCGGTCATTTGGTCAAGGAACTCCCTTTTTCCTATTTTTGAGAGTTTTCTTAGGCTTCATCCGCCGATAAACTTCCTTTTAACCTGGTTTTTGGAGTTATCCTACCTCTTTCATGCGAAAAACCTATTTTTTCAAGAGTTTTCCTTTGTTTTTGAACCCAGAACTAACCCTCTAACTAAATTATCTGGCGTTTTCCTTAGTTTTAGAGCATAAAAACCATCTTTAACTGATTTTGAACGTTTTTCTCGAATCTAAGGACCAAAAAACACCCTTCATAGTTTTTTCCTCGATTTATTTGCAGATAAACATCCGCTATCCGCGTATACTCATCTCTGTCGCCTGGGGGGATAAACCAGGGGCTGCTTCGCTACTCCCCCAGGAAAATTTCGCATATCCGCCATCGATAAAGCTCATTTAAACAGTGATAAAATATAGTAAAATATTTACCGATTTATTTAGTATATAAAATGGAAATTAATTATTTCTGAAAATTTTGCAATTTTGATTAATTTACCCTAAAATATTATAAAGGATTAATTATATTAGTAGTTTTTTTTATCTGCAAATAAATATAAATTGATTGCCGCTAGAAGATTTGGGATCTGTTTGTTTGTTTATCGGTCGTTTTTTACGAGCTTGTAGGATTTTATCTGCGGGACAAAAATAGCGGACATTTCGAAAACTTGAGAAGATTTATGAGAAAGAGGGGAAAAAGAAGTTGCGCAATCTGAAAGGCGCAACAGTTTCTCAGAACGTTTGAACTGGAAGAGGAGTAAAAAGGGCATCAGTATTCTATTGAGGGTCTTTGATAGCTTAAGGAGCAGTCGATGGCCTATTTTCGAGTCGATGCCGGACTTGGTGGAGATGAAGAGGGTGTTAGAGGATGAAAAATGTCTAGAGTCAACGTTACTACACATTTTAAATGTTTGTCTTCGGATGTTGATTGGGAGAACACCATTCAACATAACGCATTTCACCCTAAAACAGCTGAACATAAATATGCATTTCGACATAAAAATCTGTAGTTCACCATAATGCGTTCCGGCATGATTGAACATAAAGCTCTAAAAAGTTCAAAAATGTTGAGCATAATGCTTTTCAACATAAAGCGTTTCGCCATATACGACTTTTTCAATAAATGCAAGTCGACATAAAAAAATGCAAGTCACCATAACGCTTCTCACCATAAAACCCTCTCTATAAACTTGTTGTTTCGCCATAAAATTCTGTCGTTTAGGCATAATACCAACTAGGGACAGCGAAGGAGCAAGCCTACTTTCGTCGTTTAAAACGCAATTATGGCGAAACGACAAAAACCTTAAAACTTGACAGTTCGCCATAATGCGTTTCGGCATAATGCAATTGAACATATAGCTCTCAAAAGTTAAAAAATGTTGAGCATTATGCATTTAAACACAAAGCGTTTCGCTATAAATGACTTTTTCAATAAATGCAAGTCGACATAAAAGTACAAGTCACCGTATCGCTTCTCACCATGAAAACCTCTCTTTAAACTTGTTGTTTCGCCATAAAACTGTTTCTGTCGTTTGGGCATAATGCATTTCTCACTATGGAGAGCAAAAGAGCAAGCCTACTTTCGTCGTTTAAAACGCGATTATGGCGAGACGACAAATACCTTAAAACTTGACAGTTCACCATAATGCAACTCAACATAACGCATCTCACCATAAACTAGGAAAAGCAAAAAGGCAGCCAATAGGATCAGCTCGTTTTATGACACGAGGAGAGACTTTTTCCTCTCCCGAATTGCATTTGAACTGTCAAGTTTCATAGTTTTTGTCGTTTCGCCATTATCACTTTTTAAACGGCGAAAATTGGCTTGCACTTTCCCGATCCCTAGTTTATGGTGAGATGTATTATGCCCAAACGACACAGTTTTATGGCGAAACGTCAAGTTCTTTAAAATGAAATTTTCCTTATGTTCAACTGCGTTATGTTGAAACGACAAGTGTTAAATCTCTTCTTTATGGTGAGATTATGTTCAAATGCATTATAGTGAACGTTTTAGACTATTTTCTTTATGTTGAGTAGCAGATTTTTTTATGGTGAACGGCAACCATTTCTGCTACTTTATGGTCAAATGCATTATGTCGATAAATTCTTTTTCTTCTAGAGCTCGCCTCCAACATATGAAAACTAGTATGTAGTAGGAAGAAATGTGGTGGGAGAAAAAAGAAAAATAAACATTGTGTCGAAAAAAGAAAAAGCGGGGCGTCGAACGTTTTAGTAATCATGAAGCCATTTCCTCCGTAACAGTCTAGAACCCGGCTGCTCTCCCTCCCTTCCCGTACGGATCAATCTTCGACAAAAACCAAAACAAATATCCTCCTTCCCCTCTCAACGATAATCTCCGAGTAAAAGACTAAATTTTATAGGCCGCATTTTTTTTTTTTACAAAACTATACTTAGCTGGAGTGTATTTTAGTTAGAGGAGAGGTTTTTTCTGTCTAATTCCTCCCATTCCCGACTCTCACCAAGTTGGTCCAGATATAACACGCGCACTAAGTGGAACTTCTCTTCAACGTGCGGAACCACAAAAAAATTTAAAAAAACGGAGAATGCCAACCATTCCGGTCAGTCAATTTACAATAATCTAATACTTCTTTCATATCCTTAATTTTCATTGCCTTAAACGACGATTTAACCGCCGTTAAACATGACCTATTTGTACTTGGTGAAAATCTTGTGTTCGTTCCAATTTAATGAGAGGAAAACACGTTTAAATATTTAGCTGTTCCGCCTAAATTAAAACGTCCTAAATATACATTCAGTGATAATATTGAACAAAATATCCCTCAGATAAATAGATATGTATAAAATTAACACGACTCCAAATTTAGTGTATTTTGTATGTTAATTTGGTTTTATTAAACTATTTTAAAACTGGCAACATAGAGGTGAAAACAGTCTTTGAACCTTTTTTGAAGGCGCAAAGGTTATACAATGACCGCAACACTTCTGTCTTGTGAAGGTCTATGCACAGAACACTTTTCTAAACAAAAATATTTTTAAAAAATGTTTCAATCATTTATTATCTTTTATTCTCAATTTAGTTTTGTTTACAACTATATTTGGATTGGATTGGATAATTGCCAAATAGACGGTCGAACATCATTAGGAACAAATGGAAAACTTCGACCCCAATTTAAACATAAATTTTTGTTTGAATTTGAAGATTTGAAGGGATGGAGGGTGAGTTGAGAAGGATTCAGGTTTTCTGGGTCCACTTTAAAATATTTAAAATGCGTTGGATATACAGGGTGCCCCCAACAGAACCAAACTTCGTTATTTCAAATGAGAACCCCTACTTTTATTTCAGATTCGTAATTTACGCAAAATTTCAAGTTGATTTGACTATTCATATGAACATTTTTGACAACTTTAAAAAATGTCAAATTTTAGCGTTTTTTGCGCTAAAATCCGATAAAATCGACCTAAGAGACCTTAACTGTCACAAAGAGCATGTTTGCATTCTGCATCACGAGATTTCGAAGCTAACGGCCTTTTTTCAAGTTAGAACCCAAATTTTTAGTTCAGAAATGAAAATTAGCGGTTGTTGAAAGGAATTTTTCTTTTGGACCACAAATTTTGAAAAAGCTGCAGCGTTTTTTGTTTTTGTGCATCAAAAATTGAAATTCCGTTAACAAATAGTTAACTTTCATTTCTGAAGTAAGAAATTTTGGGTTCTAACTTGAAAAAAGGCCGTTAGCGACAGACATCTCGTGATGCAAAATGCGAACATGCTTGAAAGCATCTTGTCCGAAGATTCCAACTATAACAAATTGCAGAATGCGAAGATGCTGGAATTTGTGATAATTGGAATGTTTGGACAAAACTAAGTGAAATAAAAAAAAAAGAGTTTCTATGGTCAATTTTAACGGATTTTAGCGCGAAAAACGCTAAAATTTGAATTTTTTTAAAGTTGTCAAAAATGGTCATATGAATAGTCAAATCAACTTGAAATTTTGCGTAGATTACGAATCTGAAATAAAAAATGGGGGTTCTCATTTGAAATAACGAAGTTAGGTTTTGTTGGGGGCACCCTGTATATCCAAACGCATTTTAAACTACACCATAAAATTACTTTGATTTAAATTAAGGGGGGTTTACTTATAACTTTTTTCATAAAACCACTTTTTAACGCTCTCCCAGACGTATGCCATGTGTTTCCGGACACCCTGTATATAGTGCAATTGTACGAAATGTCACCCCCAACGAAGTATCCAAATACTGAAAAAGAACAATAGACCGTCCGAAAAGTCCGCCAATCATAGCACTAATCCTTTTTGGAGAAAGGCGCGCAACTGTCATACACCCCTTTATACAGAAAGTTTGAAGAAAAACATCCTTTATTAAAAAGTCTGGATGCAACTAAAGTTTGAATATGTTTAACGCGAAGCGGGCTTAATGGGAAATGTGTATTACTCGTAAATTATAATGAACGGGAAATAAAGTTTTTAATAATTTTTTTTTTCCAGAGTATACCAGGTGGTACGGGAGGGATGCTCCGCTCGAGGAGGCGGGATGCGAATGTTAAGCCGAACCGGCTCCTCGACCGCAACTCGAGCCGAGGGATGATCTTTGAAAATGAAGAATTAAGACTCAGAACAATCAATATCAACGAAGAAATTGAAAGAGGTAATGAAAAACGAACGTCGCGGTGGCCGCACGTGTTAAGGCGTTAATCCCAAACATTGCGATACGGCGTTCATCAATGGGGTCCAGGGTTCAAAGCGGGCGGTCCCCAAATTGAACCCAATGTACCTAAATGAACTTTTCCGACGGAAAACGCCACTGACGCGTGGGTGATACAACCTGAGTAGTTGAAAACCCTCGTAAAATAAATTTAAAAAAAAAAAAAAAAAAAAAAAAAAAAAAAATGAAAAAAAAAAATGAAAAACAAGAAGAAAAATACATACCAGAAAATGGTCAATTTGGCTAGGACAACTACCTAGGGAGACAATTTTTAACTTCCATAAAGAAGTTATTGTGATACCCTCCATGTCGGGTTTCGGGGAAGGGTCTTCCAGACCCCGGAGGGTCAATTCGAATATGGATCTACACCGATCTCAACTTTGTCTGTGGTGCCGGCCGTCCGTAGCATTTTTTTCCGGAACACTTTACGGCCACAGTTTTCATCCGATTTTCACCAAATTTTCACGCAAACTTTTTTT
The DNA here is from genome assembly GCA_014119065.1 of Orius insidiosus. Classification (NCBI taxonomy): domain Eukaryota; kingdom Metazoa; phylum Arthropoda; class Insecta; order Hemiptera; family Anthocoridae; genus Orius; species Orius insidiosus. Next base: position 287,727 of record JACGAQ010000015.1, on the reverse strand, counting down.
TTAGAGCGACAAGAAAAAAAAAATCGTCGAGGAGAAAACAATTGTCCTTTATATCCCTCGCGGCGGGCTTATTTTCGAATATTTCCCCTTCCCACCTCCGAAACTCCCTCCAATTTTAAACCCAGGAGATTTTTCTATTTTTACAACTTGTAAATGCATTGTCGGCTTTCAGGTCAGAATGACATCAAGAAGTTAAGAAGGGAGAACGAGCATTTAAGACGTGAAATATGGGCTTTGAGAGAAGAGTGTGATCGATTACAGGAACTTCTCAAAAGGCAGGTGTGTGTTCTTTCTTTCTTTTCGTTTTTTTGACTTTCCACTCATGTAACGCGTGTTTTTTAAGGAACGCCGACTACAATATTCCTTTCCTTTTCTACACAATTTTCAGCCCAAAAAGTTGTCCAAATTTCGTATTAAAACCTAAGTTTTATCGACAAAATGCAAAAACTTACTCTACCTAGTCTTTTCTACACAAATCTAGAGCATTTCATTGCTTTTTTTGCCCGAAAACATTTAAATTTTTGTATAAAAACCAACTTTTCATCCTCCAAATCACACAAATCTGCAATTTTTTTTTCTGACCTCTGAAATTATAAGAAAAAATAAAATTTTGCCAAGGATTACAAGGCAGTCTTGGCTAACGATCGTAATTATTTCTGGTTCTTTTGTTCTCACGAGAAATAGTTTTTTTACACATGATCGGGCTTCTATTTTCGCAAGGTCGATCAGAACTAAGTTCAAAAGGGTCTATTTTTAAAAAGTAAAAAAAAGGCCGATTGAGCAATAAAGTATAAAAATGTGGGTGAATTCGTGTGACTTGGAATGATGAATAGGAAGAAAACGTGTATATAAAAGGAACAATGTAAAAAAAAAATCGTGATACAAATCGTGATCACGAAACCACCCCCTTTACGTCAAAAAGTAGAACACGCCAAGTCAATTTTGTTATATAAGAAAATTAAAAACAATGTGCAGGAAGAAGAAGAGGAGGAAGAAGGGAGCGATGAAGAAGAAGAAGAAGACAAAGAGGAGAAACCTGAAAGGAAATTTAAAAATAAGAAGTTTGAACTTGACGGTTTAAGCGTAGTTCCGGAAGAGCCAGAAGACAATATTTCGACAGCAGAGCAGACTTTAAATCGTCCAAAGACACCTGTAAGTTCAATAATTGGAAGTTTTTGCAAGGGGCAACCTGCTAAATCCAATATCCAGGCATTTTCTTGGATGAAAAGGTGAGGAAAACAGCAAAAATACTAGTTTGAAGAGCTTCCAACGAAAACTTCTTTAAACAGAAGTAACAATAAAGGAGGGGAGAGTATTAAAGAGGGGAAGTATAAAGGAGGGGGGGTATAAATGAGGGGAAGTATAAAGGAAGGGGGTATAAATGAGGGGAAGTATAAAGGAAGGGGGTATAAATGAGGGGAAGTATAAAGGAGGAGGGTATAAATGAGGGGAAGTATAAAGGAGGTGGAATTATAAAGGAGGGGAAGTTCAAAGAGGGGGAAGTATAAATGAGTGGAAGTATAAAGGAGGGGGTATAAATGAGGGGAAGTATAAAGGAGAGGGGGTATAAATGAGGGGAAGTATAAAGGAGAGGGGGTATAAATGAGGGGAAGTATAAAGGAGGTGGAATTATAAAGGAGGGGAAGTTCAAAGAGGGGGGGGGGGTATAAATGAGGGGAACGAAAACTTCCTTAAAGAGAAGTAACAATAAAGGAGGGGAGAGTGTTAAAGAGGAGAAGTATAAAGGAGGGGGAAGTTTAAATGAGGGGAAGTATAAAGGAGGGGGTATAAATGAGGGGAAGTATAAAGGAAGGGGGTATAAATGAGGGGAAGTATAAAGGAAGGGGGTATAAATGAGGGGAAGTATAAAGGAGGAGGGTATAAATGAGGGGAAGTATAAAGGAGGTGGAATTATAAAGGAGGGAAGTTCAAAGAGGGGGAAGTATAAATGAGTGGAAGTATAAAGGAGGGGGTATAAATGAGGGGAAGTATAAAGGAGAGGGGGTATAAATGAAGGGAAGTATAAAGGAGGAGGGTATAAATGAGGGGAAGTATAAGGAGGTGGAATTATAAAGGAGGGGAAGTTCAAAGAGGGGGAAGTATAAATGAGTGGAAGTATAAAGGAGGGGGTAAATGAGGGGAAGTATAAAGGAGAGGGGGTATAAATGAGGGGAAGTATAAAGGAGGTGGAATTATAAAGGAGGGGAAGTTCAAAGAGGGGGGGGGGGGTATAAATGAGGGGAACGAAAACTTCCTTAAAGAGAAGTAACAATAAAGGAGGGGAGAGTGTTAAAGAGGAGAAGTATAAAGGAGGGCGAAGTTTAAATGAGGGGAAGTATAAAGTAGGGGGTATAAATGAGGGGAAGTATAAAGGAAGGGGGTATAAATGAGGGGAAGTATAAACGAGGGGGGTATAAATGAGGGAAGTATAAAGGAAGGGGGTATAAATGAGGGGAAGTATAAAGGAGGGGGGTATAAATGAGGGAAGTATAAAGGAAGGGGGTATAAATGAAGGGAAGTATAAAGGAGGAGGGTATAAATGAGGGGAAGTATAAAGGAGGTGGAATTATAAAGGAGGGGAAGTTCAAAGAGGGGGAAGTATAAATGAGTGGATGTATAAAGGAGGGGGTATAAATGAGGGGAAGTATAAAGGAGAGGGGGTATAAATGAGGGGAAGTATAAAGGAGAGGGGGTATAAATGAGGGGAAGTATAAAGGAGGGGAAGTTCAAAGAGGGGGAAGTATAAGGGAGTGAAAAATTTGAACTGAACCACAAGCAAAGTTGAGATCGGTATAGATACAAATTCGAATTGACCCTTCCCCAAAAACCCGACGTGAGGATATCACAACAACTTCTTTCCTTTTTTTTTCATCGCAAAAATACTAGTTTGAAGAGCTTCCAACGAAAACTTCATTACATATACAGAAGTAACAATATAGGAGGGGGAAGTATTTAAGAGGGGAAGTATAAAGGAGGGGAAGTTCAAAGAGAGGGAAGTATAAGGGAGGGAAAAATTGCTACGGCCGGCCGGAACCACAGGCAAAGTTGAGATCGGTATATGTAGATACAAATTCGTATAGACCCTAGAGAAGTAGCAATATAGGAGGGGGAAGTATTTAAGAGGGGAAGTACAAAGGAGGGGAAGTTCTAAGAAGGGGGAAGTATAAGGGAGGAAAAAAAAGCTACGGCCGGCCGGCCGGAACCACAAGCAAAGTTGAGATCGAATTGACCCTCGAAAGACCCTTCCCCAAAAACCCAACGTGGAGGGTATCACAATAACTTCTTTAAGGAAGTTAAAATTTTCCTATCAAACAATTAACCAATAATAGAGGAAGAAATTACTGTGATAACGGGTATCTCACGCTTCCCGCTGTATCCACTAAATCTCTCGGAGATAGGTTCACAGTGAAAATATAGAAATGATTGTGATAGAGGGAATAGCTCACCTGACGAGGCTTTTTAAGCCGAAACGCGTCGTGAGATACCCGTTTTTACAGTCATTTCTTCCTCTATTATTGGTTAATTAGATACGAAAATCAATAACCTTGCGGAATACAACGCAATAAACATCAAAAATGGAAGGTAAAATGTTTCTGAGACCGCAAAACCCAAGGGGAAAAATTTGTTACTTGATACTGAAAATCAAAAATTAGCATTCTAAACAATAATAAAACATCTAAATGTAAATGTTTATATTACCTGATCGCGCCTGCTTGGGAAATCGGGCCTTTTTTTAGACTCAGTCGAAAAAAGGCATTTAGAATGGGAAATCGCCAGATAAAAGTAGGATTCTCAATTAAAAAATTTAATATTTTAGAGGGGAAACAATTTTTTTTGGTTTTAAATTATTTATTCTTGTTTTTAGCTCAAAGATAATCCTGAAAGGGGCGTTGAGGAGTACAAAGGGGTTAAACCGACTCCGTGCCTTCGAATAAATAGCGTTCATCCCTTCACAGCGGCCGCCACCGTTGATCCCAACTTATTTCCGAGGCTTAACGTAAGTAATATAAAAGAAAAGAAAAATTTAAAGAAATTTTTTTTATATAAATTGAAAATCGACGGGAAAATTGAAGAGGGTTTTCCACCCCCTTTTTCGAAATGGGAAATAAGGGGTTGGGGGTTTTCGTTAGGGTGGAGGCGGTAATTGCGACTAAATCGTAAAACCGCAGATGTTCAAGCCCTTTCACCAACCCCCGAAAACGATTCTGTTGCACAACTTCGAAAACACCGATTTCAAGTTAATAGTCTATTACTCTAGAATCTAGCCAATGAGAGTTTCCCTGTTTTCAAACATAAACATTACCTCATTTAAAAACAAAAGCTATAGAACTCTATTTCTTCTTATTTTAAACAATAAAAATAGCAAGAAGCGATTAGGCCAAAAGAATTAAATAACAAACCAATAATAGAGGAAGAAATAACTGTGATAACGGGTACCTCACGACGCGTTTCGGCTTAAAAAGCCTCGTCAGGTGAGCTATTCCCTCTATCACAATCATTTCTATCTTTTTCTCATTTCTAGCTTTAGGGAGACGATTTGTTTCCAGCTTCCCGCAGTATCCACTAAATCTTTCGGAGACAAGGGCACAGTGAAAAGATAGAAAAGATAGTAATAGCTCACCTGACGAGGCTTTTTAAGCCGAAACGCGTCGTGAGATACCCGTTATCACAGTCATTTCTTCCTCTATTATTGGTTTATTATTTGATCGGAAAATCAAGAATCTTGCGGAATACAGACGCATTAAATATTAAAATCGCAAAAGAATTAAGGAAGTTAAAAAGGCCGAACCTTTCAATTTATGGGAAAAGATTATTTTAAACAAGAATGCTCAGCTTAGTATATTTGGGGGATTGGAATATTTTTTTGGTTTAAGGGAGAAGAGGTAACACTGTAAGTGTCTCCTTAAGGTCCATCCTCTGAGGCTATTCCTGACATACTATCTTAATAAAATAGTACGTAAATTTTTTAATTTTACCCCTGGGAATTTTTTTGGTTTAAGGGAGAAGAGGTAACACTGTAGGTGTCTCCTTAAGGCCCATTCCTGAGGCTATTCCTGACATACTATCTTAATAAAATAGTACGTAAATTTCTTCAATTTTACCCCCTGGGAATATTTTTTTGGTTTAAGGAAGAAGAGGTAACACTGTAAGAGTCTCCTTAAGGTTCATCCTCTCAGGCTATTCCCGACATATATTATCTTAATAAAATAGTACGTAAATTTCTTCAATTTTACCCCTGTGAATATTTTTTGATTTAAGGGAGAAGAGGTAACACTGTTAGTGTTGAGGCCCACACATAGAAACAGATTTCGAATTTGCCCACCAAAGGGAGGAGGGACTGACCCTTGACCGTAGTAATCCTCAGTGGTGCTAAGGAAAAAAAGAAAAGTGCAGGTCAGTCCCTCTTCACCTAGAGTCCCGAAATCATCTCAATTATTAGCTGTTCATTTTGTAAAATCAAGATCCCATCTTTTTGTTATTCGAGGGACTCCACCCAATTTTGTATAAATCGCCTTTTTTAAGCTCTTCTAATTTTAATCTAATTTTAAGTACCATTGTCACCGGTGAGTTTTTTATTTTCTTTCTTGTATGAATTTGCGGCAGTTGCCATTTTTCTTTTGTTAAATTTGTCCAATTTTGTTCCTGGGCTTTCGACTCAAAATTAAACATCTCAACTCTTATAAGTCAATTTTATTTTCCCTCTTTTTTTTTTCGGCAAACCCCAGAGTGGTTTTTTTATTTTATTTTATTTTATTTTAACTTTTATATGGTCCTCCGACAAGAATTTTCAGGCAACATCAAACATTTGGTCCTCCGGGCCGGATTTTTTTTATCGGTTTAAAATTTTAATTTTGTGTCGAAATAAATTTATAGTTAAGTTTTAATGGAAGGTCATCTTAAAACCAAACTAAGGAGTTTAGCTGCAGAGCTAAATGTATTCGAAATGCTGGGCAAGCACAAGATGCCAAGACAAACAACTTCAAAGGTATGATGAAAGCCATCGACAGATTATACGACAGACTCCAGGATACTTACGACAAACTGGTCGAGCTTTACTTCGAGAAGGGCATCGAGGAAGGCCCTGCTGAAGGGGAACGAAATGTTCTAGCAAATGGAAAATGCTTTTACTATGAAGCGCACACGTTATTTATCAATCTTTTTCAGGCTCAGGCTCCTGAATCGCAGGCCCAAACTGGACCCTTAATGTGACATTGGATTCATCGGCCCTAGGACTGCCGACAAGGCCAAATGTCCGAAAATAAGTCTTCCAAAGTTCTCTGGACAGAAATTAGAAGAATGGCCGATTTTCCGAGACACTTTTAAATCATTGATTCACGAAGAGACTACATTACGAGAGGTAGATAAGTACCACCACTTGGTCGGCTGCCTGTCTGATGGAGCGCTGGCGGTAATTCGGTCAATACCAATGCTGGATAATAATTATCAGCTAGCTTGGAAAACTTTATTGACTGCGTTTGACCACAAAAGAACTTTAGCTAAAACCTATCTTGACTCTTTACTTAACTATAAGTACCCAACAGGCCAAAGTCCTACTGAAGCGCTAAAGTACTTTCTGTCTTCAGTCCTCCAAGCATCGCTGCGCTACAAAATTTGAAGATTAACAAACCAGAGCAGTATATTTTCTTTGAATTGGCGATTCGTTGCCTCGACACCAAAACTAGAGAAGCATTTGAGCTGTCTAATACCACCACTGATTATCCGACCTTTGATGACTTGGTAAAATTTGTCGAAGCTAGGCAAAGAGCATTATTGATGACTGAAACTGTATCCAAAGAAGTAAAGAGTAAATCGTCTTCTCATCCCTTGACACCCAATCGATATACGCCAAAAAATGTTGAGCGCTCTTCTCAAGTCACATCCTTGGTTGCCAACACCCACCAAACTGGTGCTTCTGGAAGTCCTCCGTGCTGTAAAATTTGCAGTAACACCCATCGCCTTGCCGACTGTCCAACTTACCTTAAGGCTTCTGTAACTGATCGATATGAGTTAGCCAAAAAACACCGCTGCTGCTTCAACTGCCTGCATCCGGGACAACATTCATCGAGGGATTGCAAGTCAACCAAAACGTGTGGAGTTTGTGATCGCCGCCATCATACATCCTTGCACCGGAGTAACGACTGTAAAGAAAAGCCAAAATCGGAAGGAGACAAGGCGCAACAACTCCAGCGCAGACTGCTGTCCAGGTCGCTTTATGTAAAAATCAAGAAACAACACACATCTTACTGGGCACCGCTACTGCAAGAATTCTGGATGCTACAGGGAAGTACCAAACTGTGCGAATCTTAATCGATAGTGGAAGCCAGCGGTCTTTAATGACACAGGCTTGCCTTACTCGCTTAGGGTTGCCAACTACCAAGAGCAACTACACAGTAATGGGCATCGGACAGTCAGTTTTGGACCAAAAGTTGCAACATGTGGCATGTACCATCAAACCAAAGCACCACAACCAACCTTTAATCAAAACGACTGCCCTCGTAGTCTCAGTTATCACATCAGATCTGCCTCAGACTTCTTGTCTCACTCGATCTGGAAAAAATATTCAACATATGAACTTGCTGATCCATACTTCTGGAAACCTGGACCTATTGATCTTCTTCTCGGCGCAGATGTTTATGGCATACTTGTCACCAGCGGTCCCATCATCTTGTCTGCAAATTTACCGATCTTGATTAAAACTATCCTGGGACACGTCGTGATGGGCAAATACCAAGTTGAACATGATCATGTATCAACAATTGCTGTTCATTGCTTAACTGAAAACGAGGAAATCAACACCACCCTGAAGAGATTTTGGACCGTCGAAGAACCTTTACAAAGGAAAATTAATAATCCTGACGATGAGAAGTGTGAAACTCATTTCAAATCGACACATTACCGAACGAAGACTGGTCGCTACGTCGCATCGCTGCCATTTAAATATGATGAAACCTATTTAGGAACGTCAAAATCTCAAGCGCTTAAACGACTTATTCGCCTGGAAACAACTTTAGCGAAAAATGAAAATGCTAAACATCATATGTTGATTTTTTGGAGGAATATCTGTATTTGAATCATATGAAAAAGGCAACCTCTCCAGGCGTTTATTTTTTGCCACATCATGCGGTAAGAAAAGTTGATGATCCAGAAAACAAAATTCGAGTTGTGTTTGATGCATCTGCCAAAACCTCTTCAAATCACTCATTAAATGAATGCCTTTTTTCAGGACCTAAGTTGCAAATGGACATCTCTGACATCCTGCTTAACTTCCGACGACATAAATTTGTGATTACAGCTGATATTAAGAAAATGTATCGGCAAATTCTAATTAATCCAAGCGATCTTCGTTTTCAGCATATCTTGTGGCGGCCTCATCCAGAGCAGGAGATTGAAGAGTATGAGTTGTTGACCTTGACTTATGTGTGATGTCTTGTGCACCTTTTATCGCGCTGAGAGTTATTCAGCAACTGATTCATGACGAAGGTCAAAATTATCCTTTAGCCGCTGACATCTTAAAATCAGATATTTATGTCGATGATATAGTTACAGGTTCTGATTCATTTGAAAATGCTTTGGAATTAATCTCGCAGCTTATCGGACTCATGGAAAAGGGAGGTTTTGAACTTGCCAAGTGGTCATCAAATTCTTCAAAACTTCTTCAGCGAGCTTCGGTTGCCTCTGAAGACAGTTTGATCGACCTATCCAACCAAGAAGACTCAACGATTAAAATCTTAGGTTTACAATGGAACTCTACCCTGGACGTTTTCTCATACAAAATTCGTAAACCACCAACCGAGACCACCAAACGAATGATTTTGTCAACCATCGCTCGCCTCTATGATCCTCTCGGGTTTTTATCGCCTGTTGTTTTTGTCGCCAAGAAGCTTTTACAAGATGTATGGATATCAGGAAAAGATTGGGATGAAGAAATCCTTGAAACTTCCGCCGAATTATGGAAAACTTTTCTGTCGGATTTACCAAAGTTGGAAGCTGTGGCGATTCCTCGTTTTGTAAATATCACTCCTGAAGCCAGCTATCAAATAATTGGTTTTTCGGATGCTTCTGAAAGGGGCTACAGCGCTGTGATCTACCTTCGGACATCACTCGGCAAGGAAGTTAATATTTTTCTACTCAAGGCAAAGACTAAGTTGGCTCCGTTAAAACCTACTTTAAGTATCCCACGATTAGAACTGTGTGGCGCTGGACTTCTGGCCACTCTTTACTGTAGTATTGAGAACTTTTGTAAGAAATCACATATTTCTCATACGTATTTATTTTCAGACTCGAGCACAGTCCTAGCTTGGCTCAAAACACCGGCCCATCGTTTAAAAACTTATGTTGCTCATCGAGTAAATGCAATTGTAGAGGCTACCGATCCATCAATGTGGCATCATGTACGAACCAACGATAACCCTGCTGATCTTAGCTCTCGTGGAGTTCTGCCAGCGCATCTAGTTGCAACGCCGTTGTGGTGGAAAGGACCACCATGGTTGGCGGAGGACCCAGAGGAGTGGCCAATCGATAAAGTGACCTCAACTTTAGGCAACCTTCCAGAGCTGAAACCAGATAAAGTCTCCTGTGTTGTAGTTAAGGCACAGTGGGATATAGAAACATGGATGGAGCGATTCTCATCATTTTCTCGACTTATTCGCACCGTCGCTTACGTTTATCGTTTTATTTACCGATCAAAAGAAAAGGATGCTATAACTGCAACCGAATTCAAAGAGGCCACCTTACATTGTATTCGACTTCTTCAAAGAAAATTTTATCATAAAGGAGATCCTCAACATGCTCATCTGTTTGCAATGCTTAATGTTTTTGAAGACGAGGTAGGCTTCTACAGGGTGGGCGGCAGAATCCGCCACTCTGACTTGACCTTTCAGGAAAAGCATCCACTACTACTTCCCCGTCGTTGTCATTTCAACAACCTATTAATTGATTTTTTTCATCGAATAGCATGCATGTCGGCAATCTGGCACTACGCGCTACCCTGCAGCGAGAGTATTGGATTCCATCGTGTCTAAACTTGATTAAGCAGCGAACAAGATTGTGCAAATCCTGCTGGCGATCTTCGGTTAAGCCACAGCCTCCGTATATGGGGGATCTCCCTGCTTCCAGACTTGAGAGTCAATCAGCTTTTTACCATACAGGAGTAGACTTCGCAGGACCTTTGATTTGTCGAGAAACAGATCGCCGAAAGAGCCCCACCTACAAGGTATACCTTTGTATTTTTGTCTGTTTTGCTTCTAAGGCTGTGCACATTGAAGTTGCACACAAACTGACCACCGAAGCTTTTATAGATTGTTTGGATCGTTTTATATCAAGACGTGGTATGCCCACAAAGATCTTCTCGGATTGCGGAACAAATTTTGTTGGAACCTCGAACTATCTGAAAGAAGTTTACGACTGGTTCTTAGCTAATTCTACAAAGACGGCTATAACCGAGTTCTCTACACCTAAGGGTATAGAATGGAAGTTTAACCCGCCCAGTTCCCCTCACTTTGGAGGTCTATGGGAGGCGGCGGTTAAATCCACCAAGACTCTACTTTTCAAAACCTTTGGTAATCATCCCTTTACTGAGCGAGAATTGTCTACCATATGTGCCAAAATTGAAAGCATTTTAAATTCCCGACCTTTAATTCCTTTGTCATCAGATCCAAACGACCTCGACGCTTTGACACCTGGTCACTTCTTAATTGGTCGACCATTGACATCATATCCAGAACAGGACTTCACACCTCTTAATGAGGGTCGTTTGTCAAGATGGCAGTTTCTTCGAAGACAAATCCAGGACTTTTGGAGACGTTGGAAAACCGAATACCTGCAAAGCCTGCAACCGCGTCGAAAATGGTTGAAGCCCCAGCCCCCACTTGCCATCGGGGACCTGATCTTATTAATGGACGTGAATCATCCTCCCTTGAATTGGCCATTGGCCCGAATTTTGGAGCTGCATCCAGGCAGTGACGGTATCGCTCGAGTGGCCACCGTGAAGACCCAGAAGGGAGTCTTCAAGCGACCCGTTGCCAAGTTTGCCCGTCTGCCTACTCACCAGGATGGTCAAATTGGTGGGCGGTATGTTGAGGCCCACACATAGAAACAGATTTCGAATTTGCCCACCAAAGGGAGGAGGGGCTGACCCTTGACCCGTAGTAATCCTCAGTGGTGCTAAGGAAAAAAAGAAAAGTGCAAGTCAGTCCCTCTTCACCTAGAGTCCCGAAATCATCTCAATTATTAGCTGTTCATTTTGTAAAATCAAGATCCCATCTTTTTGTTATTCGAGGGACTCCACCCAATTTTGTATAAATCGCCTTTTTTAAGCTCTTCTAATTTTAATCTAATTTTAAGTACCATTGTCACCGGTGAGTTTTTTATTTTCTTTCTTGTATGAATTTGCGGCAGTTGCCATTTTTCTTTTGTTAAATTTGTCCAATTTTGTTCCTGGGCTTTCGACTCAAAATTAAACATCTCAACTCTTATAAGTCAATTTTATTTTTCCCTCTTTTTTTTTTCGGCAAACCCCAGAGTGGTTTTTTTTTATTTTATTTTATTTTATTTTAACTTTTTATATGGTCCTCCGACAAGAATTTTCAGGCAACATCAAACAGTTAGAGTGTCCTTAAGGTGCATCCTCTCAGGCTATTCCCGTCATATTATTATCTTAATAAAATAGTACGTAAATTTCTTCAATTTTACCCCTTGGAATATTTTGTTCTTTTAAGGGAGAAGAGGGTAACACTGTAAGTGTCTCCTTAAGGTGCATCCTCTCAGGCTATTCTCGACATATTTTCTTTCATTTTACCCCCTGGGAATATTTTTTTTGGTTTAAGGGAGAAGAGGTAACACTGTAAGTGTCTCCTTAAGGTGCATCCTCTCAGGCTATTCCCAACATATTATTGTCCTAATAAAATAGTACGTAAATTTCTTCAATTTTACCCCCTTGGAATATTTTGTTGGTTTAAGGGAGAAGAGGTAACACTGTAAGTGTCTCCTTAAGGTGCATCCTCTCAGGCTATTCCCGACGTATTATTAGCTTAATAAAATAGTACGTAAATTTCTTCAATTTTACCCCCTTTGAATATTTTGTTGGTTAAAGGAAGAAGAGGGTAACACTGTAAGTGTCTCCTTAAGGTGCATCCTCTAAGGCTATTCCCAACATATTATTATCTTAATAAAATAGAACGTAAATTTCTTCAATTTTACCCCCTTGGATTATTTTGTTGGTTTAAGGGAGAAGAAGGTAACACTGTAAGTGTCTCCTTAAGGTGCATCCTCTCAGGCAATTCCCGACATATCTTAATAAAATAGTACGTAAATTTCTTCAATTTTACCCCCTGGGAATATTTTTTTGGTTTAAGGGAGACGAGGGTAACACTGTAAGTGTCTCCTTAAGGTGCATCCTCTCAGGCTATTCCCGACATATTATTATTATCTTAATAAAATAGTAAGTAAATTTCTTCAATTTTACCCCCGGGAATATTTTTTTTTGGTTTAAGGGAAAGAGGGTAACACTGTAAGTGTCTCCTTAAGGTGCATCCTCTGAGGCTATTTCCGACATATTATTATCTTAATAAAATAGTAAGTAAATTTCTTCAATTTTACCCCCTGGGAATATTTTTTTGGTTAAAGGGAGAAGAGGGTAACACTGTAAGTGTCTCCTTTAGGGAGCTTCCTCTGGTGAGCACAGACCAGACTACCCCCGGTCACCGGTCTCCATCCGAAAAATGTCCTCTCTCGCATAAGGGCGGCTGTACCCTTCTACTTCTCCGCCCAGCCAGAAGAGCCCCAGTGGAAGCTCCCTTACAGTACCTATTACCCTCTTCTCCCTTAAACCACAAAAATACTCCAATCCCCGACATATATAACGACTGTTTAGCTGAAGATGAAATGACTGTTCTGTAGACTTTTTTTTAACCTACTGTTTATTTTATAGGTGAGCGAGGTGATCCGTGAAGCTGTCAACGTTTCGGAAAACATAGTCGGCGTTCGACTTATTTCGGGGTCGCTCTACCTGAGCTGTAATTCGAAAGAAAGTCTTGGAGATTTGATCGAAAAAGGACTGATGTTACGGGATACAAAAATCAATTTGCATGATGTATCACACGGAACTGTCGTTGTTGCATTGAGCGGCGTCCCGCATCATTTAACCGATGACGATCTCGCTCATGTATTATCGCAGTTCGGTCCCGTCATAGGTAATTGCCTGAAAGCCGTATTGGGTTTAACAATGATGTATTTAGGAGGAGTAGAAAGGAGATTATTTTGCGATGTAGACACCGGAGAAAGGTTGGCGAGGATTAGAATACAAGGGACGATACCAAAAAGGCTGTTTTTACAAGGAAGTGAGATTTCGATGAGACCTTTACCACACGAAGAGCTCTTCAAGTTATCCATGCAGCAGCACTGTCTTCCTAAGCTTCATATCGGGTAAACTTTATGTCCGTAATCCAGTTCGGTTCAACAAAACTTTTCAGAGAAATCGAACAAGAAAGTTCAGATCTCGGGACTTTGTCGACGACTTGCGAAACAGCCAATACTACTACTAATCCGTTTACGTTTCCTGTTAATTCCACACCTTTGAATTCTTCTTCTAAGTATGGGGAATGTCCAATTCTTTCTTTAACATCTTTCTGCGCATTTGATGTTGCACTGATGGCCTTGTTTTTCATGGAGTTGACTTTTTTCCATTTTTAGGGGTGAGGAGAAAAGCGCGAGTGCGCCGGAGATACCATTTCGCACCCAGGCTCACCGGCTGGGTCGGTACGTCGAGGTAACAGCGACGGAGAAACGAAACGTTCACTGAGTAAAACGCGACGTATCTCAAGACGTGGCCCGAGCCCTATGCAGTCCTCGTCTTCCGAGCAAGAATCGCCGAACAAACCGAGAAGAAGACGATCGTCCGTTTTCCAGCCTCCTATCGGCTTCGAGCGTTACGATCGCGATCGCTCCCCAAGCCTCAGTTCACGCGCTAGCTTCGGTCGTCGCAAAATGTCAGCGACCGGCAGAGAATCCGGAAAACTCCCTTGGTGCGCCTGCTGGGGAAACGGCTGCGTCTAACCCTAAACATCATCCATTTTTACATTCCACAGATAATATCTCTGTACATATTCATATTGATCTCTTGAATGTAAAAAAAGTTCAATAAATCTTGTTTACTAAATTGCAGTTTATACGAAGAATGCACTAGTCACTTCGAGTTTATGCAATAATCCTGAAATCCTCTCTCAACGACTTATGCAAAAAAATTCAAAAACTCTTATCTTCAACTTTAAGGGCTCTAAGGAAAACATGCATAATCATTTCTTAAGAATATTTTGTCTCCTTTAAGTTTTGTTCATTTTATTCAAAAAGTGTTTGCTTCTATTGTGAAAGAAAATCTCTCATGGCCGTTTCCAACGATTTAACGACAGTTTAGCTGAAGATCAAACGACTGCTTAGCTGACAATCTAGAGACTGCTTATCTGACCATCTAGCGATTGTTAATCTGACGTTTTAACGACTGTTTACCTGAAGATCAAACGACTGCTTAGCTGACAATCTAGAGACTGCTTATCTGACCATCTAGCGACTGTTAATCAGACGATTTAACGACTGTTTAGCTAAAGATCAAACGACTGCTTATCTGACAATCTAGAGACTGCTTGTCTGACCATCAGCGATTGTTAATCTGACTATTTAACGATGTTAGCTGAAGATCAAACGTCTGCTTAGCTGACAATCTAGAGACTGCTTACTGACCATCTAGCGACTGCTATTGACCATCTAGCGATTGATCTGACGATTTAACGACTGTTTAGCTGAAGATAAACGACTGCGTAGCTGACAATCTAGAGACTGCTTATCTGACCATCTAGGATTGTTAATCTGACGATTTAACGATTGTTAATCTGACGATTTAACGACTGTTTAGCTGAAGATTAAACGACTGCGTAGCTGACAATCTAGAGACTGCTTATCTGACCATCTAGCGATTGTTAATCTGACGATTTAACGACTGTTTAGCTGAAGATCAAACGACTGCGTAGCTGACAATCTAGAAACTGCTTATCAGACCATCTAGCGACTGTTATCTGACCATCTAGCGACTGTTATCTGACGATTTAACGATTGTTAATCTGACGATTTAACGACTGTTTAGCTGAAGATTAAACGACTGCGTAGCTGACAATCTAGAGACTGCTTATCTGACCATCTAGCGATTGTTAATCTGACGATTTAACGACTGTTTAGCTGAAGATCAAACGACTGCTTAGCTGAAAATCTAGAAACTGCTTATCAGACCATCTAGCGACTGTTAATCTGACGATTTAACGACTCTTTAGCTGACGATTGAAGATCAAACATTCAAAGAAAATGTCAAAAACTCATCAAGAGCTCGAATTCATCAGAATTCGAGAAAAGTACTAATCTGGACTGGACGCGACGGGAACTTCCTCAAGAGAAGTAACAATATAGGAGGGGAAGTATAAAGGAGGGGGAAGTATAGGGGGAAGTATAAGGGGGGGGGGAGTATAACGAGGGGGAAGTATAACGGATGGGAAGTATAATGGAGGGGAATATAAGGGAGGGGAAGTATACGGAGGGGGAAAGTATGGGAGGGGAAGTATAAGGAGGGAAAGTTTTTTTTTCCAAAATTTTCTAAGTTTTTTTTTTAATTTGCTCTTTTCAAGCGAGTATCAAGGTAAAATAATGGGATTTTTGCCCAAGAGAGTCCCTCTCGTAAGGCGTGAAAGTATGAATTTCTCCCTACTAAAAATGATAATTTTTTTACTCCAAAATTCTTAAAAATATGGAGTAATGGTAAAAATTGTTGAAAAACGGTTCGCCGCAGAGAATTTTTTAAAATTTCAAACAGACTATCTCCGCATTTTTTCGAAATTCAAAAATCGCACTCGTTAGTGTTGACTAAAGAAAATTTGGTGAAAATCGGTTGAAAACTGTGGCCGTAAAGTGTTCCGGAAAAATGCACGGCCGGCCGGCACCACAGACAAAGTTGAGATCGGTAAAGATCAATATTCGATTTGACCCTCCGGGTCTGGAAGACCCCAAAAACCCGACGAGGAGGGTATTACAAGAACTTCAGAAGTTAAAATTTCAGCTGCAGGAAGTAGATTGAGAGATTTCCCATCGGAGCAGGCTCCAGACTATGCAGTTTCTACTTATGTTGAATTCCAATAAAAGATTGTTTAGAAAAAAAAGTCAACATTTTTTTCTCTCTCTTCTCGATATAACCTATATTATTTAAGATAGGATTGAATTCGATCCGAACCCTGGTAAAGAGGATATTAAACGAAAATAACATTTTCCTCAGGGATCTTCAACTTCTCCAAACTAGATTTCCGAGGTAAATTTTCCGTCAGAACGAAAATCGATCTGATTTATTTGCAGAAGGCTATCGCTCACCGGGGAAGTCAAATAGGAAAAAACATTTTAGGCAGATTTTATGTAAAAACCCCATATCGAGAATCCCATCAATATCGATTATATCATTTAAAAAAAAAGTTTGATAAAATGATGCGTGTATACTAATTGCGAAAGGCTCTTACCGACGTGATTTCTTTTATTCAACGAAAACAATAGCGTAAAAATTTTGATTGCTGTTCGATTACGTTGATACCCTTGACCTTTCTTTTGTACAATAATGATAATCTAGTAGAATGCATGTAATTGTTTCGTGGTTATAATTAGACAGTTTTACGTCAATTCGATGATAAACCAAAAAGTAATTTTAAGAGTATTTTTACCATCAAAGGCTTACGATCTTGAAGAGCGGAAAGAATGATATAACAGAGGTAATAAATCAATGCGCTAGGAATTTCACCCTGCAATCGACGTCGCCATGGAGACAAACGGCTTCATTAAACGTCATAGAAATCATTCATTAGACGCAACAGCTCCCAAAACGTTCAGAAAATTTTCCTGCGTTTTTGCTTTTATTGTCACTTTAGGTGAATCAGAGAATTTTAAAATGCGTTTCATTGAAAATAATCAAAAGGGTCAAGGAGTAAAGAGCTACCGAGGATGGAATGCTAATTAAAATTACCAAGAATTTAATCTCTTCTCTCTCAAACCCCTCTGCCCTTTACAAATGATTTTTTTTCTCTCCCAATTAATGACAAATCATGTAATAATTAGATTAATAATGTTTTTAATTTGGCCACGTTTTATATCTTCTATTTTTCATTTTGTTTATGTTGTTTTTTTTACAATATCCACAAATAAAAACATTCCTTCGGTCAGTTGACTTTTTGTTGTTTTAGACGCAAAGTATGGTTTGAAGAGCTTCCAACGAAAACTTCCTTAAAGAGAAGTAACAATATAGGAGGGGGAAGTATATGGGAAGGGGAGTATATAGGAGGGGGAAGTATAAGGAAACGAAAGTATAAAGGGAGAGAAAGTATAAAGGAGGGGAAGAATAAGGAAGGGGGAAGTTTTTATTTTATTTATTTTTTTAATTTTCCGAGTTTTTTTTTTTTTGTTTTTAAAAATTTCTAAGTATTTTTTTTTTTCGAAAAATTTCCGGGTTTTCCTTTTTTTTAAATTTTCCGAGATTTTTTTTTTGAAAAATTGTCTAATTTTTTTTCCAAGAATTTTCCGGGTTTTCCTTTTTGACGTGGAGGGTATCACAATAACTTCTTAGGAATTAAAAAGGAAAAGTTGGGTGGTCCTTCCACAGTGGCACTTTCTGTGGCACTTTCTGGCGGATCGACCACAAAATTCAACCAAGTGTTAGACAGAGGAAGATGCCTGAAATTACTTTCCCATTTGAGCACAAAAATCTTCGGAAAATTTTTTACAAAAGCTATTTCTCGTTAGTTTGGGAATGTCTATACGGTCTGGGAGCAGTTTTTCCAAAAAATTTTCCTTTGGAAAATGGAAAGCTAATTTTCCACAAAAACATTTTTTCCAAAAAACGCTAGCCATTTTGTAGGTTTTGACGAGCTCTTTCCAAAAATATATATAAGAAAATCGAGGAATAGTTTCGTCGTAATCCTTTTACAAAGATTTGAAGGAAAAATGCGCGCGCTTATGAAGGAGCAAAGAAAAGGATATCTTCCACCCTTCGGCGGTCGTTACTTGTCAGCTAAACAATCGTTAAATCGACAGCTAAACAGTCGTTTAAAAATGTTCTCGTTTCCAAGGAAATCTGGTGAAAACCCAATGAAAATTGCGGTTTTCTAGAAAAAAAATTGGCGATGATAAAACTACCAAAAACCAGATGATAATAAAATAACTTCATTGAAAGCTGCTAAATTATCTTCCGAAAATGGTCCACAATCATTCAAAATTTTTATCTTCAGATAACTTAAAATCTTTTTTCGGCTCACGAAAAACGCAAATTTTAAACCCCTTTGACCGATAAAAATATTGTGTGTAAGACCTTCGTGACCTTAATAAAAATAATATATTCACGTCTAAAACATTTGATCGTTTTTATGGAGGGTAATAAAAAAATTTAGATTCTTCCGGTACAAAAGATAAAGATAGAAAGAGAGAATAAAAAAACTACGACTAATTTCTATGATAATCTATGATTGCTAATGAATGATAGAATCAGGCATTTTTTTTGTTTTAAACATTTTGGGTAGGGAGAGGTCAAGTGGCCCCTCCCCGTTGAAGATATCATCAGAACTGGGGAAAACGATGTGCGAAATGGCTTCCAAACTCTTCGGGCGATCCTGATTTTTCCTTCGATATTTCACTGTTCGAGCGGGAATATGTTCGGATATTTATTTTTTATCGTTTTTCTTTCTTTTTCGGTCAACGGGAGGGTTCTGCCCTATTGTAGTAAAACGCAAATTCCTGATTTGCTTGTCGAGGAAGGTGTCATTCATATAATTTATACGATGAAAAACAAGTGTGTTCAGTGCTACACCATTGCTTTGCTGTAAGTATTTAGCAATAATAATTTTATTAATAATAAAACTTTTGGCGGGAAAAACTTTTACTCTTAGGTAAAAAAAATTTGCGCTTTTTTTTCTGAAAAATTTTTTAAGTTCATTTTTTTCGAAAATTTTTTAAGTGACAAGGTAGAAATAATGGGCCCTTTGGCCTACGGATGTGGCTCTCGTAATGGGTAGAAGTATGAAATTTCTCCCTACTAAAAAAATAATTATTAAAAAGTGGCAATTTTTTTACACCGAAAATTCGTCAAAAATATAAGGAGTAATTGGTGAAAATTTGGTGAAAATCGGACCAACGGTTCGGCCGCATTTTTTAAAATTTCAAACCGACATTTCTCCTCCTTTTTTCGAAATTCAAAAATCGCCCTCGTTTCTTCTTCACCGGCTATAGAAATTTGTGTGAAAATTTGGTAAAATCGGATGGAAACTGTGGCCGTAAAGTGTTCCGGAAAAAAATGCTACGGACGGCCGGCCGGCACTATAGACAAAGTTGAATTCGGTAAAGATCAATATTCGAATCGACTAAGTAGGTGCTTTTAAAAACGCTTAAATCATTTTCTCACCCTAACGAATGGTAAAAAACCGTAAAAGTGAAGGCAATTGGCTTATAGAAGCCGTGTCGGCTGCATTTAATAAAATAACGCTGGGAAAAGAATAACAAAAATTTTTGAAACTTTTTTTTGTCCAAAAACTGGGAATATAAAAGGAACCCTAAAAGAAGGTATAAAACTTCATGGTCCCTTTCATCATAGTGAAAAGAACGTAAATCTACCCTCGTGATTCTGGAACCTGGGCAGCCGGAAAATTTCTGTGGTTTTTACTGCTACTTTTTTTTTCTTCTCCCTCCCTGACCAACTTTCTCTTTATTCTTAAACCCCCTTTTTACAACTATTACCTCCCAAGGGATTTACTACTTTCCTCAACTTATATTCCGGATTAGCACACAACTTATTTGACGGTAAAAAAAACAATTTTGTAAGACAAAAATTGAAAAAATAAAATTAAGTGAATAGCTATCTAAAAATGCATTGCGCAGGTTTATTATGGCTAAAGAATGATCGCCCTGTTTTTTAGCTTCCTCAAGGAAAAGTTATTGAATCAACGCCGAATTTTGGGAAACTTGTCCCCATTTGGGAAAATTGAAGCGATTTTCATCAATTTTCTTTTCTTTCTTACCTTAAAATGTCAATCGAAAAATTTTCGGCAGCAGGGAAAAAGCTTGCGCACGTTTCGTCTGCTAGGCGAAGAACTTTATTTTTTACCTGTTTAAATTGAGCATAAAAAAATGTTTAGGCATTTTTCGGGGGACATAGAAAACAAATTGTAAAGATGCAAATCGATTAATGGATTTTCATTAATACAAAAATAGAGATAAACGAAATAACGAACGACCTATGAACGGGAAGTCACGGGCCAAAAGTGTGTTGGGTCGCGTGCGATGATAATAGTATAAGTAATTATTATTTTAAAACAATAATTTACTAGTGAAACATATTAGAACCTTTTTATCGGCCAATCAATTCAGAGATAACTGAATTAGAAATAAAATAAAGAGGACAGTTTAATCGTTAAATCATTTAATAATATGGTCTATAATTGGGTGTTTTTCCAGCGTTTCTCGTTTTTTGCACAAAAATCAACCTTTTTTTCAAGATTTTTGGGGGTTTGACTGGAATTGTTAGTTTTAAACGGTATTTAAGTGGCTTAATAGGTCATCTCCCTGAAATAAAATTTACTCCTTTCTGAAGATAAACTATAGAAAAACGAACAATTGTGTAAAAAGGTAGTTTGGCGGCCGATGAACCGAGAAAAAACCTCAAAAATAGCATTCGTCAACTAACAGTCGTTAGATCGTCGACTTAATATTCATTTAATGGGGATTCATAACTCATTAAGTCATTTATACTTCCCCCTCCGTTATACTAGTCCTCATTTATACCTCCCCCACCGTTATACTTCCCCTCATTCATACTCCCCTCCGTTATACTTCCACTCATTTTGATTCCCCCTCCGTTATACTTCCCCACATTTATATTTCACAGTCGTTAACATTCGTCGGCTAATATTCATTTAATGATTCATAACTCATTAACTCATTTATACTTCCCCTCCCTATACTTCCCCACATTTATACTTCCCCCTCCGTTATATTTCCCTCATTTATATTTCCCCCTCCGTTATACTTCCCCACATTTATACTTCCCCTCATGTATACTTCCCCCTCCGTTTACTTCCCCTCATTTATAATTCCCCCTCCGTTATACTTCCCCACATTTATAATTCCCCCTCCGTTATACTTCCCCACATTATACTTCCCCCCCCCCCGTTATACTTCCCCCTCCATTCCCTTCGATCTCCGTTATACTACCCCCCTTATACTTCCCTTCATTAATACTTCCCCCTCCATGATGCTTAACCCTCCATTATACTTCCCTTCATTTATACTTCCCTCTCCATTATACTTCCCTTCATTTATACTTCCCCCTCCATTATACTTCCCTTCATTTATACTTCCCCCTCCATTATACTTCCCTTCATTTATACTTCCCCCTCCATTATACCTCCCTTCATTTATACTTCCCCCTCCATTATACTTCCCTTCATTTACTTCCCCCTCCATTATACTTCCCTTCGTTTAACTTCCCCTCCATTATACTTCCCTTCGTTTATACTTCCCTTCATTATACTTCCCTTCATTTATACTTCCCCCTCCATTATACCTCCCTTCATTTATACTTCCCCCTCCATTATACTTCCCTTCATTTATACTTCCCCCTCCATTATACTTCCCTTTATTTATACTTCCCCCTCCATTATACTTCCCTTCATTTATTCCCTTCATTAATACTTCCCCCTCCATTATAATTTCCCTTATTAATACTTCCCCCTCCGTTATACTTCCCCTCATATACTTCCCCCTCCATTATGCTTTCCCTCCATTATACTTCCCTATTCGGTTATACTTCCCCACATTTATGCTTCACAGTCGTTACACTAAAACAGTCGTTAGATCGTTGGCTAAATATTCATTTAATGGATTCATAACTCATTAATCATACTTCCCCCTCCGTTATACTCACTCTCATTATACTTCCCCTCCATTACACTTCCCTCTGCGTTATAACCCCCCCCCCTTTATACTTCCCCCTCCATTATACTTCAAGATTAAGAATTCGAAATTACTAAGGTCAAGGAGAAGATTGTGTGATGTCAAATTAGTGGTTTTCATATTTATGGTCTCTTATTTTATCCATACATTACTTCCTTCTCTTCAACACTCGTAAAGGAATCCCATGGGGAAAATACATCCATTTTCGTCCCCCTATTCACTCATAATATATCTTTTTTTATCTTTCTCAACGGGTTTTGTTTTTCAGGTTGCCCATTTTGAAAGAGCAGCTTGAAATAGAGGAAGGAATTGAAGTGAAATTGATTGTCGGAGTCGATTCCGGCGAAAGCGAAAGCCACCCACTTCGAATACTACCGAACGCCATCATTGACACTTCGGGCGAAATATACAAAAAATTAGGAAACAATAATGGTTTCTTGTTTATTATCGACAGGTAACACATGAAAAGCTTTAAACAAATTTGTCCAATTTTGTTTTGTAGATGTAGACGTCTTACTTATAGAATCGTGCCAGAACACGCAAGTAAATTCAGGCCGTACGTTTGGGCGACAATTTTGTCCACTTCGATATCAAATCCGTGCGGCTATTGTACGTTCAGTTTGAAGAAGAGAAAACAAAAATCACAGATCAAAAGCCCTTCAGAGGAACCAGTATGTATAAAAATTAGAAAATCAAACTTAAAATACTTGAAAATATCAGTAGACCAAAAATAAACAATTTTCTTTATTTCTCAGGTTGATGAAAATTTTTGGAAAAAACTTATTTTTGGAAAAGAGGCAGAAAAGATTGTTGAAGTTGAGGGAAAACAAAGGAATTTTTTTATGGACTTCATACTATTTATATATTCGCTCTTCGATACGAAGAAATTGGATTTGGAAGCGATGGAATCTGAACCTTCGGAAGAAACAAGCGAAGAAAAAGAAAGACTGAAAGAACATTACAGCAAATTGATCCCATGGATATACATCGCCAGCCAATAAAACTGTTAAAAAGTAGCCTCGACTCAAGGATATTTTTGTTTCTGTGATATATTTTTTTTACATTTCACTCCGAGTCTGACGTTTCCGATGATGTCTCACTTGAATCTGGATCAGAATCGTCAGAGGATTCGCTTCTAAAAAATTTGTATTATTTATTTATAAAACAAACAATAAAAATAAATTATTTTTAATTCTTTACTCACTCTTTAATGTCTAATGAATTTATAAGTCCGACACATCGATTGACATCTTGGTCTTCCATCACAGAATATGCTGCAGCTTCTAACTCCACCAAATCCAATCCGATATCATCTTTGGTTAAATTAACCTAAAATAAAAATTAAGAAACCATAAAAAAAAAATAAAATAGGTAGATTTTAAAAGTGAGGAAAAAGTGAAAGTTTTTGCCCAACCACGAAGCGGGCATGATATCACAACTACCAAAAAAAATTTCTAACATAAGTTAAGACTCTGCCATTTTTGCAAATTACGGGGGAAAATGCTAGATGGACTACAAATGGAAGTCGCTGCGAAAATTTGGTGAGAATCAAACAAAAATTGCTGCCGACAAGTGATCCAGACAAATTTGACCACAGAAAATGATTATCAAACAGTTGTTAGATCATCAGCTAAACGATCGTTACTTTGTTAGCAAAGCGACACGAATGGTCATTCATCAGCTAAACAGGCGTTAGTCATCGATCAGTGATCAGTCTGAAAGATTCTCTTCCAAAAACACGGAAAATGATTATTAAACAGTTGTTAGATCATCAGCTAAACAATCGTTATTTTGTCAGCAAAGCAACACGAAATGGTCATTCATCAGCTAAACAGTCGTTAGTCATCGATCAGTGATCAGCCTGAAAGATCTCTTCCAAAAACACGGAAAATGATTATCAAACGTCGTTAGATCATCAGCTAACGATCGTTACTTGTCAGCAAAGCAACACGAAATGGTCATTCATCAGCTAAACAGTCGTTAGTCATCGATCAGTGATCAGTCTGAAAGATTCTCTTCCAAAAACACAGAGGACATAACACCTTCTCTATGAAAAAGATAAAAATTTTGGCTTACTTGACTAAAATAGAGCCAAATGATCAATTTTCTTCTCTGATATCTTCTGAATCCAAATGCAAAAATCAGTGATGTAAGCGAATTTAATAAATATCTTGGTTCACTTTCATTAAATGATTTGTGAATGTCAATTAGACAACGTAAAATCCTTCTTTTTCCTAAAAATATAATAATAAAGAAAAAATTATGTTTGTTTTGTTGGCATGTACCTTGGGTTAAAATTTTGTAAGTGTCTTCAAGAACTTTTGTGCTTAATTTCCAATTTCTATAAAGAGATAAATCAAGATCGCCTGAGACATGAAGTTTTGACTTCTGTTACATCATTAAAAGTCTAAAAATATGAATAAATAAACAAAAATTAATTTTAAATAATTAAAACCTGAAAACATGATAGTGTAGAGCTTAATTTATTAATTGTCCATGCAGATTCAACATTTTGGTCACCAAACGTATCCGGTAATCATAAGCGTAAGCGTAAATTATGTCAACAAGAGATAAAAGTGATATTTTTTTTTCAATTGAATCCAAAAGATAATCACGATTACCCAGGTCTTTTAAATAATTTTTTTCTTCTTGGGTTAAAGAGGCTAAAAAAGTGATATTTTACCTTAAAAAAAACTTCATTTTAAATAATTAACTCACGTTCTTCATTGTACCATGGAGGTTTAAAGTCGAGTAGATCGTCTAAGACTTCCAATTCGATCAAATCTGCCAAATAGTGATCTTCAGAAAAAGATTGGTTTTCAGACCGAATTCTCGATTCGTTCCTTTCAGAAGCGCTCATCGTAGCAGCGTTTTTGTTGTCAATTATTTCATAAAATTCTTCCTAAATGAATTTTTTTATTTAGTTCACAGTAGGGATGGGCGATATATATCGGTATTTTGATCATTTGACATGTCGGTATTTTTTTCGGATAACATATATCGGATATTTTTAGTTTTTTTAATAACTTTGACCGTCCGTTTCACGTCAATTTGGGTTTTAAAAAACACTATTTGAATAATACTGCATATTTTGAACGTTAGAGCATAAATTATGCATGAACGCAAATTTTAAAAGATAGTCTCATGTGTCATTTTTGACCAAAAAAATTTTTTTAAAGGCATTTTCGACCAAAAAACGCCATTTTTAAGGCATTTTTGATCGAAAATTAGGTTTTTTAAGGCATTTTTCAAAGTTTTTGTCTAGGCAAAAAACCGTTTAACGGTTTAAAAATTAACCATTAAAAAAATGGCGATTTTTGGTTGAAAATTATGATTATGATGATGATGACTTTTGACCTAAAATCGTCAAAAGTCGCCCTTTCAAGGCATTGTCGACCAAAAACCACCTGTTTTAAGGTATTTTCGCCCAAAAATCGCCTTATTTTAAAGCATTTTTGCCCAAAATCGCCTTTTTTTTTAAGGCATTTTCGACCAAAAATCGCCTTTTTCTATTAAAGACATTTTCAAAAATGGCCTCTTTTAAGGCATTTTCGACCAAAAATCGCCATTTTTAAGGCATTTTAGACCAAAAATAGCCTTTTTTTAAGGCATTTTGACCAAATATTGCCTTTTTTTAAGGCATTTTTGACCAAAAATTGCCTTTTTTAAGGCATTTTTCACAGTTTTTGTCTAGGCAAAAAACCGTTTAACGGTTTAAAAATCAACCATTAAAAAAAGGCGATTTTTGGTCGAAAATGATGATGATTTTTGACCTAAATCGCCTTTTTCAAGGCATTTTCGACCAAAAACCACCTGTTTGAGGCATTTTCGCCCAAAAATCGCCTTTTTTTTTTCAAAAAGATTTTTGCCCAAAAATCGCCTTTTTTAAATTTTTTTTCCAAAAAAATAGCCTCTTTTAAGGCATTTTGACCAAAAATCGCCATTTTTAAGGCCTTTTTGACCAAAAAATTGCCTTTTTTTTAAAGGCATTTTTCACATTTCTGTCTAAGAAACAACCGTCTAACTGCATTTTCTGGTGTTTTTTTTACGGTGCTCTGGTCAAGAATAACGTTTTATGAAATTTGTCACCTAAAAACGCCCATTTTACCGGATTTTCAGTATTTTTCCTTGATATTTTCATCAAGGCTCCAGAGAACTTCTAATTTTTCAAGTTTTTTGGGCGAAACTCGTCGGAATTATTAGCATTTGCATATATATGGCATATTTCGTCAATTTTTAGCGCATTAAAGTCCAATAATGAAGGCCGAGGTTTTGCTTAGCAGGCAGAACGCTGCTGCGTTCCTAGATAAAACTTTTCTCCAATATATCGATATTTTTCTACCACCGATATATTTGTTCCGATGTATCGGTGGTACCTATATATTTGTTCCAATATATCGGTCGACCGATATATCGATATTTTTATACAGGGTGTCCGGAAACACATGGCAGGCGTCTGGGAGAGCATTAAAAAGTGGTTTTACGAAAAAAAGTTAAATGTAAACCCCCCTTAATTTAAATCAAAGAATTTGATGGTGTAGTTTAAAATCCGCCTGGATATACAGGGTGTCTCAGACACAACCTAACTTCGTTATTTCAAATGAGAACCCTATTTTTTATTTCAGATTCGTAATCTACGCAAAATTTCAAGTAGATTTGAGTACTCATATGACAATTTTGGACAACTTTTAAAAAATGTCAAAATTTAGCGTTTTTTGCGCTAAAATCCGTTAAAATTGACCTAGGAGACTCGTTTTTTTTTTAATTCCACTTATTTTTTCCCGAAGAATCCAACTGTCTCAAATTTGAGCATCTTCGCATTCTGCATCACGAGATTTCGTCGCTAATGGCCTTTTTTCAAGTTTAACTCCAAATTCCATACTTCAAAATGGAAATTAGCGATTTGTTGACGGAATTTTAATTTTGATGCATAAACACAAAAGACGCTGTAGCTCTTTCAAAATTTGTGGTCCGAAAGAAAAATTCCTTTCAACAAGTGCTAATTTTCATTTCTGAACTAAAAATTTGGGTTCTAACTTGAAAAAAGGCCATTAGCGACGAAATCTCGTGATGCAGAATGCGAAGATGCTCAAATTTGAGACAGTTGGATTCTTCGGGAAAAAATAAGTGGAATTAAAAAAAACGAGTCTCCTAGGTCAATTTTAACGGATTTTAGCGCAAAAAACGCTAAATTTTGACATTTTTTAAAGTTGTCCAAAATTGACATATGAGTACTCAAATCTACTTGAAATTTTGCGTAGATTACGAATCTGAAATAAAAAATAGGGGTTCTCATTTGAAATAACGAAGTTAGGTTGTGTCTGGGACACCCTGTATATCCAGGCGGATTTTAAACTACACCATCAAATTCTTTGATTTAAATTAAGGGGGGTTTACATTTAACTTTTTTTCGTAAAACCACTTTTTAACGCTCTCCCAGACGCTTGCCATGTGTTTCCGGACACCCTGTATATCGCCCATCCCTACTTTACACAGTTTACAGTTTAATTACATACTCTTAATTCTCTTTCGTTTCCTTTAGATTTATTGGCGAAGCCATAGTGAAATGAATGTAATTCTTCTTCTTGATGGAGGTCTTGAGCGTAGTACCATTCTTCCTCGTCTTCATCTTCTTCTTCTTCAACTTCACCTACAGACAAAATCTTATATGTTCTTTAAGAGTAATTTAAAAGCAAACCTTCGACGGCGATTTCGGGTTTGATTTGATGCTTTTTTGCAGGAACCAGAAGTTTACCTAGAAGGTCGAGATCTTTAAAATCTTCACCTTCATTCGCTTTAGTCAGCGTGAATGTAAACTCCCCACGGTCACAGTCGTATTTACCGCATGTTTCTTCGATTTCTTTCAATCTTCCAGGAAGATGAAGTCTAAAACAGCATTAAAAGAGTTTATTGCTGGCTATAGCTTTGTTCCAACCGAAGTTTGAAACCGATTTGAAACTCCTGGAGCATGCGCAAAAGGATCTACATGTCAAATGACTTCAGATTTGACGGACAAACGATTTGAATACGTCAAATATGACATCCAAATCCTTCTGCGCATGCTCCGGGAGTTTCAAACTTCGGTTGGAACAAAGCTCAAGAGTCATGACTTACCGTAAATAATAGGGTGATGAATAAAATATTACTACATCATCTTCGACAATCAGCTCGGTCTCTTTTATATTAGCCAAAGTAGCTTTTATAACCAAAATAATATGGCTTTCACTTTGAGAAATACTGAAGCTAGGAGTTAACATGATTTTTGTAAATGCCTTCAAAACAAAATGTGCTTTAAAAACCTTTTGAGGGTTTACAGACAAGCTGGCAAAACTGTATAGCGGTTAACCTTTTCAATGTTATCCACGAATACAAACATAGTTATCACAGATGAAGACTTTTTAAAATAACGTTTTTAACAATTTTATTTTAAATGCAAGGAACAGGTTTAGAAGAATTAGGAGTCCCTGGGCAAAATGCTCTTAGGGAAGCCCTTACAAGCTGTACAGACCCTTTGAAAGCTATAGAAGAGTTTCAGGTAGAAATGTTTGATGTTGTTATTTTTCAAATTATATTTGTTTTAGCTCGAAAATGGGATTCTTTTACCATCTTTGAGGCAGATGCTTCCTCTTTTAGACCTACATGGACTGCGGAGGCTTGATTTTCATACTTCAGTTTT
This sequence comes from Orius insidiosus, assembly GCA_014119065.1. Lineage (NCBI taxonomy): Eukaryota > Metazoa > Arthropoda > Insecta > Hemiptera > Anthocoridae > Orius > Orius insidiosus. The sequence goes on along the minus strand of JACGAQ010000015.1, from coordinate 259,043 downwards.
AGAGGTATATAGTTGTCAAATGAAAGATGCTTATTTTGGTTTCTAGGAATTGAGAGATAAACTTGTAACCCATATAAATGAGCTGGGACAAAAAGAAGGTCGAGAAAGAGATAAAATTTTGAAAGAGTTACTCGCCAAAAGTTTCCCTTTGGTCAGACTGAAGCGTTGAGGCCAATCGTGATGTGCATATTGAGAAATATCCCTCATATTGAAGACAAATTTCTTCGGGTTTTGGTATTTTAAAATTCTTTTATGTTTTTAGTCTAATGAAAGTTTCAGGTTAAAGATAAGGAGCTCTATAATGATACAGATACGGAAGTTAAACGTCAAATATGGAAGGACAACCAATCTCTGTTTGGCGATGAAGTTTCACCGCTCCTTACTCAATATTGTAAAGAAAAAGAGCTGATACTTTTCGACCATCAAAACTTGACAAACTTATTCTTCTCTCCGTCACCCAAAGTAGGTATTCAAGTAAAACTGAAAATCCTGGAACATAGGAAGGTTTCCAAAAAATTGAGAAAGATCTTCCTGGTCAGAAGATCGAGGAAAACTACCATAAATCTAGTGAAAGGGGGGGGAGGGGGGGTTTGATGGTTTAAAATCTGCCCAATAAATAGGTTTTTCTGGCTAGAAAATTGAGGAAAAAGATTGTAAGGCCTCACAATTAGGAATGGGCGATATTTATCGCTAGATTTGAGCCGATATATCGGTCTTTTGATATATATCGGAGGTACCGATATATCATTTGATATGTTGGTTTTTTTTTCTGATATATTGGATGTTTTTTGGTGTTTTTAATACCTATGACCGTCCGTTTCATGTAAATTTGGGTTTAAAAAAACCTAGTTAGTCTGTAGATAGTCTGTGTGTGTGTGTGTGTATTGTGGCATTTTCGACCTAAAATCGCCTTTTTTTAAAAGGCATTTTGACCCAAAATCGCCTTTTTCAAGGCATTTTCGACCTAAAATCGCCTCTTTTTTTTAAAGGCATTTTCGACCAAAAATCGCCTTTTTTTTTTTGTAAGGCATTTTCGACCAAAATCGCCTTTTTTTTTTGTAAGGCATTTTCGACCAAATATCGCCTTTTTGTAAGGCATTTTTGACCAAATATCGCATTTTTTTTTGTAAGGCATTTTTGACCAAAAATCGCCTTTTTTGTAAGGCATTTTTGACCAAAAATCGCCTTTTTTGTAAGGCATTTTTGACCAAAAATCGCCTTTTTTTTTGTAAGGCATTTTCGACCAAAAATCGCCTTTTTTAAAGGCATTTTCGACCAAAAATCGCCTTTTTGTAAGGCATTTTCGACCAAAAATCGCCTTTCTTTAAGGCATTTTCGTCCAAAAATAACCTTTTTTTAAGGCATTTTCGACCAAAAAATAGCCTCTTTTAAGGCATTTTCGACCAAAAATCGCCATTTTTAAGGCATTTTTTAGAGGTTTTCTAAGAAACAACTGTTTAACTGCATTTTCTGGTGTTTTTTACGGTGTTCTGGTCAAGAATAACTTTTTATGGAGTTTTTCACCTAAAAACACCCATTTCACCGGGTTTTTGGTATTTTTCCTCGATATTTTCATCGAGGCTCCATAGAACTTCTACTTTTTCCAGCTTTTTGGGCGAAAATCGTCAAAATTATTAGCGTTTGCATATTATATCTATATGGCATATTTCGTCAATATTTAGCGCATTAAAGTTGAATAATAATGAAGGTCGGGGTTTCGCTTGGCGTGGCGGAATGCTGCTGCGTTCCTAGATAAAACTTTTCTCCAATTTATCGATATTTTTCTTCCGCTATATCGGTGCCACCGATATATGGGTTCCGATGTATTGGTCGACCGATATATCGATATATTTTATATATCGCCCATCCCTTCTCACAATTTGGTTGATATAGGGTCTTCTGTTAATACAACACCTCCTATTGTATTTTTCTTTTAGGTAAGAAGGCAAGGAGAAGTCGTACAAAAGTTGGCTCATATGATTGGTTCAAGCGTAAAACTTTATGATATGGTACTACAATTTTTACGTACCCTCTTTATCCGGACAAGAAATGTCCACTACTGTACTCTCCGTGCAGAGTTGCTTATGGCACTTCACGACCTTGAAGTTCAGGACATCATATCGGTCGATCCCTGCCACAAATTCACGTGGTGCCTCGACGCGTGCATACGTGAAAAAACGTTGACATAAAACGTTCTCGTGAGCTCCAAGGTTTTCTTGACGGCATCAAACGCGGACAGGAAACCGTTCTCGGTGACCTTTCGATGACCCTCTGCGATCCATACGCTATCAATTTCTCGCTACTTCTGCCATGAAAATTCTTCAGCATCTCATCAACATAGAAAATCTACCCAGGGTATTACAAATATCCAATTAACTTTTTTTAAACACCTTTTTCAGGACAACACAATCCTTATACTCCTACTACGTATGTTATCTCTTGGCTTAAGTGCCTGGGTCATGATCAATTCTCAAGTAAGTTAAAAAGTTTATGCATAAAATTTAAAATTCAAATTTTTAGGAATTCAAAGAACCAAAATTGGATCCTCAAATTGTAAGTAAATTTTTGCCTGCGTTGATGTCACTCATGGTGGACGATCAAGTGCGAAATTTAAATGCGAAACTTCCTCCAGATGAAAGAGAATCTGCCATTACTATCATTGAACATTCAGGTATCTTTTGATTGTAAAATATTTTCGTTTTTAACCGTTTTTGGATCAGGTCCTGCGCCTGATGCGTGCCAAAATTTTGTTCAAGAATCAAGCGTCGCTGCAATAATTGCCATGTATTATACTCTTCATACAGCGAAACATAGAGATAGGGTTGGACTTATGAGAGTACTCGGTATTTTGGCCAATTGCGAACGAGCTTTTGATGACCCATTTTTACACTTCCTAGTACGTATATTAATCTATACAGCTATGAATCCAACCTTCAAGTAATTAGTTTTCGAACCACTAGATAGCCTATAGTGTGCTCGAAAACGTTTCATTTAGCTAGCGCTAATTTTTTTTTAATAAATTTTAATTGTTTTTTATAGGTTTCGCTTTTGATCCACATGGCAGACGAATTTGCCACTGAAGATTTCTGCACTGTTGTATTCGATGAGTTTTTTTATACTGGAATCACGAAAGAAAATGTAACCAGACATATTTTGAAGCTTCTCTGGTATATTTACCCAAAGTTGCCGCAAGCGAGGCTATATACGCTCATGAAAAGTCTGACACCGACGTCGCAGAACAACGACGCTGTCCATAAACTTTATGACGCTCTTCAAGAAAAAATCGGAAGCCAGCAAGAACCGCCTTCGATACCGCAAAACCTCGATTATCTGGAATCGCCTTTGATGAGCGTTCCGACGCCTCTGCCTATTTGATCCGATCTCTTATTGTTCTTTTATTTTTAGAAAAAACAATTTTAATAAAAATTTTTTATGTTTACTATGTTTGTATTAATCTTCCTGTGATCACTATTGCTCTAAACTTCCAGCAATCCTAGCACACTACCTTAATAAATTCAACAGTTTCATCATTACGAAACGTCTAAAAGGTCAAGTGATGTTTTAGCAAAAACTTAAAATTTGCGGTAATTTTTAAAATTAATTTCTAAATTAACTTATGGTCCTCCTTTTTCTTAATATCGCTGTTTACAAAATGGGTTTTTATTATAACAATCTGCCTAATACATACATTGCGTTATATTTCAACCAAAAAAAGTGGGAATCTTAAGAATTGGATGAACGGGTTTCACAAGCCTCACAAAAATTTTAACGTTCCAGTTCTTCGCAATAGAGTTCCCATGATTATTTCCTTCTGTCCTTACACTTCTTGGGAATGTTGTAGAATGTTGAAAGAAACATGAGATGAAAAAAAGTAATCAACACATTTGTTTATCAGGATTCAGGTTTTTTGGCAATCAAGTCAAGAACAAGGTTTCCAATTTCTGTTGAGTGGGGAGAGGACGTCAAAACTTATATTATTAGAAAAGAGCTCAAAACGCCGTTGGTTAATAGGAAAGAGTGAGCAAAACACAAGTACAAAAAGGAACAGGAATCGCCCCAAGAAAAACATCCCTAATAAAAAAGAGATGAAAGAACAAAAAGTTCTAACTGAAAACTAGTCAAAGCTTAGGCCCTTAACTAGTGGATAATGGACATTTTAGGCCCTTAAATAGTGGATAATGGACATTTTAGGGATTTTCAAAGTGGATATTCCACATTTTAGGCCCTTTAAATGTGGAGAACTATCATTTTAGGCCCTTTTCTAGTGGATAATTGACGTTTTCGGCCCTTAACTAGTGGACAATTGACATTTTAGGCCCTTAACTAGTGGATAATGGACATTTTAGGCCCTTAACTAGTGGATAATGGACATTTTAGGCCCTTAACTAGTGGATAATGGACATTTTAGGGATTTTCAAAGTGGATATTTCACATTTTAGGCCCTTTAAATGTGGAGAACTATCATTTTAGGGCCTTTTCTAGTGGATAATTGCCATTTTAGGCCCTTAACTAGTGGATAATTGACATTTTAGGCCCTTAACTAGTGGATAATGGACATTTTAGGGATTTTTAAAGTGGATATTCCACATTTTAGGCCCAAAAAATGTGGAAACTATAATTTTAGGCCCTTTTCAAGTGGATAATTGACATTTTAGGCCCTTTTCTAGTGGATAATTGACATTTGATTCCCTTAACTAGTGGATAATGGACATATTAGGGATTTTCAAAGTGGATAATTGACATTTTAGGCCCTTTAAATGTGGAGAACTATCATTTTAGGCCCTTTTCTAGTGGGACGGCACCACAGACAAAAATCAGTATTCCTCGACGGAGGGAGACCCTTTTTCAGATACCTCGGAGGGTATCACAGTAACATAATTAAGTTAAAATCAAATATCAAAATTTAAACTCTGATTAAATACTTAAACAAGACTTAAAAGTGGATGATTGGCTTTTTCAAAGTGGATATTCCACATCTTGGGGAATTTAGATGGATATACGTCATTTTAGGCCATTGAGATGTGGATGTCAGTCATTTTAGGCAGTTTAGATGTGGATATACGTCATTTTAGGCAGTTTAGATGTGGATATACGTCATTTTAGGCCGTTTAGAAGTGGATGTCAGCTTATTCATAACTTGTGGCAATGAGCAAAACCTCGCAGTTCTCACAGGTTTTCACCCCGGCCGTCGATCTGAGCTAAAGTTTGGATTAAAGATCTTCCTTTTCTCTGGTGATCTATCAGTCTGATTGTCAGCTTCTGCCTTGTTCAATTGCCGGTTCAGCTCGTTTCGTTTTAATTTACACCGACGGTTCCAAAATGCCATCTGGCACTGGAACCGGGGTGTACGGACCTAAGCATCATGCTGAAATGACCATCTGCCCGAGAAGGTACACCATTGTCTTCCAGGCGGGAACAATAGCCATTGAACACTGCTAAGGAGATCATCAGATTGGGCTTAAGAAACAAGAGAACATATTCTGCTCCGACAGCCAGGCCGCGCTAAAAGCATTAGCTGCCCCGGAAAACACCTCGGTGGTGATGCGGAATTGCCTTGTATCCTTGGGAGAGATATTAGCTAAAAACTCAGTTTTGTTGACCTGGATAACGGGACACTCGGGGCTAAGGGGAAATGAGAAGGGCGACGAGCTGACCCGGAAGAGGTCAGAAATAACCCCTATTGGCCCTGAGCCCTTTTGTCGCATTGTGAAGAGAGAGGAGCTTAAAAGGGATGGCTTAACGGTCAAAGACATGCTAAGCTGTTCATAGACGGGCGGCCCAAAACTGCCCACTTTTTTACCTGAAGATCTATTTGGTCGTGAAATTGCCCACCAAAGAAATGGCCTCACTGCAGATCTGCTCAGACAGGGTCCTAAATTCAGGTCCGCATCCTAGTGGGTCTGCAGACTGGACACTGCAAACTCCGCAAACACCTTCAAAGGTTGAGAGTGACAGAGGACACCTGCCGCTTCTGCCTGGAAGAGGAGGAGGCGGCGGAGCAAGTCCTCTGTTATTGTGAAGGCCTAATACTGCTGAGGTTCATGAGCGTAGGGGAGGAAAAACCCAGCCCATCGAGCCACGTAAAGAGACCAATGTCCAGCATCTGGAGGCTAGTCAAGAACTGATTTTTCAAGTAGAACGCACATCCCATAGGGGTCGGTGCACATGTCCCCATAAAATCTTATCTTCGTGTTAAATAAATTGTCGGTTGCTGATAAAGTGATGCTCGACGGATAAACAAGTAACCAGACACAGCCCGCGGTTCATCCATCTTCAACCTCCATTTTAATTCCATAATTAGAAAAGTGATTGGGAAGTTAAACCGTGAAGAGAACATACGCATGTCTAAACATGAACTATCTCTAATAAAGTGCAATCGATTTTCACTCGGGACAATAGAGAGGAAACTCACAGTTCGATGAATAAAACGAGAAAAGAGAGATATAACGCAATTAACAAGTTAATTACCGTAAAACTTGATGAATGGGACTCTTTTCTTTCAGGCCAATCGTACCGTTAAAACCGACAACGGTTCACGGCCATCGGAATTTATCATGGAAACTGCCACGAATAAAAATCTTCCTAATTAATCCTCTAAAATAAAATGTAAATAATTTTAATCTATCGTTATGTAAATGTAAAACTTGTTGAAAAAAGGAGATTTACTATCATGTGGATAAATTTTGGGCTGATATGAAGGAAAATGAAGTGCTTGATTTTTTTCGTTTTTATTGTAGACACCTGAAGATGGCTTTGTTAAAGGCGAAACTGGTCGTGGTTTAATTTATGTGAGTTGACAAATTGTTTTCTTTTTTGACGTCTAAAACTTGCTTAAGTCTGGAAGTCGACGCGCCGGAGACGCTTTGGGAATTTTCGAAGCGGAGAGGAAAAAAAGAGGGAGTGGGAGAAGCTCTGGTTTTGTTTATCGCGTCTGCCCCGCACAGAAAAACTCTTTCCCCAGTTCGATTCTTGTAAACGGAACTGAACAGGAAAAGAAGAAACTTATGCGTGTGTCCCGCCGTAAAGACGTCAAAATGTGTTCGCTCAAATATTTATTGTTGTTTCCGGCGATTTTCGCGATCGCCGCTTCATCCGCGATTCCGCGATTCCGATGTGGGAATTTCTCAGCCGTGGAGAAAGGTAAGAAAATAATATTTTGCCGCTTTGCTCATCTCAAACTAAATAGACATAAAAAAACTCGTCTTTCATTTCTAGCAACAGAGGGGGAAGTATAGGGGAACGAAAGTATAACGAAGGGAGGGAAGTTTTTTCGGAAAAATTTTCCAAGTTTGTTTTTTCGAAAATTTTGAAAATTTTTTAAAGAATTTTCGTTTTTTTTTGAAAAATTTTCTGGTTTTTTTTTTGAAAAATTTTCCGAGTTTTGTTGTTTTTCCGGGTTTTCTTTTTAAATTTGCATTTTTTTTTTTTTTTTTTTTTAAGTGTCGGTAGAAATAATGGGCTCTTTGGCCTAGGATGTGCCTCTCGTAAGGGTAGAAGTATGAAATTTCTCCCTACTCAAAAAAATAATATTCAAAAGTGGCACCAAAACAACCGAATTCTTAAAAATAAAGTTATTTGGTGAAAATCGGAACCAACGTTCCGCCGCAGCGAATTTTTTAAAATTTTAAACAGACGTATCTCCGCCATTTTTCGAAATTCAAAAATCGCCCTCGTTAGTTTCTTGTTCACCGACTAAAAAATTTGGTGAAGTGGTAATGTTGAAAAAAATGCTACGGCCGGCCGGCACCACAGACAAAGTTGAGATCGGTAAAGATCATATTCCATTTGACCCTCCGGTGTCTGGAAGACCCTTCCCCAAAGAGGTATCACACTTCTTAAGGAAGTTAAATTTTCATGGTAGGTAGAAAAGGCTGTTGATGCTCGATCCTTCGAATCGCGCGATCTGTCGCTTCATGTCGGCGATTGCGAGACAACTAAGGAATCGCAAGCCCTGTATTCTGGAAATCGCTGCACCCGTTCATTACCCGCGACGCGATTTTGGAATAACAGCACGATCGAAAAATTCATGTCGGAGGTTCGCACGCGATTACAATCGTGCTCGTTTTATGTAGTAAAGTGTCTAAATACGTAATTAAAATACTACAATCGCAGCATACCAACTCTACAGTTTTTACAAGTAGGAGTTAGCACAGGTGGGGCTAGCGCCAAAGTGCCATGTCATTCTATTCTATTCGAAGTTTGTGAGTCAAGGTGAAAAAATTTCTTCGCACAGCCAGGCCACTAAAACGGGCGCGAACAGCTCTTTCTCCTACTCTCTCTCTTTTCGAAGAAATAAGGAAGCTCTCTTTAAGAAAGACACGTGAAGTGTTCTGCAAAAAGCTGGCGATGGACGGCCAGCACCACAGCGGGAAAAGGTGACCATCTCCCATGGAGGGTATTACAATTACTTTTCTTTGAGGAAGTTAACATGGCGCCTTTATAATTTTATAAGTAACGTAGCTATTACCCCTATTGGATTTTACTTTACTCATGTCTGCTATGGTTTTGCCTTTTCTGGTTATTTTATAATCTTGGTGAAATTAATTGAAAATTTAGGTACCCAATTAAAATTTATGGTTTTCAAACTACAAGGTCATTTCAATGTTTTATGACGTTAAATATTTTCTTTTGGTTGAGCAACGCTCAAATCAAGTCAAAGGGGAAAATGTCGGAGATTCCTGAGTTCTAGAGAAAGGCGTCCACGAGAAAATAAAGCGTACAACTGTCACTGTCCACTAAATAACGCTTGGAACAGGATTTCGGTTAACCAATCAGCAAATTCTTGGTAGTTATTGGGCTGAAACTTTAAATTTTCTTTACCCTTGAAGTGGCCTCCTCTCAAAATTGCTAATTTCGCCCGTAAACAAATTTTGCAATTGTCTTATTGTTTCGCCTACGGACCTATTTAACATAAACCTGCACTTTAATCACATTTAATTTCAAAGAATACTAAACCACTTTTGGTAGGAGACTACAGTGCAGATCCGTTTCTATTCTATAGAAGTCTTATTAGTTTTTTACTTGATTTTAGTCCCATATCTTTTTAACTGTTTGTTGTCGAAAAAATGTTAAGTTATTTTTTATTGGAAATTGCATAAAGATTAATTTTGAACTTAGTCTTTATCTCGCTAGGACCAATGGTTTTCGACTTATTTGAAGATATGTGTTACAACAATAATATTTGACGCTTTTTTGCTCCGAAACCGTTCGCAAGGTTATGTACTAAGCAATTTTTGTTAAAAATCTAGAAGATGGCGTTCTCAAAATAGGTCCGGATCCATTGCAGTACTATTAACAAAGAAATGAGAATCATTGATTGAACTTTAGAATCGTCGATGAAATAGACGTAATTTCGGCTTCTTTCGTTTGCGGTTAGAGACACTCTGAATAAGGAACGAGTTATTAAAATGCAATAAAAACGAACGGTAAAATCGACAGTGGCCATTCCGCGAAGGTCGAAGTGAAATGCTCTCGACGGGTGAAAGTTACAATAGGGGCGTGTCTTATTTTATGTTGTCACTTGTTCACTTTTTCATTCATATTCTGACGTCAACCGACGGAAATTTAAAAGCTGAATAAAGAAACAAAAGGCCTTGTTCTAAATATCGTATTCTGATATTTGATGTAAAAACAATTTTTAAATCAACTTCATCAGATTTACAAAAAAAACGAAAACTACCATTTTTCTTTTTAACTTCCTCCAAGAAGTAATATTGTAGCACCCTCTATGTCATCGTTTTAGCGGTCGTTATTTAAATTGTCTTATCTGCTAGTAGTTTAACAGTGTTGGTGAGACTTTGAAATGGGAGTTACTCTCCAAACTTGATGAGGGGGCCAAAATGGGAAAATGTGAGTTGGCGCCGAAATGGGAGTATGGGAGTATAATAGCTACAAATTCCTTAGATCTGACGTTTAAAAAATCTTTTATGGCACTTCTTTATTGCAAAAATAAAATCAAGATTGAAGATTTCTTGATAGCAAACAAGGAACCTCTTTGAGTATTTTTTTCCATAACCCACAGGCAACATCTAGTTCTCAGAAAGATAAGTCATCTTTGTCCTACATAAGTCAGATCGTTGATCCGTGAAAGTTATCGGATATCCCGGTCTGATGCTGGGGTTTTTTTAAAAAATCCTAGCGACCTTTTTTATAAACCATTGTGTTATATCAAATAAGGGCATACGGTTACGTCATGCACATCCGTGTTGGTCAAGCGATTTTTTTTTCTATCGTTCCTTAAACGTGCGTCGATCATCCAACATTTTTTCTCGACCTTCTTAAAACACTTAAAAAATAGTTTTTCTTCTTTGGACAAAAGATGAAGATAGGCCCAAGGACTTTAATCTTTTATGATTTTTGTAAACAGAAAAAGTACTAGTTTGAAGAGCTTCCAACGAAACGTCCTTAAAGAGAAGTAAAATTATAGAAGGGTAAGTAACGGAGGGGGAAGTATAAGGAGGGGAAGTATAACGGAGGGGTATGGGAGGGGAAGTATAGGAGGGGAAAGTTTTTGTGTGTTTTTTCTTTCAAAAAAATGTTTAAGTTTTTTTGTTTCGAAAAATTTTCCAAGTTTTTTTTTCGAAAAATGTTAAGATTACATATACCGTTATACATACTTCCGTTATACTTATATTTATACTCCCCCTCCGTTATACTTCCCCTCCCTTATACTCCCCCTCCGTTACCCCCTCCCTTATACTTCCCCCTCCGTTATACTTCCCCTCCGTTATACTTCCCCTCCGTTATACTGCCCCTCCGTTATACTTCCCCCTCCGTTATACTTTTCTCCGTTATACCCCTCCCTTATACTCCCCCTCCCTTATACCCCCCCTTATACTTCCCCTTTTAGTTCCCCTCCCTTATACTTTTCCCTCCCTTATATTTTCCCTCCGTTACTTCCCCCTCCCTTATACTTCCCCTCCCTTATACTTCCCCCTCCGTGATACTTCTCCCTCCGTTTTACTTCCCCTCCTTTATACTTCCCCTCCCTTAATTTAATAACTAGTATTTTTAGCACTAGTAAGGAGCTGACCCGACGGGAACTTGCTTAAAGGAAGAAAACAATATAGGAGGGGGATGTATGAATTAGGGTAAACAATTATCTTCTGGATATACTGCTAAAACTCTCACACATATTACACACGACACGCGTTCCCAGAATATTTTTTAATCGTCCTTTTTCACCATTTTTTTTTGTTCTTTTTTTCTTCGAAATTCTTTCCCAACAGTCATTAGTGCGTACATTAAAAAATAATGAAATTGTTTTCAAGCGATAATTGCGATAGTTCAGAAAGGAAAGCAAAGTGGCTGATTTAAACTCTTTGCGGCCTTTGGCAGGGGGATTTCCACTGCCACCCTAATCTTAAAGTTATGTTCAAAAAGGTCATGAAGGGAGAAGAAAAATGCTGCTAGAAAAAACTGTTTCAATGGGAATTATCTAATTTGATCACGAAAATGAATGGGAGTATTTCCTGAGGTCTTTTAACTCCATTCTTAAGGGTTATCATCTTTCTGAATGGATTAGTCAACTCACTCGCTGCCTTTTTCCGTCAGTTGTATCATCGCGGCTTTTTAAGAAAAAAAAAACTGGCGTAGCAGACTTAAAAAGGTGTTAATGCGAAACTTTTTTAATTGGGTCCGGTGAATCTACTGATTTTTAATCGAGGACAAGAAAGGGCGGATTGTATCACCTTTCACTCACACTCTGTCACTTTGTTTTTATTTCTTAACAATGATCGTGATTCAGTAGGCCGTGGAAAGAAAAGAAAAAGAAATAAGGCTAATGCTTGACTATGAAGTTTCTTCGGTAGCGAGTGGGATGGTAAATTTTTCCGTTTGTATTGGAAACATCGTGAATTACATATAAGACTATCTTATGGACAGATTTAAATGTCCCCTCGCCCTAAAGAGGTAAAGATTAAAGGTGAAGGAGGTGTCGCCTTGGCCGAATTCGACGGTAATTGAAGAACAATAAATATTTAGAGAGTAAATAAAAAGAAAAAGAATCGAAGCTTTTATCAAGAAAACGAACAAGTGGTCTTGCCGTTAAAGACGCTATATGGTCTTGTTTTTGACGTTCAATCTTTTTTTTTTTTTTTTTTTTTTTCAACCCCAAAATATTTATGTGGTGTTATTGGGTTTGGTACGGCGCCTGATGGGATTATTACCTGTATAGACCTTTTTCAGCCCCAGAACCCGAGGATAAATGACTTCGGCGCCTCCTACTAGAAAGGATGTTTCATTTATCAATACTCGTACGAAATAAAAGAGTGTATACGTTTCGACATAATTCCATAAGCATTTAACCATAATAGCAGAAATCGCGAGTTACCGTTCACCATAAAAAATCTGCAACTCAACATAAAGAAAATCGAAAACGTTCACCATAATGCATTTGAACATTATTAATCTCACCATAAAGAAGAGATTTTACACTTGTAAATCTAATTTAAATTTGAAGGGATAAAACAGAAAGGAAGAAGAGACTACAAAAATTTACAACAAAAGTTTGCAAAAATGGTGTAATGGTTACACGGCGGAGGGGGAAGTATATAGGAAGGGGAAGTATAACGAAGGGACGTAAAACGGAGGGGAAGTATAAGAAGGGGAGGTTTCTTTCTTCGAAAAATTTTCAAAGTTTTCTTCTTTTTTTTCGAAAAATTTTGCAAGTTTGTTTTTTCGAAAAATTTTCGAAGTTTTTTCGAGAAATTTTCTAATTTTTTCTCCAAATTTTCCGAGTTTTTTTTTTTTTTTTTTTTCAAAAAATTTTCGAAGTTTTTTTTGAAAATTTTTAAGTTTTTTTTTTCGAAAAATTTTTTAAGTGAAAATCTGGTGAAAATTGTGGCAGTTAAGTGTTCCGGAAAAAATGCTTCGGCCGGCCGGCACCACAGACAAAGAGATCGGTAATGATCAATATTCGATTTGACACTCCGGGGTCTGAAGACCCTTCCCCAAAAACCCGTCTCGAGGGTATCACAATAACTTCTTTAAGGAAGTTAACTAAGTGACAGAGAGGGAAGATGCCTAAAATTACTTTCCTATATTTGAGCACTAAAAATCGGCGGAAAATTTTTCCAAAAGCTAGTTCTCGTTAGTTTGGGAAGTCTATGCGGCCTTGGGAGCAGTTTTTCCGAAAAAATTTTCCTGTGGAAAATGGAAAGCTTACTTTTCGACTAAAACATTTTTTCCAAAAAACCGCCAGCCATTTTGTAGGCATTGATGAGCTCTTTCCAAAAATATGCTACATAAGAAATCCGATGAATAGTTTCGTCGTAATCCTTTTACAGAGATTTGGAGGGAAAATCTCAGAGAAGTAGGATCCTTAGTAGTATCGAAGGAATTATTAATATTCGTAAATTTTTCAAAATCGTCTACTAAAACAGGTAATGGGCGTAGGTAATTTTCACATCAATGCCACGACCTCTGTTTTTTCCCCGACCTAATGACATGACATGACGCATCAAGGAAGACATTGGCATTTGGGATGGAGCCGTGACATTAATTAAAATCGATTTACGATTCGGTCTAAAAATAAAAAAAATAAAAAATTCTATAACTATCATTGAATATGGGCAGAACTCTTGCGTCATTTCAATGAGTCGAAAGTGCGTCTCGTTTGGCAAATCCGACGTTTCTTAACTTTTTTTTCGTCCGATATCTAAACGATTATTACTGAGAAATCGTTCACAAAAGACCGAATTCAAGTCATTCGAGCGTGTAATGTTTAAAAAAGCGGGCCTTCGTTCAATTTTTTTATTTTATCCAAATCTGTATTTTTATTCTTTCCACTTTTAACTTCTACAAAGAAGTGACACCCTCGAGGTGCGGTATTCCAGACTCCGTAGAGGAAACTGATTCTTTGCCATCATGAGGTTGTCTGTGGTGCCGGCCGTCCGTCGCAAATTTCCAGCCGGCTTCACGGCCGTAGTTTTCATCCGATTCTCACCGAATGTTGAGCTTTTTTTTTAAATTCGCAAAAATGGCGGAGATATTCTGTCTAAGTTCAGATTTTCACCAAATTTAATAGGATCTTCCCTTTTCTTGAAATAGCTTTTTTTTGAATTTCTCAAAAATGGGATATGTCTGTTTGAAATTTTAAAAAAACGGCCACCCACGCTACATTTTCACCAAATACTGAATCAGCTAGCGACTGTTTAGCAGTTCATACTGACTCTTGCATCTTTTTTGAAAGGATTTTGAAAAATGTATAGCTAATTCTCTCACCAAAAAAGAATTGTAACGCGTCTTAATTTATAAACTTCCCACACCTGGTTTTTTGTTCGGTCTCCTAAACGAATAGTAACATCATTCGAGCGTGTAATGTTTAAAAAAGCGGGCCTCGTTCAATATTTTTTTATTTTATCCAATCTGTATTTTTATTCTTTCCACTTTTAACTTCTACAAAGAAGTGACACCCTCCGAGGTGCGGTATTCCAGACTCCGTAGAGGAAAACTGATTCTTTGCCAATCATGAGGTTGTCTGTGGTGCCGGCCGTCCGTCGCAAATTTCCACCGTCTTCACGGCCGTAGTTTTCATCCGATTTTCACCGAATGTTGAGAGCTTTTTGTTTTAAATTCGCAAAAATGGCGGAGATATATCTGTCTAAAGTTCACATTTTCAGCAAATTAATATATCTTCCCTTGCCTTGAATATGAGAGCTTTTTTTTGAATTTGACAAAAATGGCCGAGATATGTCTGTTTGAAATTTTAAAAAACTCCACTGCGGCCGAACCGTCTTTTCACCAAATTTTCACCAAATACTACTCCTTTATCTAGCGATCTAGCGACTGTTTAGCAGAATGTTCAGTACTGACTCTTGCATCTTTTTTGAAAGGATTTTGAAAAATGTATACTAATTCTCTCACCAAAAGAATTGTAACGCGTCTTAATTTATAAAACTTCCCACACCTGGTTTTTTTGTTCGGTCTCCTAAACGAATAGTAACATGAATAATTTACGGTCTTACGTACGTAAAGAAAGAATCTGAAATTTTTCTCTCGGCTAGATAAAAGGCTTCTTATGTAATGAGACTTTAAATCGGTGTATCCGACACGTAAAATGAGACGTCTTGATTCATCTTGTGTTTATTACCTGTTGTAATTATAGGCCCTTCGCATGTTAAACACCCTTTTATAATTTGAGAGTTCAATTTTACATCATTAATACAATTTACATGAAATACTTAAATTATGGACTTTTAGGTATGGAAACTTATAGTCAAGATAGCTTAAAAGACTCCAAAAAAGGATTTTTTTACCCCGATATGTTGGGATGATAAGACTGCAATGTCATTCGAGTAGGTGACCACACCTGTAAAGATAAAAGAGGCGAAGGCGCGGTAGCCACCTGGGGGGTCAAGATGTCAGGGACTCACTTGATTCTATCATTACCTAACGGGTTGGACTCTACTTTTTTTTCCAACATCGAAATTCTTAGCGATTGTTAATACCTACTGGAGTGCTCTAATTTTAGAAACAAACGTTATTGACTATTTCAAGTTCTACAGTATTTTGTTTAAGTCAATTTATTTCAGGATAATCCGTTTTTTTAAAGTATCTTCATACGAATTGGCTAGGCCTCAAAACCCTAAAATTGATAAGTGCATAATACAGCAATAATCTTAATGATGACAAAATATTATGGCTGGCAATCAACTGCACCGGCCGAGGTGCAGTGAAACGTAAACGTATTGACTGCACTTGTTTATATCAGGTAGTAAAGGTCGCATATCATCTGCACTTCTTAATCTTCAATGTTCTAAGATTAACAGTATGTTTACTACGCCATCTCCAAATATATTTGTGTTCATAGGTTGCTACACAGTAGCACTTTACATAACTCTGTACATACAGTAGCACTTTACATAACTGTACATACAGTAGCACTTTACATAACTGTACATACAGTAGCACTTTACATAACTGTACATACAGTAACACTTTACAGAACTTACTTACACAATACTTCACGTATATGTTGCAGATTGATACATGCATACGCCTCAATAGCATTAATCGCTATCAAAAACACTCCGTGTAAAAAACCCGCCTCGCATAAACCCTTCTACAGTAGCCAGAGAAAGTTATGGTATCAACTTCCCAGCCCTCCGATGTACACTGAAGAGAAAGGAGAGAGGGCCTCTCCCGTTTTCAAAGCTCCCCGGCGGCGTCCCGAAATGCTTGTTTACAGTGATTACTGATTTAGATGATATGTTATTTCTGAAATCCTTAAAATTTCTTAAAAAGGCTTGTCAGGCTCTTCGGAGCTTCATCTCTCCTCTTTCTCTTCAGTGTGCATCGGAGGGCGGGAAGTTGATATCATAACTTTCTCTGGCTGCTATAGAAGGGTTTTTGCGAGGCGGTTGTTTTTTAAACGAATGTTTTGATAGCGATATCACATATTTTGGTTGTTTAAATTAACAATTGAAAAGACTAAGGGCCATAGCTGGGGGCCATTTAGTGCGGAAACCGTACCCTACAATTTTCAGTTTTGTTCCTCACTTTTTTACTTATTTTTTATTCCAAATTTATTTGATTTCTTCGCGTTAGTTCTAACACCGGATAGGTCATTTTTTAATCAATTTTGAGTTGGGCATTGTTTCTGATGGTAAATTTTGTGGAGAATCGAATTCCGTTGGTAGTTAAACCATATTACCAACAGAAAACGCGTAGTTCACGATTTAGCCAACAGGTGATGCATTGATTCCAATGAGAAATTAATCCGTATTTTGGCTCTCCTGAAAACCTTGGAAAAATGACTTGTCCGGTGTTAGAACTAACGCGACGATTTGGTCTCTTTGCTAATAGCGGTGCAGTTGATCGCCGGTGCAGTTGAGCAACGCCCAATATTATAACCGAGAATTTCTTTATAGTTCATGAAAAGGTCGAAAAAGGGGGTTTGAGAAAGTAAAGAACTATTGTCTTTTAAATAATAACTTCAAAAGATATGTCAAGTCACTTTAAATTCATTAATTTTGTATTAAATCAACATTATTTTTAAGGTGATCAATTTTTTTATATAACATAACAAACGTTGGTTTTAACGCTTGAACATTTGAATTTCACAAAGGAAGTTTTAAGGTACGTGAAGAGTTTTAGCAAAAAAAACCTTGACGGTCAAGCATTGTCATCTCGGAAACTGAGAACTTTTTTTACGCTCGGCTAGACGTGAAATCCATCGGCTTGGCCGATAGGGAAGCCACAAACTTGGGCAGGAAAAAATTGTTACTTTTTCCTTTTTAATAACAGTTCCGTTCTTCCGGAACGCTTTCTTTTAATTTATTACCTTTTTCGCCCTTTTCCGGAGACCAGAAGCTTTTTAGTATCTCAATAAATTTCTTTGGTCTTGTGTTTTATCACATCTATAAGAGATGATAAAACGTAGGTAAATCCCAAAATAGTGATCTATTTTTAATTAAGCTTCATCGAGCTTTCAAAAAATTGATTTTAAATACCCCCTTGGAGGCGTAATATCGGTTTAATTAATATTTTAAAATGAAGAAGCCGAACTGAATCAATTAGTTGGTTTATCGTGTAATTTCTAAGTTATTAGTTAATGGGCCTGTAATTTGTCCCGGGGGGCTGTTCGGTAACCGAAAAAGGGTCGTAAATAATTGAATCTGTCGGGATTCTTCCATGTTATGCAATCGAGAATGGAGAAAAAAGATGGATTGAAACCGGCCAAAAAGTGGACCGTCCGGTAGGAAAAAGAGTTGAAGACACAAAGTGTGGTGGAGAAATGTGATCTAATGACACGTGTCACTTGAGGCTCGGCTCTCCCACGTGTGAAGGAGGGTACCAATTGTGGATGAGGGCTCGCCACCTCAGAAGGATTACGTCTTTTCGTTGGTACGTCAAATTTGACGTGCAAATCCTTCTGATAGAGTCGAGTCGTTACCCCGCGAGCCACAAGCCAACCGTTTACCCGGCACGTAGTGGGTTCGCCAATTTTTCAAAACGAGGTTTTCCGGTCAAAAAGCGAGGAAACCTTCCAAATAATCCAACAAAAAGATTTTAGACAAATTCAGAGTTGATAATAGCTTTGTTCCAACGCAAGTATTGAACGCAATCTTCGTTCCAACCGCAGTTTGAAACTCCTGGAGCATGCGCAGAGGATTTGCACGTCAAACGTTTGTTGTACATGACGTCATTTGACGTCCAAATCCTTCTGCGCATGCTCAGATTTCAAACTGCGGTTGGAACGAAGTATTGTAATAATTTTTTTCGAAAATTACCGGTGCCTCTTTCTGCCCTTAAGGGCCATCATACTGCCCGAGCATTTGTTTCAAAAACAAGAGATCGCATTGCCCCTAAAATTACTTTCCTATATTTGAGCACTAAAAATCGCTGGAAATTTTTTACAAAAGCTATTTCTCATTGGTTTGGGAATGTCTACGGTCTTGGGAGCAGTTTTTCCGAAAAAGTTTTCCTTTGGAAAATGGAAAACTTACTTTTCGACTAAAACATTTTTTCCAAAAAACCGATAGCCATTTTGTAGGCTTTGATTTCTTTCCAAAAACTTTTATATAAGAAAATCCGATGAATAGTTTCGTCGTAATCCTTTTACAAAAATTTGGAGAAAAAAATTTTTTTTTGTTTTTGTTTTTGGGACCATAGACGAGGAAAATGTATTTCTAAAAGGATCATCTATGATAGCTTTGTTCCAACCGCAGTTTGAAACTGTTTTGGAAACTCCTGGAGCATGCGCAGAAGGGTTAGCACGTCAAATTTGACGGACAAACTATTTGATCGACGTCAAATTCGACTTCCAAATCCTTCTGCGCATGCTCCAGGAGTGTCAAACCAGTTTCAAACTGCTGTTGGAACAAAGATATTTTCCTACCGAGTTGAGGATAGAAGGTAATTTATTATGCGATTTTGCTTTTTTCATATTTTTTGAACGCTTCTGATTTCCTTATTCCTTATATTCGATTACAATGAAGAAAAATTGCACTCGGACAAAAATGGAAATCATCAGAGAAAAAAAGAACGTGATCCGTTTCCCGTGGAGGTCAAGGTATAAAAGTCAAAACCAGTCTAGTCAGTTACGAAATAGAAAAAAATTTTTAAGGAAAAAATAATAAAACTGTGAAAGTATGTGATAGTTAAAATTGAAGAAAAAATTTTTTTTAACTTTCTCTAGAGTTCTAGAGCTGAGAAAATTTTGGGCCTTCCTTTCCCGGAAAATTTCGACCATTCTCTAAATTTTGTGTTTCTGTATAATATACAGTGTATTCATTCGGAAAACATTTTTTGTAGGGAGAAATTTAGGCTGTTCACGCCCGTCCATGTGGCCTGAATGGGCGAAGACGTTCATTTATTCTAGCTTGTTACTTATTTTAGTGTCTAGACTTCCAAAATTTTAAAACCATCGTTTGTGAGCGTCATAATGAGAGGAAATTAAAAAAAAAAAAAAAATGAAAAAATTTTGTATTCCATTTGAAATTACGACATTCGACCTCAAAATCAATGTTGTAGATTTGCGATTAAAATCGAAATAAAAGACTGTGGGGAAAAAACTAAGGTTTTATTACCGTAAGGAAGACAGATCTTCATTTATTTTAATGCGAAGGTCGTTTGATTTCACCTCAACCTTTCTAAACTATTAAAACAATTTAATTCATTATTTGATCGTAAAAATCTTATTTTTTGTTATTTTTTCAGATGAGCCATTTGTTCAACATGTTCGTCAAACAAGTCGCAGATCATTGTCACACTTCTAATATGCCAGGTAATAACAACCCTTGTATAAATCAAAAAATTGGCTTTCTCAATCGTATTTTTTTTTCTTCTCAAGTATTTGTCGACTCGGCAATGTTTGAAGACGTGACTGCACAAAAACTGAATAACTTTCACTAATTAGAAATAATTTTTTCCGTTGACAAAATCGCGGGAGGATTGAGATCAAGGGAATCCTTCGAATCCTGCGGCTTTCAAAGGTTTTTTTGGGGTAAAACAATGGGAGGCGGGATTCAAATTATAGAGTCGAATTTTCTTGTGAGAGACTGCGGATTTGATTGCTAAGCGTGTAATTGATTTTTCGCTCGGGCAGGTCAGGGATTTTTTAAGAGAATAATAATTCTTTGTAGCGAATTAGGTAAAAAACGTGGCTGATGAGACCCCGTACAGTTTTTTATCGTGTTTATACTTTAATTTCAAAATCCATTTTCCTGCTTTTGAACCCGTTTCAAATTTTAACTTCCTTAAAGAAGTTATTGTGATACCCTCCACGTTGGGTTTTTGGGGTCTTCCAGACCCCGGAGGGTCAAATCGAATCTTTACCCATCTCAACTTTGTCTGTGTGCCGGCCGGCCGTAGCATTTTTTTCCGGAACACTTTGCGGCCACAATTTTCAACCGATTTTCACCAAATTTTCTTTAGTCGGTGAACAAGTAACTAACGAGGGCGATTTTTGAATTGGAAAAAATGGCGGAGATATGACTGTTTGAAATTTCAAAAATTCGCTGCGGCCGAACCGTTGGTCCCGATTTTCACCAAATTTTCACCAATTACTCCTTATATTTTAAAGAATTTTTGGTGTAAAAAAATTGCCACTTTTCAATTATTATTTATTTGTAGTAGGGAAATTTCATACTTCCACGCCTTACGAGAGGACCTCCCTGGGCAGAAATCCCATTATTTCTACCTTGATACTTCTAGTACTTTTTTTTCGGAACCCTTATTTAAGGGATTGCCCTCAAAGGAAATTTTTGTGATACCCTCCTTGCTTGGTTTTTAGGGGGTGTTCTAGTACCCGAATTTGGCTGAGAAACACCTACGGTGCTACGCTTTCCATTTTATATCGCTTGCTGATTGTTGGCGCATACAACATAAAAGTGAAGTTGATATGCATTCATATTTCGTAATACTAATTTTCCTTTCGCCCTTTAAAACTGTAACCGCTAACACTTTGAAAGTAAAGCCGGCTTTAACGCGTGCCGCTTTCACGGAGTCAACAAAGTCAAGGATTGCGGCGGGAGGGGCCGTTGGTCTTCTGTCGAAATCTGATCTTGAACTCCGGTCAAATTCGTACCAAGATTGCCCAATAATCGAACAATTATAAATGCTTGTCAGATTTCTAATCAGCATCTAAATAAATCATGCAGGCCATTAAAATTCCAGAAAAATCTAAGGCTTTGTAATTTATAAAAATTCCATATCCATCTTTCGTACATTTTAATTCTTCCGTTAACGGTCTATATTTCACCAAATACTACCCTTCCGGAATTACTCAATATTTTTTATATAACACCCTTTTTTTATGTCTTCCGATAAATTCCCGAAGATCTTCCTACTTTTGGACGAATCGGTCAAATGTTACGCAACTTGGTAAAATAATAATCACAATTTTTTTTAAGAGCGTATTTTATAGTTTAGTATGAAGGTTTATGTAATAATGTGTTACAAAACGTTATATTTGACGTATTCGACAATTTAATTGTTATACCTCATCTTTTTTTAGGGGTGAGGTAATTTTTGGTCGAATTAAAAAGTAGGTTGACCTACATAAAATTCATTTTCCATAATAAATTGAAAAATAACTTCCAAATGCTTTAATTGAGCCTTTTCAAGTTAGAACTTGCGGTAAAATGATTAGTTTGAATTATGGATGGTGTGGAACGTGATTTTGAAAAGCTGAGAGCAACTTAATTTTAAATTAGTGGTGAATCATCCCACATTGGTGACCCACGACGAACACAGCGATGAAACAACATCAAACACAACAAGAATCAGTATCGGCAGCAGCACAATCAATTGACATCAACGGTTCCGGCACCAATCGACTCACTGAACACCGGAACTCCCTCAACTCGTCAGCAGTTCCACCCTCTTCCGCTGAATTGATGGAACTTAACTTCTCGACATCTGCGCAATAACGTCACAGCTCGACAGTTCGCGTTCCAGCATCTCACACTCATCTTCCACATATTGACACACAGCACCTCGACTTCACCCTTCTTTTCTCCGTTGGGGGGGGGGGGGTGATGTGGTACCACAAAATATGATCTAAATATCATCTGAGTCTAAAAATCACATCATACACAACTCCTATCAATTTTAAATTAGTGGTGAATCATCCCACTTGGTGATCGACGACGAACATAGCGATGAAACAACAACAACACACAACAATCAGTATCGGCATCAGCACAATCAATTGACATCAACAGTTCCGCGCCAGTTCGACTAACTGAACGCCGGAACTCTCTCAACTCGTCAGAAGTTCCACACCTCTTCATCCCGGTGAATGATGGAACTTCAACTTCTCGACATCTGCGACAATCACGTCACAGCTCGACAGTTCGCGTTCCAGCATCCGCACGCATCTTCGTCACATCATCGCTCGACACACAGCACCTCAGACCTTCACCCTTCTTTTCTCCGTGTTGGGGGTGGTACCACAAAATATGATCTAAATATCATCAGAGTCTAATAAATCACATCATACACAACTTTCTAGCAATTTATATAGTGGTGAATCATCCACATTGGTGACCCACGACGAACACAGCGATAAACAACATCAAAACAACAAGAATCAGTATCGCAGCAGCACCAGCAGTATCAATCAATTGACATCAAAGTTCGCACCTACGACTCACTGAACTGGTGGAACTCCCTCAACTGTCAGCAGTTCCGCACCTCTTCAACCCGCTGAATTGTTGGAACAACTTCTCGACATCTGCGACAATCACGTCACAGCTCGCATTCGCGTTCCAGCATCCACCTCTGCACACATCATCGCTCGACACACAGCACCCTCAGACTTCACCCTTCATTTTCTCCGTTGGGGTGGGTACCACATGATCTAAATATCATTGAGTCTAAAAGTCACATCAACAAACACAATAACATTCGGCATCAGCATCAGCAGCATCAATCAATTGACATCAACAGTTCGCCATCGACTCACTGAACACCGGAACTCCCTCAACTCTCAGCAGTTCCACACCTCTTCATTCCGCTGAATTGGTGGAAATTCAACTTCTCGACATCTGCGGCAATCACGTCACACTCGACAGTTCGCGTTCCAGCATCCTCACACTCATCTGCGACACACACTCAGACCTTCACCCTTATTTTCTCCGTTGGGGGGGGGGAGATTTGGGTACCACAAAATATGATCTAAATATCATCTGAGTCTAAAAAATCACATCATACACAACTTTCTAGCAATTTTAAATTAGTGGTGAATCATCCCACTATTGGTGACCCACGACGAACACGAACACAGCGATAAAACAATAGCAAACACTACAAGCATCAGTATCTGCATCAGCATCTGCAGCATCAATCAATTGACATCAACAGTTCTGCACCAGTAGGACTCACTGAACTGGTCAGCAGTTCCGCACCTCTTCAACCCGCTGAATTGGTGGAACAACTTCTCGACATCTGCGGCAATCACGTCACAGCTCGACGTTCCAGCATCCGCACACGCATCATCGCTCGACTCACAGTGGGACCCCTCTCCCATGATGTGGGTACCACATCATATGATCTAAATATCATCTGAGTCTAATGAATCATACTCAACTTTCTATCAATATTCTAAATTAGTGATGAATCATCCCATTAACATATTTTCCGTTTATTACCTTTTATTTTAATCCGTAATTTATGGAAATAATAAAATAAAAGAGAGGATTGCTAGAAAGTTTTTTTTTCCGCCTCAAGTCAACTCAAGTTTTGTGAACAAAGCAGTGGAAATTAGGAAAAGAAAAAAGCTTTTTCTTTTCGTGCATAGTTAATTGCCGCGTGGTCCTTGGAAGGTTTTTCTTCTTCTAGAAAGTGTTTTGCAGGTGAAACAATAGACACGAAAGAGGGAGAAGAGCTGAGGTCCTCTTTAAGTGAAAGCATCCATGTTTGGTCACTTTCTAACTGACCCAAATCACTTCTTTTTTGCACAAAATTTAAAAAAATGAGAAAACAGTCTTTGTAGGACAATATGAATAAATATAATAGATAAAAGAGATTCATTATGAAGCCTTGCATTTTTTTTTCCAGGGCACGAAGTTAGCGATTCAAAAGCGTGGGTTTTGAGATCGTAATCTCGGATCACGACTTAAGTTATTTTAACCGTTTGTCCCTTTTCTCTTTCATTTTCAATGTCAAGGTATGCATCTTTTATCGGAAGGTAAAGGAAGTTTTTTTTTTATAGATGCGCACTCTCTCTGGCCTATTGGCAAACGTTTTGACCAACGGTAAAAGTTTGGGCATTTCTCGAGGTCGAATCGAATATGGAATTGGATTAAACAGGTTGTTTCAATTCGTTTTAAAATTGTCCAATTACTATGCATGACATGTCGTTAACTGTATATAATATAAACACTTTAAAATCATATGCCCTACTTTTTTAAAGTTTTAAATTACATTTTCTTTACGACGTGCAATATTTTTTTAGTCGGCGTTCATTCCTTTTTTGTTCATTTATGGTTAAACTCGATCATTTAAAAAGACAGACCAAATGGGATTTTTCGTTCATTTTGAAATGTAGCCCATAAAACTTTCTCAAAGAGAAGTAATTGAGTTACTCTCCATTTCCGATAATAGGGAGAGGGACTTTCCGAGTTCGTGGAGCCGGACTTTTGCTTGATCAGGGGCCTAAGTATGATAATTCACGAGCAGCATCTTCTTTCCTGGCCGAAGTTTCTGGCCTAAGAGAGAGGGAAATCGCCTAGTCAGGAAAAGAGGGATTCTCCGGTGAAAAAGGAATTTTGAATGGAAGTTCAAAAATCCTGACAAATAGGGGTGTTCGACTAAAAGAACAAGGAGATTTCTAATCTAAGTTGAAAATTAAAAGGGTATTTCACTTTTCATTTCATGAGATGTCCAAGCGAGGTAGCAAATTCATTTCTGTTGGTGGGGCGGAATGCTGACTTAGAAAAATAAAAATAAAAGGAGTACTTTGGTGAAATTTGGTGAAAATCGGACAGACGGTTCCGCAGCGTAGTTTTTAAAATTTCAAACAGACATATCTCGGCCATTTTTGTGAAATTCGAAAATCTTCTCGATTTGAAGACAACTACTAAGGGAAGGTCCTATCAAAGGTGAAAATAGGATAAAAATTGCGGGGAAAAAAAGCCGGCCGATTAATCTTAACTTTAGACAGACATATCTTCGCGAATTTAAAAAAAATTAGGGACACACTAAACGTCCCTGAGAGGGATAAGTGTCCGGTTAAACGGGTGTTTCTTTACCAGAAAGCGACGAAACTACCCAAACCCCGGTTATAGATGTTAACGCCTGAACACCTGATTAAACGGGTGTTTCTACACCAGAAAATCACAAAAACTACCCAAATCCCGGTTTAAAAAGATGTTTTAACTCCTGAACACCTGATTAAACGGGTGTTTATACACCAGAAATCGACGAAACTACCCAAACCCCGGTTATAAAGATGTTTAACGCCTGAATACCTTATTAAACGGGTGTTTACTGTTTCTACACCACGAAAATCTACCCAAACCGCGGTTATAAAGATGTTAAACGCCTGAACACCTGATTAAACGAGTGTTTATTCACCAGAAAATCGACGAAACTACTCAAAACCCGGTTAAAAAGATGTTAAACCCTGAACACCTGATTAAACGGGTGTTTCTACACCAGAAAATCACTAAAACTACCCAAAATCCCGGTTAAAAAGATGTTTAACTCCTGAACACCTGATTAAACGGGTGTTTCTTTACCAGAAAATCGACGAAAACTACCCAAACCCCGGTTATAAAGATGTTTAACGCCTGAATACCTGATTAACGGGTTTTTCTACACCAAAAATCACGAAACTACCCAAACTCCGGTTAAAAAGATGTTTAACTCCTGAACACCCTCATTAACGGGTGTTTATACACCAGAAAATCGACGGAAACTACCCAAAACCCGCTGAAAAGGATGTTTAACGCCTGAACCTCTTGATAAAACGGGTGTCCCTACTCCAGAGAAAAGACTAAAACTACCCAAAACCCGGTTAAAAAGATGTTAAACGCCTGAACACCTGATTAAACGAGTGTTTATTCACCAGAAAATCGACGAGGACTACCCAAAACCCGGTTAAAAAGATGTTAAACGCCTGAACACCTGATTAGACGGGTGTTTCTACACCAGAAAATCACGAAAAACCCAAAACCCGGTTAAAAGATGTTTAACGCCTGAACACCTGATTCAACGGGTGTTTCACCAGAAAATCGACGAAACCTACTCAAAACCCAGTTAAAAAGATGTTAAACGCTGAACACCTGATTAAACGAGTGTTTTAAAAAAAATCGGATGAAAACTGCGGCCGTGAAGCCGTCCGAAAATTTGCGACGGACGGCCGGCACCACTGACAACCTCATGGTCGGCAAAGATCACTAATCACTAATCAGTTTTCCTCTACGGGGTCTGCAAGACCCTTTTCTAGATACCGTACCTCGGAGGTTGTCACGATTCTTTGAAGAAGTTAAAAACTAAAAGAAATTGATAAAATAGACTAAGGGTGAGTTTTCCGAAGGATTTTTAGTTCCAAAAGTAAGAAAGAAAAGTACTACTCTGGAGCTGGGCCCCGACGGCAAGAAGGAACAATATAGAGGGGGAAGTATTTAGGAGGGGAAGTATAACGAAGGGAGACCCTTACCCAAAACCCGACGCGGAGGGTATCACAACAACTTCCTTAAGGAAGTTAAAAGTAAGACTCTTTCTACGCTGCCTGAGGATCTTATAGCGTTCTGTGGAATTCGGCTCCGAATGGGCGCCAAAGTTTAAAAAAAAATAATAAAAAAAAATTCAGGTATTTAGGCCCTGAAATGTCAAAAAAACCGTAAATTAGAGTTCAAATTCAGGAAGAAAATCGTTGTTCGGATATGGTCGCCAATATCCGGCGGCGATCAGGAAACGCGTTGGGTCACAAGTTCAAAGTCGGACCGTGATGTGAGGGGAAAAAAACGTTTCCGGCCAGTTAGAGGTTAGTGGGTTTTTAACCTTATGGAGCTTTACTTGATATAGGAGAACCGCTCAGTTTATGATCATACGAATGTTTTCATGCGAGTCATTAGGAACGAATGAAAAACTAGCGACGGACGGCCGGCACCACAGACAACCTCATGATTGGCCAAGATTACTAATCAGTTTTCCTCTACTAAAACCTCGGAGAACCGTAGAACTAGGTTGAACTGAAATATCGTACAATATAGTCGATTTTTCGGTTATTTTTATCCGATTAATCGCACGGATTCATATGGATGAATCGAATGAATCGCTTGGTCATTCAAAGGAATAATCGAATTATTCGACTGTTTAGAACATTCGATTGTTCCCATCGAACTCAAGCCTAATGAAAACTTATTGCCTAATTGTGAACTCCATATATCACTAAATTATTCATGAGATTTCGAAGACGTGACGAATCGTTTGTAATCGATAACGCTGCACTTGACTTTGATGTTACATAAAAGCTACATGATACACCTATGAATATTTTAAGTCTTAGATAACCATAAAAATGACTTCTTCATAAAGACTACATATTTTTTCAATCTTGCTTTCTCCTTTATGCGTGCTCCATGGAGAAAGTATTGTTTCCTTGTTTTTGAAAAGAAAAAAATTTAAACAATGGAGTTTAAGAACCTTGTCCAATCTCCAGATGTGACGAGGAAGCTTTTTTTTATAAATCCTCCCGGCCTTCAGTATCAGTCCTTAACACGATTGACCCGGAAGGCCTTTGAAAACCTAGTTGTAGAAAGTAAACACGTCTATTAATCTCTTTATTTTTAGATTGCCAGAAAGTTTTGCTTGTCTACGGGCTGACCAATCTGGGGAAAATGGAGGACGACAGTTTGGACAAAATGGACCCATATCAAAGAGGAGCCAATGATATAAGTATGATGACGTCATTGATTTTGGTTTGATAATAATTTTTTTAGTTTGGGAGTCGATGATGCATGGTAGTTACAAGAAGAAAAATGAAAATCACACAGAGACTACTATGCAGATGCAATGGGTAAAATAACTTAAGTAAGAAGTTGAGTTGAGATTTTTTTTTAATAGAACCTAGCACTGGGGATGGAAACCACTTAGGATCGCAAGAGGAGGCGTCGACGAATGTTGAGAAGTACGGGAACCGAAGGGTACATTTAGGTCCGATGGTCGTCCGCGTCCTGCCCGATGGAAGCCCCGTCCCGAGCCAATCACCACTTCCGAAAGACGAGGATGCCGAAGAATATCTCGCCATGCGAAGCAAACCTCTCCCCTCCATCTCCGACATCACTTATAAACACGAAACTGTCGCCACAAGACGCGATTCCAACATCTCCATAAAAAGATCCAAACACTAAAACCTCCCTTTTTGGTAGCTTTCTTTTTATTAATTTCTAAAAAATTTTTCTTTTTGTACCTTCTAAAATAATTTATTTTCAAAAAAAAAATCATTGAGTGCAAGAAAAATAACACTCAAGTTGGGCTAATAAAGTTTGGCCGGTGGAGATCAGGATTGGCTCACTCCTTCTCCACGTGTGGAAAAGGACACTGCGCATCCTCATCACGACCTGCCACTCTTCTTGGCTCAACCTAAAAAAAAATATATTTAAAAATGTAAATATAATTTGTAAATATTAGATTTCTTAAGTTATTTTTGTGATAGTTCTTACTAAAAATTAATGTAATTTTTTTAAATAAATAAATTCTTTGTCCAACCTTGTTATGTTCCTTAAAGAAGTTATTAGCTTTGTTCCAACCGCAGTTTGAAATTCCTGGAGCATGCGCAGAAGGAATTTGACGTCATATTTGACGTCGTTCAAATCTTTTGTCCGTCAAATCTCAAGTCAATTGACTTCAAATTTGACGACCAAATCCTTTTGCGCATGCTCCAGGAGTTTCAAACTGCGGTTGGAACAAATCTATTGTTGTACCCTCCACTTCTGGTCAATTCAATTATGGATCCCGTTCTCAACTTTGTATGTGGTTCCGGCTTGTAGAATTTTTACCGGAACACTTTACGGCCACAATTTTCACCCGATTTGTACTAAATTTCATAATCAGGAAGGCAAATGAGGCGCTCCGGGTACGAAGGGCGAACTCGACAAAACGTAGTTTCGAGATATTCGCATTTTAAAGTTTTCTGTTAAGGGCGAACTCGACAGAAAAGTCACTCTCTGGAATTTACGTAGCGAGATTTTAGATTTTATAGAATCATAGAGGAAAGGGTTTTTTAAAAATTTTCGAATATTTTTTACGATTATTAATTCACAAAATGTATAACATATTTTTATTTCGTGGCGGTGAGCTGTTCCAAGAGGAGTGGGGCTCCCGGAAAAGGAGTGGGGGTAGTGGACTAGGATACGAGTTCGCCCTTCGTAACCGCTCGCATATCGCAGTTAGAGCTTTGCCGCATATCGGTTTTCACGTATTTTAAAGGGGAAAAAAGGGCAAACTCAATATAAAAATTACATGGGTGTATTCTTCTAAAGGTCTAGAATCTGAAAATGAAAAAAAAAAAAAAAATTTGTCCGATGTCGAGTTCGCCCTTCGTACCCTGAGCGCCTCAAATAATAATTTAGAACACAATAAAAATAAAAAAAATTCGACTTATTAGCTTTGTTCCAACCGCAGTTTGAAACTGGTTTGAAACTCCTAGAGAATGAGCAGAAGGATTTGCACGTCAGATTGACTGGCAAACGATTTGAGTGACGTCAGATTTGACGTCTAAAGTCCTTCTGCGCATGCTCCCGGAGTTTCAAACTGCGGTTGGAACAAAGCTGAAAATTTTATTTTCAAAAACCAACAGCACAAAGCTCGATGTCAAAAATAAAAGCCGAAGATAAAATAAAAAGAAACCTAATAAAGGGGTTAAATTCATCTTGGGACCAAAAAATGAAAATGAGAAATAGAATTTGAAGAAAGCAAAATTTCAGTTTAGTGTTTATCGCCAGCCATGAGCCGTTTGCTTTATCTCGCAGAAAGTAGCGTTGTAATTAGGAGGCGTTTATTAGGAAACCGTTTACAAAGACACCAATGGATCCATGAAATTTTTCAAAAACGAGAAGAGCATGGAGAATTTCACAATCTGATGCCGGCAAGCGGGGCACACAAGCACTCAGGATTTTGCACAAGAGAAATGAGCTTTTCGGTATCCATAATAATTAATAATCCCCACAAAAAACACCCCGTGTAAAAAACACCCCGCCTCGCAAAAATCCTTTTACATCAGCCGGAAAAAGTTGTGATATCAACTTCCCCGCCCCCAAATGAGCGAGAAGAGTCGATACGCCCGAGTGGTAGGTACGATGATGTGAGAAGCATGATGCCCGTGCTCCCGTTTTCAATGCTCCCCTTGGCGGCATCGCGAAATGCTTTGTATCAGTGATTGCCGTTATTTATCAAGCCCTGGAACGTCCTGGAACGCTTAAGAATTACTGTGTTATCACTGAGTTCCTAACTAATCACTAGTATACACCCCATACACATACATACACATACCCCCCCCCCGTACTCACACATGACACTACGCCTTCATCTACGTATGTCTGAGTGTTTGAATCATAACGATTTTTCCCGAAGAACGCACAGCACGTCTTAACTACGTCCCTGTAAACAAACATTTCGCGATGCCGCCAAGGGGAGCATTGAAAACGGGAGCACGGGCATCATGCTTCTCACATCATCGTACCTACCACTCGGGCGTATCGACTCTTCTCGCTCATTTGAGGGCGGGGAAGTTGATATCACAACTTTTTCCGGCTGATGTAAAAGGATTTTTGCGAGGCGGGGTGTTTTTTACACGGGTGTTTTTTGTGGGGTTCTACATTTTTCGACCTAGAACTCTTCTTTTACCGGATTTTCTGGAGTGTTCCTCAGTTCTTCGAAGGAATTTTCCTTCATTTCCTTATTTCCTTGCTTTTTTTAGCCAAAAACTCACTCTCTTCATCAAGTTTGTGGGCTTTTTGTGTTTGGGCCCCAATTTTTCTGCCGTTTTCCTCGATCTTTTGGCCTAGAAACATTGTGTCAACTACTTTTTTGAGTATTTTTCCCAGGACATCTACTCAAGTTATATTTATTTCAATAAATTCAACCTTTTAAGCGATTTTTATGGAGGTTCTCTTCGTTATAATTTGCCACTAAACACCGTTTTTGCGAGCTTCCCGCGTCTACTCCTCAGGCGTTTCAATTTAAATTTTAAACTTCCAGGAAAATCTTGTAAATACATATGTGCGCCGTTACAAACGATTTTTAGAATTTCTTTCAGGCCCTGTAGATCCGATTTTTAACCAATTTTCGTATTTACCTTAAAAATGTACCAAAATTTGGGCTGCTCACGCGCTTTCCGTGTGGCCTGGTTGGGCGAAGACTTACGTTTTTTCTACCTTGATGTATACTTATATTTATTTTCAAAAACGAAGTTTCCTCCCCTGTGAAAAATTTTCCGTCGGAACTTCTAAGCCAACGAGATGATGATGGCCCATAGCTTATCCGTGGCATTCACGATTTTAACTTTCGGCTCCCCAAATAGCAGATCCGCTTGTCCGAACCAGTTTCACGTTGTTTCCTTCTTTTTCTAAACACGTCTTTCAATTATCCTTCGCAATTGGAGTTTTGCCCTTTTAAAAAGAAGCTTCTATAATCCAGACTGAATGAGCAGCGTGCGTGTATTTCTAATTTGAATAATCCAGTTTGCTGGAATCCACGGTCTCGTTTGATGTTTTCTGCTACACGACTCCAATAATTCTTTTACACTTTCTAATCAATTATTTCGGAGCTAAATTACAGATGTAAAAAGACAGGAAGATCGAAAATTTTACACAAAATTCGTTAATTTTGACCTCGACGTGTTTTTCGGTTTCCGATGATGAAACAAAAGAGACATTTGACTCTAAAGATCAAGGTTTTTACTTAATTCGAGGGTTGTCATCTTTTTTGAATTTTTAAACTCACCAAAATACTGGTCCAAAAAAAAGCTAACCCCTCAGTTATACCTCCCCCTCCGTTATACTTCCCCTCCCTTATACCTTCCCTTTCCGTTATACTTCCCCTCCCTAATATTTGCCCTTCCTTACACTTCCCCTCACTTTTACTTCCCCCTCCCTTATACTTCCTCCTCCGTTATATTTCCCCCTCCTATGTTGCTACTTCTTTAAGGAATTTCCCGTCGGGACCAGCTCCAAACTAGTACTTTTAGTTGTGTTCATAGTTTCAATTTTCCTTCTATACTTCCCCCTCCGTTATCCCCCCTCAGTTATACTTCCCCCTCCGTTATACGTCCCCCTCCGTAATACTTCCCCTCCGTTTTACTTCCCCTCTGTTATACTTCCCCTCCGTTATACTTCCCCTCCGTTATACTTCCCATCCCTAATACTTCCCTCCCTTATACTTCCCCTCCCGAATACTTCCCCTCCCTTATACTTCCCCTCCCTTATACTTCCCCTCCCTTATACTTCCCCTCCCTTATACTTCCCCTCCCTTATACTTCCTCCTCCGTTATATTTCCCCCTCATATGTTGCTACTTCTCTTTAAGGAATTTCCCGTCGGGACCAGCTCCAAACTAGTACTTTTAGTTGTGTTCATAGTTTCAATTTTCCTTCTATACTTCCCCCTCCGTTATCCCCCCCTCAGTTATACTTCCCCCTCAGTTATACTTCCCCTCCGTTATACATCCCCCTCCCTTATACATCCCCCTCCCTTATACGTCCCCCTCCGTAATACGTCCCCCTCCGTAATACGTCCCCCTCCGTAATACGTCCCCCTCCGTAATACGTCCCCCTCCGTAATACTTCCCCTCCGTAATACGTCCCCCTCCGTAATACTTCCCCTCCGTAATACTTCCCCTCCGTAATACTTCCCCTCCGTTATACTTCCCCTCCGTTATACTTCCCCTCCGTTATACTTCCCATCCCTAATACTTCCCTCCCTTATACTTCCCCTCCCTTATACTTCCCATCCCTAATACTTCCCTCCCTTATACTTCCCCTCCCTAATACTTCCCCTCCCTTATACTTCGCCCTCGATATACTTCCCCCTCCTATATTGTTACTTCTCTTTAAGGAAGTTTCCGTCGGGGCCAGCTCCAGACTAGTACTTTTAGTTGGGTTCATAGTTTCAATTTTCCATCTATCATTTTCTTTTTAATCTACTCTTTAATATTCTTTCATTATAAGTATGTACTTCTAACTTATTTAAGGTTTATTATACGTTAAACTAATTAATTATCTAATCTTTTTAAAATAGGGGGAAGTATAAGGGTGGGGAAATATAATGGAGGGGGAAGTATAAGGGTGGGGAAATATAACGGAGGGGGAAGTATAAAGGAGGGAAAGTATAACGGAGGGGAAGTATAACGGAGGGGGAAGTATAACGGAGGGGGAGGTATAATATAAGGTAGAGTAATATAATGATTTCATTTTGAGAAAGTTAAAACTTCACCGAAATACAGGAGTCGTTAAACTAAATAAACGAAAAAACAAAATCCTTAACCCGCGTGTCATGGTCGTACCCATTAAAGCAACATCTGACCCAACCCATTAGTTAACACTTTATTTTTTTGAACAATTTAAATACCCGGGAGCGATTCGTTACTTACAAGAGCGAGGTCATCCGGCTTATTAACCGATATGTTGGAGTAAAAAGAAAAAAATTATTTTTGCTACAATTTTGATTCTTAAAGTATACCAGGAAGTCAATTTTCGTAAAATAAATCATGTCTTCTTTTTTTATTGACCTTTAAAATCTTGAAGGCGTAGAGTCCTTGGAGGACGGTCAAAGGTGATCCTTTTTTTTATTTTTTTAAATTCCTCGCCGAACCCTATTTTTTTGTGTCTGCTGTAGGCGGATGAAAGAAAAAACAGCTTCTTGTCTCCTCTTCGTGCATTTTATTTGGGTGAAGGACTATATTTTTTTCGTCTTCCTAAAAGGTCGGAATAATGCCTATTTCAAAATAAAATACGAAAGAACATCCTTGGATAGTCCTTTTTGCGTACCTAATATACAGCCTGTCAATAAATTCGAGAGGAGAAATAATATTTAAAACGTGAGTCAGAGTGTTTGAAAACTTACATGTTTTCTATGTACCTACATTCTTGATACAACATTCTACGTTATTGTGGTACCCTCGACGTCGGGTTTTTGGGGAGGGGTCTTCCAGACCCCGGAGGGTCAAATCAAATATTGATCTTTACCGATCTCAACGTTGTCTGTGGTGCCGTCCGGCCGTCGCATTTTTTCCAGAACACTTTGAGGCCAGTCTCCAACCGATTTTCACACAACCTTCCTGAATAGTTGAACAAGAAATTATCGTCTGCGATTTTTGAATTTCGAAAAAATGGCGGAGATAAGCACGTTTGAAATTTTAAAAACTGCGCTGCGGCCGATCCGTTGTTTCACCAAATTCTTACCAAATACTCCTTATATTTTTAAAAAATTTTTGGTGTAAAAAAATCACCAATTTTCTACATTAATTATCATTTTAGTAGGGAGAAATTTCATTCGTCAACCCGTTATGAGAGGGACCTCCCTTGGGCGAAAATTCCATTATTTCTACCTTGATACTTAGAAAAATTTTTAAAAAACTTAGAAAACCTTTAGAAAAACCAAACATAGAAAATTTTTCGAGAAAAAAAAACTTAAAAATTTTTTGGAAAAAAAAACTTCCCCTCGTTATACTTCCCCCTCCGTTATAATTTCCCCTCCCTTATACTCCCCCCCCCTCTGTTATACTTCCCCACCCTCGTACTTTAAGCGCTTTAAAAAAGAAAACAGACAAATTTAAAAAAAAAAAAAAAAACTCGGCAAATTTTTCGAAAAAAAAAACTCGGAAAATTAAAAAAGAACAGTTTTTCGGAAAAAAAAATTCTCTCTTTTATACTTCCTCCTCCGTTATACTTCCCCTCCTTTGTACTTCCCCTCGTTATACTTCCCCCTCCATTATACTTTCCCTTTTCGTTATACTCCCCCTCCGTTATAATTTCCCCTCCCTTATACTTCCCCCCCCCCTCTGTTATACTTCCCCACCCTTGTACTTTAAGCGCTTAAAAAAAGAAAACAGACAAATTTTCAAAAAAAAAAAAAAAAAAACTCGGCAAATTTTTCGAGAAAAAAACTCGGAAAATTAAAAAAGAACAGTTTTTCGGAAAAAAAATTCTATCTTTTATACTTCCTCCTCCGTTATACTTCCCCTCCTTTGTACTTCCCCTCGTTATACTTCCCCCTCCATTATACTTTCCCTTTTCGTTATACTCCCCCCTCCGTTATAATTTCCCCTCCCTTATACTTCCCCCCCCCTCTGTAATACTTCCCCACCCTTGTACTTTAAGCGCTTTAAAAAAGAAAACAGACAAATTAAAAAAAAAAACTCGGCAAATTTTTCGAAAAAAAAAACTTCGAAAATTAAAAAAAGGACAGTTTTTCGAGAAAAAAAATTCTCTCCTTTATACTTCCTCCTCCTTTATACTTCCCCTCCTTTGTACTTCCTCCTCCGTTATACTTCCCCTCCCTTACACTTCCCCCTCCGTCATACTTTCCCTCCCTTATACTTCCTCTCCTATATTTTTACTTCTCTTTAAGGAAGTTTTCGTTGAATGCTCTTCAAACAAGTACTTTCTTTTTCCTTTACGTTCATATAATCCAAAATCAAGAACATTTTTGTAAGAATTCCTCGGTGAATGAAAAAAAAAGTTATACAGGGTGTCGCAAAGTAGGACCTACCTCACGACGTCAAATCACGTGGAAACGCCCGTTCACGATTTTCAGCTCCCGATCACGAGATCAATCACTGAAACGGAACTTTTTACGGTTGAAAATTTTTTTTAAATTGAATTTAGACTTCCTCGTTCGTTTTTATTAATCGTCAAAAAGTTCATCCTTGTCACAGCGAAGGTAACTCCCGAATGTTTCCTTGTTAATAAAGTAGAAGTCCGAAATGAACGTCAATCCTATTTATTTAATGATATTCAAGGTTTTTATATTAATTGAGCGATGCAAAATGAAAGAAGAAAAAAACAAAATGGCGGCGGAACAAGATAAAACATGCCTTATCTTCTAAAGGTGGCCTTACACGATCGGTTTTTTCTTCGTTCCAAACCGTCGGGTAAAACGGACAGAAAATGGTGGGGGGAACTGCCGGTTTTAACTGACGAAAAGTTCACTCTTTTTTCATCGGTTTAAACCGTCGGGTAAAACGGATGGAAAGTGGTGGGAAAACTATCAATTTTGAATCGGCTTCTAAATCTCGTCGAGAAGACTTAGTACCTACATAAACATGGATCCACGGATTGCTATAGCGACGGTGCTTGCGGTAAAAAAATTAAAGTAAAAAAAAAGATCCAAGTTGGCCAAAGATTGGTTATTGAAAAGAGAGACATTTTCTCACATCAACCTCCTCAATGAACTAAAATTTGAGACGAATCAGAGAATCAGAGAATCAGAGAATCAAAATTACTCATTAGTAATATCAGCACACCTGCAAACTCCATAGGCCAATTTCCATTCGTAATAAACAACGTTCTCAAAATCAATAATTTACTCAATGATCAGTATTCGACTTGACCCTCCGGGGTCTGGAAGACCCCTCCCCAAAAACCCGACGTCGAGGGTATCGCAATAACTTCTTAAGTTAAAAATTTTAACTTTTCTAACTTTTTCAACTTTTTGTGTGTAATTCACATTTAATGTGAATGACAGAAATGTGAATTTAAAAATGTGGCCTTTAAATGCCTTTAAAGTGAATTTGAGTGAAGAAAAACAAAAAAAACCGACGGGTTGGAAGGATGTGTACTTAGACGGTCCGTTCGGCCTGTCATCATTCCAACCCGACGGGTTTATTTTCTGTTCAAGACAGATTTTTATCCGCCGTTCTACCCGACGGGTTTCGCCCTTAGACGATCGGGTTTTCCGTCAGTTTGACCCGACGGTTTGACCCGTCGGGCCAAAACGGACGGAAAACCCGATCGTGTAAGGCCGGCTTAATAGGATTTCAAGCTCTACCTCCATGACCTTTTTAAACTTTTATTTTCCTTTCCTCTAATCCACTTTCGAATTTTTTTTTTACAAAAAAGTAAATAAAACTCACATAATTTAGAAGGCCCAGACATTATAAAGATTGCCTTTTATACAGCGATTTTTAAAAGGAATTTAGGGAAAACTGGTCCTTCAACCCTCGCCCACTTTTTAACCCTGAATTTTATTTTTATCACATATCCAGTTGTAGGCAATAAATTTACGCTTTTTTCTCCCTAAGGGTTCATTCTAGATCAACCTTTGAACCTGATTAGGTTAACTTTCACCTTAAGTTTGAGTTATCTGATGGCAATTCATCAAAATGGAGAGCATAGGTGAACAATCTGAAGGTCGCCAAGTTCAAGAAGAGAAAAACAATGATGAAATTATTGAATTATTGAGGCATTGAAGAAGGCATTAGATGGAATAGGTTGCAGCTTTTCCCATGGGAGTAGGTACCCAGGATTTTATTTCAGGCGAGGACGGATGGCCACTTAAATACCGTGGTAAACGAGCAAAATAAAAATGTAGTCAAATTTAGGTTTTCAGGATGAAAAACCGAGGAAGACACCAGAGAATCGGTTGAGCATGGTTTCTTGGATGAAAAAGTCTAGTCAGGAGGTGGCCCAGACGGGAACTTCCTTAAAGAGAACAATATATGAGGGGGAAGTATAAAGGAGTGGGAAGTATAACGAAGGGGGAAGTATAACGAAGGGGAAAGTATAACGGAGGGGAAGTATAACGGAGGGGGAAGTATATAGAAGGGGAAGTATAACAGAGGAGGAAGCACAGAGGAGAGGAAAGTATAACGGAGGGAGAAGTTTTTTTTTTCTAAAATTTTTTGAAGTATCAAGGTAAAAATAATGGGCTAAGAGCCCAAGGGATGTGCCTCTCCTAACGGGTGGAAGTATGAAATATCTCCCTACTAAATAAAATGATAATTAAGTACTGGTTTGAAGAGCTTACAACGAAAACTTCCTTAAAGAGAAGTATCTATATAGGAGGGGGAAGTATAACAGAGGGGACGTAAAACGTAAGGGGAAGTATATGGGAGGGGAAGTATAACGGAGGGGGTAGTATAACGGAGTGGGAAGTATAAGTGAGGGGAAGTATATGGGAGGGGGAAGTATATGGGAGGGGAAGTATAAGTGAGGGGTACACATAAAATAAAATAAAATTAAATTAAATTTTCCAAAAATTTCGTAAGTTTTTTTTCCGAAAAATTTTCTAAGTTTTTTTTGTCAAAAATTTTTTAATTTTTTTTTTTTTTTCGAAAAATATTCCGGATTTTCCTTTTTTTTTTTTTGAAAAATTTTCCAAGTTTTTTTTTTTTTTTTTTTAAATTTTCCAAGTTTTTTTTTTTTTTTTTTTTTGAAAAATTTTCCAAGTTTTTTTTTCGAAAATTTTTTTAAGTGTCGAGGTAGAAATACTGGGCTCTTTGGCCTCCCTGATGTGCATCTCGTAATGGGTAGAAGGATGAAATTTCTCCCTACTAAAAAAAATAATTATTAAAAAGTGGCAATTTTTTACACCAAAAATTCTTAAAACATATAAGGAGTAATTATTGGTGAAAATCGGACCAACGGTTTGGCCGCAGCGAATTTTTTAAAATTTCAAACAGACATACCTCCGCCATTTTTTCGAAATACAAAAATCGCCCCTTTACATTCTTCTTCACCAGCTAAAGAAATTTGTGTGAAAATTTGGTGAAAATCGGTTGAAAACTGTGGCCGTAAAGTGTTCCGGAAAAAATGCTACGGCCGGCCGGCACGACGAACTAAGTTGAGATCGGTAAAGATCAATATTCGATTTGACCCTCCGGGGTCTGGAAGACCCCAAAAAACCGACGTAGAGGGTATCACAATAACTTCTAAGGAAGTTAACAAGGAAAAACTCTTCAACTCAACCAAAATATAGGAAAGCTTTAGGAAAACATCGACAAACCTGTTTTGTCGATGGCAAGACTGTCGTCGGCAAAGAGACAGTTCGTCTATGAGAATCGTCTTGTGTCATCAGTTTTTTGTGAACGAGGAACCTGAAAATGTGAAAATCCTGCTTAACTAAAACCTTGGCCGGTTCTATAACCTCCCATTTGCCAACAACTCAGAAATTCGAAATCACTTTCGCAATTCGCTCTAATTTTTATGTCCTAATCAGTATTTTTATTACACTCAGTGCACTTCATAGAACCAAAAATGAGTGGCGAGACTGCGGGTCTCGAAAACCTCAATTTAAATCAGGAAAACTCGGGCGACGTGGTCGACCCATGGAATGTCTCGAGTACTTCTCAACAGGGAGTCGATTACGACAAACTGATAAGTATGAAATAAAGTTGCGCGTATTTTGATTATTTTGTTTATTTAGAGAGATTTGGAAGTTCGAAGATCGACCAAGAACTTCTTGACAGATGGGAGAAAGTGAGTGGGAAGCCAGCTCATCATTTGCTGCGTCGAGGAATCTTTTTTTCCCATAGAGACATCCACACTATTTTAAATCTCGTAGAGCAAGGGCGCCCTTTTTATGTTTATACTGGTCGAGGGCCTTCTTCTGATTCCATGCATGTCGGACACATGATACCATTTATGTTCACCAAGTACGTTATTACGGGATTGGTTGATAGTAAACTCGACCAACCTATAACTGTTATTTAAGGGTCAGAAGTGGTGTTGCCTCATTGGCTAATCCATGTAATCTGATTGAGATGTTTGCATGGGAGCATACAGAGCAAGATGTCGATGAGTGCTTAGCATTCAATGGCTCCCTCTTTATTCTTTGGGCCCATTTTCAATTTCCTTTTTTTCAATTTCCCAAGTTACTCGAAAATAAGCTTATTTCACTTTTTGGTCGAATTTACTACCTCACAAACTTTTTATGGATTCGACTTTTTGGTCAAACTTACTATTTTGCGGATTCGACTTTTTGGTTGAATTCACTATAAGCTAGATGCTTAGTAATTAAATTCGTCTAATCTTTTGCCTATATTAATTATGAATACTAACCCATTCATATAAACCAATTTCAATTTAGGTATATTCAAGATCTGTTTGATGTTCCGTTGGTCATTCAGTTAACAGACGATGAAAAGTTCCTTTGGAAAGACCTGAGCGTTGAAGAAACCGTCCGTTTGGCGAATGAAAACGCCAAAGATATCATCGCATGCGGTTTTGACATAAATAAAACGTTTATTTTTTCCGATTTTACTTATATGGGGTAAAAACTTAATTTATAATTTGAATATTTTTTAAAATTATTATTTCAGTCAGTCGCCTGAATTTTATCGGAATGTCGTAAGGATTCAAAAATGTGTAACGTTTAATCAAGTAAAAGGTATCTTCGGTTTTGGAGATAGCGATGTTATCGGTAAAATAAGCTTTCCTGCTATACAAGCTGCTCCGGCGTTATCGACATCTTTTCCGCATATTTTCGGGCAGAACAAAGTCCCTTGTATGATCCCTTGTGCAATCGATCAAGTATGTTTGTTTTCTCAAAAATGGCTGAACTTTCATGTCAAATGATTCTTTTTCTCATAAATTAAAACCTTTTTTTCACTGTACCAACTGTTTTTTAGGATCCTTACTTTAGGATGACTCGTGATGTCGCTCCAAGATTAGGATTCGCCAAACCGGCTTTGCTGCATTCGATGTTTATCCCGGCTTTACAAGGAGCGCAGACTAAAATGTCCGGAAGCGACTCCAACACAGCAATTTTTCTAACTGACAGCGCCAAACAAATCAAAAACAAAGCAAGTTTTGCATAACTTTTTTTTTTTAATTTTATATTTTTTAGATTAATAAATATGCGTTTTCCGGTGGACAAGCAAGTGTGGAAGAACATCGGAAACTAGGAGGCGATTGTAAAGTTGACATCGCATATCAATATTTGACGTTTTTCCTCGAAGATGATGAGAAACTTGAAAAAATTAAAAATGTAAGTTGATTTGTTTTAATGTTCAGATTTTTTATTTTTGTTCAGGATTACACAAGTGGGCAGTTGTTAACTGGAGAACTGAAAAAAATGCTCATCGACCATATTACGCCGATAATTGCTCAACATCAAGAGCGTAGAGCAAAAGTGACGGATGAGGTCGTTCGACAATTTATGACACCTAGACCTTTAAATTGTTCAAAGCTAAAATAAAACTTCTTTTTACTGCTAAATTTTGGCACTAGGGATATCTAAACAAACAAAAGGTTTAAGTCATCTTAAGTTATGAGCTTCTTTGCCACAACTCAATTGCCATCTGCAGGAATTATCAAAACTTTAAACACTTTTTTTGGCAGATCAGGGTAGAAGTTCCAGGTTAATTTTGGGAGAAAAACTTGCCTTTGCAGATTTCTCATCCCTTGCTTTCATTCAATATTTATTTAAGCTATCATTTCTATCATTTATTTTCTAAGGTGCTGATGTATTTTTTGGGGATTTCCCTCAAATAAATTTGAAATTTTCCAACTGTTTGTGGTTTTATTTTTTTGTAAATCCACGACGCCTTTATTTCGGTAGTTGGACGTAACTGTGAATAAAGTGCTCCAAAATTGTTATTATATTGTTTGTGACGTCACTGTAATCATTGAGACATGAAGTGATAGCAGGTGTCTTATCAGTACTGTCAACAAGCAAAACAATTTCTTTTGATATTTCTTATTTCTTAATCTAGAAATATGGGCGAAGAAAACTTGAAGTTTTGCAATTTTTCATCTATGGTAGACCCATCATTTTGGCACAAACTCTGTCAAATAAAACTCGACAAAGACAAACTGGAAGAAAGGAAGAAAAAAATCACTGGAACGTACTTGAATACTGTTTTTATGTCTATGAACCTCGATTATACTTCGTTCGACGAGTGAGTAATAACCCGTTTTCCGCCCGGTGTGTAATTTAATTATTTCAGTTCCCAAGAGGATTTCGTCGACCATAAAAGTTTCTTTTCTGGGTCAGACTTCACTTCAAATTTGATTAAAATTAATGGAAGTTTGTTGAATTTTAACACTATTCAGAGTTTTAAAGATATCAATAAAACTGAACTGATCAAAAGTGAAGGTGATGAAATAATGGAATTGATTAGAAGCGGCGAGGGAATCAAAAATACCTCTTTACTTAACAAGTTTACTTTAATTACTTTTTCTGTAAGTTAAAAAATTAAAATTTGGCTTCTGCTTTAAAAAGTAGATCTCCGGTCTTCAATACACACAAAGAAGATCTGTTTTATCAACTTTCTAAAAAAGAAGTTATTGTAATACCCTACATGTACAGTTTTTCCTAAAGGATCTTCCAGATCCTTGGGCCAGGAGAGACCTGTTCAGGTCCAGTACTACAATTCTAATTATTTTCCCTCATTTTCAGGATTTAAAAGCATACAATTTTTATTATTGGTTTTGCTTTCCGGCGATATCAGCGTTAAATTTCTCCGTTCTCAATAATTTTAGGCTTCTGCGAGATGAGTTTGACGAAAACCAGGTTTAAAATTTTTGTCTTATTTTTTATTAATTTAAATTAGATTAAAATGTTTTTAGAAAAAATAAAAACGAATGTGTTCTGTGCAAAGATGACCAATCGGAATTTAGATTGTTTACCGTTAGAGAATTTAATTACATGTTCAGATCCTGGTAAGTTTTATTTTATTATTTATTTTTAATAATAAATTTTCTTTGTAGATGAAAATGAAAAAATGTATCTTTGTTTTATCGATCCAAGCGTTCAAGATTTTACCCCAGGTTGGCCACTTCGAAACATCCTGGCGTTAATTTCATATCATCGGTAAAAATAAATCATAAAGTGACGAATAAACACCTTTATTTCAGAAAAATCAAACTCCCTTTGAACGTAATGTGCATAAGAGTTGGAAAAATGCTTAAGACGAGTTTTATTGTTAGAGTTGACATAAAAGGAGATTTGAGTGATCCAAAATGGGTCGGCTGGGAGAGAAACAATAATGGGAAATTCGGTCCAAGAAATGTCAATTTAAAAAACAACATAGATCCTGTTCGGTGAGGATTATTTCAAAGGCTATAGCCGGAAAAGAGGGAAATTTAGGCAGTAGCAGTAATGTCCAAAATTTCCCTTTATCCCTTAGCCTTTTTTAATTTCATTTTTGAATTTTAGACTTGCCGATTCAAGCGTGGACCTAAATTTGAAATTGATGAAGTGGAGGCTTGTTACTGATTTGAATTTAGAAATCGTTAAAAAGCAAAAATGCCTTTTATTAGGTGCTGGGACATTAGGATGCTCCGTCGCTCGATGCTTGATGGTTATACCGTTAATTTGAATCGTTTAATT
Organism: Orius insidiosus; assembly: GCA_014119065.1. Lineage (NCBI taxonomy): Eukaryota > Metazoa > Arthropoda > Insecta > Hemiptera > Anthocoridae > Orius > Orius insidiosus. The sequence goes on along the minus strand of JACGAQ010000015.1, from coordinate 215,818 downwards.
TATTCATATTTAGGGTTGGGGAGTTCGTCATATAACGTTTGTCGATAATGGAAATGTCAGTTTTTCTAATCCTGTGCGACAATCGTTGTTTACGTACGAAGATTGTGATATAGGTGATGGCCCAAAACCAAAAGCGACTTCAGCTGCAGAAGCTTTGAAGCGAATTCTTCCCACAATGGTGAGAATCGAAGTCTTTTTTGTGATATAATCATATGTTATGTTTTTTTAGAACTCTTCAGGGTTCATACTTGACATTCCAATGCCCGGCCATGTCACAGAATCGTTAAAAGATGTAGAAAAAATTCATAAACTGATTGAAGAGCATGATGTTGTTTTTTTGCTGACAGACTCCAGAGAAAGTCGTTGGCTCCCGACTGTGATTTGCTCATCGCTAAATAAGGTCCATTTGTTTTTTTTTTGTTTGTTATTCGACTTTCAAATTTTAGCCGGCTTTTACGATTGCTTTGGGTTTTGATTCTTATCTTGTATTAAGACACGGTGTTGGTGAAGGTAAACTTGGATGTTACTTTTGCAATGATGTCACCGCTCCGGGTGATTCGAGGACTGACAGGACGCTCGATCAACAATGTACTGTCACTCGTCCAGGAGTGTCGTATATCGCTTCGGCTTTAGGCGTCGAAATATTCATATCATCGCTTCAAAATGAAAAGTATTTTAACCTTCAAATCAAAAATAGATAACAATTTTTCTCAGGGATATTGGCACAGATGAAGAAGGTTTGTTGGGAAAAGTACCACACTCAGTACGAGGATTTTTATGGAACTTCAACCAAATAACACCTTCCACTCCAGCTTTTGAACAGTGCATTGCCTGCTCCTCAAAAGTAATTTTTAACTTACTTAAAGAAGTTATTGGGATTCCCTCCATGTCAGGTTTTTGGGGAAGGATCTTCCAGACCCCGAGGGTCAAATTAAATATTGATCTTTACCAATCTGAGCTTTGTCTGTGGTGCCGTCCGGCCGTAGTTTTTTTTCCGGCACACTTTACGGCCACAGTTTTCAACCGATTTTCACCAAATTTTCTTTAGTTGGTGAACAAGAAACTAATGAGGGCGATTTTTGAATTTCGAAAAAATGGCGGAGATATGGCTGTTTGAAATTTTAAAAAATTCGCTGCTGCCGAACCGTTGGTCCGATTTTCACCAAATTTTCACCAATTACTCCTTATATTTATTTTTTAAGAATTTTTGGTGTAAAAAAATTACCATTTTTTTTTTTTTTTTTTTTTTTTTTTTTTTTTTTTTTTTAACATTTTAGTAGGAAGAAATACTTCCACGCCTTTCGAGAGGGACCTCTCTTGGGCAAAAATCCCATTATTTCTACCTTGATACTTAGAAAAAATTTTGAAAAAAAAAGACTTAAAAAATTTTTCAAAAAAGAAAAAAAAGCACAAATTTAAAAAAGAAAACTTCCCGCTCCGTTATACTTCCACCTTCGTGTTATACTTACTCCTTCCCTTATACTTCCCCTCCCTTATACTTCCCCCTCCTATATTTTTCTTCCCTTTAACGTAGTTCTTCGGGGCCAGATGTTGGCAAAACGGCGACATCCCGACTAGTTTTGAACCTCATCAAATTCTACAGCAGAAACTAATCGACCAAAAATTTTCAGATAAAACATGAATATTTAAAAAATAAAAATGAATTTCTTTCCAACGTTTTTAAATCAACATCATATTTGGAGACTTTGATGGGCCTGGATGAGCTTCAAAAACAATCTGAACTTGCTGATGTAATTTCTCAGACTTAATTTTTATTTCTTTTTAATATTTAATTTGCTTTTCAGGTTCTGGAACTAAGTGATGATGACGATTAAAATTTTTTATTTCTATTTATTTTAAGGAATCTGTCCACTAATTAAGGCAATAAAATTAAACTTTTATTAAAGCAATAAATTTATTTTTATTGCCTGATAAAATTTTAGATAATATTTTTATCTATTTGTACCTAAATAAAAAGAAAATTATTGCAATAGGTACCTTTTCTCCAAATGCTATAGGTCAAAAGGTAATAAAAGCAATGTTGTGATGAATTTATTTAATTTTTTTTATTTCCAATTGCTTCAAGCAAACAAAGATTTACATTACTTAGTACCAAGGAACTAAGAATACTTGATTAATATTGATAAAAAATAAAAGCGTGCGTAACATATTTGGGAATATGAAAGAAAAGTTTATTTGTATTTGAGAATATACTCTTGAAGCTTTTCTACGGCCGCACCCGAGAAACCATCAACCTAAAAAAAAATCAAGTTATAGGAATGTAGGAAATTTTAAAAATGTAGATATCAAGGTTGTATAGCAAGTAATTTTCCAATGAGTCATTCTACCATGTAAATAACTAATGATTCACCTTTTCTTTGTTTTTGATGAAGATGAAAGTTGGCATTGCAGAAATGTCATACCTCGCCGCCAAATCCTCGCATTCATCAACGTCGACTTTAAGTACGACGATTTCCGGATGTTCTTTCGCTAATTCCTACAGAAAAGATTATTTATTTAATTAAAAAATGTAAATAAAACTTACCTCAAGTTTGGGAGCTATGTTTCGGCATGGGCCGCACCAAGTTGCATGAAAGTCGACAACCACAAGGTTTGATCCGGCTTCGGCCAGTTTTTCGTCGAATTCCGCCTGAAAAGTTGGTATAACTGAGTAACAGGTGACACTTAGAAAAACATAAATAATTTGGTCTACCACCCTTACGTAACATCATGAGAATACTATCAAGTTGGTAAAAATGAATAAAGATTATTGAAGATAAAAACAAACTAGGGTGTGGCAATTCTTAATTTCTAATTCCTTAATCATAATAAAATATATTTAAGTTTCAAACTAAACGAAAATTTAAAATTATACTTACAGAGTCTTTAACGTGATGGGTCATTTTTCCGGAGAAAAAAATGGATCGAATAATCAAAGACCGATTAAATATTTAGAAAAAGCCGAAGGTCGGGAAAATAAGAACACGTAAAAAGTACTTTAATGACTAATTCCCAATGATAGTTAACTGGTGGGGTTAGGGCATTTATGGTAGGGCAGCCTCAGGTTAGACAACCTAGCTAATTTCCCCAACACGACAAGGTTATTTCGATTAAAACATATCTACCTAAAATTTATGTTTAAAGAGAAATTTTTGAAGTAAAATTTAAATAGATTTTTAAAGAAATAAAGTTTACTAAAATACAAGCAATAAAAGTTTGCAATATAGTTTTTATTTAATAAAGCAATAAAGTTTATGATGTATTTATTGATATTTTTTTATTATTTTTATATTATTTGAACGTAAAAGGATCTTTTTATGATGTTTTAAATAAAAATAAATGAAATTGGAAAATGGCAACACTGATTACTCTGGTGTCCCGAGTCGGAAACGGGAAGAGATTCCTTTAATTGTGATTCAACTTTCAAGTACAAATGGCTACCCTTTAGTATTTTAATTTTGTGTATTTTAACTCCGAGTTCGCATTTAATCAGTGTTGTTTTTTATGTTTTTTAGACGCCGTTCGCACCGAAATAATGGAAGAGGTAAATTGAAATGAAAGTTCGGATTTTGGAGTGAAAGTAAGCGTAAAGAAAAAGTCTGTGGTTTATGATTCTTTTGTTGGTGGTCGTAATGGCCGTAGGGATTGTCAAATATCAAGTTTTATGTTCTATTTCTTCATTTATGTTTGATCCGTTTTGCTTGAAAGGTTTTATTTTTTCATTATCTTTGTTTTCTTTTGTGTTTTTAATGGTATTTATGTTATTTCTTTTTTGTTTTGTTTTTTCAGATCTGAAAGGAAAATGGGTCATCATCGCCAATGGAGTTCAAGGAGTACTTATGAAGTAACATGTTGGACTGAACAAAGTTTTATGATGTGAAGTGTTTTTTAAACAAATTCCGTCTTTTTCCGTTAAAAAGACGGGTGATTGATAAAAATGGTGCTGTGAAAAAAAATTCGGGTCGCCAAAATGGAATTACGGTTGTTGATGTTTTTTGCCGTGTTTACGCGGGGTCTCTGCGATCAAGATAGTTTTGCGAGTGTAATGGCATCCGATAAGAAATCGGAAGACGATTTTAATAAGACTTTGTCAAAAGATATATCTAAATATTTGAGAGGTGCGAGGACACCTCCGACGCCGCCGACGCGAGTGATACCGTCGTATTCGCCGCCCGGTCGAGTGTTTACTCCGCCTCTACCACCTGCAGTTGAGACTTATCCGTTTTCGAATAAAGCGATATTGCGGAGTAGCAATTCAGATTCCGCGATCGGTAGCCGCCGTCCGATACCGCCTCCACCGAGTTTTAAACATTCCGAAGAACTTATACCGATCAGGCCGCCTGATCTTGTACCGCGTGATGCCAAGAAGAAAACGTTAAACACGCCCAGTCATAAAAAAGGCCCTGACCCTTCATATACTGAAACGTCAAGTACGACCTCTTCAAATACCAGAATCAACGAAACCTTCGATTTCCAGCCTATCCTTCCATATCCAAGCATCTCACGAATATTATCAGGAGGGAGCGGCCGAAAACATGATAGCCTCCAAGACATCCTGGAGCGGACTCGTCTAGACAAAGAGCCGAGAACTATCAAACAAGAAAAAGTAAAAAATCTAATCCCTCCTGTAATAGAAGAGAAGGCCAAAGAAGAGGACGAGGAAGAAGAAGAGGATGAAGAGGAAGAAGAAGAGGAGGTCATTGAGATGCCTAAGGAGCCACCGAAGAAAGAAGAAAAAGTCAAAGAGCCTGCCACGGAAATTCCGAAATGGCCTGAAGAAGCTCAAAAGCAAGAAGTTGAGACAGAATCGGAGCGTCCTGAACCACGCACAAGACATGTCTTAGGAATCGCCTGGGACATCCATGTTTATCTTATCGCCACTTTATTCGCTCTCCTCGCCCTCGTCTCGCTTCTCAACATAATCAGACTGACATATTTCAAGCATCTTCTAAGCCGCGGCTTCTTCCTATCATTTCACGGCATATTGTTGATCATAGGATGCATGCGAAGTTTCTATTTGTTCTACGACCCTTACAACATTAACAAAATTCTCCCTGTCGATATCTCAAATCTTTTAATGCATATGGTCTTTCCTTTGTTGACTTCAGCTTTTTCGATCTTATTTTTGTTCCTTTTAACCGCAGCGGAAGTAAAAGCGATCAACAGAATCCAACGGGTGTCTTTTCTCGCGATTTTTATAGTTTTGTATCTCTCGGTGAGCTTCAGCGTACATTTTTATGCAAAAGAAACACCTTATTCTGTCCTTTTACCGCTTATATGTAAATGTATATTTATTATTTTATGCGTAGGGTTAGGTTTGGCTTATTTATATTTGTATAAAAGTCTTTCACAGTCGTGTGTCCAGAAATCTGGACATATGTACAGTACAGAAGGTGAAAGATGGAGTTTGGCGCATGCCGTACGAGTTACGTTGGCGACTGCCATGTTGAGCCTTCTTATGGCTGCCGTACATTTGTACGGGATGCTTGGAGATTATGAGATGTTGACGAAAGATAGGCCCCAACCGTGGCTTTGGTGGGGTTTTCAGCTTTCAGTGCGCGTCATCGAAATTTCAATGTGCGCTTTGCTTTCGTGGGCGGGTATGCAGAGGGACACTAGTCTTCCCGAGCAGCCGACAAGCGTAGAAGACATCTATCCGACGATCTGCACTACGAATCAAGCGTACACTATGCGCTCTGCAAAGCACTACGACGACACCTACCCGCTGAACAGCCTCCACGCTCACTCCCACAGCCGAAAGGCGTTCCATCGAAAGGCGTTCCATCAAAAAACATCCATCCTTAGACCGTAGACTTCAACCCTCGCCGTCCATGTTAGTCGCCGAGAACGGTTTCGTCCGCTTTCGCACGATCGCCGATGCCGAAATACCGGACGACCCTTACGCGACTGCCACCGCCATTCATGAATTCGCATGAAAAACTTTATTTCTTTTTACCTTGTAGATGTTCCTTAGTCGATGTTTTATAGTGGATACATTCCCGCTATCATGTGATTTTTAAGCAGTTTACTGCCGTATTTTAGACAGAAAAAAAAAATTTTAAATCAAAGCTTAGGTTTATGGTCCGTCTGACCGAATTCAGAGTCTGATATATTTGTAATATATTTGGTCTCTTTGCCACTATGTACTGATTTTCTTTTTTTATTTACTCGATAGCAATTAGCTAAGTTTGCACATAAAAAGAAATAAATCCATCCTATTTATTAAAGCTTTATGATCCAGACAGTGTTGTCGATTTGTGATAAAATTTTGCATATTGTTGTATGGCCCCCACCTAATGATCTAATTTGTTCTATTTTTCTACTAGGAATCGCTCATTTCCTTTAAAAAAATTTTCCACAATATTTATCTGATAATTTTTAGGCAGGCCCTAACAAGCTCATTTTTAAAGCTAAAATTTCAATTTTTACTACATATTAAACACTTTTATCTTCTATCTTAAAAATGAAAAAGAAAAAACAGAACCCATTAAATTAATCTCAACCACTAATTTCACTTTTAGAAACTAAAGATTTTCTTTTAATTTTGTGGTTATTTTCTTCTAAACTTTTGAGCATTCCTTTTATTTCTGTGATAAAAAAAAAGGGACGTTAGATCTAAAGTTCCCCGCATCACAGCTTTCTTGGCTTGTACTTAGTGCCATTTTTTTTTAATACAACGATCTTTGTACATAGAAAGCATGCACATTAATACAACGATCTTTGTACATAGAAAGCATGCAACATTTTATCTTGTCTGGACTTAACAATAGCTGTGAATATTAAAATGACAAAAGTATTATAATGATATTAAGCCTGTATACTACATTTCTATGTATATTTTAAAGCTTTCCCCCCTTTTTTTTAGAGTACCTACATAGCCATTATTCGGTTGAGGGAAATCTCCGCCCAGGATAGTCCTTATTTCTGTATAGATCTTAACATAGAATCTCTCGTAGACTTTTTTTTAAACTGTAATATAAGCAAACTGTGTTATTGGCTATGTACTTAGGGTAATCGCTGCCGATGTATCATATTCCCTTTTGTAGATAGTAGGATTTTATTTTTGAGAAAATATATGTATAAAAATGTAAAAATTCTTAATTTGTGCAAATAAAAACATTATTTTTAATATAAAAAAGTACTGGTTTGAAAAGCTTCCAACGAAAACTTCCTTAAAGAGAATCTAAATAGGAGGGGGATATAACGGAGGGGACGTAAAACGTAGGGGGTATGGGAGTATAACGGAGTGGGAAGTATATGGAGGGAAGTATAACGGAGTGGGAAGTATGGGAGGGGAAGTATAACGGAGGGGAAGTATATGAGGGGAAGTATATGGGAGGGGAAGTTTAAGTGAGGGGTAGATAACAGAGGGTGAAGTATAACGGAGGGGGAAGTATAAGGGAACGAAAGTATAACGGAAGGGAGGGAAAGTATAAAGGAGAATTTTCCAAGTTTGTTTTTTCGAAAAAATTTCTAAGTTTTTTTTGAAAAATTTTCTAAGTTTTTTGTCAAAAAAATTTTTTTTTTCGAAAAATTTTCCGGGTTTTTTTTTTTTTTTTTTTAAATTTTCTAAGTTCTTTTTTTTCGAAAATTAGTCTCTTAGGTCAATTTTAACGGATTTTAGCGCAAAAAACGCTAAAATTTGATATTTTTTAAAGTTGCCAAAAATGGTCATATGAATAGTCAAATCAACTTGAAATTTGCATAGATTACAAATCTGAAATAAAAAATAGGGTTCTAATTTGAAATAACGAAGTTAGGTTTGTTGGGGGCACCCTGTATATCCACCATCAAAATTACACCATCAAATTCTTTAATTTAAATTAAGGGGGTTTACATTTAACTTTTTTTCATAAAACACTTTTTAACGCTCTCCCAAATTAAAAAAAAAATTTAGTCCTGAAAATATCAAGTTTTGAGGTCTTGAGCCAAGTTTTTTAAATCCTAGTCAATTCAGTATGAGCCAAAATCAATTAAACTTACCTTCATTTTCTACTTTCAGATTTTCTGAACCCTTCATTTGTGCCATAAGTTCCTTTACGCTACTCCCACAGAATTTAAAAGAAATGTGATACAACACTGTTTAACAAAAAAGATCAAGACTCTTTAACAAGGTCAAGATCGAGCAATTAAATACGAGACAATTGTAAATCTTTAGGAAGATAAAAGACAAAAAACTTAAACGTTTTATCTCTTCTAGTTTACTAAGCACTAAGCAAACTTTCTACCCTTTTTAATCGAGGCATTTTTTTACAAAACAAACAATTATCTTAAATATTCGCTAAGTTAGAATAAATTAGTTTACCCAAGTTACCTTAATTGCGTTTATTACATTAATTAACCTGAAGGATTTTAAACTTCCTCAAAGGAGAGTTACTGTGGTACCCTCTATCATTCAGAGTAGAGCATTAGCCTCTTTGTATAAAATAAAGATTTATCATGTGAAGAAATCGTTAGAAAATTTAAAATTTATGTTTATCAAAATTCTAGTTTTTTAAAAATTTTTTTGGCCTAGTGTTACATTTTTAAGAAATATGGAAAAAGAAGAAGAAAAATTTCATTTGATCAAAACTGAACTGTTGGCACATAGAAAAGTCTATGAGGACCCAGAATTTGAGGCGACTTACAAAAACATCTCTCTTGACAAGCTTTCTCATTCATGTTGTTGGATTCGTCCAATGTAAATTTTTTATTCATTTATCACCGATTTAAAACCCTTGTAGCTTATATTTGAAAATCTTAACTTTATAAAAATGAGAGTTTCGATATGATCATTATCCTGGAAAAGTAGGTAAAATAAAAAAGATTAAAATTAATTTTTTTATTTAAATTCTTTTTAGATAATTTGGTATCCCTGCGGCTATCGAAAGTTTAAAATCTTGCCCTGCATTGTGGTCTAGGGTTGTGCCGAGAGATGAAAACATCTCTGGCGGTTACGTCGGCATGAATTTATTCAGGTTTTCAACATGTTTTTTTATTCTAAAATTTTCTTTATAGATTTTGGAATTTTGGAAAGTGGATATCAGTTTTGATTGACGATCGGCTCCCTTTGATCTGAAAGAACAAAATTTTTATTCACAAGCACCGGACTTCCTCAAGATGCTGGAAACCGCTAATGGAAAAAGCATATGTTTTTTTATTCTAAATTTCTTTATAGATTTGGAATTTTGGAAAGTGGATTCAGTTTTGATTGATCGCTCCCTTTTGATCTGAAAGAACAAAATTTTTATTCACAAGCACCGGACTTCCTCAAGAATGCTGGAAACCGCTAATGGAAAAAGCATATGCTAAAGTCCTCGGGGCTTATCGAGCTTTGGAGCAAATAAACATTTTAGAATTTTTAGAAGATATTAGTGGTGGGATTACAGAATATTTAATGTTAAAGAGTGCACTCAAGTATCTTGAAACCGTTTTAAAACTTGCTGTGAAAAAAAAATCGATAATCATCTGCTGCACATCCATCGGTCCAGTAATTAATTTTTAAGCTTTTTCAGATTTTAAAAAGTTATATTTTTAGGATGAACTGGAGAAAGGCCTGATATAAAGGCTCAAATTATTTTTCAATATCAACCGTCCTCCCTGCTTCTTATAAAGAGAAACACTATACATTAATAAGATTAAAAAAATTATTTGGATCTTTTTCTGAAGAAAAAAACTTTTTCAGTCACTCGTATAATTTTTTTTTGCTATTTCTTTAATTTTTGTTTTTTTTAGAGAGGACCCTAAGCTTGTGAAAAGCAAAACTTTGGATAGGCAACTAAGGGGTGAGTCTCCCTGGTGAATTTTGGATGACATATAAACTTTACTGTTCATATCGATCATTTATTGTTTGCAATTTATCCCACGATATAAACCTTCATCATCAGCATTGGGAGTTGGCCATCTATCAGGGCTTTTGGTGCAAAATATTTCTGCTGGAGGACCTTCTGTTGACGGTAAAAAGATTAAACAATTATTTATTTTAGCTTGTTTCTTGACAAATCCGCAATTTAGGATTTTAATTCGAGGAGAAGAAGATGAGATGCCAGTTATTATTTCGTTGAGTCAAAGGCGAATTCCATGTCTGGATAAAAATAATTTCACAAAGTTTAAACGGTTTATACCCATCGGTTTTACTGTTTATAAAGTAGTTTGTTTTTATCTTTCAATTTTTTTTTTCTGATTTTCCATATAGGTCAATACGCCAAATATTAATTTGCTGGACTATAGATTTTTATCGCAGCATAGTCCGATTTACCAAGCGAAGTATTTGAAAGGAGAGAAGTTTGCGTTCGGCTTCTTGTTCCTAAAGGCAATTACGTCATCATTCCTTCGACAGCCAAGCCAAATATTGAAGGAATTTCTACTACGTGTTATGACTACTCATAAATCATTTTTGGAGTAATAATTTAAATTCTACAAAGTTATAGCGTTATCCCAGATTTCTGGGACCACTGAAGTAAATCTTGTCCAAAGCTTTGAGCATGTTGTGACAAGTCCTTTTGAAACCTAACAATCCCTTCCTAATTTCTTAGCCAATAAAATCATTTTAGTATACCTTGGGTGCCGAAAACAGAATCAACAGATAACTTCATGGGTCCATGGATCACTGAAAAGAAATCTTCAAAATGTTCCATACATTTGAACTATTACCTAGAATCGTGGCAGGGCTTCCATTTGAGTATGAAAACTTAAAAATTTTCTCTCTACTTATTTTTAGAATAAAATTAAAAGTTTATACTGATATTGAATTTGATGTTCCTATTTCAATATTTATCGCTTGCAATTGCATAACGACGACTGGACGTGGCCATAGGACCATAAAAGGAAAAGAAATCACAGTTTATTTAGAAAAAGGAAAAGTAATTATTTTACAATCACTATTTAATCTTTTTAGCTTATGAAACGTCGCTTTTATTAAATTTCTTCGATTACGCCCGAAAAACTTCATGAATATTTATTCAGCGCAATGTGTGCTGTTTATGAACAGGGTGGCCAAGTTATAGTTTTTGAAACAAAGATTTTTTCTTGACCTACCAGAACTTTTTGTAAGTTTCATATCAAAGGATTTACTAGTTTTATTGTAAATTAGATTGGCTATTCACAATCTGAAGATATGGAATGTAAATTTCCGGTTGAATCTTGGTTTGTAAATCCGCTCCCATGCGCCATCGAATATGCTTTGTTTTTAGTCGAATCTCCGCAGATGAAAACTCAACCAGCGATCGTTGAAACTGGACCGTAAAATAATAAAAAATTGATTTCTTTGATGAATCTTTTTCAGAATTGGGCCAATGTCAAGAGCGGCACAGTTTGATATAATACCTCATACACCTGGAAGATATTCTATTATTGTCAGATTATATTCAAAAGTTTCAACTTAAAAACGTCTCTTTCTCTGAATATTTATGAACCGGAAGCTTCAGAAGAAGGTGAAGAAGAAATGAAAGAAGAGGAAGAAAATTAGAAGAATTAGAAGAAGAAATTAATGAAGGTGAATACGAGCAAACTGAAATATTTGAAGAAATATGAGGAAGAAATCAATGAAGAAGAAAGAACTTCAATTAGTTGAAGACAGCGAAATAAACGAAGTCATCAACATGGAAGAAAATGATGAAAAAAGCGAGCAAAAATTGACAGAAAGCGAAATTGATGAAGGCGCTTCTGAGCCTGATGAGACTTACAGTTCACCTCAAATACAGGGAAGTGAAGCAGAAATTGAAAATGAATAACAAATTTATTTATCACAGACTAGTTTTTTATATACAATATAGTTCTTTTCCAAGAAGTTTTTGGCGATACAAAAATTTTTTGAAAAAGGCATTTCTCAGTTAGAAAAGCATCAATATCCTCTTCTATGTTTTCTCTCATTTTTATATCGTTAAAAAATTCAAAAGGTTCTTTTTTAGCTCTTTTTAAGCGTCGAGCGGCAGACTTGTAGCATCTCCAAGGCTGCGGCTCGACTACTAAAATTCGCAAATTCTGACAAGAGCTTTAAAAGTCTTTTAATCCTTCATCACCATGATTCAAATGAATCCACATTGTCACAGAAAATAGAAATATTATGTTGAATTTTTGTCGACCTTTTCGCTCTAGGTATTCGACAAGAAAAGATTGAAATTCAACATCGGCAACATTAGCACATTTATACTCAACATTCTCATTTTTATTTTCATTCGCTCTTAGTATTAAAGTTTCATCTAAGTCAATCCCGAGTGCTTCACATCTACAGGCTTTTGATATCTCGTTGAATATTTCTTCAGTCAAATCCTAAAAAAATGAAAGGTAATTAATGTTTTTAGAACACAAAAAACTTCAAAATTATGCATGGAATATCTAAAACTTTGGAGAACCCTTAAGGTCAATAAGGAAGACATATGTTGGAGGTAATGATGTTCAAACATGCAACTGTCATGCCTAGAATTACAGGAGATACTCACCCCAGTGTTACATCCAATATCGAGAAAACAGACGGATTTTGGAACATTTTTCAACATTAGATCGTAAGGCAATAAACTACTTCTTTCTTTCGCGCTATGGAATTTATAGTAAGTGATAAAATTTCCATATTTGGCAGCTCCTGGCTCGAAATCATCCATATTCCATGGGTTTGTGTTTACAAGATAACCAGCGCGATGATAGAACCTACTGGACTTTGATTGGTCTGGATTTTTATGTTGGCAACATTTGTAGCCCACGTGGTCTAGCTGTCAAGTGTCAACTGTCATAACATCGAGAGCATTGAATACACTTTAGACTTCCTACAATGCTGATGGACCTGTACTCATAAGGATAAACCTCTTTTTACCGCAATTTCGGGCATTTCATCGACTTTTTTGTGAAGAAATCTCACATTTTTATACAGATTTAGGGGGTTTCTCTCAGCCAAAAAAATTATGAAAACCTTTTATGAGTTTTTATATGATCTTACGATATGGCAACCTAAGTAAATGATAACTGAGTAAACGCATAGTCTTCGGGGTGTCCACAAACACGACTCAGTTTTTTACTTTTTTTAAATTCCACTTCTTTTTGTCCGAAGATTCTAACTACTACAAATTCAAGCATCTTCGCATTCTGCATCACGAGATGTCGTCGCGAACGGCCTTTTTTGAAGTTTAAAACCCCAATTTTATATTTCAGAAATGAAATTAGCGGTTTTTTAAAGGAATTTTTCATTCGGACCATAATTTTTGAAAGAGCTACAGCGTCTTTTGACAGATAAATCAAAATGAAGTGAAACTAAACAATTTTACTCGCTCATTTCCTTCGAGTGAGATTAGTTAACCAGCTTACTGTAACAGATCTGACATCTGCTTAAATAAAACTCAAAATTTTGAAATCGTAATGCCCATTTAGCTGTAGCTCCGTAGGACTGAGCTGAAGCTGAGCAGTAGACAGTGGATTTGGAAAACCAGGAATTTCGAGAAAAGGATTGGAGCATATTGAAAAGCATTGGAAGATGGATGGTTTTCAAAGGCATATTTGGTACCTTTTCTGCTGTGTTGACTAGAAATCCATCGTTATTGTAATCATTCAAAGTTATGCTTTTTTTTTTTTCTCGAATGTGGAGCTGTCTCTCAGAGCGTAGCATCTTTCGCAATTTGTGTATCTTTCTTCGGAAGAAGGGGAGGCATTAGCAGAGGCGGAAACTGTCGCAACGGTTTTTCGAATCCGTCACGAGAAAATAAAAGACGTCGTAATTAAAAGCCGTTTTAAACAGACAACTGGACCGCTGTCCGAGATTTCTCTCAAGGTTACCGACGGTTTTCGAACTGTCACTAAACTCCATAAATCCTTTTCTTCCCCATGAAATTTTTGCTCCGAGGACATAATCGTTGCGTCATGAATGTCCGTAGCTTCAAAGAACCGGATAGCGGAAGAAAAGAACCAACGATTGTGACTGCCCTTATTAATTTGAAAAATAATTGTCTATTATGTAAAATAAACGGGCCTAAAGACAACCATAACCAAGCAACGCAGGTGTGATGTTGTAAAATGGAGCCGTTAAAACAATGGTATCGTCACAATACACTAACTTGACGTATAGAAAGTCTCACATAATCTTCCTCACATCACACTTTCCCTTGGCTTTCCAAGGTCTTCCCCTTTGATTTACCTAACACCCTCGCTATCCCAGTTCTTCCCTTCATTTTCACTTATACTGCATCCATCTTTTGTACCGTGATTGCTGACAGTGAAAATTTGACGCCACTTTCAATCAAAGAGTCATTCGACCTTTTCTAATCTCCCCGTATCCAAAGGATTTCACACGACGGATTTCAGAAGTAAATGAGACGTGTAATTTGTACAATGAGCCTTGTAAACGTCAACAGCATTTGGAAAACCAAAATGACAGATGCTGTACTGATCGAAGAGAACCTTGATAATATAACGTTTATGAGGTACTTGAAGCAATCAGACCGAAACCTACAAGATCTGCATTCACGGCCACTACATAACGCCTTACCTAAGAGTTCAATAAGAAAATACGGAAGAAGTTCCCCGAGGAAAACGGTTTTTCAACAATGACTCATCGTTTTTCTAAAAAGTCTCGATTCTCCCCTTTTATTATCATAGTAAAATACATCATAAGGCCTTCCCGAAATGACATCGACTTTCCCTACAGTCTTTGTTTCATCATGCGTATCTTATGAAAAAGGTTTACGTGAAGTAAAAATTCGTAGACAATGTATCAATTTCGTTCCTTACCGTTTATTTCTGAACGACGACAATTTCCTCGTGTGTAATAACGGATGTCTTTTGATTACAATCGAACTGTCACTGCGTGATTTAATTGCGTTGTTCTCATTTGCGAAATTCGAGACAATTTGATCTGCATTTTGGAAATAGCAACTGAACTCCAATTATTCCAGGCTTCTGAAAAAGAAGCAATTTCTACAAGCTCTTATATTCCGGTCGAGTCGCTTGGCATAATATGTCACGCTCTTATTCATCCTCAATAGCCCTTCAGTAATGATTTCATCTCGATCCTTGAATGCACTAAAATTCAAAGTCAACAGGTTCTCAAACTATTCTTTGTATTTTTTTGTTGAATAGAAAATACAATCTATCTAAATGCTTTCACTTCTATTAAAAATGACAAATTGATAATGAAAGTAAGAAGAAAACTAAAAATGATTTTATATTTTGTGCATTTATGATGGCTGATCGAGAACGGAAGTTGAGTTTATGAACTACGGGACCCGTTTGCTCCGTATGTTAGTCTACCGAACCAAGGGTTCCACTCAACTTATGGAAATATAAACCATTACCCAGTAACACAAAGGAAACGTTTTTCACTTTTTATACTGTTGACCGTAGTCCAGTGAGCTCAATAAAACTGCGGACTTTCCCGCCACATTGCGTTTTTGTACTCCCCTTGGTGGCAAAACGTGATAAAACTTTGCAGTAGAGACGTCAAATCCTCAAAAAACTATTTTCCCTTTGGTTTTCCAAGGTTTTTGGCCTTTACACAACAACTGATTATCTTGGACTGTTAGTTTTCCACTTAACTGATGGAAATACAGCCCAGCAGCACAGAGACAGCAATTGAGGCGCTCCGAAGACGAAGGGCGAACTCGACAAAACGTAGTTTCGAGATATTCGCATTTTAAAGTTTTCTGATAAGGCGAACTCGACAGAAAGTCACTCTCTGGAATTTTCGTGGCGAGATTTTAGAATCATCATAGAATCATAGAGAAAAGGGTTTTTAAAAATCACCAAATCTCGAAAAGAAAAAAAATTAAATAAAAAAGGTTGAGAGTAGAGCTTTGCCGCATATCGGTTTTTACGTATTTTAAAGGGGAAAAAAGGGGAAACTCAATATAAAAATTACATGGGTGTATTCTTCAAAAGGTCAGAATCTGAAAATGAAAAAAAAAATTGTCCGATGTCGAGTTCGCCCTTCGTATTCGGAGCGCCTCAATTTTAACTTGATTTTCTGTTGACCGCAGTCCAGTAAGCACAATAAACGGCGGAATTTCCCGCCTCATTGCGTTTTTCTTCTGTACCCCCTTGGTGGCAAAACGTGATAGAACTTTGCAGTAGATACATAGACGTCAGTGGCCAAAACCATTTTCCCCTACTTTCCAAGGTTTTTGGCCTTTGCCCATTGAGTTTCTTGGGACTGTTAGGAATACAACCCAGCAGCACACAGACAACATTTTTAACTTGATATATTGTTGACCGTAGTCCAGTGAGCTCAATAAACTGCGGACTTTCCCGCCGCATTGCGTTTTCTGTTCTCCCCTTGGTGGCAAAAAGTGATAGAACTTTGCAGTAGATAGAGACGTCTAATCCTCAAAAACCATTTTCCTTTGGTTTTTCAAGGTTTTCGGCCTTTGCCCAACTGTTGACCGTAGTCCAGTGAGCTCAATAAACGGCGGACTATCCCGCCGAATTGCGTTTTCTGTTCTCCCCTTGGTGGCAAAACGTGATAGATCTTTGCAGTAGATAGAGACGACAAATGGCCTCAAAAAACCATTTCCCCTTGCTTTTCCAAGGTTTTTGGCCTTTGCCCGACAACTGATATTCTTGGGACTGTTAGGTTTAACACTCAACTTATGGAAATATAACCCAGCAGCACAACAACATTTTTAACTTGATTTACTGTTGACCGCAGTCCAGTAAGCTCAATAAAACGGCGGAATTTCCCGCCTCATTGCGTTTTCTGTACTCCCCTTGGTGGCAAAACGTGATAGAACTTTGCAGTAGATACGTAGACGTCAAGTGGGCCCTACTTTAGGTTTTCCACTCAACATATGGAAATAAACCCAGCAGCACAGAGACAACATTTTTAACTTGATATACTGTTGACCGTAGTCCGGTGAGTGATAAAACTGCGGACTTTCCCACCGCATTGCGTTTTCTGTACTCCCCTTGGTGGCAAAAAGTGATAGATCTTTGCAGTAGATAGAGACGACAAATGGCCTCAAAAAACCATTTCCCCTACTTTTCCAAGGTTTTTGGCCTTTGCCCATTGAGTTTCTTGGGACTGTTAGGTTTTCCACTCAACATATGGAAATAAACCCAGCAGCACAGAGAAACATTTTTAACTTGATATACTGTTGACCGTAGTCCAGTGAGCTCAATAAAACTGCGGACTTTCCCGCCGCATTGCGTTTCTGTTCTGTTCCCCTTGTGGCAAAACGTGACAGAACTTTGCAGTATACATAGACGTCAAGTGGGCCTTCAAAAAACCATTGTCCCCTACTTTTCCAAGGTTTTTTGGCCTTTGCCCAACTGATTTTCTTGGGACTGTTAGGTTTTTCCACTCAACATATGGAAATACAACCCAGCAGCACAGAGACAACATTTTTAACTTGATTTCTGTTGACCGCAGTCCAGTAAGCTCGATAAAACCGCGGACTTTCCCGCCGAATTGCGTTTTCTGTTCTCCCCTTGGTGGCAAAACGTGATAGAATAGAACTTTGCAGTAGATAGAGATGTCAAAAGGCCTCAAAAAACCATTTTCCTTTGGTTTTCCAAGGTTTTTGGCCTTTACCCAACAACTGATACTCTTGGACTGTTAGGTTTTAAAATCAATTTATGGAAATATAACTCATTTGATATACTGTTGACTGTAGTCCATGAGTTCAATAAAACCACGGACTATCCCCCGCATCGCGTTTTCTGTTCTCCCCTTGGTGGCAAAACGCATTTTTTTCTAGTGATTTCCAATTTGGCCTTTACCAATAACTGGTGTTTCTCCCCAAAAGGTGGGTTGAGTGAAAGGATGATCTAGGAAAGCAAACTAAAGCAAGTTATGATCATTCGGTTAATAGCTACCTTAATAAATTTAAAAAATCGCAATGTAAAAATGTTTATTTCAATCATGGTTGATAGTAAAATATTACTTGCAAAAACATGTTTTAGGGCTTAAATTTAGGTAAATTATCATTTACAAAATAAACAGATACTGTACAAAATAAATTGGTTTAAGCGAGCTTCTCCAAAAATAAGGGTTTAAGGAGAGTTTTCTTTCAAAATTTTTGTACCAGTCTTCCAGCACCTTCATTGGGATGTAGGCTTCGTTTGGCGATGGAGTTATCACAAAGCTGGCGCTGTAGTTGAAGAAACTCTGAAGCATTTTTTGAGTGAATTCGACAAATTGCGTTTGATTTTTCGTAGTCTCTGTATTTAGGAGCATCGACTGTTGTTGGACGACGTCGGCCGTCTCGATCGAAATCCCAATTTGAGCGACGTGCGAGATTTTCGTCTGGGAAAAAGCGAGGAAGCCCGATTCCTGAAGGGTCGGTGCCTCCGTCCTTTTTAAATTCGAAATTTTAAAAATAGATGACGGTTTCTCATTCGTGATAATCCCCAAGAGCTGCCAGTTGGGGGCGACGTTGGATCCGGCCATGAAAAATAGACTTCAAAAACATCAGAAACACCCTGCATTTAAGCCTTACCTAGTCCGCCAAATCCTGCAGGAAACGCCACAGCGCCAGTTAAACACAACAACGTGATTAATATTATCAGCATCGGGAATAGTGATCAAAAACTGTTTTTCGCTCAGCATTTCAAAGTTGGTCTGAACCTAAAATAAATAAAAACTTTACTAGCCCGGCCGGAAATTAAGAAAAACTTACCATGCGACCCGACGCTAATAGGCCAAACATCGCATTAGCCATAATGAGAAATAATTTATAAAAACAATACATAAAATTGAAATAAGGCTTGATAAGCCAAGAAGACTGAAAAGCGAGATTAATCAAAAATATAATAATGTTAAAACCTTCTTGTTTCCTTAGAAGGTTATCCCAACTCGAGTCTTACGTATCGATAGTATCCTTTCCCTCCAGATTTTTAAAAATTCTTCTGTAAAGGAAACTTTACTATAATAATATTCGTATAATATTATTATTTTTGAATGAATTTGGGATAATTTTGGTGAAAAAACTATATAAAATATTAATTTAATAACTTCTACTTTTGTTGATTCTTCCGTCGTCACAGATATGATTGCAGTGAATGTAAAAAAATATAAATATCTGATAATTAACGAAAAAATACCTAAAAGTTAGAGTTTCTGATGAATTGTGTATATTTAATATTAAGTTTAGCTTTAAGAGTACATTCATATTACCTTTCTAATATTAATACGCTGAACTCTGTTAGATAGTATAAGTGTCGACATAATGCGGTTCGCCATAATGTATGACCATAAAATGCAGAAATCGCGAGTTTCCACCATAAAAATCTTGCAACTCAACATAAAAAAATAGTCGAAATCACCATAATGCATTTGAGCACATGTGTCACCATAAAAAGATATTAACACTTGTCGTTTCAACTTAACGCAGTTGAACATTAAGAAAACTTTCATTTTAAAGAACTTCTTTCGCCATAAACTATATAAAAATTAATTTAATAACTTCTACTTTGTGATTCTTCCGTCGTCACAGATATGCAGTGGATGTAAAAAAAATTTAAAAAATTATAATCTCTGATAATTACAAAAAATACCTAAAAGTTAGAGTTTCTGATGAATTGTATGTATGATTAATATTAAGTTTTAGCTTTAAGACACATTCATATTACCTTTCTAATATAATACGCTGAACTCTGTTAGATAGTATAAGTGTCGACATAATGCGGTTCGCCATAATGTATGACCATAAAATAGCAGAAATCGCGAGTTACGTTTCACCATAAAAATCTGCAACTCAACATAAAAAAAGTCGAAATCACCATAATGCATTTGAGCACATATGTCACCATAAAGAAGATATTTAACACTTGTCGTTTCAACTTAACGCAGTTGAACATTAAGAAAACTTCATTTTAAAGAACTCTTTCGCCATAAAACTGTTTCTGTCGTTTGGACATAATACATCTCACCATAAACTAGGGATATCGAAAGAGCAAGAGCCTATTTTCGCCGTTTAAAACGCGATTATGGCGGGAAAAAAAAACCCTTAAACTTGACAATTCATCATAATGCAATTCGCACATACTTGCGAGAGGAAAAAAATTAACCCCTTGTGCTAAAAGCTGATCCCATTGGCTGCCTGCTCTTTTGCTTTTCCTAGTTTATAGTGAGATATTATGTTGAATTGCATTGTGGTGAACTGTCAAGTTTTAAGGGTTTTTCCATAATCGCGTTTTAAACGGGGAAAGTAGGCTTGCTATTTCGCTGTCCCTAGTTATGGTGAGATGTATTATGCCCTAACGACTCTCGAATCTCACCATAAACTGGGGATATCGAAAGAGTAAGAGCCTATTTTCGCCGTTTAAAACGCGATTATGGCGAAACGAAAAAACTTTAAAACTTGACAGTTCACCATAATGCAAATCGCACATTCTCGCAAGAGGAAAAAAATTAACCCCCTTGTGCTAAAAGCTGATCCCATTGGCTGTCTGCTCTTTTGCTTTTCCTGGTTTATAGTGAGATGCTTTATGTTGAATTGCATTATGGTGAACTGTCAAGTTTTAAGGTTTTTGTTTTAATCGTGTCATAATCGCGTTTTAAACGGCGAAAGTAGGCTTGCTCTTTCGCTGAGCCTAGTTTATGGTGAGATGTATTATGCCAAAACGACAGAAACAGTTTTATGGCGAAACAAAAAGTTTAAAGAGAGGCTTTTATGGTTAGAAGCGTTATGGCGACTTCCACTTTTTTCATGTCGACTTACATTTATTGAAAAAGTCGTTTATGGCGAAACGCTTTATCTTCAAATGCATTATGCTCAAAATTTTTGAACTTTTGAGAGCTTTATGTTAAATTGCAACCGGTGAATTACAGATTTTTTAAGTTCAACTGCTTTAGGGTGAAATGCGTTATGCTGAACGGTGTTCTCCCTGTTAGATAAATTCCTTCAAGTCTTTTTTTTGCTTTTTAGTCGATGAAGCAATTTCTCTTTTTGTTGAGCTCTTTCGACTACCGAGATCGTTCGGGATAAAACTACTCCTTAGATAAACCATCTCTTCCGCCGGATGGCAGTCTTGCATGTTTTAACTTCGAGTTTTTTTCTATTTCAGGATTTTATAAAACGTCAAACTTAAAAAGTGTGATCTTGAATTTTTCTTTTATCTCACCGGATGTTATCTTTCAGGATTAAACAGGATGATGTCATTTTGAATTTTATTTTTCAGCGAGATCTGAGTTTGATATGTGGTTGCAATGTGGAGTTCATCATGGCGGCATATTCTGGGGATCGGAATATTGGTGATAGCCACATACGCCTGCCCGCCTCCTGAAACTATCACGCCCTGCCTCTGCACCACAAGGGCCGACGAGCTTCAAATATGGTAAAAAAATCCATTTCTATAAGACTCATAAATAAAGCCTACTATCTAAAAAATCTCGAAGGCATTGGGGATTTTTGTGTGTGGCCATCAGTCCGTTTCGGGCTTTTTTGTGAAAGAGGGAAATTTGGAAACTTTTTTTTTTTTTGCAACTGTTTAAATATCGTATTTTACTTCTTAGGTTTAAATTTTTCTTTCTCTATGCGAAGACATCATTAGAATCGCGATGACAAGATGCCGTGACAAGTGAGGTCAATTCCCTTCTCGTGTCGTTATGAAAATTTCGCCCGTTAGACAGATTTTTGATAAAAAACATATTTACGGTTAACTTTGAAGATTCTAGAGAATTTAGAGTATTTTTAGGGACTCGGGTGATTACAGGTGAAAACGGATCTTGTTAGTCTCTTCCTTCCTTTTCAATTAACGACGTTGAAGAAGAGAAAATATTTAGGAAGTCTTTGTTTCCAGAAGCTGCCTGATCCTTTTTTTTTTTTCTTTTTAGAAAGCAATATTATTACGCAAAAGGTAATATTAAAACAAAAGGGTTTTCTAGAAACACTTTTTTATATGGTAAACTTTTCATTCTGGACTTATTTTGTTCTGGGGAGACAAAGCAGAACGGAAATAATATTATTGCATAACCCAAAATGGCGTCGATTTTTTAAATCATATCATCTTTATCCTACGAAATCTGTATGTTATAAGTAGAATTTGATCAGCTGGAGTTTTGGTTATAAAGGTTATAAAGTTTAGGTTATGAATTTGAGCGGGAAAATCAATATGCTAAAGTTTTTGAATTGTGAATTGATGTCTCTTTTCGGCCCAACTGTCGTAAGGTCTTCATTTTATTTCTTTAAGAAAAATAGGTGATGAAAAGAACTTAAGCCTAAAATGGGATTACGCAAATAGGCTCTGAAGAGAGCGTTATGAGGACGTTTGAGCTAAGCGAGATCGTTGGATTGGATAAAAACAATGCTTGTTGCCACATCATTCTTCCTCTTTGAAGAGAGAAAGTCCCGTTGTAAAAAGGAAAAAATTCGAGGCGATTTTTATTGTTAATTAGATTAATAACTATTGGAGTGTGACTTATTAAAGGAGAAATTTCGTTACAGGTGCAGTCACAGCGAATTATCGGCGGTTTTGTCCGGTCTCCAAGCGGTCGGTACGCAGCTGACAAGACCAATCGACGAGCTTATTTTGGAAAATAATGCGATGACAGCGCTTCCAGGGAGGGCGTTCGCGCCTTTAAAAGTAGTTCGGATTATGCTGAGGGATAATAAATTGGAAAGAGTGGCGGCCAACTGGCTTGCCGGTCTTGAGGAATCTCTGCTTGAAGTTTTCATCGTCGAACCTGAACTGAAAAGCCTTCCTGAAGACAGCTTCGATACTTTGCTTAAACTCGAAGCAGTGACTTTAAAAGCAGGCTTTGTATCAAGAATGCCCAACTTTTCGAATCTCTCACGCCTAAAATACATACATACAGAGCTCCCTTCTTTGACAGAGCTCATTCCAGGGAGAATCAACAATATAGAAATGCTTGAGACTCTCCAAATTGTCGGTTCTCGAAATTTGAAAACACTGGAAGCATCATCTCTTCAAGATCTACCTCGATTAGTCACAGCTAATTTTACCGCATGTGGCTTAACTTGGATCCATCCCCGAGCTATGATGAGATTACCTTCATTGAAAGAAATTATATTTTCACATAATAGAATAGTGGACGCTGGAGAAATAGGACGATCGATCAGAGAACTGCCTCATTTGGCGATTTTAAGAGTCGACAATAATGAAATCGACGTTTTACGCGAGACATCATTCGTCGACATACCTCCGCTGAAAGAAATCTATTTAAACAACAACAGAATTAAAGAAGTTCAAAGAGGAGCTTTCCACAGACTTCCATCTCTTTCCAAAATTGATCTCAGCGAGAACAGAATAAGGAGAATATTTCCAGAGTTTTATTTACAATCATACGAGAGCAATATTGAAGAAATGAACCTCATGGAGAACGAAATCGATCACATAATGGCGCTTACGATCGTGATGGAGACTTTACCGCGACTCAAGTTTTTGGATGTGAGCAAAAACAAGCTTCAAGATATCATGTTTGGGGCTCTGCGAGGCCATCCGACATTGGAGCGACTCCATATAAACGACAATCATCTTAAACGTGTCGTTCGTGAAGCATTCACTGGGATGCCTTCTCTAATTGAACTTCGATTAAGGAATAACTCGCTTTCGAATTATTTAGAAATGCCCATCTGGAACTTACCAGCATTAAAGGTATAGCAGTCTAAATGAAATGTGCATTAATTGTTTTTTGTTTGAAGGGATTGGACATTTCTCAAAATGAGTTCCGCCGTTTGGACCGAAGAGTTCTTGCGAATTTACCTTCTTTGAGACGCCTTGATGCGAGCAAGAACAATTTAGTAGTTGTAGACCCGGCATCTTTTCTTGGCACACCTGCGCTGGAGCATGTCAATTTGTCTCATAACGCAATCGATGTCATTACTTCACATACGCTACCGCATCTGAACAATTTATTTGAGCTGGACGTCGGGAACAATCGTTTGAGAAGCATCGTCCCGGGACTTCCAAGGGCCGTCGAATATTTGTACATGCCTAAAAACCAAATTACGTCACTACCACGAAGTCCATCACACGACCTTCTATTGCCTTCTCTCAAACTTCTAGATTTCAATGGTACAGCAACCTGGAGAATCACCTCAAAATAATCGTTTATTTTCAGGAAACAGCATACAAAGTGTACCACAGGAAGCATTCATTTCGATGCCTTTATTGAAAAAGCTCTACTTAGGACAAAATTCGATACAAAAAATTGATGGAAGATCTTTCGAAGGTTTGGGTAGGCTTGAAAAACTGGAGCTTCATGAAAATAAACTGAATGAGATCAACGAAAACGCGTTTAGAGATTTACGAAGGCTTCAGGAGCTCAATTTGAGGAACAACCGTCTCAATAAACTCCATTCTAAGCTCATGAGGGAAAACGATAATTTGAGTTGTTAGATTTAAGTCGGAATCAGTTGACAGAGCTCAGTTCTTCGACTTTAGAAAACAACAGGTAAGCATGGGATAGAAGTGAATTCTTAATGTTTGATTTATTTTTAGAAAACTTCGAGATCTTTCGTTGGCGCACAATGCTTTTAGTGCACTCCCAGACGCAGTCATGTCGCTACCTGAATTGGAGAGTTTAGATTTAAGCCATAATAGAATTCAGCAATTGATAACACCTTTGACAAACATGAAATCGTTGAAGACGTTGAAATTCACTAAAAATAAACTTCAGACTTTAATCGACGGAACCTTTTCGAATATGGACAATTTAACGACGCTAGATTTGGAAAATAACGAAATACAGTATTTGACTCCACATGTTGTACGATCGATGCCTTCGTTGACGACGTTAAAAATGGCGAAGAACAAACTTTCGACGATTCCAAGCGCGGCGTTTTCAGATTTGCCCCAGCTTACCGACGTCGAGCTACAGGAGAACATCTTAACTCAGTTAGCGAGCGACGCATTCCGGAGTCCCTAATCTTCTCTTTCTCAACTTGAGCCACAATTTGCTTACTGGGCTTGACAGAGCCGGACTTCACGGGCTTAAATCAATGGAAATTTTGGACATAAGTCACAATAAAGTTTCTCGTCTTAACACGCCAGGGTTGCCTAATTTAGATTCATTGATTCAACTTAAGATGGACGACAATAAATTATGCAACATACAAGGGTCGCCATTTTCGAAAATGTCTCATCTGAGAATGCTCAGTCTTCGTAACAACAAATTAATATCTCTATCGGAAAACGCGTTCCAACCATTAAGATCAACAATTTATCAACTTGACATTGAAGGTATGCTTCCACTTTCAGCATTTTATAAAATTTCATTTTTCTTATGTAGGTAATCCGTTGAAGTGCTCATGTAGCTTACTGTGGTTGCAATCTTGGGTTAAAGAAGGCCCATATCAAGGCCCGAGATGTTCCGACGGTTCTCTCCTGAAAGATTTTCGTTTGGCAAGGGAAGATTGCGCAGAGCCAAAGAGTATCGACCTCACACAAAACTGCGAAGATAACAATCAAAGTATGAAATAAATAAGAAAATAATAAATAATGCTTTTTCTTCAGATTTAGGTCCAACACAGCAGCTTTCATCGATTGTCTGGAAAGACCCGAACCAAAAGCCGCTTCCTGAAGAGTCTGAATACTTTTATGAAGATTATATTGAATTTGAAGACAACACAACGGCTTCCAGTAATTTCTCATTTAATCAGATACAGCAACAAGTCGTAGCTTCGTCGACGGGTGTTCCAGTTGTTTTAGTAACGACTCCGAAACCGATGTCTCATTTTGTACCAGGAGATACACCAACGTTGTATGCCAAACCAAGTTCAGACAATAAAATACAACAGAAACCAGTTACCGGGAAACCATCCACATTTACGTTCTTTGGAATGCCAATACCATCTTTGAATATGGGCAGTTTTTGGGGAGCAAGTCGTAATACAGACGGAAAAAGCCGATTTCCTGGAGCGAAAGGAAGAGTTCAGCAGGTTTCGCCTCCTAAAACGGAAGAAGGATTTAAACCGATGCTGTCAACAACTGGAGGGTTCAAACCGATTTTCAATCCTTACAATCAAACCGAAAAAACTCTTGAGCCAGTTAAACTAACACCGAAACCGACCCTAAATGATTCTAAATGGGATACAAAAACTAAAATCCCTAAAAACGAAGCCAAAGTAACGAAAGTCGAATCAATCAAATCCGACAATCGTTTGGCCTCTTCGGATCAGGTCTCTGAGCTAGCACATATTGAGCAAAAAAATCGAACAGAGGAGACTCCAGTGGTCAATTTAACGACAGAACCTATTTTTAAGTACAACAGGCTCGAACCGGAATTTGAAGCAACTACTCCTCTTTTAGAAACCGACGATTTTCAGTCAGTAACGATTCAACCTGTGTCGACAACGAAGAAAATCTTTACAACAACAAAACCTTCACTCGGGAGCTCTCAAATTTTAGACATACCAGAAGATGAAGGTAATGCAAGATACGCAATTCTAGATAATAACTTTTTTTTCATTTTTAGAATACTTTGATCAGCCCATCATTTCAACAGTTCCAACGAGCTTGCAGCCGGTTAAAAACTTAAGCCAAGGACTAAACGGGCCTTCGCCACTTTCGGGTTTCCTCGCACCAGGAGGGCAACTTCCTCCGACCAGAAACCACGGACGTCCGACCATTACTAAAGTCACGATGTCACCTCCTTCGACTTCTTCAGCTGCTATGCCAGTCGCTGAAGAAATACAAGGACCGATCCCTCCCCGACAAAACCTAGAATATCACCGATCTACAGAGAAGCCGAAAATAAACAACACCATTTCTTGGTATTACCAGAACTACAACAAAACGAATCTTAAACCTTTCATAGGAACGAACATGTATAAACCGTCTAATTCCGTTTCATCATTAAAAAGCTTTTGCTTTACATGGGTTTTAACAACACTAGTCATCATATTATAATCGACAAGATCATTTTACCATGTAAATTTTTATATAATAATTTTTTGTTTATCATAGATTTTTGTAAATGTAATAGGAAAAAAATATTATAATTTTTACTTAAAACTCACTTTTTACTTATCAACTTGATGTACCATAAATACCTCTTCTGCATAAGCAGGGAATGGATTGTTCGGTTGACAACGCACAGTCCCCATTTTGTCGACGGTTTGTCCCAATCAGAAAGTGAAGGGCTTTGCTCGTACTGCTCATCAAGGTCATCGTGATACGGAGATAACCTTTCATTGTATCATAACCTGCAGGTGGTACTTTAGGTTATCTGGTGACAACCTTAAGTTATCTATTATCTGCAGAATATTTCTCACCTTGAATTTACTACCAAGCAACAACACAGGTGGCAACCCACAGGAAAAGGATATAAAGTATGTAAATGGATTGATAAATTAAAGAGAAGTTGAAAATAAACATTTTATTTTTGGTCAAGTTATACATTTTGATTCGTACAGAACTTATTCGTTTATTTCATAAAAAAATATACAATTTTCATGAACTTAAAGATTTATTTAAAAAATATTGTTAACCAGCACTGGGAAAACAGGTAGAGCTCGTCTAAACATTTTTCTCCCGATGATCAGTCTTAAAACTTATTTTTCGGCAAGAAAATGTCATTTTAAGAAAAGACGGTTTTACTTCTTTGGGATTTTTTTTTTTTTTTTTTTTTTTTTTTTTTTTTTTTTTTTTTTTTTTTAAAGTAACGCTGTTGTATTTTTTAAATTATTATTAAGAGATAACACACTGTACCTTTAATTGAATAGCAATAGTGGGAAACAATGACAATAATTAACAATAAAAATAAATTATTTAGGGCTAGAATTACAAAACAAACCTTGTCAGCGGAACTAGTAGGCATAAGTTGTCACTTTAAAACTTGCAACATCTTACGCTTATTGTATTACAAAAATCGAGTGCCTCGCCTCTCCACAATCACGGATTTCTTAGACAACAGGGGTTCTGCTGTTGCTTGAACGAATTAAGGAGTGAAGTGGATTATATCCGCTTTCATAACGAAATAGATAACTATGTCCCGACTCCGGGTATTTATCTACTAACCCTTTAGTCTCTTCCTATTTGACCCTTCCCCGGAATCGTCTGACCCTTTACGAAGAGTCTAAGAACTACAAGCTCAAAGAGACCAATCCCATTCTAAGCAAAGTGGCCTCACTTGAAGGCAATTTGTTCGCAGATTTCAACGAAATCACAGAGATTGAGCTAAGTACAGTTTAATGTCAAAATGACCAGCGAGATGGGAAATTTCTTCCCAGACTCCTGTGCTCGCGTATTTAAATAAAATATATTATTAAATGTGGAAATCCCTTCTCGGAAGATTCACAAGGCGCCCTGGTAGAGCGCGCCACAGAACGACAGTGAAGGAAAGACGGCGAGCCCGCGCAGAAGAGAGAACGAAGGCTCGAGCCCTGACAGAAGCGGATGCTTCTTCAGAGGTTTGAGACTAAGGCTGCTGGGCGGGAAAGCCCTAGTACCGAGGACTTGATAAACCAAATTCTGCAGCAGACCACCAAGAAGGATTACCCAGGCGAAAACTCCGTGGACCTCGATCAGACTACCACCGCAGCACTTGCTCCTGCTGCAGTCCCTGAGGACAATTTCATGGACAGAATTCTCGCCTGGAAGGAGAAGCAACGGGCCCAACCAGGGAAAACAAAGGGCCCCCAGGCGACTGAAGAAGGGCAGCGTTCTTCTCCGGGGACATATTCGATACGAAAGGTTAGATTAGAATAATTGAAATGCTCGAGCCCTATTGACAGAGGCGGGGTTAGAACCTCCAATCGCGAAGTTGGACTGAATTTGGAACACGTTCACACAATTTTTTTAACATAATTTTTTCTTCATTTTCATTGTCGTGGAGTTCTCGTTCTGTGACATCCACATTACTACACATAACAAACGTTGAGGGAAAGGAGCAATCTGTCTCCAATAAAGGACTATGACCCAATACGGTAGACATCAAAATGATAAGATACTCGTGCCATCAAACATGGAGCTGCAATCAGGAAATACTAGAATTTAAGTACTGGTTGCACTAAGATTCTAATCAGAATAATACACCTGTTAGAAAAGCAAAGGTTTTTTATAAAAACTAATTAAAATTCATAGATTTATTGACCAGTCCCTCGCAAAAACGAGACACAAAAAAACATCTTCGCCGACAACAAACCTCCTTGCTAGGAAGCATGAATAAGTTCATGCTTCTTTTCATCGTCATCTCCTCAACCCTGGTGGCAGCAGAAGACCCCAAGGTTTCCATTACTGGAGTTGGCCCACTGTGGAGTGGATCAACCGAACAAAGACCCCGGATTCCGTCAAGCCAGCCTTATACTCAAGTATTTTGGTTGGTATTGCAGTTTACCTCACCTTTTCCAATCTTGCCATAGCTGGAATCTTCGCTGCGATTGCTTAGGGCTAAAGAACACACCAATAGTTAGCCAGTTGAGCTTATTCCTTTTGTATTATGCGTATAGGAAGAAGAACAACATGCTCCTTCTGGTTTCTGCCGTTCTGTGCTATTATAGCATACTCAATGGCAAACTATTTGGATGATGACCACTTGGCGAGTATCCCAACACCCACTCCGCTTCCCACCCACTGGCAGACCAGTCCGAAACGTCGGTAACAATAAAAAGAATGTCTAAAGTAACTTTTGTTTTTTTTTCACAACAAAAGAGGCCGCAAACCCCAACAAATATGAACAGTTTTCATCAAGCGTTTTACGACAGGCCTGATAAACAAATTCAAGATGCTTTCATTCTTAAAAACATAGAGCATCTTCCCGTGAAACGTCGGCCTTCGTGAACCAAAAACGACGAGTGTGAGGTACTTCGTTCGCACGCCCACTATCAAGGTACCTGTATGCAGGACAGCTTTCTTAGCTTCTGTTTTCTGGAGGGTGGACTTACTTCCTCAGTGATTGGGAAACTGAAGAAACTACCATAGAGGCAAAATCAATAGGCTCAGAGAAGAACTTTCTACGTCAATATCAAGAAAATCCTGTCGAGATGGTGCTGATAAAAGATGGTTTCGGGAGAGACAGAAATTTCATCTTTGGGGAAGTGAAACGAGACTATTGGGGTGACCTTTCCAATCCTGAAACGATGGATGAATCCAAACACTTGTTAACCAAAGTGATATCCCTAGATCTAAGGACAGTAACCTACAACTTTAACTTTAATATACTGTAAATATAAACGTAAATGTATAGTAAAAAAACGAAAGTTGTGTACAATTTACTAAATAAAAAAAAAAAAAAAAGTAATAAAAAAATATATAGATCGTGGGTCAGAAAGTTCGAAGATACTGGTTCGACTCTTAAACAGAGGCCTGCAGGACGCCCAAGATTTGATACACGTCGGTGATTTCCCCTGCCGATTTTCGGCGAAAAATTGCGTAGTGCCAGACGGGGGTTACACGACATGAGCATTGGATATACGAGTAGGAGACGCAAGTTGTGGTGATGCGTCGTATGACGTGTTATACGAGGGGGAAGCGCTAAAACTAAAACCACGAAATTCCTCTTCCACAGAACCCACCGTCATATCAGTACGAAATGGGGAAAATGTTTTCGCAGTGCAAATTTTAAACGAAAGAATTAAAGTGTGCCACCACCCCGCGCATAGAACGGGAAGCTCATCGCTTTTTGTGTTAACAGAATTGCCGGGTTTCGCAGCACAAAGAGGGTTAACAATGTGTTAACAATGTAGCAAAGGACACGAAAAAAATGTGCTACACATCCGGAAGCAAATTCCACATCCTTAACGTATAGGGACCACCAATATCGGAGAAAGAGCGGATCGGGGGATATTGATTGCGCGTCGGATACCTTATTCGGTAAAAAATTGGTCAACACTACTTCCGGACTATATATCTGCCCAACAGTGTGCAAGAGGGAGTCATCATATCCTCCGTTAAATGCGGGGAGCAATAAGTACTTGCTAAGCCAGGAAACAGCTGCTGACCCGGTAAAGGATGAGGCCCTTTCTGAAGTAATACGAGACCATACAATAAAACTCGCAATAAAGGTCTTTTCTTCATTTTTCATTGTCGTGGAGTTCTCGTTCTGTGACATCCACATTACTTAGATAATATGACATTTGTAAAACATGGTTATGAATTTCAGAACGAACAAGATTATGACAGGCTTATTTTTTTTTTTTTTTATTTACTTGTTTTTAATTATTTTACAAGTGGAATTCGGCTGAGCCTTGACAAAAAAAATTATAAACATACTTCTATTTTAAATATATACAAATTTTGTGTAACCAGACATCTGTCCTGCAGAGCCAGGGATTTAGAAATGAAATAGAAATGAAGATATGTGCCCAGAATTAGCTTATTTATTAAGTCGAATTAATTATTAAGTTGTGACATTTGAAGCCATTAGTGCCTCCTTTCTCCTTTTGCCAGCCTCTTTCAGAAAGCGGTAAAACCTCCCCACCTTAGACTCCTCATTGATCCCACATAGCAGATCCGGATATGTGAGAGAGCTACCCAAGTCGATTGATGTGCGGAGCTCATCAGAGTCCTGCAGCTCAGAAACATGTGTTCGATGTCGTCGCTTCCCGAGCTACATAGGGGGCAGATATTTTGGGGGAGGAATTGAAATTTTTGTTTATTTAAATAGATAGAAGGCGATTTAATAAAGGCCATACGGATTTGGGCAGCCGCCCTTAATATTGCAATGGGAAGGTCAAATGAAGATAATCTTCGGGCTGTCCCAGGTTACTTATGTGTCGGAAAATGGGGTTATAATTTGAGGTAACAGCATTCTCAATATCCAAAGACCACAGGTTGTTCTTAAACTTCTCAATCAGCCCGCTTTCGATTTTATGAGTAAGAGGGGGTCAGGCCTATTAAGTAGATGGTCGGAGCCAATCGAAGATAAAGCAAGTTTTAGGTGTTTGAGCCAGTTAAAAGGTAATTTAGGATTGTCAATGAGTTCGAGGAGTCGGGACAGGATTATTTTGGGAAGATCATCGTGGGACTTCGAGAGAGACTTTATTAGAAATCCAAGCTGAAGTTTGAAGATCGACAAACTCAAGTGTGGGAGGCCGGTATCGAGCCTGATGTAAGCCCCTGGTGTTGACCGCGGGAGATGGAGCAGACGTTTAAAAAAGGAGACTTGGACTTTTTCAATGTCCTTAGAGTAAGGAAGGCCCCATATTTCAGAGCCATACAACGAAACCGAGGAAACCAATGAGCGAAAGAGAACGGCTTTGGGTTCCCACGTACTAGATCTGTATGAGGCAAGGATTCCCAGCGTCTTAGATATGGCAAATTCGCTCTTTTTGATAGCCTGTATGGCAGCTTTCCTAAATTTTCCGGAGGACGAAAAGACAACGCCAAGGTAGGTGAATGAGGAATTGACAGGGACTTCGGAGTGTTCATAAGTGAATGGTTTGACTTTAGCTAGGCGTCCTGACTTTTGGAACGGAACAACGATTGTTTTTTTGGTGTTAACTTTGAGCTTATTGATTTCGCAGTACTGAGAGAGATTTGAAGTTTGAACTGAGCGTCACTCCAAGAACGTGCTGTGATTGCTAGGTCATCAGCATATAAGAGAAGGAGAACATCAGTGACTCCGTTGATGGAAATTCCTTCAGCCCCTTTACTTCGGAAGAAGCTCACGATGTGCGACTAGGAGAGAAAAAAGCAGGGGGGAGAGCTTTTCACCTTGTAAAACCCCCTTAGTGACCTTAACGGGACTCGAGTTTGCTCCTCTGGACGTCACCAGGATTTTTGCCGAGTCGTAAAGGTTCCGGATCACCCTAATCACCTTGGGACTTACGTTCATGGTGTGAAGTTTACTAAATAGGAGGTCATGGTTCACCGAGTCGAAAGCTTTTTCCAGATCAACAAAAATGACAAAACTTTTCCTTTGTCGTGCCTAAGTTGTATATTGATGGCAGAGCTTAAGGTGAAAATAGCCTCTGAGCAGCCAGTGTTCTTTCTGAACCCAAATTGTTCGTTGGGGATTAAGCGGTTTCCTCTGACCAGGCATAGAGTCTTTTGTTGATTAAGGAGGTGAAAAGTTTAGTCATACAGTTGAGAAGCGCAATCGGTCTATAATTTACGGGGAGGAGAGGGTCACCTTTTTTGAATAAAAAAATTTTTAGTTAAGACCCAATTTGTGGGAATTACCTCTTCATGCCATATTTGGTTGAATAGGTCTAGTAGGTAGTGAGTCCAGGCAGGAGGGAGCAATTTGAAGGATTCAAATGGGATTAAGTCGGTGCCTGAGGATTTTTATTGGGGCTCTCTTTAATTGATATTTTTCCCAATCACATAATTTAATAGGGTTTACGTTACGGCTAAAGTTACATCGCTTAACTAAGTTCCAAAATCAGAGGAACTGTGGACATTTCTAAATTTTTCTGTTAGGTCATGATAATAGGATTTTTTTGAGGCACGGACTAGGGAGGTATATTTTTTTAAGTGCTAAGTAACCTTCGACGCTACACTTACCGATTTAAATTTCCTATAACTTTGGCGTACTAGCTTTTTTTTGATTTTACATTCCTTACTAAACCAAGGGGTCTTAAATTGGGTGGAAGTTCATTTTTAATTGAGATTTTTCTTAGGATTCCCGACCGGTACATGGCTGAAGCGACAGAGGAGATGAAATTATCGCTTAATTCATTGACAGAACGTGAAAAAAATATATTTCTGGCATCGAGTTTAGGAGCGACTAAAGGCTTCGACATTACTTTCGTTAAATGATTTGGAAATAGATTCGTAAGCTACAGCTTCATCTGGTACCATACAGTATTGTCGTTGGAGAGGTCAAGAGTCAGTCTGCACAACAGATGATCTGAGGCCAAATTTATAACATCAAAACCAGAACACAAATGTGCTGTGTTGTTGAAATTTTTGATACTGGATGGCTGGTAGGACGCACGCATTTGCTATTAACACGGTGGCCTTCGAGGCCTTACAATTTTTAGATAGAGGTCAAGAGTCAGTCTGCACAACAGATGATCTGAGCCAAATTTAACATCAAAACCAGAACACAAATGCTGTGTTGTTGAAATTTTTGATACTGGATGGCTGGTAGGACGCACGCATTTGCTATTAACACGGTGGCCTTCGAGGCCTTACAATTTTTAGATAATGTTACAGGGTCGGTCCCTTGGAGCAACTTCAGGAATAAATTCCTCAGTAACGAACAATTTATAACTCCCCTTAATATTGGAGGGGGATACTTCAATACACAACTGCCTGCAATCTCTGGGCAGTACTATACAGTCTGAAATCGGGTATTTAACCCGTCATTCATTATAAATATGGTGACTGCAATGACCTGCTTCACCAGAGCACAGGCTTCGACATTACTTTCGTTAAATGATTTGGAAATAGATTCGTAAGCTACAGCTTCATCTGGTACCATACAGGTATTGTCGTTGGAGAGGTCAAGAGTCAGTCTGCACAACAGATGATCTGAGGCCAAATTATAACATCAAAACCAGAACACAAATGTGCTGTGTTGTTGAAATTTTTGATACTGGATGGCTGGTAGGACGCACGCATTTGCTATTAACACGGTGGCCTTCGAGGCCTTACAATTTTTAGATAATGTTACAGGGTCGGTATTCCTTGGAGCAACTTCAGGAATAAATTCCTCAGTAACCAACAATTTTATAACTCCCCTTAATTGGAGGTGGAGATGTTACTTCAATACACAACTGCCTGCAATCTCTGGGCAGTACTATACAGTCTGAATCGGGTATTTAACCCGTCATTCAATATATAATATGGTGACTGCAAATGACCTCAGCTTCACCAGAGCATGACAGGCTTCGACATTACTTCGTTAATGATTTGGAAATAGATTCGTAAGCTACAGCTTCATCTGGTACCATACAGGTATTGTCGTTGGAGAGGTCAAGAGTCAGTCTGCACAACAGATGATCTGAGGCCAATTTATAACATCAAAACCAGAACACAAATGTGCTGTGTTGTTGAAATTTTTGATACTGGATGGCTGGTAGGACGCACGCATTTGCTATTAACACGGTGGCCTTCGAGGCCTTACAATTTTAGATAATGTTACAGGTCGGTATTCCTTGGAGCAACTTCAGGAAAAATTCTCAGTAACGAACAATTTTATAACTCCCCTTAATATTGGAGGTGGAGATGTTACTTCATACACAACTGCCTGCAATCTCTGGGCAGTACTATACAGTCTGAAATCGGGTATTTAACCCGTCATTCAATATATATGGTGACTGCAAATGACCTCAGCTTCACCAGAGCATGACAGGCTTCGACATTACTTCGTTAAATGATTTGGAAATAGATTCGTAAGCTACAGCTTCATCTGGTACCATACAGGTATTGTCGTTGGAGAGGTCAAGAGTCAGTCTGCACAACAGATGATCTGAGGCCAAATTTATAACATCAAAACCAGAACACAATGTGCTGTGTTGTTGAAATTTTTGATACTGGATGGCTGAGGACGCACGCATTTGCTATTAACACGGTGGCCTTCGAGGCCTTACAATTTAGATAATGTTACAGGGTCGGTATTCCTTGGAGCAACTTCAGGAATAAATTCCTCAGTAACAACAATTTTATAACTCCCCTTAATATTGGAGGTGGAGAGTTACTTCAATACACAACTGCCTGCAATCTCTGGGCAGTACTATACAGTCTGAATCGGGTATTTAACCCGTCATTCAATATATATGGTGACTGCAAATGACCTCAGCTTCACCAGAGCATGACAGGCTTCGACATTACTTTCGTTAAATGATTTGGAAATAGATTCGTAGCTACAGCTTCATCTGGTACCATACAGGTATTGTCGTTGGAGAGGTCAAGAGTCAGTCTGCACAACAGATGATCTGAGGCCAAATTTATAACATCAAAACCAGAACACAAATGTGCTGTGTTGTTGAAATTTTTGATACTGGATGGCTGGTAGGACGCACGCATTTGCTATTAACACGGTGGCCTTCGAGGCCTTACAATTTTTAGAAATGTTACAGGGTCGGTATTCCTTGGACAACTTCAGGAATAAATTCCTCAGTAACGAACAATTTTATAACTCCCCTTAATATTGGAGGTGGAGATGTTACTTCAATACACACTGCCTGCAATCTCTGGGCATACTATACAGTCTGAAATCGGGTATTTAACCCGTCATTCAATATAATATGGTGACTGCAAATGACCTCAGCTTCACCAGAGCATGACAGGCTTCGACATTACTTTCGTTAAATGATTTGGAAATAGATTCGTAAGCTACAGCTTCATCTGGTACCATACAGGTATTGTCGTTGGAGAGGTCAAGAGTCAGTCTGCACAACAGATGATCTGAGGCCAAATTTATAACATCAAAACCAGAACACAAATGTGCTGTGTTGTTGAAATTTTTGATACTGGATGGCTGGTAGGACGCAGCATTTGCTATTAACACGGTGGCCTTCGAGGCCTTACAATTTTAGATAATGTTACAGGGTCGGTATTCCTTGGAGCAACTTCAGGAATAAATTCCTCAGTAACGAACAATTTTATAACTCCCCTTAATATTGGAGGTGGAGATGTTACTTCAATACACAACGCCCTGCAATCTCTGGGCAGTACTATACAGTCTGAAATCGGGTATTTAACCCGTCATTCAATATATATGGTGACTGCAAATGACCTCAGCTTCACCAGAGCATGACAGGCTTCGACATTACTTTCGTTAAATGATTTGGAAATAGATTCGTAAGCTACAGCTTCATCTGGTACCATACAGTATTGTCGTTGGAGAGGTCAAGTCAGTCTGCCAACAGATGATCTGAGGCCAAATTTATAACATCAAAACCAGAACACAAATGTGCTGTGTTGTTGAAATTTTTGATACTGGATGGCTGGTAGGACGCACGCATTTGCTATTAACACGGTGGCCTTCGAGGCCTTACAATTTTTAGATAATGTTACAGGGTCGGTATTCCTTGGAGCAACTTCAGGAATAAATTCCTCAGTAACGAACAATTTTATAACTCCCCTTAATATTGGAGGTGGAGATGTTACTTCAATACACAACTGCCTGCAATCTCTGGGCAGTACTATACAGTCTGAAATCGGGTATTTAACCCGTCATTCAATATATAATATGGTGACTGCAAATGACCTCAGCTTCACCAGAGCATGACAGGCTTCGACATTACTTTCGTTAAATGATTTGGAAATAGATTCGTAGCTACAGCTTCATCTGGTACCATACAGGTATTGTCGTTGGAGAGGTCAAGAGTCAGTCTGCACAACAGATGATCTGAGGCCAAATTTATAACATCAAAACCAGAACACAAATGTGCTGTGTTGTTGAATTTTGATACTGGATGGCTGGTAGACGCACGCATTTGCTATTAACACGGTGGCCTTCGAGGCCTTACAATTTTTAGATAATGTTACGGGTCGGTATTCCTTGGAGCAACTTCAGGAATAAATTCCTCAGTAACGAACAATTTTATAACTCCCCTTAATATTGGAGGTGGAGATGTTACTTCAATACACAACTGCCTGCAATCTCTGGGCAGTACTATACAGTCTGAAATCGGGTATTTAACCCGTCATTCAATATATAATATGGTGACTGCAAATGACCTCAGCTTCACCAGAGCATGACAGGCTTATTGATGTCATAATACTTAGATTTTGATGAAGATAATACTTTAAAAGGAAAAGCGTTGAATAACAGACCACCAAGAAGGATTACCCAGGCGAAAAATCCGTGG
The DNA here is from genome assembly GCA_014119065.1 of Orius insidiosus. Taxonomy (NCBI): domain Eukaryota; kingdom Metazoa; phylum Arthropoda; class Insecta; order Hemiptera; family Anthocoridae; genus Orius; species Orius insidiosus. Next base: position 178,256 of record JACGAQ010000015.1, on the reverse strand, counting down.
ACCTCGGTCAGACTACCACCGCAGCACTTGCTCCTGCTGCAGTCCCTGAGGACATTTCATGGACAGAGTTCTCGCCTGGAAGGAGAAGCAACGGGCCCAACCAGGGAAAACAAAGGGCCCCCAGGCGACTGAAGAAGGGCAGCGTTCTTCTCCGGGGACATCTTCGATACGAAAGGTTAGATTAGAATAATAAAAGGCATAAGCTGTTTAACTTTTTTAAAGGTAGTCTAAAGTTTTATAATTCACAATTTATTGTATGAAAAATACTATTTCTTCATTTCTATGCATCTTTGCTTATTGCGATGATATATTATGCAACGATATAATTACTCAAAAATATATCAATAAACAGCGCAAAATTTGTTATTGTTTCAGTTGTAAATATTAAAGCGCAACATCCGAAACAAGCCTAAACCGGGACAGAAGGAAAGGGTTCGGTTTGAGATGACTTGCTATCACTGTCTAGAGGCGGGTCATATGCGTTTCGATGCCCGTTAATTAAAGAACAGGTCCGATGCCTCCATTGTGGGAAATCGGACATTTCGCGAAATCTTGTCCCGATACAAAAAACTAGGAGGGAAACGTCGTGTAGATTTTCAAATTTGCATGGCGCCCCTTAGAATACATCCACCTTGGCCATAAAATTAAAAGTGAATAATTGTGATATGGATTGTCTTTTTGATACCGGGAGTAACATTTCAGCCATTAATGCGGATTTAGTTAATAACGTTGAATACACCAAAAAAGAATTTCAGGGAATCGCGAGGTCAGCGAACCAGACTTTATTAGAATTAGTAGGTAACATGTTAGCGAGTATTAAAATAGGGAAGAGATCTATAAGTTGTAATTTGTTTATAGTCAAGAAACTAAATCACGAAGTATCTTAGGAACGGATTTTTTTTATCAATACGGGGTACGGGTAGATTTTAAGAATGAAAAAATTGTTTTTGGTTGTGTAACAAAGGGACAGGATTAGGATAGGCAAATCGGCTTAGCACGTCTCTGGGAGTAACATTAAAAAATTATCAGAAGATAAGACACCCCAGTATCCACAATAAGAGAACGGGGTGTAAAGGTATCTTTTACCCTATGGTTTTCATATGGACAATATCGGAAGTCCTCCCTAAAAAAAAAGGAGGGGAGAGTTAAACCAGGGACATTAAGACTAAGACTCGAGGCCATTCTGAGGCGAAGGACGCCTATAGAGACCCTCGTGCGATACACCATGGCACGTGCGATACACCGCCTTATAAAGGGCGGTTAACGAACCGGATTGGTTGGCGGAAATTGAGCACCGCCTCGCCACGACGGAGCAAATCACGTGACGGATGCGGCGCTATCGGTATGTTCCGCATGGACGCTGAGAAAAGGGACAGGATCTTCCCCATCCTACTCGTTTAGACGAGTTTGTGTTGACGGCACTTCGTTTGCCGTATGAACAGTGGAGATGGTTGTTCTCCAGAAAGGAAGGGTATCCCTTCTTGTATAAACACTGGGGTTTGAATATCTAATAATGGACGACTTGCTGTGCCATTATACGTATGCACCGGCCGACCAGCGTAACGATCTCCTGACGCTCGTATATATACTTTGATCAGGAGGGCGTGGAACATCCTTCGCGGAAACGAGGTGTAGATATTATTGGGAGTTCCTCCGCACGTACAGTTCTCCTGGAGAAGTGTTTTATAGAGGCAATGAGTTCATCTACAATGAAGAAACCAAGGGAAAAGTTGTCGTAAGGAAGTTCATAGGCGGATTACTGGAGTCGACCTTTTCACTGTCCAAAAAAAAAAAATCACTCCGCCTCTCCCGGTATAACAGGCGAAAGTATTAGGTTGACAGTAGAAGATGTAAAGGACTTCCTGGCGTGGGAACTTCTTACTGGGGTGGTTGTAATGCCATCATACGGAGATTATTATTCCAGGCTCTAAGATATGAAAAAGTTGCATCAATCATGCCCCTAAATAACTTTAAAAATACGTAGGTTTCTGCATTTTGCAGACAATAATACGAGTAAACAATCCGAAGACCGTTTTTCAAAGTACGACCGCTGATCTATGACTTAGCATTCACCAGAATATACCGTAACCTCATTAACGGACTTGGTTCTAACTATATACCAGATATTGGTAGATATATTGACAATGTACTATATGCACCTATGGCTAAATTTTACAGCAGTTTGAAGCAGTTAAAACTATGTGAAGAATTTTTGGGTTACACCCCTTTGAAAAAATTAGATGCAGTGTCAATCGCAGAAACAATCATTCAATTTCTGAATGACTGTAGTTTCGATTTGTCGCGACTTGTAGGTCAAGGATATGACGGTTGCTCTGCGATGGCTGGTAAGGAAGGCGGTGTTCAAAAACTGATTAGAGACAAGTATCCTAAGGCTATCTATTTTCATTGTGCCAGTCATATATTGAATCTCGTCATTAATGACTTGAACAATGTTAAAGAAGTTCGAAATGCCATTGGCACAACGAAGGAAATAATCAAGTTTTTCAGAGAGAGCACGTTGCGACGGTCTTTGATTCCTAATATCCCCTGTTTTGTGAAACACGTTGGTCGGCAAAATATAAAAGTATTAGAATATTTTCTGATAATTTTTTGGTAATTGTCCAAGCATTAGAAAAGCATACAGATGACAGTGGAAACAAGAACACAAAGATCAAGGCTCATTTACTGCTCACCGCTGCCACAACTTCGACTTACATTTTGACGCTTTTAGTGATTGCTACTTACTCGGCCAAACTCGAACCTGTATTTAAAACATTTAAAAGTATCATGTACTTTATAAAGCATTTAATAATATTATTGACCATGCATCAGGCAACCAAATGTGAGATCATTGATGAACTAAACAACTCAAGTGGATTTATAGAATGTTTGGTAGATAGAAAGTCACCAATATCAAACTGTTCTGGCAATAAGTTTATATTCAATAACATGATATACATATGTGATAATGATGAAAAAACAAATAATATAATTGATAAGTGTTGGGGTAACCAAAATATGTATTGTGACATAAAGTGTGTACATAATGTTGGATATATGGTAAAATATAAAAATGGATCCTGTGCATGTTTGTCTCTATCAGATGGACTAAATCTGAGGATAGACATGAATAAGGTGGATGGTGTATTTTCTGGAAAGATCTATAATAAGGATGATAACTGCAAGATATTGTTGGAGCATGCTTATCATCAAGGAGCATCTAGTATGTTATCAAATTATGACAGTGAAACAGGAATCTACTGTGATCTGCCTGATTATTGTTCAGTCATCAAGACTTCTTTAAATCCATCATGCTAACTGATTGCCATAAAGTGGTTAAGCATGTTATATTATTTCTGATCGTGATAGCTATAAGCATAATGTCATTTATAATAGTTAGGGTTATCAAATACTTAATAGATAGACTTCATATAAACTGGAAACTTCTGAAGATGTTAGAATGCCAGATATCGACAATATGCTCATCAAAGAGTAAGAGTTGAGGGTCCAGCTAGTAGATCCATTTATACTAGATCTAGGAATCTCTTATTGTGTGGATTGGCTCTGCCTTGCAAAAGTTGTGATTTTCAAATTCCGCCGAAGCTACTACGTGGTATGAAATGTGGAAAAATAAAGAAATTACAAACAAAATTCCCAATTGCATGACTTTAATTGATGAGGCTACTACATTTTATCCAGCTGTATCCGAGGCACTCAAGATTGGCATGACACTTCCTGCGACAACCTGCAGCATTGAACGGTCTTTCAGCACATTAAGACGCGTCAAGATTTGGAATCGATCTACAATGAGTGATGAAAGACTAAGTGGATTATGCATGCTTAGTGTTCACAAAAAAAGAGTGAATGATTGTCCAAAATTTATTGATAAGGTTGTAGACAAGTTTGGACAGCAGGAGAGAAGAGTTGCATTGCTGTTTTAAAATAAGTTTGTTCTAAGTAAATATATCAAATTTGTATTTTCTATTCTATGTTTTCTATGATTATGTGCATTCTAATAAAAAACATTACGCAAACAATTTTTTTATTATCAAAAAACCATTTTTTTCTCGAGAAAAAATTTTTTTTTTCAAAAGCCAGGGGGGTGCATGTGCACCTCCTTGCACCCCCCTCCCGGCGCCCATGTCCCAGTACCAATTTGGGACTATTTGAGTAAGTTCGCTCCTACTCATTTGGACACCGGTGACAAGGTTACAATCAACGTACCGAATGTATCAATACCCCAAGGATCGGCTCCTAATTATCCTACCGTACTCTAAAGAGTAGACGTGTCCCCCACAGACAGAACCCTTAGGCGTCGCGTCACGTTCTCCCCTCACCTTGAGGAAATAGGATTTAGGGATATTGAAGAAGCAGGGGAGGAACGGCTTCCATTGAGGAGCTCGAAAATTGGTTATCTGCTCATGAAGGTATCAGTACAATTGCTCAGTTTGTTACAAAAGATTCAGGGAAGCATTTTAAGGAAATAACAACTAAATATGCTTTCCAGATAATAGACCTAGAAGCAATGAAAATCAAGTTTGATGAAATATTCTCCAATATTGCGGATAGAGTCTCGTGCACAGTAATTGCAATTGTAAGAGGTCCAAAGTACGAGCTTTATCTTCCTAACGGTGATCCTCTTCTTGATTTTTTGAAAAGCAACAACTTTTCCATGATAGGGAAAGATAGGACTAAGTTCACCCTGCCTAGGCTGCTGCTGGCTTTTCCAATGAGTGCTCTGTACATCTCGACACAAATATTGGAACACTTTCCTTTAAAGATGAGCAGGTTCGGAGGCAAACCTGAAATAAATCTCTGGTATGGAGATTATTCGCTATCTTGCTTAGACAAAAGTAAAACAGATAATGTTAATAAGGTCATACTGACACATTGTCTACTAAAAAGCATCTTCTCTTTTGAGCTACAGACAAATCTCAAGAAAAAGAGAAGTGGCAAGGTTGACTCCTTTGATGAACTTATGCAGAGTGCATGCAAGTACTCGAGTTTGGCCTTGTCTTACTCAATTGTTGGTGAGGAAACAAGGAAAACCTTCACAAAGAAAGTGTCTGAACAGAACTTATTCCCTGATGAGGAGGACATCAAAAAACTGATCAAATTTGCGGTTAGAGGTTGTGGCTGTGTTCTGTGTGTTGTACGCTTTCTCTGTGTTGCTGTGTGAGTACTGACGCTTTGTAGTTAAGGGGTGTATAAAAATTAATTATAAGAAATTAGTGTGTATTAAAATAAAAGGGGTAGTTTGTTGGGTAACGTGTGTTTTATTGCAAGATTCCCCAAGCCGTTTACAGCACCTTCTGTAGGATGAAAACCACAATACAGAGGAATGCGGAAAAGTCGAAAATTCAGTACGACAAAACCCACAACCGTAGAGTAGACTTCAAGGTCGGTGACCAGGTCCTACTTTATAACATGCCTGCCAAGCGTAGCTATAAAAAATTAAAACAGGATTTTCTTGGCCCCTTTAAAGTCGTACAAATACACACCAACGAAACGGCTACACTCGAAATGGCCACGAACAAGCTAAAAACCTATCATTTCAATCTCCTAAAACCTTACCATCAAAATTAACCCCATGATAATATTATCTGTTGCAGAAAGAAAGAAAAAGGAATTCACATCATGCGTTCCCTAATCCACGTCCTATTTTCAATACTATTTTCCTTCATTCACGGCACTCACACCCACACGCACTACACTCAACAAATAAAGTCCCCTAGCGGGATATTGTTCGACAATTTGGGTACTGCACAATTGTCGAGCGAAAAGTTCGCTATAGTCCATTACAATGATTTATCACGGTACAAGAGCCGATACAACGAGGCCCTAAAACATTATCAAAGACTTGCCGATATATGTGCCGTACTGAAAAAGAATGAACCGAAGTCAGGCTTATCCTCAGTCTGCACGTTCCGGATAAAGCAAATTTTCGCTGCTTTAGACGACGTTCATTCGAAGTACGAAACACTCGGCCACCACCTCCACCGTCGGCGACGAGGGCTGATCAACGTGATCGGAACCGGAATCAAATGGCTTTTTGGTAACCCGGATGCCGATGACGCACAATTCTACGGTGACTCTATCAAGGCGTTTATAGCCGATAGAAAAGTCACCCAAACACTGATGAAACAACAGATCACAATTGTGAGCGACACAATTGACAACCTCAACCACACAATGTCTCGTCTAAGAGAAAACACAATCATCCTAGACGAAAATTTCGAAAAATTCAATAACATCACAGCAAACATCACGCGTAACATAGAACAAACACACCTAGAGATATCCTTAGAAGCGCAACTCACATACATCACAGCACTCTGCAGTGAACTTGGCTCTAAACTCGACGGATTCATGAATAGCATCACCTAATCCAGAACGGAATCATTGATTTCAAGGCTCTAAGCCCTAAAATACTGCTTAATGAGCTTGAATCGACTCACAAGGATTACCCACTTCCTCTCTCGCCTACCATAGAGAACACCTACATATATTATTCTCTTATGGACAAAAAGGCATTTATCCAAAATGACACTCTGGTGATGGTATTCGAAGTCCCACTTGTACAAAAGGAATCCTACGATATATTCGGAATGCTTCCCATACCAACTCCCCACAAAGAGTATCAATTTCTATACTCATACATTAATCCCAAGCATCCCTACCTACTACTTTCCTCTTCCAGGATGTATTATGCGAATCTCGATAGCTTGCAGAAGTGCAGGGAGTACGTGACCCGGCACTGGTTATGCAAGGGCATAAACATGGCAAGACGGATTGGCTACGAAAATTGTGAAATCTCCACTTTCTTCGAACACTTTCAACGGATTCCTGAAACCTGCGAAGTTCGACACCTCTACGCTGATGTGGAGATCTGGCACCAGCTAACCGGACAGAGATGGCTCTACATCGTCTCTGAGAGAACTCCTCTTCACATTCAGTGCAACAACACCATCAGTGACGAGGTTATTTCTGGCATGGGAATCGTGACCTTGGAGAACGACTGTCAAGCATTCACCACAAAAATAACGCTTGACGGGAAGACCACAGTTGGGACGTCGAACTCAACCTACAAGATTCCACTAACGGACATCTTGGAGGACGACTGTTGCTGCGATCTGTACAGCAACCTCACAAAAACGACTGCTCCCCAGCTAAAGAGGTTGAACTTTCTCAACCTCGACCTAAACGAGCTGAACAAACAGAAGCACGAACTCTCGAAGATGCACGAGAAGCTTGATAAACAGCTAAACGAGCCATTTATCATCAACAACTCGAGTTGGGTTAACCCCGCCTTGATCACCATCGGGGTTATCACCACCATCATCGGGACCTACTACGTATGTTCAAAGCTCGGAATATTCAGCTTCTTATTCACTTTGTGGCGCACCACGTCAGCTTGCTGCAAGTGCGTCCCGTGCGTGCAAATATTCAATCAATCCTCGGGCTCGCACGTTGGACATCGGTCAGAATTCGTTGCTCTTCAAGATATCCATCATCGTCACCTCTCCCGACGCTACAGAGGAGATCACTATACATACGTGAAGATTAACACCACAAGATTAACGCCACATTATGTAAATAAATAAACATTTTTTTTTTGTAAATCTAGGATAAGATCACTTATGTAACTTCAAATTGTAAATTGTGATTATAATGTGTCTAATTCTTATTCAAGTTCTCATTCTAATTCTAAATCAAACAATTAGGGTCGCGACAAAAACTAAAAATAACTAACAAATAAAAATCCAAATCCTAACTCTTCTTAAATCAAAAGGTCGCGACACCAATGAGAACCAAACTTTATGTCTCAATCCTAAATTCTATTATTGTTGTAAAAAGCATAGCTTATACTAATCTCACTTAGATACTTTACTAACTCAATCTATGTTCATAGCTCTAATTAATTTTACTAGATCATATTTCCCTTTTAGAATAATTTAAATTTCGAAAATGTCTAAAGCAAAACATAATTTAAGCTATGACAATCATGTATCTAATGTAAACTACCGCTTTCGAACCTAAATCTCCTTCTTAAATCTTAAGGGATTATTACCCTTATTACGTTAAGCGGCCCACAGACGCACAATATTATTGTGCCATATTTGGGTTTGCGCAATAATATTGATCGTGTGTAGACGAAATTGAAAGGTTGCACAATATATTGCGTGATGTTCAGAAAGTTGAAAATATATTGTACAAACGGGTAAATATTGTACCATCTGTTGGCAGTATTGCGCAATATCCCACCCGTTCTCGTTTCTCTGTAACCTAAACAGTTAACCTTATCAAAACAAACCTAAAACTTTAACTAGTGTTTCATTTTTTTGTTATTCATTTTTATATTCATATGTAGCGAGTTGTTAGCTCACTTAGAATAGTTCCCTGGGGCTCCGCCTGGGGTCTACGGTCTAAGCCCGGGTAGATAAGACTGATAAGTTTGAATGAGATTCACGTCGGCTGCTTCCCAATGGCGGCTGTCAAGAACTTTCACCGGGGCTATGGCAAGCCCCTTTACACTCTTGCGGACCTTGGCGCTAGTGAGGATGACAGCAAGGCATTGCTGACATCATATTATGCCTCTCTCATGCCGGAAACTTGGAAGTTTGTCGGAAAGCCGAGCCTCTTGGTTTTGCTCCACGTCCTGTCGGATAATGTAATCCATCCCAGGAACAAGAGGACCCCAGTGGAGACCTTGTCAAGATATACCATGGCCTCCTATCGATCAACCATCACCCCAGAGGCACACAGGATCGCTGCAAACGAGTCCTTTGGCATCACCAAAGAAAGACTGGCGGTGATCGCCGCAGCCGCAGTGATCAAACTGAGTGAGCTCAGAGGCACTGACGAGACTTGGGGCCTTGCCCAATCTGTTCTCGCTGATGATCAGTTATAAGTAGATCATCCTCTGACACGTCTGACGACAGACATGTAAATACTACCCCCTGTAAATAATCCCCCCCACCAAAAAACCTGGGAAGATCACGTTTGCCATATCGAACAATTTTTTAAGGCCATTTCCACTGAAGGTTTTAAACTTAAGATGTCAAAGTGTGCGTTTGCAGTCAAATCAGTAAAATATTTAGGGCATGTGATATCTGAGAATAAAGTTTCACCAGCTAATGAGAATCTTTTGGCGATAAAAAAGTTGCAACGACCAATCGACAAATCTGGAGTGCGCAGTGTTTTGGGGTCAATTAATTTCTATTCCAAATATATTCAAAACAGCGCAATGCAATTTGAACCGCTTCATCGGTTACTGCGGAAAGATGTGAAATTTGAATGGACTGATGAATGTGAGAAATGTTTTCAGTCTATTAAAGACTATCTTTGCACCTCTCCCATCTTAGCTATTTATGATCCTGCTAAGCCTTTGATAATTGAGACAGATGCCAGTCTTGGCATTGGAGCTTCGCTTAAACAACCTTCTGAAGATGGGCTGCTACACCCGGTCGCTTTTTTCCCGCAAGTTGTCACCAGCGGAGAAGAAGATGGAAGTAATTCATATTGAATGTAAAGCAATTAAAGATGCGATCAAATACTGGCAATACTACCTAATTGGTAGGGAATTTGTGGTGTGTAGTGACCATAAACCTCTTGAAAACTTACGCACCAAAGCTCGAACGGACGAGAGACTTGGTGATCTTGTTCATTATCTGTCACAGTTTTATTTTAAGATTATTTACAAGCCAGGAAAAGAAAATATAATGGCTGATTTATTGTCTCGCAATCCGGTTTTGGAGTATTTCGAGGAGGAAGATGTTATTAAAAGCGTTAATATGGTGGATTTTTCGGCTATACGAGAAGACCAAAAGAAAATTGAAGACGAACTCCAATCAGACAAAAGAATTGCGACTCATCAAGGGATATATTATCGTAAATGCGGAGATAAGTCTCGAATATATATTACCGAAGAACTAGGGAAACAGATCATTGCGAAAGTTCATAAAGAGTACGGGCATATTGGTCCGCCACAAATGACGGCAACTATCCGACCGCACTACTATTTCGGAATTTGGACACATTGGTGGAAGACTTCTGTCATAAGTGCACGACATGCATTGAGAATAAGGTGCGACGAGGACGGGCAATTGGTTTATTGTCCCGCTTGGGCCCGGCTTCTCGTCCATTCGAGGTGATGTCTATCGATACGGTTGGAGGCTTTGGGGGTAACAACTCGTCAAAGCGCTATATGCACATCTTAGTGGACCATTTTACGCGTTATGTGTGGATTGCGACATCGACAGGACAATCGGCTCGTGACTTCGTGAAATTGGTTGATTTATTGGCACGAAAAGAACAGATCCTGATTATTTTGGCTGATCAATATACAGGTATTGATTCGGATGAATTTAAGACTTATTTAGAAGACAAGGGTATCCAGCTGGTTTTTACGTCAACCGACTGTGCAAGTTCAAATGGTCTGAACGAAAGGGTTAACCAGACATTGGTTAACCGAATTCGATGCCAAATAAACAGCTTGGATAAAAAGAAGGCTTGGTCTACGATTGCCCAAGAATGTGTCGAGCAATACAACAAGACCATTCATAGCGCCACACGGTTTTCACCTGAGTATTTACTGACCGGGAAGAGGCGGGTGATTTCTCCGTTCCGTGAAGAGGTGGACACCTTGGATGAGGACAGACGACAGGCGTTCAAGAATTCAACCCGTTACTTCGAAGCAAACAAGGCTAGAGTGGACAAGGTCCGCAAAGAACATGTATTTCAGCCGGGTGACTTAGTCTATGTGGAGAATGGGAATCGGTTAAACAGGAACAAATTGGAAAAAATTCGGATTGGTCCATTCCGAATTCTGCGTAGGATCTCTTCGACATTTTACGAGGTCTCTACCAACAATCGTCGGAGAGTGCTCAACTATTTCCATTCATCAAAGCTCACACCGGTGGAGCAACGGTCTTCGGGGGGGGGGGGAGGTGTAAGCGAGTTGTTAGCTCACTTAGAATAGTTCCCTGGGGCTCCGCCTGGGGTCTACGGTCTAAGCCCGGGTAGGTAAGACTGATAAGTTTGAATGAGATTCACAGTTCGTGTTTAAATGTTCGTGTAATTTATTTACTTATATTTAAGGTATATATTTCTTATTTGTTCTTAAATTTTGTATTTTAATATTGTATTACTTATATTTAAGGTGAATAAATCACGATTAAAGAAGAATCTTACAAATAAATTACACGTTTCGATGGCGAACAAGATGCTGTACGTGCACCTGGTCAAGGTGGGTGATGACCAGTTTGAAATAGCTGGTTTATCGGAGGATAAACTTTTGTGGTACCAGTTACAACCAGAAGATGTCAATTTAGAACTTCACGGAGTCTTAGCTGAAAGAAATCCAATAAAAGCAGCTACGCTCGCTATCAACCTTTGTCGGGTTTCAGAAAGGTGGGAGTGAAATTTGATAAGGAATTGAAACACATTTACTTGGACGAAGGTAATAACTTATCTTTTAAAAATTTGCCTTTGGAAGAAATTATTGTAAATAACACCCAAACTGAGAGCCCGGTTGAGTGCCCCGATCAGGAACTTATGAAACGGATTCAGGAACTTGAAACGAAACTTCTTGAGAAAGAGATTAATTTAGAGCAGGTCGAGAAGAAGTTCATTCTTGAAAAATTTAACCAACAAAGAGAGTTTCACGAGAGACATGAACTTCCTCGTGGCAATTTTCTGCACCAGAGGCTCGTCCATGGAAAAAGCCTTAAAGAAAATGGACTCAAAATGGGCAGCAATTATCAAGATGATGCTTGATAAGTACTCTGTGGATTTTAAGAAAAGAGCCCCGGGTACATCTGTCGGAAAAGGAGTCGTAACCATGCCAAGAGTGGTCGGCTGCTTCCCAATGGCGGCAGTCAAGAACTTTCACCGGGGCTATGGCAAGCCCCTTTACACTCTTGCGGACCTTGGCGCTAGTGAGGATGACAGCAAGGCATTGCTGACATCATATTATGCCTCTCTCATGCCGGAAACTTGGAAGTTTGTCGGAAAGCCGAGCCTCTTGGTTTTGCTCCACGTCCTGTCGGATAATGTAATCCATCCCAGGAACAAGAGGACCCCAGTGGAGACCTTGTCAAGATATACCATGGCCTCCTATCGATCAACCATCACCCCAGAGGCACACAGGATCGCTGCAAACGAGTCCTTTGGCATCACCAAAGAAAGACTGGCGGTGATCGCCGCAGCCGCAGTGATCAAACTGAGTGAGCTCAGAGGCACTGACGAGACTTGGGGCCTTGCCCAATCTGTTCTCGCTGATGATCAGTTATAAGTAGATCATCCTCTGACACGTCTGACGACAGACATGTAAATACTACCCCTGTAAATAATCCCCCCCACCAAAAAACCTGGGAAGATCACGTTTGCCATATCGAACAATTTTTTAAGGCCATTTCCACTGAAGGTTTTAAACTTAAGATGTCAAAGTGTGCGTTTGCAGTCAAATCAGTAAAATATTTAGGGCATGCGATATCTGAGAATAAAGTTTCACCAGCTAATGAGAATCTTTTGGCGATAAAAAAGTTGCAACGACCAATCGACAAATCTGGAGTGCGCAGTGTTTTGGGGTCAATTAATTTCTATTCCAAATATATTCAAAACAGCGCAATGCAATTTGAACCGCTTCATCGGTTACTGCGGAAAGATGTGAAATTGAATGGACTGATGAATGTGAGAAATGTTTTCAGTCTATTAAAGACTATCTTTGCACCTCTCCCATCTTAGCTATTTATGATCCTGCTAAGCCTTTGATAATTGAGACAGATGCCAGTCATCTTGGCATTGGAGCTTCGCTTAAACAACCTTCTGAAGATGGGCTGCTACACCCGGTCGCTTATTTTTCCCGCAAGTTGTCACCAGCGGAGAAGAAGATGGAAGTAATTCATATTGAATGTAAAGCAATTAAAGATGCGATCAAATACTGGCAATACTACCTAATTGGTAGGGAATTTGTGGTGTGTAGTGACCATAAACCTCTTGAAAACTTACGCACCAAAGCTCGAACGGACGAGAGACTTGGTGATCTTGTTCATTATCTGTCACAGTTTTATTTTAACCTTCGAGCGGGCGCGTTGGGGTAGTTTTGTACCCCAGAGGTACGTTTTTCCTTATATTTTCTTTATTTTTCGTCGGGCGCGCCTCGGTCTTTTTTCTATTCCAAGATAATCCTTTTAGAAAGAGAATAGGGGGGGACAAGTGGCCATATTCAAACCGGTTTAGTGTGAATTCCTAGTCGAAGCGGGAAAGGTCTGTCTTGGGGTACAAAACTACCCCACGCGCCCGGTCATGTAAGTATTTTTTCCTACCGTTTTGATGATTGAATTCATTGTTTTTTTGTATTTTATTATTTTTTCTGTTTATAAACTAATTATGACCATATTGATAACCCTTCCTATTGCTATTTTGATATATTTTTACATTTATTTACTTAGTAATCATCGGATTTTTGTTTTTAGGGACAAAATAAGCGACATATCGAAAATTCACGAACTTTTGTTTTGTACGTCTGATCCTGAAGAAATAAGTGACCATGAGTTAGATTTAGAAGTAGACGGTGATCTCAGTGAAGAGGAAGTGAATCATAGTGATCATGCATCCGAATCCGAGCAAGAAGGAGACGAAGAAGACGTGGAAAGTGATGCCGAAGACGAAGATTTTTTTACCGGCAAAGACAAAGTTACAACGTGGAAAAAAACTCCTTTCAAGGGAAGTAAAGTAAAAAAGAAGAACATATTGAAAGTAAAACCGGGCCCACGACCGTGTGCCCAAGCGATCGTAACGGAAATGGACGCATTTTTACAACTTTTCGACATTGAAATGATAGACATTGTGATAAAGTACACAAATAAATATATTTCTCATCTCACCGATATTTATTCAAGGCAAAGAGACTGTAAGGAGACCACAAGATGCGAAATATTGGCATTTATTGGAGTATTATTTCTAATTGGTACTCGTAAGAGCAGTCGAGTAAATGTTCAAGACCTCTGGAGCCCCGATGGAACAGGATTGGAGGTTTTGCGGGCCGTCATGGGCTTCAAGCGGTTTCTTTTTCTGCTTAGATGTCTTCGTTTTGACGACTTAGAAACGAGAACCAAAAGGAGAGAGACTGATAAACTGGCTGCAATCCGTGAAGTGCTCGATAAATTTGTAAATAATTGTACACGGTCTTATGAGATGAGTGAATATTCTACAATTGATGAAATGTTGCATCCATTTCGCGGCAGATGCTCGTGGATTCAATACAATCCAAGTAAACCGGCAAAATACGGAATTAAGTTTTTTGCATTATGTGACGCAAAAACTTACTACACTTCCAAAATAGAAGTATATGTTGGCGCGCAGCCTATGGGCCCATATAATTTATCAAATCGTCCTTTTGATATAGTGAAGCGTTTGGTTACACCGATCGAAAAATCAAATAGGAATCTGACAACCGATAATTGGTATACATCGTACGATCTTGCCAAATATCTACTATCAAAACAAATTACACTCATCGGGACACTAAGAAAAAATAAAAAAGAAATTCCCCCTGAATTCCTACCCACAAAGAAAAAAGAAGTCGGTTCAACCGTTTTTGGGTTTCAAAAAGATGTTACTTTAGTTTCATATACCCCCCGAAAAAATAAAGCAGTCATTCTTTTATCTACAATGCACGACAGTAACGAAATAGATCCTGAGACTAAAAAATCAGTGGTAAAATGGATTATAATGCAACGAAAAATGGGGTCGACGGGGTAGACAAAATGTCCGCCGGATACTCTGTTCAAAGAAACACGAAAAGATGGCCTATGGTGATTTTTTTTGTAATCCTCAATATATGCGGAATCAACGCCCGAGTACTTCAATCGCATACTACAAATAAAGTAACCCTTAGGAGAATTTTCCTAAAAAATTTGGCATTTTCATTAATGAAAGAGCATTTGCAAGATCGCTCAAGCATCAAAACTCTTCCGTCAACCACAAAAGAATTTCTAAAACTTTATCAAAGAGATAATGCCACGATTGAGCCACCGCCAAAACAACAGAAAATAATCAAAAGATGTTATATTTGCGAAAGGAATAAAGACAAAAAAACTAGAAATTGTTGTGATATTTGTAACAAACCAGTCTGTAAAGAGCATGGAAAAACTAAATATGTATGTGATACTTGTTCTAGTGCACAGTAAACAGTGCTAGTCAAAATACCTAAAATATGTGGAAATGTGTAGGTACTGAATAGAAATAATTATTTTTATGTTCAAAAAAAATTAGTCAAAAACAAAGTTTATTTAGCTATAAGTCTATAATATCTATAATATCAATCTAAGTCTATAATATCAATCTATAATAAATTTTACATATGTATTTTCAAATTTTATAAATTATTATATTGTTTTTAAATTAAATTTAAAATAAAAATAACAAAAAAACATTAATTTTATTAATTAAATTTCCTTTATAATCGATCCGGGCCAATTAAACATCCAAAACAGGTAAATAATTAAAAAATTGGAGCTGGGGTACAAAACTACCCCAAGCGTCCGCTCGTGTTACAAAAAAAGGCGCGCCCGCTCGAAGGTTAAGATTATTTACAAGCCAGGAAAAGAAAATATAATGGCTGATTTATTGTCTCGCAATCCGGTTTTGGAGTATTTCGAGGAGGAAGATGTTATTAAAAGCGTTAATATGGTGGATTTTTCGGCTATACGAGAAGACCAAAAGAAAATTGAAGACGAACTCCAATCAGACAAAAGAATTGCGACTCATCAAGGGATATTATCGTAAATGCGGAGATAAGTAGCGATACCTCAGTTACCAACAATTTCTAACGCCCCTTAATGTTGGAGGTGGCGACGCTACTTCTATCCATAACGCTTCCAGACTCTGGGCAGCAGTGTCCAATCAGAAATTGGGTTTTTAACCAGACATTCTATTTACACCATGGTCACTGCTAGTGACTTAGCATTCACCAGAATATACCGTAACCTCATTAACGGACTTGGTTCTAACTATATACCAGATATTGGTAGATATATTGACAATGTACTATAGCACCAATGGCTAAATTTTACAAAAGTGAAAAGGTGTTAAAGTGCTGTAACCGTGAGTAACAGTGAATAACGAACGGTTGTCAAGTGTTCGGGAGCCGGCGGGAGGTTTCAAAGAAAACAGTCAGTTTAAAATTGTAAACAAAGAGTGTCTGGCCCTATGCCTTAAGTAAAGTTGTGTTTGTCTTAAATAAAGTTGTCTTTTAAATAATAATTAAAACTTCTATTGAGTTTTTACAATTACCATGATAAAAAACATAAATCAATGGAATATAACGACGGGGATTTGGTATTAATACGTCAATTTTCGCCAATAGGTATGTTCCAACCGCGGTTTCCAACCAGTAAGCAACTACTTGCGCACGCGCAGTACAGTTGAGCCAGTTTGAGCGTTCCAACGAACATCAAACTCCAACTCTGACTACGAGTCCGCTGTTCCTTCCCGGTTCCAATTACTTTCCAACTGGTTTGTAACTGATCAGAGCAGTCAGCGTTGGAGAGCGTGTACTGGGAGTTGGGGACATGCGCAGTGCGTTTGAGGGTTTTCCCGCTTTTGTGCCAGGTTAACAGTACACGAAGTCTTCAAAGTTCGACTTGTGCTCATGGACTTGTGCTTTCAGATTCAGATTAACACTTGTCTATTAAACGGTAAGTTTTATTTATTTCTTTTTGATTCCTTCCTACTGTTTAAGATTTGTTTTTCTTGTGCCGTAGTACGAATGGAAGAAGACAAAAATTCTTATGGAGCGTGGGGAACACGAAAAGTTTGTTGGACCTGTACCAGAAGTACAGGTCCAAGGTTGGGAGTTTAGCTATGAAAAACTTCAAAATGCTATGGTGTACGATTGCTAGCGAACTCTCAGAAATCACAGGCGTTAATATTACTCCCAACAATTGTGAGAATAGATGGAGGGTTTTGGAGAGAAATTATAAGAAATTCATCGACAACCGGAACCAGACCGGAGCTGGCTCCAAATTTTTCGAGTACTTGGAGGAGATGGAGAAAATTTTGGGGAAGAAAAAAAACGTGCAGCCCGAAATTTTGCTGCACTCTGAAACGTTTGATTGTCCTGGTATGTGTTATTTAAATAAATTACATCTTAACATATTTATTTTTTTAAGGAATGACCACAAGAGACGACAATCTCGAGAGTGAGAAGGTCGACGACCCTCACCATCACCTCTATGTAAGACTTAAGTCTAAACGTTATGCACTTACATTTAGCATGTTCTTTTTTAGCTGTGCCTCGACACCAACCAAAAAATTAGCTCGAAGGGGGAAGAGTAGAATCCACGAGGCGAGGAGGAAAAAGCGAAGCAGAACAAAGAAAAAATGGATTTAATGAAAGAAAAACTAGCAGCATACAAGAAAAGGAACGAACTCTTGGAGGAGTACATTAAAGTAGTCAAGTCAGTTTTTTAACTCACTTACCTAAATAGTTTCATTCCTCGTTCGAGGATTCCATTCTCATCAGAAGAGGAGAAGGAGGAGTCGTCTTCGTCCAAAAACATTTGTACTTATCAATACTTATCAAACCAGAGTGAATAAATAAAAAATACGATATGACACAGACACAATCGACGAAGGAGTAAGGACAGCGTGGTTACCTTCCCCATGCGCAGGCACTCTTATACGCTAGCACAGCTGGTGTAATGTTCATGAAGTAGTAATTGGAAAACCGTTCCTACACGCACAATCCCAAACCGATTTCTAACTAGTACATTGTCCGCGCATGCGGATTAAATTATCACGTATCAGTTGCCAACTGATCACAAATTGTCGGATGGAACATACCTAATATTGGGCCATTTATGGTACTAAAAGGGCGGGGCCTGTTACATACGAAATCAGGATGTTAAAAAATGGAAGGTGGACAGACGAAATAGTGAATATTAGGAGAATGAAATTGTATAATTCACGTTAAAAAAGAAAGGTAGGGGCTTTTATCCAAAAAGTGAACAATCGTCACAATTTGACAGTTGTAAAATGGCTCGATAACAAGCCCGTAACTTTTGCAAGCTCATTCGCAGGAGCATATCCGGTAGAGTCGAAAAAAAGATGGTCGAAAGAGCAAAATAAGAAGATAAATATACCATGCCCATATGTCGTCCTTCTATACAATTCACACATGGGAGGTGTGGATTTAGCAGATATGCTCATCGCCCTCTATAGGACATCATTTAGGACGCATAAGTGGTACATGGCAATATTTTCGCAGCTTCTCGACATCTCAGTTAATAATGCTTGGATATTGTACCGCCAAGACTATGGCAAAAATGCTATGCCCCTAAAAAGGTTAGGATGGAAGTGGCTGACAGCCTTGTGCTAAGGTCTAGAAGTAGGCCTCCAGGGAGACCAAGAAGTTCTGGTCACAGTCCATCTGTTTCTCCCTCTTCCTCTAGAAAATCTAGCCCTACTCCACCTCCAGCACCATCAACGAGGTTTGAGGAAGCTGATCACTTGCCAGAATTTGGCAGTCGGGGTAGATGCCGGCATTGTCACCAGAACCAAAGTTTTGCATTTTGCCCAAATGTGAGTGCCGGTTATGCCTCAATCCCCAGAGGAACTGTTTTTGGAGTTTCATAAGAAATAAATTATTTGTATAAATTAAATAGCAATAGAAGTACATGATAGATAATATTGAAATATAAATAATATTTAATTAGAATTTAAATTTGAAAATGAATTAGAATATAAGTGTTTAATTAGTATATTTTGTATTTAATTTTGTTTTGTATAAATGGTTTCAATATAAATATTTGCAAAGTAATATATATGTTTTATTTAGTTCCTTCATCCAGGTCCCAATAAATGTATAGCAGATTCATGTATACATGGATTTACTTAATGAAAAATTTGTGGTTGGGGGACTCGGCAATGTGTCACCAGTGACACACTTCTTTAATTAATCATTATTTTCTTCTGAGAAGAAATTAATTTTTTTTACTATTTTTCCTATTATTTAAGAGGACCAGAGATAATGAAAAAAATATTTCGAAACAAAATAAAAGGACATTTTTTTTGCCGAGTTTAGGGTAATTCGCGATACCGGACTCGTGATACTTTTGATGTTCACCTTAGAAATATTTCTTTTCCAAAATGGCGGGGTGGAGTAGGATCTAAATGTTAGGTAGGAGTTTTCAATAGAGAAAATGTTATTAAGAAGATGAGAGGCCTCTTGTTTGAGAAAGTGTGTGAAGTGTAAAAGGAAGTATGATAGTTTAGGTTAAGGTTAGCGCACGTACGAGGGAAGGCGGATAACGACTTTTGACCGTCCTTTTGAGAGGGTGTCGGATGGAATGGTACGACTGGATCGGCATTGAGAGGGTAATCAGCGGGTAAAGGAGTTGAAGTCTTCTCGCGCTCGGGATTAAGGTTATGATTATTTGAGGGCGTTCTATTTTAAAGCGTTAACTTGAGGGCTTTATTAGACGTCATATTTTGGGACTATTCGCGGGCAACAATGGTTGTTTGTTAACTTGAGGGCAACATTGGTTGTTGTTAATTGGAGGAGAACAATGGATTGGATGTTGTTAGTTTGAGAGCAATAAAGGATTGGATGTTGTTAATTTGAGGGCAACAATGGTTTTGTATATGTATCCTATTATCTGAGAATAGGTACCCATTATCTGAGAATGGGTTATCGTACCCAGCGAGTTTCGAAATTACTCGAGGCCCTATACGTATCCGCGTGCGTAGGCGATAAGTGAGAACTACATCGTGGTCCCGGGACCACAGTATAAATGAGAAATTTGGAGTGAATGGGATTTGATTAACTTTCCTTGGGAAAAATAAATGATAAATAGACAGTCATGTTAAAGTTGAAATTTCTTTTAAGAGTTGTTTAGCTGCATAGGATAATTGGATAGTAGTTAAGATAAGGGGTTCCGTCGTTTGATAATGTTAAGATAAAAAAAAAAGAGAGGATATGGTTTGTGCTTACGAATATGATATGTGGAGATATTTTGGAAAGTGCATGGTTGCATAAATGAGAGTTTAGAAGGTATATTTTGGAAGTGCGTGGTGGCATCGATAAGACTTTCGAAGAAAATATGGAAGGGTCAACAAAAAAAAAGTGAAGAGGTTGAATGTAGGAAACCATAAATTGAGTGATAGATGATGGGTTTGAAAAAAAAAAAAAAAAAAAAAAAAAAAAGAAGAACAGGGTAGAGGTTGAAAGTGGGAAAACGTTACAAAAAAACGTAGGACAACAAACCCTCAAGATGGAATGGTAAGCAAAATTTCAAGTAGAGGGGGGGGGGGCTTAAACTTAGGAGGGTTTGGGAAATTCTGGTCCATTGCTATTCAAGGGCTTGTGTGCAACATTTCTTTATCTTTGTAAACCATTTGTGAAGTGTGACTTAAGTATAACAGTGAAAAATTATCGCGTTTCTTCTTTTGTTTTTGAAGTAAGAGTTTGGTTATTTTTTTTATTAGATTAAAAATTAATTTTATTAGATATTTTAGATATTTTAGATATTTATTAGATATATTTTTTATTAGATTAAAATTAATTTTATTAAAAAGACAATTTTATTAAAATTAATTTTTATTAAATTTAAAATTTATTTTTTTTTTAAATTAAAGTTTCTTTCTATTGTTAATAATTCATAACATGGCGAGCAATAAGGAAGTTCAGATGCCGCGCAGCACCGAGGTATCGGTGCTGTTCTCGATAGGGACGCCGGCGATTGAGTCGGTGGTTGGATATATCGGGGAGTTGAAGGATCTCCTGTCCCTTTATAAGGCGGTTAACGACCCGGATTGGTTGGCGGAAATTGAGCACCGCATCGCCACTTTTCTTTCTTTTGTTAATAATCATAACATGGCGAGCAATAAGGAAGTTCAGATGCCGCGCAGCACCGAGGTATCGGTGCTGTTCTCGATAGGGACGCCGGCGATTGAGTCGGTGGTTGGATATATCCGGGAGTTGAAGGATCTCCTGTCCCTTTATAAGGCGGTTAACGACCCGGATTGGTTGGCGGAAATTGAGCACCGCATCGCCACGACGGGGGGAAATAACGTGACGGATGCGGTGCTATCGATATGTTTCCGCATGGAAGCTGGAAAAAGGGACAGAATCTTTCCCATCCTGCTCGGATTAGACGAGCTTGTGCTGGTGACGGCACTTAGTTTGCCGTATGAACAGTGGAGGTAGTTGTTCTCCAAAAGGGAAGGGTATCCCTTCCTATATACAGCACTGGGGTTTGAATATGGGATAATGGACGACTTGTTGTACCATTGTACGTTTGTACCGGACGAACGGCGTAACGATATCCGGACGCTTATATATATACTTTGACCAGGAGGGTGTGGAAACATCCCTTGCGGAATCGAGGTGTAAATATTATTGGGAGGTTCCTCCGCATGTACAGTTCTCCTGGGAAAAGTGTTTTAAAAGAGTCGGTGGTTGGATATATCGGGAGAGTTGAAGGATCTCCTGTCCCTTTATAAGGCGGTTAACGACCCGGATTGGTTGGCGGAAATTGAGCACCGCATCGCCACTTTTCTTTCTTTTGTTAATAATTCATAACATGGCGAGCAATAAGGAAGTTCAGATGCCGCGCAGCACCGAGGTATCGGTGCTGTTCTCGATAGGGACGCCGGCGATTGAGTCGGTGGTTGGATATATCGGGGAGTTGAAGGATCTCCTGTCCCTTTATAAGGCGGTTAACGACCCGGATTGGTTGGCGGAAATTGAGCACCGCATCGCCACGACGGGGGGAAATAACGTGACGGATGCGGTGCTATCGATATGTTTCCGCATGGAAGCTGGAAAAAGGGACAGAATCTTCCCCATCCTGCTCGGATTAGACGAGCTTGTGCTGGTGACGGCACTTAGTTTGCCGTATGAAAGTGGAGGTGGTTGTTCTCCAAAAGGGAAGGGTATCCCTTCCTATATACAGCACTGGGGTTGAATATGGGATAATGGACGACTTGCTGTACCATTGTACGTTTGTACCGGACGAACGGCGTAACGATATCCGGACGCTTATATATATATACTTTGACCAGGAGGGGTGGAAACATCCCTTGCGGAATCGAGGTGTAAATATTATTGGGAGGTTCCTCCGCATGTACAGTTCTCCTGGGAAAAGTGTTTTATAAAAGAGTCGGTGGTTGGATATATCGGGGAGAGTTGAAGGATCTCCTGTCCCTTTATAAGGCGGTTAACGACCCGGATTGGTTGGCGGAAATTGAGCACCGCATCGCCACGACGGGGGGGAAATAACGTGACGGATGCGGTGCTATCGATATGTTTCCGCATGGAAGCTGGAAAAATGGACAGAATCTTCCCCATCCTGCTCGGATTAGACGAGCTTGTGCTGGTGACGGCACTTAGTTTGCCGTATGAACAGTGGAGGTAGTTGTTCTCCAAAAGGGAAGGGTATCCCTTCCTATATACAGCACTGGGGTTTGAATATGGGATAATGGACGACTTGCTGTACCATTGTACGTTTGCACCGGCCGAACGGCGTAACGATATCCGGACGCTATATATATATACTTTGACCAGGAGGGTGTGGAAACATCCCTTGCGGAATCGAGGTGTAAATATTATTGGGAGGTTCCTCCGCATGTACAGTTCTCCTGGGAAAAGTGTTTTATAAAAGAGTCGGTGGTTGGATATATCGGGGAGTTGAAGGATCTCCTGTCCCTTTATAAGGCGGTTAACGACCCGGATTGGTTGGCGGAAATTGAGCACCGCATCGCCACTTTTCTTTCTTTTGTTAATAATTCATAACATGGCGAGCAATAAGGAAGTTCAGATGCCGCGCAGCACCGAGGTATCGGTGCTGTTCTCGATAGGGACGCCGGCGATTGAGTCGGTGGTTGGATATATCGGGGAGTTGAAGGATCTCCTGTCCCTTTATAAGGCGGTTAACGACCCGGATTGGTTGGCGGAAATTGAGCACTGCATCGCCACGACGGGGGGAAATAACGTGACGGATGCGGTGCTATCGATATGTTTCCGCATGGAAGCTGGAAAAAGGGACAGAATCTTTCCCATCCTGCTCGGATTAGACGAGCTTGTGCTGGTGACGGCACTTAGTTTGCCGTATGAACAGTGGAGGTAGTTGTTCTCCAAAAGGGAAGGGTATCCCTTCCTATATACAGCACTGGGGTTTGAATATGGGATAATGGACGACTTGCTGTACCATTGTACGTTTGCACCGGCCGAACGGCGTAACGATATCCGGACGCTTATATATATACTTTGACCAGGAGGGTGTGGAAACATCCCTTGCGGAATCGAGGTGTAAATATTATTGGGAGGTTCCTCCGCATGTACAGTTCTCCTGGGAAAAGTGTTTTATAGAAGAGCATGGGATAATCCACCAGGAGCGGCGGAATTGCCCCAAATGTGGCTATTATCCCAGCAGTCTGTTATGGGAGGAGGAGCACGACTACTTCGAGGAAAATACCGAAGAAGTATGGGAATAGCCGATAAGGGGGTACGGTCGGTGCATGATAAAACTCCCTCGATATGCATCGCTCGCTCATGTATAAAATTGTATATATTGTATATAAGGTATTTTGTGGTCAGTGTAATTTTATAATTTATAATTTTACATTTTTATAGTATAGGTTTGATTGGTTAAGTATAGGTTTGAATATTCGATTTTAAGAGATTAAAAAAAAAAACAAAAATAAAAATAATAAAAAAAAAAAAAAAGAAAATAAACAAAAAAAAGCACTTGAGGGGGGATTTTGAAGAAACGGAAAAGAGGGGATTAACGTAGGAGGGGATGTCCTTTTAGGAATGGGGGTAACTGATTAAACCCCAACAAGTCGTGAATGAGTAGTTGATTTATCCATAGTCAATTTTCCTTCCTTTTATTTTCGTTTTTCTTTACTTTTATACCGATAGAAATTAGTTTAAGGCAGGATTTCCTAAAACAACTCTCGGTTTGTCATAAAGAATATTTTTTTTTTGGAATAGTTTGTAGGAAATTTTAAATGGGGTTTGATAAGTTGCTATTTGTTTCCCTGTTTTGGGCGGTGTTGAATTTTTGGGGGATATGCGGTTTTGTGGCTTTCGATTGTAAATCATTTTCCGAGAGTTTTCGGGAAATAGACGCGACTGGGGTGAAGGGTTGCGCAACACCGAAGTCGCTGATAGTGAGTGAGGATGTTCGGATTCAATTGGTACAAACGGCGAAATATTCATCTGTGGAATACCACCAGTGCAAAATAGGTATGTTAGTAACAATTAATTATTGTGGGATGTTCGGTGATGGGGGATGGTTAAAAAGGGTATACAATCACACGTAATCAGTCTCACAAGGGAAGAATGTTTAAGGATACACGAAACAGGGGTGTATCAGTATCAGGGGGGCAGCGTATCCGAGGTGTTGAGGAATGGGACGACGACGGCGGAAGTATTCCTCGCGGGTTCTGCCGAAGACGGAGATTGCACAGGGGGGCAGATAACATTAAAAGGGATTCATTACTCGTCAGTGGTGGCACAGGCAACAATCACTATAGTTCTTCAACGGGGGCGTGCAGTTGCAAATATAGCAGAAGATTTCATTAAAATAGGGGAATATCCGTGCCGATACTCCACAAAAAGTTGTATAACACCGGATGGAGGGTTATACAACCGGAAGTTATCCGGTCGTGCGAAGTTATTTATTCAATCAGATGCTGGAAAACTTAAAACTTGGGAGTCGTTGAAATCTGCTTTGCTTCGGGAGTTCGTGAAGAAATATGACTCTAAAGAGGTACACGAACTTTTATGCGCTAGACGATTAAACTATACTTTATGACGTCTTTTATCGTTTCTATTTAATCATTCGGCTATTCTTACAGTACCGACCCTAGGGGCTTATATGTAGCCAACTTATTAGTGGGGGTTTTGAGCCCAAATGGACCAAAAAATGCGTTTTTAGTGTGTTCCAAACAACTTGTAAAGACCAATCACGAAACTATTTCACGATTTATAAATGATGGTTTGAAATTGTTATCAACGGGATCAATTGAAAAAAAAAATTCTTTTGCTTCTTTCTGACGCAGCCCCCTATATGATAAAGGCTGGTAAATCTTTAAAACTTTTTTACCCTAAAATGATTCATGTTACATGCTTAGCTCATGCCACCAATCGCCTAGCAGAAAAAATAAGGGAAATCTATCCCTGTATAAACAAATTAATTAACAACGGGAAAAAAATGTTTTTAATGGCTCCTTCAAGGGTTGAAATTTACAAACAATCGATGGTTGGAAAACCTTTGCCTCCCCAACCAGTTATCACTCGCTGGGAAACGTGGCTTGAGGCCGCGGATTTCTATGCGGAAAATTTTCTGAATTTAAGAGTACCGTAGCAAAAATCGCAGAAGTTGACGATGCTCTCAGGTCCAAAAAGTGAAAGAAATCAGCTGCACACTGAAGAAAGACGAGGCAAGCGCATTGGCGGAACATGCAGTATCTCGCAACCACATCTTTGATTGGGAAAATGTGAAGATAATAAAAAAGGAAAAGAACCGTCACAGAAGAAAATTTTGGGAAGCAGTATGCATAAAAAAAGACAAGACCTCAATTAACAAGAAAAGTGATACAGACGGCCTGAGCCGATGCTACACCCCTATAATACTCGAATCTACACGTAATCGTAGAGACGACACACAAGAGGTTGATACTGTACAACTTGTAACCCTACCCGATCAATACCTTCCCCGTGTCCCACCTCATGACTTTCACAATTGAAAAAAGGGAAAACCTTCAACGTTCTCTTTTCTCTTTTTTAAAAAATAAAAATCGTTTCCTATGCCAGTCTCCGAGGATACCATACGAATCTCTAGACGCAACATCTTCTCTGATGAAATAAGTTCAACTCGTTTTTGAAACTCCGACTCAATGTTTCTATGAAAGTTTTTGTCAAGTAAGCTTGAAAAAATTTGTTTTTTGAAAAATCATACTATTGTATTTCTGTTCAGGTCTTGAAAAAGGGAACAAACATTCCCGAAACGTCGACATTAAAACTAAATTGAAGCAATTTGTTTACTTCTTGGCTGCAAACCCACTACCACGAAAATTTATTAATTTTGTTTATTATTTTTCTTATTGGCCCGGCTCGCAGAAGCGGAACTTCGAGTGCCGAATATCCATGGCATACGCAAACAGGTCGGCCATTAACTTCGAATCTGGGAGATTCGAGGACGCCATCGTAGATTTTCACTAGATTTGATTGGGAAAAAAAGATTTGGCAGCAGTGACTTTTGCCTATATGAACATGCGAAACGCTCATTTCAAAGGCAAAATTTGAAAAAAAAAAAAATTCAAAGAGCGTATATCTACTTCTCAGTATTAAAGACATTAATCCCGGACTGACTTTTGTATATACTTAAATTTCATTATTTATTTATTTACTTATTTTTCAGTTTTATTATTTAATTTATTTTCTTAGGATAAGACACGTGCTTTCATTTTTTTCTAGCTTATGATGACTTTACAGCGACGCAATATGGCAATATACATGAGCGGGAGGCTCTCCTACGTTTGGAAAACGAAATTGGAATTGAGATCCACAAATGTGGCTTGTTTGTGGACTTGGAGCGGCCATACGTGTTCCACCTCTCTTTCGTAACTACATATCTTATGTTGTGTTCACTTTCCAGGTACTTGGGTGCGTCCCCTGACGGCATAACTAATGACGCGGTGGTCGAAATAAAATGTCCTTATATGTTAAAAGACATAAGCATAGAAGAAGCCATTTTTGAAACCAAATTTTTGCTTAGATAAGAAAAAAAAATCAAAAAAGAGCCACAATTACTATTATCAAATAATGGGGCAGATGGCAATTTGCCAAAAAAACTTAGCATATTTTGTTATATGGACTCCAAATGAGTTCATCATCCAGAAAATCGAGTTCAACGAACGTCTGTGGAGAGATATTATGGTACCAAAGCTTTCAAGCTTTTATTTAAATTTTTATTACCCGAAATTGTGGACCCTAGAATGTCCCGGGCATGTACCCTCGGGATAAAAATAAGGAATAAAAACAAATATAAAGCAATATACATCTGTTTTAATGGGAGTTTTGCAACTGGGCCAATCCTTTCTACCTGAGAAAATTGTCGCCGATGGACATATTTAACGGGGCGCCGTACGGTCACTTTTTCGTAATTCAATGATAAGTCGAGAAATAATGAACGGAATCTATTCGGACTTTTTTTAAAATAAAGTTTAATTGCTAAGCTACGATTTCCACCTAAAATATCTATAAATAAATAATGCCTAATATTTTTAAAGAAATTAAAAATTAAAAAAAATGTTTTTTTTAAATTTGTTAGGTGGAAAAGATTCGGAATTTAAAAAAAAAGATAAGTTTAAAATTTGGGCCAAATCGATTGAGTGGTTCCTGAGATATAAGTGAATTACGATCAAATGAATCAGCCAATCAGATCGAAGCGGCCATCTTGGGGGGCCGATTTTTAGTGTACGAAAAATACTGTAGATGGCGAGTTACCAGCCTGTAAGTTTCCTTTTCGTTTACTCTGGTGCGCATGCTCCCTACTCCCTACCGAGTACCGACCCGGACCCCTTCCAAGCCTTCTGACTTTGAGTTTTGTTTATTTTTGTATATTCTGTGTTTTTTCTAAGCGTGCCATTTTCTATAAATAATTTTAAATAAATAGTAAAATGGGTAGAGGTGGAAAAAATTGGCCTTCAAGAAGAAAGGTGAACAGATTTCGGGGCAACCAATTCGTGAAAAAGGTAAGTCTTTACTACCGGTACATTTTACGTCTTATCTACTTAGTATTTTGGCTAGAGCTTCCGATATTATTTTTTAAAATTTTCTTCGTGGTTTAAACTTATTATTAGCTACCTCGCTTATCTTCCTCCCATCCAATAATAAGTAATACGAAGTTCGCAAAAATGGTGGAGTAAACCTAAACTAAATATAAAAAATTTCATAAGAAATGAAATATTTTTTTCCTTTTCTTCTTTTTGAGAAAGTTCCCTACTATCCCCGGCGAAACCAATTATTTTATCAAATTTTATTCAGTTCCACTGATTTTAATTGTTTTCGGATGATGAGGAGCCTCTCTTTCGTATGCTTTTTGTCGAAACAAATAAAAAAAAAAACTTACTTCAAAAATTTTCAAAATATTTAGTGAAAAAGGCCGTTGTAGTCTTCCACAGACCACAAAAGAAAATTTTCAAAAATAATGGTAGCTTTTTTTAAAAAAACCAAAATATATAAAAAGAGACCTTTTGAGAAATAGTCGAGTAAAATTTTAGACTTTTAGGGTCAAATAATTGTTGGAAAGCAGGAATAAATTTTAATCGCTTTATTATGGTTAATTAAGTTTGCACCCAAATCCGACGTGAGCTTTCGGAGGTGGTTAGGGATGGTTAGGGATGGTTAGGGATGGCTTCGGAGGTGGGGGGGGGGGTGTGAAAAATTACGTAATTTTGGAACTTTTTTTGTTTAAAAAAGTAAATAAATATTCGAAGAAAGCGTTTTTCGAGCATGGTTACGATACACATTAGCCTACCTTTGCTAACCTATAAGAATTGGGCGTAAACTTGGGAAACTTCTATTAGAACCATACTAACGCTAACAAATATTCGACCCTAAGGCCTAAACAATGTCTAATTTTACTGGACTAAAAGTTCTTGTCGAGTCCTAATGAAGAGTTGGGCTCATTCATATTCAAATGTATGAATATAATATGTACAAAAATGTATGAATATCTGAAAATTCATACAAAATATATATGAATTTCTGAAAATATGAATATTAATATGAATGTATTCATATTCATATCCATACCTGTATTCATATTCATATTCACAGGCTTTCGCCATATGAATGTATTCATATTTATGAATATGAATGCGCCCAACTCTGTCCTAATGACGGTTTTTAGGTGAGATTTTTTTTTTCTTTAGGTGCAACAGCCTCAAATTTCAACTTCTCTCCTTGCAACGGTGCCTACGACTTCTTCTCCGCCACCAAACCCTCAAATGTCCCCTCAAAATCCTTCTTTACCTGAACCCTCAAATGTCCAAATTCCTTCCCCTCCTCTCATTGCAACGGAGCCAACCACTCTTTCTCCGCCGCTTCTATCGATTCAGCCTTTATCGTCAACCCCCCTCCTTTTTCGGTTCATGGCAGAAGAATTTTTGAGTTGGGCAACCTATTTACTCAAATTAAAGATTTGAACAAACACCCTGGTTTGTTCAGTTGCAATTTCAATGATATGCAGGTTACGGAGGAAAGAAGAGACGGCCTTCGATCATCTTTCATAATGAAATGCAGTTTTTGCAATTACGAGGGAGTCTTGCAAAGCGACATATGTCTCGGGAAAATGGACGTAAACACTTGCGCGGTATCTGGGGCCCTAACTGTCGGCATCGGCTATAGCCAGTCCAAGGAATTGTTTGGAGCCATAGATATGCCGTATATGTCCGACAAAAGTTATAGGAGGAGAGAAGCTATAGTAAGCAAAAAATATTAATTACAAAATGGTTAATGTTTCCTTCCTTAGGTTGGTGATCAAATACTAGCTGCTGCAACGTTCAGCATGGAAGAGGCTGCCAAAGAAGAGGCCAAACTAGCCCGCGAATGCGGCGATGTGGATGCGTCCGGGACGCCACTGATAACCGTAATCGTTGATGGCAGTTGGGCCAAAAGGTCGTACAAGTCAAAGTACGATTCTCTGTCCGGCACTGTATGGATTGTTATTTTTTAATACTAACGATGACTTCTTTGTATTTTCTTCAGGCTACAATAATCGGTTTAAAAACCAATAAGGTTTTATTTAAAGGGGTCAAAAATAAATATTGCACTATTTGTGCTAGAGCGCAAAATCAAAGCTCCGAGCCAAGGCCCCACGAATGCTTCAAAAACTGGACAGGTTCGTCCACGTCCATGGAGAAGGCTATCATCCTGGAAGGATTCAAGATGAGCGTGGAAATGTACGGACTGATATATTATAGGTAGGTAAAAAAATTTAATAACCCAGAAATTTTAATTATCATTGTTTTTATGAACTAAAGAGTCATCGGTGACGGCGACAGCAGTGTTTACAACACACTCGTACAGAGTTCACCATATGCGAATCAGAGCATTTCTAAAATTGAATGCTCAAACCACCTATTGAGAAATTTCGTTCGTAAATTGAAAGATTTATCCAACAATAAATTCGCAGGTAAAATTTAAGTTGCGTGTATATCACCAAAATTTAAACGTTTTTTAGGGGACGTAAAGTTGAGATTACTTCTTAGGAAGAAGATTTTATCATTTCGAAATGCTGCGAGTGCTGCGTCGATCCACTGGAATAGCCAAAGCGGAAATCTCAGGGTATGAAAAGTGAAAATAGTCGGTAAATTTACAATTTGTGATAATAAAATTTTCAGGAAAGAATCGAAATGTTGAGGCACGACCTAATTAATCTGCCAAATCATAAATTTGGGGAGCACTCAAATTGCAAAAATTATTTTTGCAATGGCTCGAAGGAAGATGAGGTAAACGAGGTTCCAAATTTTAAGTCGTCTGGGTTGTGGGACAAAATAATGGAAATTGTCCACTCCCTCTCCTACCATAGTGGCAGTTTAATTGAAAGGTATGTTTAAATTACCAATTTTACCAGTTTTACCAATTTTATATAATTATCTTATCATTCATATCTCATCAATTAAGTTATTTAGATGCCCTCGTTTACTATTTTATTTTTGTTATTTTTTAGAACGACCAGCAATATAGTAGAGAGCTACAATAATATTATTGCAAAAAAAATAGGTGGAAAACGTGTAAACTTCACTCAACGAAGGTCGTACCAGGACCGGGTTGCTGGTGCTGTTTTGTCGTTTAACACCAATACTTTTATGGGCTCTCTTCACCGTAGTATGTACAAATCTAGCCCTGGATTCTTCGTAAAAAAACATGAAAGAGAGAATGTAAGGAGAATAAATTTGGCCAGAGGAAAAAAAAAATCAAGAAAATTGAAACAAATATGTTCCTCAAAGGCCGACCAAGACTATGGCCCTTACGCATCGTACCCTGATATGAACGAGGAAGATTTCAATAGGTACTTTCGACAATATTTATACCTGTAGGTAACAAGATTTACTTTTTATTTTTAGATGCAAGGAAACGTTTTTGCGCGATATGTCCAACACGAACATACCGGAGATCGAATGCGCAACAAGAGGTCAAGCAGACGAAGCTGTTTGGTACGCGGAAAGACGCAAACGGCTGACTGCCTCAAACTTTGGTCGGGTGTGCAAGCGCCGACCGACCACTACTTGCAAGAACTTAGTAAGTACTCATTAAAATGTATAGGAATGAACTATATCAATATTTCTATCTTTGCCCGAATTATAGGTGAGGAATTTACTTTATAGTGCTCCAATTGTAACGAAGGCTATCTCATGGGGGAGGTTTTCGGAAGGAAAAGCGATAGAGTTGTTGGAGCAAACAGTATGTGAAACAAACTAAAGTTCTTCGTAAAGGTGTTTTTAATTTTTAGGAGAATACGACTGTTAAAAAATGCGGGTTGTTTGTGGACAGCATTCATCCGTTTCTGGCTGCATCACCAGATGGTGTGATAGATGAAAATTGTATAGTGGAGGTAAATTGGTGAATTTCTCTTCTTTATCGAAAATGCAATTTAGTACCTATACTAATATATTTTCTTCATTCAGGTGAAATGTCCTTTCACTACGAGGTCTATGGACCCGGAAGAAGTCATAAAACAAAAAAAATTCCCGTTTGTAACTATGAACAATAAAAATTACGAAATTGATAAGCGACATAATTTTTATTACCAAGTAATAATAAGTATACATATTATACCTAACTTTATTTACTTTTTTTTAAGGTGCAAGGACAGCTTCACATAACGGGTAGAGAAAAGTGCATTTTTGTTCTCTACTCAAATAATAAAATAATCAAATTCGAAATTTTCAAAGACGATAGCTTTTGGAAGCAAAGCATGGAAAATAAATTAAAAGACTTCTATACTTTGTGCATTCTGCCCGAGCTTGTGGATCCACGATTCACCAGGTTTGTTTCCTGAAATGAAGAATCCTTCATTTATAAAATGTGAATTTTTAGATCGATGCCAATCAGGGAGCCCGATTTCATTTTAGAAGAACAAACAAAAAAAATGAAAATAATAAAAAGCGGAAGAGGAAGGTAACGATTATTGATGTTTGTGAATTAAACTATTATATTGGTATTATTGCATTCTTTTTATGTTTTCAGGAAGAACCAACAAAAAGAAACACAAAAAAAAAACTTTTTGAATAAACGAAATAAAAAATCAATCTATGTTTTTAAATTTCCTGAAAATCCGATGAAAATTGCGGCCGTAAGGCGTTCCGACAATATTATAAAATAAAAAATATTGCTTTCCATCGTAACGATTATTACGCCAATGTCTTTGCCGTAAAAAATCAAGAAAAATGATATATCATATGCCTACTTTCCGTAATCAACAGGGAAACCGAAAAAATAGGCCGAACGAAAATTTACGTACAAAACAAAAAAAAAAAATAATATAAAGAAAATAATAAAAGTCGGCATTCTCTTTGTAAGTGGTAAGGGCAAGGGGCTATGGAAGGGGGAGGGGGGTCGCGGCTCACGGAGGGGAGCGCGAGGTCCGAGCCGAAATAAAAATTTACTAAAAGCTAGGGTTCTCACTTCACTTGACCTTGAAAATATAGGGTGGGGATCTCAAACCGATTCTGTGCTGTGCGGGTCTCGGAAATAACAAACTACCAACATCCCTCTCCCCGTTAACTGGGCCATTGTATCAAAATCATAAGTATCTAACTGGGCCAATGAACACTAAAATTGTATCCAACTGGGCCAATACACTTGATTACTAGTGGATGCAGGTTTCATTTTACTCAAGCTTGGTGGCGTGCAATTCAGAGGTTCGGGTTGACAGTCGAATATAAAAACGATACAACAGTAGGAAAGTGGCTGAAGTTGTTCTTCGGGTTTACTTTTTTACACCCAAATGAAGTGACAAAATGTTTTGAACAGGTAGAGAGTCAACGACCAACAGAGAGACACAGATAGAATAGCGGAATTTTTAACGTACATCAAGCTTGTGAATGCTTGTGAAGCCTTCTACCGGCACTTCGCAGAAATTTAGTTCACCTCTGTCACGAGCCCCAGTGGCAGGCGGATGGGGGGACCTGGGGAAGCCGAGGTGGAGGGGGCCCCGAGGTGGGAGGCGCGCCGTAGAGGGGCCGAGCAGAGGTTCGCCGGCCCCCACCGAGAAGACCCCGTTTTGTTGAGGCAGATAAGTTTAAGATATTGATTGTTGATTGTAAAGTAATTGAAAAATATTTTCCATTAAAGTCCTCTCCCACGCAAAATTGTTTTCTTTTCCTCTTTTCTCCCTTTTCCCTAAATAGATGTGAGGTGTCCCCTCACATTCTGGTAGCAGAGCATGGTTACGATCCACGGACCTCTGGGTTATGGGCCCAGCACGCTTCCAAAGGCCAATCCTGTTGGTCCAGCACCAGTTGACCAGGCTGAGGTCACCGATAAGTCAGCCCCTCCCAAGACATTCCCCAGGCCTAACACAAAAGAGGTCAACATCATCTGGGATAGTGTCTCCCAGCTTCTAGCAAAGGCTGACCTTTTGGAAGAGGATGCGTGGGATCTTGATGAATTGATTCTACGACCCTTCAAGAGGACGCTGCTGCAGTTTACAAGGGGGCCTGCTACGAAGGCTACAACCCCATAGAGATGATTGGGTTGCTTCGCAAGGCCTGGAAGAGGCACGCTGCGAGTGGAGACAAGGGAAAGGTGGTGCATAACGCTGAGTATGGGGATGAAGGAGATAAAGTCCAGTACTCGTACTCCAATAGAGAGAGTTTTATTCGAGACATGAACTTCCTAGTTGCCATCTTCTGTACTCGAGGGTCGTCTATGGATAAGGCCTTGAAGAAAATGGATTCGCAATGGACGGTAATAATAAAGATGATGCTGGAGAAATACTCGGTTGACTATAAAAAGAGAGCGCCGGGTACTTCTGTTGGGAAGGGCGTCATAACTATGCCGAGGGTGGTTGGATGTTTTCCAATGGCCGCCGTGAAGAACTTTCACAGAGGCCTAGGGAAACCCTTATACTCACTCTCTGACATTGGCGCCAAGGAGGAAGACAGTAAAGCTTTGTTGACTTCCTATTATGCATCCTTGATGCCTGTAGGGTGGAAGTTCATCGGGAAGGCAAGCTTAATGGTCCTTCTCCACGTGTTATCGGCCCAGTTGGTTACCAGCCGTTTTAATTATGTTTCCTTCGCCCCTAGTTATTGGCTAATGGTCGGTGGTTTTTTATTTTTTAATTGTTTTATACAATATGAAGGAAAAATTGCGTTTTCACAATCTTCGTTCAACAAAAATGTATTGTGTAAAAAAAGTCCGAACCGAATACGAAAATATGTAAGTCTAAAGAAATATTGGAAAGTCAAGAGCTCGTCAAACCCTACAATATGGCTGACGGTTTTTTGGAAAATTTCGAAAAAAAAAATAATAACTTGGAAAATTTTTTGGAAAAAAAGCGCATAAAAAAAGAAAACTTAAAAAAAGTTCATAAGAAAAACTCGGAAAATTTTTTGAACAAAAAAACTTAGAAAATTTTTGCATTTTGGTGAAGAAGGTAAATCAAAAACGTGAAAAAGTGTTGGAAAAAAGAGACGATGTTTCCGTATTTTTTAAAAACAAAAAAGTAATAAGATAGAAAAAATAGTTTAGTCATCAAAACAATGAAGCGAGGGGACACTGAAAAATCAAAACAAAACATTGTAGCGCCCTCCCAAAAATTTTCCGACGATTTTTAGTGCTCAAATATTGGGGACTAATTTTAGGGGCGAAAGTGCTGCTATCTCTTGTTTTAGAAACAAAATGCTCGGGCGGTATGATCCGCCTTAAAGCATTGAAAAAGACCAGAGCAAGATTGTCTCTTAAAATTAATAATTTCAAGTTTCATTTTTCTTTTCGTTAATTGACTTATCGACATTTCTAGTCATACTAGTCCTGTGATAGGATATTGTATTTATATTTTTTTTCTTCTTACTTTTTTGAAGAATGTTTTCTATAAAATCTCTAACGTTTAGAGTATTAAAAAAATGGTGGGCGGTAACAATGATGGCTATGGGAAACCTTTAAAAAAATTGCTCTTAGCCTTATCCCAAATTTAAAACTTGCTGATCATTATAGTTCCAGTGTGTTATCTCTTAAATGGGGGAAAAAATACAACTTTGTTACCTTGGGTAGTTAAAATAGGTCCAGGAGAATAAGGAGTCGATCCTCAAAATGATTTGTCAAGCCAGAAGATATAAGTTTAGTTTTTCTTTTTAAGAGTTCATCGGGGTTCAGCGTCATGTGGATATATCTTCAGGAAGATGATGAATTTTGTATACTCATTGAAGAGCTCCATCACCAAGATAAGTGAAATGTTAAAAAAAGATTCCAACTTTGATCTACAAAGAAGATGATTAGTATAATGGGTGAAACAATATCATTAAAAAATATTAACCTTTTAGATGTGCTTGCTCCATTAAAAAGATGCTTGTGAGAACCCATTATTGAAATTTTCTTCTCACAGATTTCTGCAGAGTAGCCTTGAAGACGTAAAAGCAGATAGAAGCAATCGCTGGTGTAGATGACATCACCAAGGCAAGGCACCAAATCACCATGCGAATTTTAGGCAATCGTTTAAGCGCCGAGTAAAACACATGCTGACAAAGGAACGTGTGGAACTTCGAAAAAAATGGGAATTTTGCATACTCATCGAAGAGCTTCATCCCCAAGATAAGTGAAAAGTTAAAAAAAAGATTCTAACTTGATCTACAAAGATGATTATATCATATCATTAAAAAATTATATTAACCTTTTAGATGTGCTTGCTCCATTAAAAACGCTGCTTGTGAGAATCCATTATTGAAACTTTCTTCTCACAGATTTCTCCAGAGTAGCCTTGATGACTTGAAGGCAGATAGAAGCAATCGCTGGAGTAGATGACATCACCAAGGCAAGGCACCAAATCACCATGCGAATTTTAGGCAATCATTTAAGCGCCGAGTAAAAATACATGTTGACAAAGGAACTTGTGAACTTCGAAAAAAGGGGAATTTTGCATACTCATCGAAGAGCTTCATCGCCAAGATAAGTGAAAAGTAAAAAAAGATTCCAACTTTGATCTACAAAGAGACGATTAGTATAATGGGTGAAACAATATCATTAAAAAATAATATTAACCTTTTAGATGTGCTGCTCCATTAAAAAACGCTGCTTGTGAGAATCCATTATTGAAACTTTCTTCTCACAGATTTCTCTAGAGTAGCCTTGATGACTTGAAGGCAGATAGAAGCAATCGCTGATGCAGATCAGCAAATAGGCAAGGCACCAAGTCACCATGCGAATTTTAGGCAATCGTTTAAGCGCCGAGTAAAAATACATGCTGACAAAGGAACTTGTGGAACTTCGAAAAAAAAAGGGGAATTTTGTATAATCATCGAAGATCTTCATCGCCAAGATAAGTAAAAGTTAAAAAAAGATTCTAACTTTGATCTACAAAGATGATTAGTATCATATCATTAAAAAATTATATTAACCTTTTAGATGTGCTTGCTCCATTAAAAAGATGCTTGTGAGAACCCATTATTGAAACTTTTTTCTCACAGATTTCTCCAGAGTAGCCTTGAAGACTTAAAAGCAGATAGAAGCAATCGCTGGTGTAGATGACATCACCAAATAGGCAAGGCAAATCACCATGCGAAAGGCACCAAATCACCATGCGAATTTTAGGCAATCGTTTAAGCGCCGAGTAAAAATACATGCTGACAAAGGAACTTGTGGAACTTCGAAAAAAAGGGAATTTTGTATAATCATCGAAGATCATCGCCAAGATAAGTAAAGTTAAAAAAAGATTCTAACTTTGATCTACAAAAGATGATTAGTATCATATCATTAAAAAAATTATATTAACCTTTTAGATGTGCTTGCTCCATTAAAAAAGATGCTTGTGAGAACCCATTATTGAAACTTTTTCTCACAGATTTCTCCAGAGTAGCCTTGAAGACTTAAAGCAGATAGAAGCAATCGCTGGTGTAGATGACATCACCAATAGGCAAGGCACCAAATCACCATGCGAATTTTAGGCAATCGTTTAAGCGCCGAGTAAAAATACATGTTGACAAAGGAACTTGTGGAACTTCGAAAAAAAGGGAATTTTGTATACTCATCGAAGAGCTTCATCGCCAAGATAAGTAAAAGTTAAAAAAGATTCTAACTTTGATCTACAAAGATGATTAGTACATATCATTAAAAAAAATAATATCAACCTTTTAGATGTGCTTACTCCATTAAAAAAGATGCTTGTGAGAACCCATTATTGAAACTTTCTTCTCACAGATTTCTCCAGAGCCTTGATGACTTGAAGGCAGATAGAAGCAATCGCTGGTGCAGATCAGCAATAGGCAAGGCACCAAGTCACCATGCGAATTTTTTGGCAGTCATTAACTGCAGTAAAAATACATGCTGCCAATGGAACTTGTGGCACTTCAAAAAAAGACAAAGCTTCCGAAGAGGCGGTAAATCAGATGTAAAAAAATCAGAACGGATCGTTGAAGGACCATCATAAGTCGCTAACTTTCTAGCCCAAACCATCATTTTACTGTTTTCTTCCATCAACGTATCGATAAAGAATGATCTTTATTACCAAGAAACATGTTTCTGTGGTGAAGTCGACGCTGTAGTCTTCCTTGTACTTCAGTTCTGTTATTCTGTTGTCTTTGAGTGCATAGGCAGTTTTGAGAGTGTCTTCTTCCATCTTGAGAGAAAATCTAAAAGAAGTAAAAAGAAAATTAACTACTTTACTTCAGATTAATTAATTTAGTTTAATAATAATATTTACGTGGAAGTAAAAAATTAAAAGGAGCGATTATCTAGGTAAACATTTAAGGACTAATATTTATAAACCTTGAAGAAAATCAGCAAAATAATAAATAAACTACAAACTAAAATAAATTATTTGAGCTCAAATTTTTTTCGCTACAAAAAATAAAAATTTTTTTCTATGAACTATTAAAAAAAATAATAAAAAAATAAGTTTTGTGATTTCAAAAACACCCAAAAATAACAGTATTTATGAGGTAAAAAAATGGATTGAATGCCTGAATTTTCACCAAGCTGAAGATCGGACATTTTTTAAAAATTTCGACAACAAAAATTATCCATGAAAAGTTAAAGTGAACCCGTAGATTTTATGAGGACTAACAAAAAAAAGGGCGCAGATGGGGCCTTTTAGGGAAAGGGACAAAATAGGTATAAGATTTTCTAAGCTGAAGATCGGACAATTTTTAAAAATTTCGACAAACTAAAAATTATCCATGAAAAGTTAAATGTGAACCCGTAGATTTATGAGGACTAACAAATAAAGGGGCGCAGATGGGGCCTTTTAGGGAAAGGGACAAAAATAGGTATACAGAGGGGTAGAAATAAAGGCTGAAAAAGGCCAAAGTAACAAAAAATAAAACGTTACCTAGAACTCTTTTATGTGAAACTTCAAAAGGGGAAAAAATAGTTTTATGGCAGGAAAGGGGAGTCTTGCAACTGGGCCAATCCTTTCTACCTGATAAAAAATGTCGCCGATGGACGTATCTAACTGGGCCATTGTATCAAAATCATAAGTATCTAACTGGGCCAATAAACACTAAAATAATTGTATCCAACTGGGCCAATACTTGATTATCATCAAATGCGAGGAGAATTGGTCGTTTTTACTACTGCAACAAACTAACCATGTTTTTAGATGGTACTTTCCAGTTTGCGCCTTCGTACTTTAAACAGTTCCTCAAGACACACGGATTTATCGGAAATAATCACATTCCACTCGTTTTTGTTTAATTAACAGTAAACGAGAAGAGGCTTATAAGTTAAAAAAGGCAATTTTGGTCAAAAATGCCTGAAAAAAGTCAATTTTTGATCAAAAATGCCATAAATCTGTTTTTTTAAGACAAAAACTGTGAAAAATGCTTTAATGAAAGACAATTTTGGTCGAAAATGCCTTAAAAATAAAATTTTGGTCAAAAATGCCTAAAAATGTAATTTTGGTCAAAAATGCCTTAAATAGGTAATTTTGGTCAAAAATGCCTTAAAATGGTTTTGGAAAAAAAAAAATGCTTTAAAAAGCAATTTTGGTCAAAATGCCAAATTTTTTAAAATGAAAAAAAATTTTGGTAAAAATGCTTAAAAAGGCAATTTTGGTCAAAATGCCTTAAAAATAATTTTGGTCAAAATGCCTTAAAAATGCAAAAATGCCATAAATCTGTTGTTTTTAAGACAAAAACTGTGAAAAAGCTTTTAATGAATGCAATTTGGAAATGCAAAATGCAATTTTGGTCAAAAATGCCTTAAAAATGCAATTTTGGTAAATGCCTTAAAAAAAAGGCAATTTTTGGTCAAAAATGCCATAAATCTGTTGTTTTTCAGACAAAAACTGTGAAAAATGCTTTTAATGAAAGGCAATTTTGGTGAAAATGCCTTAAAAATGCAATTTGGTCAAAAATGCCTTAAAAAAAGCATGGCCGTGTGCCCGACAAGTGGGATGCAGGTTTCATTTAACTCAAGCATGGTGGCGTGCAATTCAGAGGATCGGGTTGACAGTCGAATATAAAAACGATACAACTGTAGGATCAATAAAATAGGAAGTAAATTTTTAATTTTGATTTTTTTATTGTTATCCTACTACAAAATCGACGGTATTAATTTTGGCCGACTTGGGCACCAGTTTTTGGCCGAATTAGTAACTATGGCTTTCGAGTGGTTGGCCGAGTTGGGCACGATAGTTGTCAAGTCGTTGGCCCAGTTGGATATATTTGGGTCGTTGATGAAAATATTTGGCCCGGTTGGTTACCAGCCCAGGAAAGTTCAGGTGAAGCCGAAAAAAATGAAGCGATTTTAAAATAAAAGATTTTTATAAAAAATTAAGATGCTGCATGGATAATGAAGGTGTGGGATGGATTATCACCACTAAATTTAGGAAGAAAGAAGTTGTGAATGATATTTGACACTGATGATAAAATATGAATCATATGATGTGGGCGATTTGGAAACAACATATGATTTATATTTTATCATCATTGTCAAATATACACAACACAACTTCTTTTTCAAAATTTAGTGGTGGTGATCCATCCCACAAAGGAAAAAACTTTTTTTCAAGTTAAAAGGAAAAAACTTGAAAAAAGTTTTCTCAAATTCGAGCGTCATTCTGGTGGTTCTATTACACAAGAACCATTTTTGAGAAATAATAATAATGGGAAATTTTTGCCAAATACTTTTAACTTCGGACTATTCATTTAATAAAACCAAAGATGAGTCCATTTGGGTACAAAGATCAGAGCCGAGTACGGCTTAAAAATGACGTGTTTAAAAAATGGTAAGAAATTTTCATGCATGCGCAGTAGGATTTGGAGTCAAATTGGACGTCGTTCAAATGTTTTGTCCGTCAAGTCTGAAGTCATCTGACGTCAAATTTGACGTTCAAATCCGTCTGCGCATGCTCCAGGAGTTTCAAACCAGTTTCAAACTCCGGTGGGAACAACGCTAATAATTACAATTTACTAGGAATGTTCAATGAACCTACGAAAAACGTGCGAAGGTCTTTAAGGAACTTCGGGGAATAACTCATCAATTAAGATTTTAAGCAACGTTTCTTGCACTTAGAAAATTGAAAAATGTATAGACAAAATGAATGAGAAAGAATAGAGAATTATTATTAATGAAATTAATTGTACGAACGACAAAAAATAAAAATCTACTCAAAATATGTATTGGATTTTTCCCAGAATAATAATTGTTTTACCCAATTTTTTTCCCGGTTTTTGGAAAGGGTCTTCCAGACCCTCAAATCGAATATTGAACTTTGTCTGTGGTGCCGGCCGGCCGTAGCATTTTTTTCCGCAACACTTTTCGGCCACAGTTTTCAACAGATTTTTAAATTTTTAAATTTTTCTCACAATTTTCCTTACAAGAAAGCAACGAAGGCGATTTTCGAATTTCGAAAAACATGGCGGAAATAGGTTTGTTAGAAATTTTTAAAACTGCGCGGCCGTACCTGTGGTCTGTTTTTCACTAAATACCTATCCTTATAGTTTTTACGAATTTTTAGAGTAAAAAAGTAATTTTTAAGTAGGGAGAGATTTCATACTTCCACCCCTTACGAGAGGAACATCATTGGGCAAAAAGCCCATTATTTCTACCTTGATACTTAAAAAAATTTTGAAAAAGAAAAACTTACAAAATTTTAGGGGAAAAAACTGCAAATTTTCAGAAAAAAAAAAATTTTAGGAAAAAAAACTTGGAAAATTTTTGGGAAAAGAAATTGGAAAAATAACTTAGAACATTGAAAAAATTTTCTAAAAAAAAGGAGAAAATATAACTTTATTTTGAGGGAAAATGCTACGGCCGGACGGCCGGAACCACAAAGTTGAGATCGGTATAGATCCATATTCGAATTGACCCCACGTGGAGGGTATCACCATAACGTCTTTAAGGAAGTTAAAAATCCCAGTGGCGTCGGCACAGGCTACATGAAAGAAGCTTAGAAATTTTTTTCGTTCGTAGATTACAGTTTCAAAGCTTGGATAAAATAAAAACTTACGTTTTTGAGGTGTTGGGCTAGAATAAGTGCGCTCGAAGATGGCCGACTTGGCCTGATGCCGCTTGAGCTTGAAAAAGCCGAATGAAGACATGGCCGTTGGGACAGCAGCTGCCGAGCATGAGGTCTGAGGTAACAGCTGAGGCGTCCGCCCCACCTTCTTTTCCCCCTCCTTTTGAAATTATAAAAATGCCGGTTCGTCACTAGCGAAGTCAGTGACTGTACATCATACTAGCTTGATTCTGATAACAAAGATTGATAACAGAGAAGTGTCCAGTGAGTAAACAACACTTCTAAACATTACAGTAAAAAACGATTAATGTTTTGTGGAAATTTTAAAAATTTAAGCCGTTTTACTCCTTTATTTACCCATGGAATATATCGTCAAACTTCAACGATATACTCACTTTCCTCAGGTTTGTCGCTTAAATCTTCTAAATTTTATATTATATTTTATAGGTTTTGGGAAATGTGGGGTGGCCGTTATTCGCGTGTCGGGCCCACGTGCGAGGATCGCTGCGGAGAAGATTGTCGGGTCGGTGCCAAAGCCGAGAATGGCAGCTGTCCGAAAGTTGAGGAATCCTATAACAAATGAATTGCTTGATTCTGGACTCATTATTTGGTTTCCTGGTAAGAAATTATTTTTATTAATTATCTTTTGCTCAATTCTATAAAGCCCCAAAGAGTTTACTGGTGAAGATGTCTGCGAATTCCAAGTTCATGGAGGTCATGCTGTCATAGCATCGGTTTTAAATGCGTTAGGGTCCATCGACGGATTGCGCCCTGCCGATCACGGTTTGACTTTCTGTACTAGAAATAAAGCTGATTTATATTTTTTTAAGGCGAATTCACCAAGAGGGCGTTCTATTCTGGTAAGCTGGACTTGACTGCAGTAGAAGGTCTATCGGATTTGATCAACGCTGAAACTGAAAATCAAAGAAAGCAAGCCATCATACAAGTTGAGGGTGCCCTTTTTGATTTATACAGTGAATGGACCAAAGCCCTTACCAAGGTTTGACCCTTTCCTATAAATCTCGTCCTTGTTGTCGTTGAAGGTGCAACATATGCTATTTTTTGAAGGCTCATTTGCGAGATGGAAGACGAGGAGAAACGGTTGAGAAATGGAGTAACATGACGATCGTGGGTTCTCCAAATGTTGGAAAAAGCAGTTTAATTAATCTTTTAAGTAATTATTTAACATTTATTGTTTAATTAATCTTTTAATATTAACTTTTTATTGTTCAATTATTGTTTTGTTCAAGGTCGTCAACCGGTGGCTATCGTTAGTCCTATACCTGGAACAACAAGAGATTTAATTAAAGCTAACGTCGATATCGATGGATACCCTGTAAATATCGTAGATACTGCAGGATTGAGATCTTCTACGCAAGATATCGTCGAAATCGAAGGAATGACAAGAGCGAAAAACGCCGCAGAAAACGCCGATTTGCTTATTTTAGTCTAGACGGTGGCAATCTTCTTTCGTGGTTAAGAAATAACAATTTAAAACCGGATATCGACTCTTTATATCTTTATATTAAAGATTTAAACGTTTTTGATAATCCCGAGACTTTTGAATTATCAAAAAATGATATTTTAAGCAAAAAACCAAAGAGTTAAAATTATCATCAATAAAATCGATTTGGTGACAGAAACAGAGATTCAGGATTTTTAAAATTTGAGTTTATTGTTGGAATTTCGTGCAAAACTGAGTCTGGGTTGGACCTATTGATGCAAAAGTTGTCGAAAGATTTAGAAATTTTGTAAGTATGAATATTTATTTTTTATGTAAAATAAATGGTGCATTAAACTCATAATGTGTAGGCCTGGGGTTCAATCCCTGGGCTGTTTAACACCTCCTATTTTATTCTGTGGATTATTTTTGTCAATTTCAGGTGCGGCTCACCGAGCAAAGTTAGCCCGACATTTACGCAGGCTCGCCACCGCTACTGCCTTCAAGAATGTCTTTCGTGTTTAGACCGTTTTTCAAATTACACCATAAACGAGGTTGATCTTGCAGCTCAGGAAATCCGCAATGCGCTCTATAGCCTTGGGAAAATCACCGGACGGGTGACTACCGATGACATTTTAGACGTTATTTTTAAAGATTTCTGTATTGGAAAATGAAAATGAATAATTTTTTTTAGTTATTAAATTGTCCTAAATTCTATGCAGAATAGAACGATTTAAATTGTTTGATTTCTTTGAAAACGAAGTTTAGGACAGGTTGATACTTGATTTTGGATTTGAAGAGGTTGGTTTTTGGCGGGAGATGTTCTGATTCGTCGGGTGACGGCAGGAAGGGTGGGCGTCCTTGATTGTCAGATGTCAGCAATTACCAACGGTTGGAGCCTCGAAAAAATAGAAACGTAAACAGAAAATACTGAAATTCGTCTCCCTTTCTCTATGAACGATGTAAAACTCATTAGTTTCGCAATAATAATATGCTCGGTGGTTCTTTCAGTCGTTTTTTCATCGTACAGACTTTTGAGCTCGGACGCTTTTAAAATGTTCACCGGTTCCCCGCGCGTTTTTCTTCTTATTTTTCTCGCCAGCGTTGTCTCTTTGAACAACGCGTTTTTTACGGAAATTTAAAAACGTTGGCCGAAAAAGAGAAATTCCCGTTCGCTTTTGGGAGTGACGTGTGCGACGATTTGCCGGCTCTTGAGTTGAGCAACGCTCCTGAAAATCTCCTCGCCTCATTTTCTTCCCAGAAGGTCATTTTAAAAGGTGTTTTAAACGGTCAGAAGGTATACCTGAAGAGCCCTACGAACCAAATGGCCTCGAAGAAAGTATTAAAATAATCAACATTTTTTTCAACGAACCCCCTTTTCCGGGAACTGATGAAAAATCCGTCGAAGACATAAGCCGATCTTTACGGGCTGAAGAAAAAAAGGTGCACTT
The DNA here is from genome assembly GCA_014119065.1 of Orius insidiosus. NCBI lineage: Eukaryota > Metazoa > Arthropoda > Insecta > Hemiptera > Anthocoridae > Orius > Orius insidiosus. Next base: position 133,662 of record JACGAQ010000015.1, on the reverse strand, counting down.
ATGCCCCAACGGAACTGACGTCAGGCCTTTTTTGAAGGAAATACTCAAAACTAAATCCGACTTTCCTAAATTAGTTTACGCTTGGACCATGATGCAGTTCAATCCAGAAGCCGCTCTTCTGCAGGTATTTTCTTGCTCTCCCAAAATAAAAAATCGAAAAATAAATAAAATAAAAATTTTTATGCATGAATTTGTAATATTATTGACTTTTAGCGCGGAATTAATAAGCCATAATAATATAACTAATATTGCATATTTATTACTTTCTCCGTCGGTGATTTCGACAATCCCATAACCTTTTTGTAACCTCCTCAGATACAGCATGAAACTCAAGGGTATTAAAAACACAAGAAATTCTCTAACTCCGCCAAAATTTTGGGTTTTTAAATTGAAGTTGAAAACTCCACAGCTCTTAAAATTCAGGCTGTTGGCTTTCGGAGATATTAAACATTTAAATTTCGCAGATTCTTCAGCCGCCAAAATGGCCGGTTCCCAAGTTTTATGGCGGCTGTGGCAAATTATTTATCGTCGAAGACTGCGGGACGATGCTTACAGACTACTACGACGCGAGTTCGAACGTAGGGCGAAGATTTCATCGAATTTACTCAAAATGGCTTTCCAATTCACGTCCCAGCATCAACGTTTCGCCTTTTATTTCACAGACCTCTCCAGACAATATCGCCGTCGACGAAAACGACAACGTCCGCCTCGTCGACCTCGATCACAGCATCGTCGTCGACAAATATCCCAAAGACGAAAGTACGAAATTTTATGCTATTCTTTTTAAAATCTGTCTTCAGGCATTTATCCTGATTGGAATGAACCATATTCGATCCTTAATGATAACTGCGAAAGTTGCTACGCCTTTCGACCTTCGGAACTTTGCACCCATAAAATTACCGACATGAACGTTCTCTCCATCTGCCGAGTACGTTATCAAATTAAAATTAATTTTTAAACTATTATTTTAGGAAATATTGTTCACAACATCGATTATATTCAAAGATGGCTTCCTTTACGATGCCCTCCTAGCGTCTTCATGATGCTTTACGACTGCGTCTACCCGACTTTGGGTACACCACGATTTCAAATTGCTCATCAAATCATTTCCGAACTTGAAAAATACTCAAAATTAAACAATACTTCTTAAATTAATCATTTTTGAAAAATAATGGGATAAATGAAAATTGGTGTTCGTTGATAGCAGTTTTGTTTGCAGTTCATATATGATATACAGGGTGTCCGGAAACACATGGCAAGCGTCTGGGAGAGCGTTAAAAAGTGGTTTTACGAAAAAAAGTTAAATGTAAACCCCCCTTAATTTAAATCAAAGAATTTGATGGTGTAGTTTAAAATCCGCCTGGATATACAGGGTGTCCCAGACACAACCTAACTTCGTTATTTCAAATGAGAACCCCTATTTTTTATTTCAGATTCGTAATCTACGCAAAATTTCAAGTAGATTTGAGTACTCATATGACAATTTTGGACAACTTTTAAAAAATGTCAAAATTTAGCGTTTTTTGCGCTAAAATCCGTTAAAATTGACCTAGGAGACTCGTTTTTTTTTAATTCCACTTATTTTTTCCCGAAGAATCCAACTGTCTCAAATTTGAGCATCTTCGCATTCAGCATCACGAGATTTCGTCGCTAATGGCCTTTTTTCAAGTTTAAACCCAAATTTTTAGTTCAAAATGAAAATTAGCACTTGTTGAAAGGAATTTTTCTTTCGGACCACAAAAAAGAGCTACAGCGTCTTTTGTTTATGTCAAAAAAAAATTCCGTCAACAAATCGCTAATTTCCATTTTGAAGTAAATTTGGAGTTAACTTGAAAAAAGGCCATTAGCGACGAAATCTCGTGATGCAGAATGCGAAGATGCTCAAATTTGAGACAGTTGGATTCTTCGGGAAAAAATAAGTGGAATTAAAAAAAAAAACGAGTCTCCTAGGTCAATTTTAACGGATTTTAGCGCAAAAAACGCTAAATTTTGACATTTTTTAAAAGTTGTCCAAAATTGTCATATGAGTACTCAAATCTACTTGAAATTTTGCGTAGATTACGAATCTGAAATAAAAAATAGGGGTTCTCATTTGAAATAACGAAGTTAGGTTGTGTCTGGGACACCCTGTATATCCAGGCGGATTTTAAACTACACCATCAAATTCTTTGATTTAAATTAAGGGGGGTTTACATTTAACTTTTTTTCGTAAAACCACTTTTTAACGCTCTCCCAGACGCTTGCCATGTGTTTCCGGACACCCTGTATAGGGTTTTAAAAAAAAGCAATTTATAGCACAAGTACCAAAGTGTTCATTAGCTTTTAAAGATTAATAAATTTTTTATATTTTTTCTATTGCTTTTTAATATTTCCTCTATTGCCTAATTGATTACTATGCAATCCACGTGAAAAAAATATTTTTCTAACAATCTAGTTTAATTTCCATTATTATGGGCATCCTTGAAGACAAGTCAAGACGGAATTCAATTTGTAGAATATTTTTCATCTAATTTGAAAGTGACAAAAGAGTGGCCTTTGAAATCATTGTTGCCCATACAAATTCTTTTGTCGGCGAGGGCTCAAATGTCCCTTCCTTTTTAGCAATAACAAACACCCAAGAAACAGAGGAAAAAAAAAAATTCTTTACGAATCTTGGTGCTTAAAGAAAAATAATTTACCTTAACAAAAGCAAGTCTGCATTTTTTATGGTTCCAATTTTCTCTTTATTAGGTAGATTTTTTTCAGAATTCTATTTGAAGTAAAATATGAAGAAAGCAATCAATCCAATGGCTTTTTCAAACATTTTATCGTAAGTAGGTATGGAGTGAAAAATTTCTGAGCGATGGAACTGGATTTTTCATGAATAGGAAGAGTTTTTTTAGGGAGTGAAAAAAAAATTAAAAAACCCTCTGAAAAAACCGTGGTGGGGTTATCTCAAGATAGAGGAGGAAAACGTTCGCGGGAAGAAGGGGTTAGCCACCAGTCTAGCGTAAGATGCCCGTAATGTCTCGTCCTCCGTGAATGTGCTTCTACGTCCGTATTAGCCGAGCATTGGCCGGCAATTTATTGAATAGACTCTGGTCGGATTTCGTCGACTTTCTCGCGATGTGTAAAAGGCGTTGTTTGTACAGGTGCAGTACTTTCATTTCCGGCTACGACGACGTCGGACCCACCGATCAAGAAGACGTTTCAGATCGAGATGTCGATCAGTCAGATTTAGGTACCCTACTGATCCCCTAACTTTTTATTTCCTTTCTTTTAACTCTTACAACAATCGCGCTTACAATATCTGCTGCATATCCTACTACCGAAATCCTCATTTCCGTATTTACCGCGCGTATTGGAAGGGTTTATGGTGTTTAAACTATCAACAGAAACCGAGAACCTAATTGATATTTAATCTTCGTAAATCCTACGGTTAAGTACCAGATCTGCTTGTCCGATTAGAAATTTTTTTCACACGAGGAATTTAACAAGTTTTCCGGTTTTTTTGTCTCAAAAAACCTAATTTTTTCTTAAGTTATTGTGATATTCTCCATAGATGGTTTTCAGGAACCTTCCAGACTTTGTGTGGCTACCTCTGCTGCTTGAATGTCAGACAAAGAATAATTAGAAATGAAAATACCTTCTTTTATTTGTGTTTTTCTGAAATTAACAAGCATTTTTACCAAATGAATATTAATCCCTGCATGTCCCACTAATTTCTTTTTTGTTAGAAATCACGATATTCCTTTCCTCATTTTTTCAAACTTTTGAAAAAAAAAAATGCATGAAAAGAATTCGGAAGTTAAAGAAAATTTGAAGAGCAGACATTGAATTTTGACCTTTTGATTAGTCATCATGTGTATGAAAATATCTTTAAGATAAAAATTAATAGAAGACTGAATGTCTAGATGCATCTTCTGCTCGGAAAACATCTGGCGGCCACGACTTCTAATTTTATGTGACAACATAAAACCCGATAAAAAATATCTTTCCCACACATGTAGCTTTCTGATAATTAATATCGAAATGTCATCCTTAATTTTTTTAATTCTTGGACCTCATTTGAACGAATTTCAAAATGTTTAAGCTCTGAAAAAGTATGAAAATAATTTTTTTTATGATTTCAAAAGCTCTTGAAAGGCTCAATTTGATTCCCCGGTGGGTAGAACGAAAGAGTAAACGTTTTAAAAAAAATTCTTTTCAAAGAATTCACTTCGAACAAGACTTAATAGAATATAGATTTTTTCAGACATTCCCTTTGATTTTTTTAACCAAGGAATGATTAAAAAAATCTGAAATCTTTAATAATTTCCTCTTGATCATGGAAGGAAGAAAATTATCAAGCCAGAGGCATTTGCAATTATCTTCTGGCATTTTAAACTATAAAATTACAAATTTTGCAGAAAATGAAATTTTAAATTTTTTGTTAGCGAAGTTTTGAAGATAAAATTTAAAAATTATACCTAAATGTTTTTATTTTATCAATGATAAAAAAAAGACAAAAAAAAGGGCAAATATACCAACATTTAATGCTTTTTCCAAGTAACGATTAATTTTTTATCTCTCATTAAAAAGGTTTCATAATTTTGTTTTTCGAACCGACTTTTTTTTTTTGCATTTATAAGTTAAACATCTTCTTAATTTGTGTTTTTGTAGAATCTCTAATTTGATTAACAAAAATCACATCTAAAAAAAAATCGCTAAAATTCATGTTTTCGCCAGTGAAACTAGTCGAGGGGAAGCCATGGTATCATAAAACCGACAGAAAGAAAGCTCAGGAAATGGTTTATTCAGGTAAAGGTTTTTTATTAAATTTGATAATAGTCAGGATTTTTGGAGTTGGCCATGGCAATATGGTGAAAGCCTCTGCCTGTGCACTTCTCATTTCCCCAAATCTTTATCAAAATTAAAATTTTGAATGGATTTTGTTTCTTTTAGGAGGAAATGGTTGTTTTCTCGTCCGCCCTTCATCCAAACACGCCTTAACGTTAACTCTCTGGTACAATAACAGATCGTACAACATCCCAATCCGAAGACGCGAAGATCGAAAGATATCTTTAGGAAATCGAAAACCAAACGAAAGGGTAATAATCTTTATTTACATAAAACTTATAATTTTTCTTTTTCAGTTTTTCGAAAACGTCGAACATCTTATCATCTTTTACCATACAGAAGAGCTTATTTTATTCAGCAGAGGAGAGAAGACTGGAAAATGTGCTTTAAAGTGTTCCCCAAGCCAAGAGACACAAGTTCAAAGGCATACCCCAGAATATATTATTCATATTTAAAACAATTTAGTTTCTAAACTCTCGCCTTTCATTTCTGTTAACACTTTTCTGTGATATAATCAAGTTAAAATATTTTATCAAGTTCCTAATTAGGATATTGTAAATATTTAGTTTTTAGATTATTATGTGTTTTAAAAAAAAATTCAGGTACACAACTGCTTTTTAAGTATCTACACATTTTATAACATCAACAACAACAATTATTTACTAATACACTCATGCAACACTGAGATCTTTGTAGATACTTTAAAATGTAAAAAAAATTTTTGTATAATTCAAATTTTTGAACAGAAAATTTTGGTTTTAGGGTATTCAAAAGAAAAAAATTGAGCATTTAATGCATTTAAAAAAAAATGTACATCTAGAAATGTCTTCATAATAGTTTAAATCAAAATGAGCTGATAATAAAATGGAAATAATTTTTTTTATCCTAAAAAATTTGGTCCTTTTTAATATTAACGATTAATAATGATAAGGAAGGAAATTATTTACAATGGATGGAAATGTTATGAAAGATGGACGTCGGAATTTTGTTTTAAAAGGCTCCATTTTTAAAGTATATAAGTTTTTCCTAAATTCTAATAAAAAGTTAGAAAATAAAGAGAGAAGCAATAAACAAAATAGCGAGTTGTCTGACCTACCTAGGTCAGATAGGTCTAATCAGGTGAGCCAATTTCGGTTTACTGCCTTCTTAATCTGTGAAAATAGCTGCGACTTTTCAGAGTATGCGGGAAGGAAGAGAGGAACAACCGATGACACCTCTCACCTCTTCACAACCTTCCCGCATACTCGGACAAAATCGTTCACGCAATAATTTTAAAAAATCCCAAAATTCAAGTTTTTCATGATCCCTTTTTGAACGGATTCCGACAAACCATCTTTTAAAAAATAACATTTTTTTTATCTTCGACAAGAAGCGTTTCTTTGCTTTTCAAATAATATTTTAGCCATTATACGCTAACATTTATAATACTGTCTTTTTATGACTTTAATTATTCAAATAAACATTTACAACAAAAAATAATTTAAACTATCACATCAAGAAATTTAAAAAAATTCACATACCAGTGTATTTGGACTATTCTCACATTATTTATTTAAATTTTTAAAATTCACATTTATTAAATTTTTATATTTACAATAATAACTACAGTAATTGTTAAACATCAATTATAAAACAGCTAAAAGTAATAGAAATTTATTGCAAAAAGTATTAAGCATAGTAATATCACATTCCATTTTTTTCCCAACCATTTTTTTATGCATTACAATTTTTTCTTTTTAAAAATCGAAGATTGATTAATTTTAGATCCGACACGTGATATTTTTGGGCGTTTTTCTGATGTTTGGCGCCCAAAAAACGCTCTTTAATGGTCCTTAAAGACTTGAGACGGCGGCGTTTTTTCTTCAAAGTTTATTCCAATTTTGGGAGAAAACCGCGTTTTTTACAAATTTTTTCGGTACATGTGGGTTTACGATACCATAACCAAGGGCAACGCACATGCGCGAGCATTCATGTATTTTTTGTTCCCGCGTTTTTCAAAAAATATTTGAGATTTGCCTAAATTCAAACTAATTAGATAACACGAGGGGGTTAATTTTTTCCACTCGCAAGGAGAGCTCGTTTGATAACACGAGGGGGTAATTTTTTTCCTCTCGCAAGGTGAGCTCGTTTGATAACACTAGGAGAGGAAAAAATTTCCTTTCCTCGTTTGGAGAAGAAATAAAATCAATCGAGCTCTCCTTGCGAGAGGAAAAAAATTAACCTCCTCGTATCAAACTAGTTAGAATTTAGGCAATAACTCAAAGATGAATTTTTGAAAAAAACGCGGGAACTAAAAGCACATTAATGCTCGCGCATGCGCGTTGTTGTGGTATCGTATACTCACATGTACCTTTTTTTTTTCATTTTGATTTGGCTTTAGAATTTATTTATTTACATAAATACAATATTTTTTTCAAAGGTTAAAAAATGCAGAAAATCCGAAAAAACGCCAATTTTGTAATCATAATTTTTTATGATTAAAACAAAAAGTGAATGATTTTTTTTGTTATAATGCCACCGCCTGGGCCTGATCCTTAATCTAAATTGGGGGGGAAAAATATTTTAAAAAAGGAAAAAATGTAATGCATTGTCGGTACATTTCCCTACGTACTAAAATAATTTAAATATAAATTTAAGCTCGTCGTTTTTCTTTATTACATACAATATTTTAATAATAATTAAAGAAAAGCTTATCAGAAAAATTGTAAACTTTATTATTAATTAAAAATGAGCCTTTTACGTAAAATATTTGGTACAAATAATTGGAAAATAAGAGGATAAACATGGATAGAGTCATTGAAAAAACTTAGAGCCCCGCGGTTAAAGGTAGGCGGGGGGTGGGACTCATCTGGGCGTCTTTGATGCACTAAACAAGCAGTAGATGAAGGGATTTGCGGCGGAATTTAGAGGAGCCAGGCTCTGTATGAGTGATGCGACCGCTATGTTCGTTTGCGTTTTCGGAATGTGACCGTAAACTTGAAGTAAATCAAATACGATGTATGGACTCCAGCATAAAACGAAAACTGAAACGTTAATTAGAGTTATTGAAGTTAAGAGTTTTATGTGGTCATTTCATTTACTTTATTTTTTGATGCGTAAATCTTTGAATTAGGGGGGGAAAGGAGTATAAATACTAGTTTGAAGAGCTACCAACGAAAACTTCCTTAAAGTGAAGTAACATATAGGAGGGGAAGTATAAAGGAGGGGGAAGCATAACCGAGGGGAAGTATAAAGGAGGGGAAGTTTAAATGTGGACATGTATATTTCAAGTATTTTTGAATTTAGAAATTTTTTTTTTCGAAAATTTTTCCAAGCTTTATTGGGAGAACACCGTTCAACATAGCGCATTTCACCCTAAAGCAGTTGAACATACAAAATCTGCATTTCGACATAAAAAAAATGTGTAGTTCACCATAATGCGTTTCGACATAATGCAATTGAACATAAAGGTCTTAAAGTTCAAAAATTCGAGCATAATGCATTTCAACATAAAGCGTTGCGCTATAAACGACTTGTTCAATAAATGCAAGTCGATATAAAAAAAAGTGGTGAACAGTCAATTTTTAAGGTTTTTGTCGTTTAGCCATAATCGCGTTTTAAACGGCGAAAGTAGGCTTGCTCTTTCGTTGTCCCTAGTTTATGGTGTGATGTATTATGCCCAAACGACAGAAACAGTTTTATGGCGAAACGACAAGCTCTTTAAAATGAAAGTTTCCTTTATGTTCAACTGCGTTATGTTGAAACGACATCTCTTGTTTATGGTGAGATGTATTATGTTCAAATGAGCGCTCCGAATACGAAGGCGAACTCGACAAGGGCGAACTCGACAAAACGTAGTTTCGAGATATTCTCATTTTAAAGTTTTCTGTTAAGGGCGAACTCGACAGAAAAGTCACTCTCTGGAATTTTCGTGGCGAGATTTTAGAATCATCATAGAATCATAGAGAAAAGGGTTTTTTAAAAATCACCAAATCTCGAAAAGAAAAAAAAATTAAATAAAAAGGTTGAGAGTAGAGCTTTGCCGCATATCGGTTTTTACGTATTTTAAAGGGGAAAAAAGGGGAAACTCAATATAAAAATTACATGGGTGTATTCTTCAAAAGGTCTAGAATCTGAAAATGAAAAAAAAAATTTGTCCGATGTCGAGTTCGCCCTTCGTATTCGGAGCGCCTCAAATGCATTATGGTGAACGTTTTCGACTATTTTCTTTATGTTGAGTTGCAGATTTCTTATGGTGAACAGTAACTCGCGATTTCCCCTTCTTATATTTTATGGCCAAATGTATCATGACGAACCGCATTATGTCGACACGGTCATCATTCTTTCTTCGAAATCTACCTATTTTTTTTTAATTTAAAAGTTTTTTTGGGCTTTTTGCCCAAGGGATGTCCCTCGCGCAAAGGGTGAAAGTATAAAATTTATCCGTACTAAAGAAAAAAAAATTTTTTACACCAAAAATTCGTAAAAAATATAATGAGTATTTGGTGAATATTTGGTGAAATCTTCTTTAAGGAAGTTAAAAAGTGTTATGTAGGATAATTTTGCAAAGGAGCGTGAAAGGCAAACTCCTTGCTTTCAATTTAGACAATTGATTTGCATAATCTTACCTAGTACGATAATGAAAGTCATTTTCACAGTTTTGACCTTAGCCTGCGGTATAATCCCTCTTGAGCTTGCCCTTCTCGTCTCATCGCTAGCTTCTAAAAAAGAGGTTTTTTAAATCTTCATTATCATTTTAATTGAAGTCATACTTTGGCTGTACTGCTTCCCTTTAGACCAAATGGTGAAAACTAAAAGTATAACAAATAGATATGATGATGGCGGGTACGACGAAGACGGAGACGGCGACGAGAGTCATGTAGAGCTGCCATTGCCAAGATTCGGAAAAGTCGATCCAACATTGGAGTCTACCCTGGATTTGCCTCTCGTGATACAAAACGCCGATCGGTATTGAAAGTATGATCGAGACCAACCAGGCTGATATGACTAGAACTTTTGCTCTCCTCCCTTCAAAAGAATTTTTGTTAAATAAACATTGTATTTGTTCAAAGAAAGTTTGCTTCTAGTTTGCAAATTGCTGCATGTACCATTTACGAAAGGCCATTCATAGCTTCCTGCGAGTTAATCCCTGGAAATCTGGGTCGAAGAAGATTTTTCGGTCGAAATCCGAAGTTCGGAAGGGTACAAAAAGGGATTCAAGTTCAAATTTATTCAGAACCGGGGAGGGAAAAAAGGTTTCATAATATTCAATAGTTGATAACGATAGAAAACCGGTTATACAGAAAGTTTACTGGAAAAATAATCTGAAAAACGATTTAAAAAATCCGGTAAAATGAGCTAGGTTGGTTTAAAAAATGGAAGAACACCGTTCGACATAACGCATTTCACCCTAAAGCAGTTGAACATAAAAAATCTGTAGTTCACCATAATGTGTTTCGGCATAATGCTATTGAACATGAAGCTCAAAAATTCTCACATTTTGAGCATAATGCATTTCAACATAAAGCGTTTCGCCATAAACGACTTTTTCAATGAATGCAAGTCGACAAAAAATAGTGCAAGTTACCATAAAGCTTTTCACCATAAAAGCCTCTCTTTAAGCTTGTCGTTTCGCCATAAAACTGTTTTTATCGTTTGGGCATAATACAGCTCACCATAAACTAGGGACAGCGAAAGAGCAAGCCTACTTTCTCCGCATAAGACTCGATTATGGCGAAACGAAAAAAAAACCTTAAAACTTGACAGTTCACCATAATGCAATTAAACTTAAATCTCACCATAAACTTGGAAAAGCAAGCAGGCAGCCAATGGGATCAGCTCGTTTTATGACACAAAGGGGTTAATTTTTTTCCCCTCGCGATGACGTGTGAATTGCATTATGGTGCACCGTCAAGTTTTAAGGTTTTTGTCGTTTCGCCATTATCGCGTTATAAACGGCGAAAATACGGCTCTTTGGCTATCCTAGTTTATGGTGAGATGTATTATGCCCAAACGACAGAAACAGTTTTATGCCGAAAGAAGTTCTTTAAAACGAAACTCTCCTTTATGTTCAACTGCGTTATGTTGAAACGACAAATTTTATGTCGAAACGACAAGTGTTAAATTTCTTCTCTATGGTGAGATGTATTATGCCGGAACGACAGAAACAGTTTTATGCCGGAACGACAAGTTATTTAAAATGAAAGTTTCCATTATGTTCAACTGCGTTTATTGAAACGACTAATTGTCGAAAATCTCTTCTTGCGTATACACTCAAAAAAATGGATAAAAGGGATCAAATGCGTATAAAAAGGGGGCTTATCGGCCGATTGAGCTCAGAAATAATTTAAAAGGTTTTTTTTTATTAGAAGAAGGGATGAAAACCCTTTTAAAAGTTCGTTTTTTCGACCCTATTTTCGAATCCAGTTCAAAGTAAACTTTTTGTACAAAATTCCCGGAAAGTGCCCCAAAAATTAGGTAAAGCCGGGGCCCATTGTGTACAAAATGAAGAAAAGGGCCCGAAAAAGGGGGTTTCTCGGACATAAATCAAGGAAAACGTATCAAAAAGAGGACTTGTTTGTGCAATAAACCCAGAAAAAAATCGGAACTATTGAAAAAAAGAGAGGTTGTAAATAAAAGAGTAACAACACGGGAAACTTCATGGTTAACAACCCCTTTTTTAACGGAAACCGCCTTTGGGTGAGAGGGAAAAAAATAATAGTACGGCGTAAATGTGGATTTTTACTCGTTTAACTTGTTTTTCTATGAGCAAAAAAAATTTTTTTAAGCACCCAGATCATTTACCACATCATTAATCATTGGGATTGAGAATTTTTCTTCAAGAGGATTAACCGTATCCGCCCTTGTATATTATATTCCGGATAGTCGAAGACGTTAATCTACCCTTTTAAGTGAGTTTCCGGTGAAAGTGAAGTAAAGGCGGGGATGAGGGGAGGCGGCACATTAATAAACATTTATTCATCGTCGGGATTTAAGCGAACCACCTGACTAGCCATGACCATAAACAATTTCACCTTGTTTATTAAGGTGGCGCAAAATTAATTCGACCTCCCCTTTAAAAGGGGATTTACGACGGAATATCAGTTACAGCTTATTGGTGAGGGTTTTATAATTAAAACGTTCACGGCATGTAAAGGAAATAGCCCTCTTTACGCCGGAAATCGTCTCTTTCACCCGAAATCGTTTCTTTCCACGTGATTTTAAAAGGCTCTAAATAAATAAAAACGCTTAACATTCGACTTTTCTTCATTAAAAAGATTAGATGAAAATTTTCATGGATTACTGCATTTTATGAGATGAAATCGTTTACTTCAGACTGGATAAAGTTTTTAATCAATTCTCAAGAAGTCGGGGGTTGTCAAACAATTGGATTTTGACTGTCGGAGACCCTCGTTTTTCTTTTGAGGAAACTTAGTAGTTTATAACCCGACTTCCATTTCTCTCAATTCTCATTTTGACTTTTTCAACATTTGTGAAAGAAAATTGAAGGGATACATCACAGACTAATAATTGAGGCACTCCGGATACGAAGGGCGAACTCGACAATTTTAAAGTTTCGGTTTTTACGTATTTAAAGGGGAAAAAATGGCGAACTCAACATAAAGTACTAGTCTGGAGCTGGCCCCGACGGGAACTTCCTTAAAGAGAAGTAACAATATAGGAGGGGGAATTATAACGGAGGGGGAAGTATATGGGAGGGGAAGTATAACGGAGGGGAAGTATAACGGAGGGGGAAGTATAACGGAGTGGGAAGTATAACGGAGGGGGAAGTATAACGGAGGGGGAAGTATTACGGAGGGGGAAGTATAACGGAGGGGGAAGTATAATGGAGGGGGAAGTATAAAGGAAGGGGATTTAGTAGGGAGGGAAAGTATAAAGGACAATTTTGCAAGTTTGTTTTTGCGAAAAATTTTCCGGGTTTTTTTTTTTTTCGAAAAATTTTCCGGGTTTTCCTTTTTTTTTTTTTTTTTTTTTTTTTTTCGAAAAATTTTCTAAGTTCTTTTTTTCGAAAAATTTTCCGGGTTTTTCTTTCTTTTTCTTTCTTCTCCTTTTTTTTTTTCGAAAAATTTTCTAAGTTCTTTTTTTCGAAAAATTTTTTAAGTCTCAAGGTAGAATAATGGCAGGGTTGGAAAAAAAAACAGTTTTTTTTAATAAAAAAAAAAAACAGTTTTTTTTGTTTAAAACTGTTTTTTTCGTTTTAAACAAAAAACACAAAAACCAAATCTAGACTATGTTTAAAACTGTTTTAAACATGTTTTAAACTATGTTTTAAACAGTTTTTTAAAACTAAATAAACCGATATTTTTCAGTTTTTAGTTTTTACTTACAAGGTACCTACAATATTAATGAACTCTGTGTCTCTGTAGTCTGTAGCTAATTTGAAATTTCCCATTTTTTCTATTAAAAAAATAAGTCGCTGGTTGAAAAAATAAAATAACTCTATAGTCCAGTGTCCTGTGTCGGGGCTCTATTTAAATTTTAAAATAATAAGTTTTAAATACTGTTTTTTACTGCCTGTTTTTTATTGAGCGAGTTTAAAACATGTTTTAAACACTTGTTTTAAAACAAATGTTTTAAACTATTCCAACCCTGAATAATGGGCTCTTTGGCCTAGGGATGTGCCTCTCGTAAAGGGTAGAAGTACGAAATTTCTCCCTACTAAAAAAAATTAATGATTAAAAAGTGGAATTTTTTTGCACCAAAAATTCTTAAAAAATATAAGGAGTAATTGGTGAAAATTTGGTGAAAATCGGATTAACGGTTCGGCCGCAGCGAATTTTTTAAAATTTCAAACAGACATATCTCCGCCATTTTTTCGAAATTCAAAAATCGCCCTCGTCATATTCTTCTTCACCGGCTAAAGAAATTTGTGTAAAAATTTGGTGAAAATCGGATGAAAACTGTGGCCGTAAAGTGTTCCGGAAAAAAATGCTACGGAGTGCCGGACGGCCGGCCGGCCGGAACCACAGACAAAGTTGAGATCGGTAAAGATCAATATTCGATTTTACCCTCCGGACCCCGGAAGACCCCTCCCCAAAAACCCGACATGGAGGGTATCACAATAACTTCTTTAAGGAAGTTAAAATTATATGGGTGTATTCACCAAGAGGTCTAGAATCTGAAAATGAAAAAAAAAACTGACGTCGAGGGTATCACAATAACTTCTTTAAGGAAGTTAAAAAATTTGTCCGATGTCGAGTTCGCCCTTCGTATCCGGAGCGCCTCAATTTATAAGGTAGAAAATGTGCTTAATTTCTTGAAAGAAAGTTATTGTAGACCCCTGGCTGATTTGAGCCTGTGCGGTTCAGGATACCCAAAAACCGTCTGCCAAGGTATGAAGACAACATTCTATTGAGAAAGTCGAACTATTTCGACCCCAGGGGCCAGCAATTTAAAAACCACCAGTACAGAGTATCACAATAACTCTCATTTGAATTTTTATTGTTTATTGCGTCTGTATTTCGCAAGGATTTTCCTATCAAACAATTAACCAATAATAGAGGAAGAAATGACTGTGATAACGAGTATCTCACGACGCGTTTCGGCTTAAAAAGCCTCGTCAGGTGAACTATTCCCTCTATCACAATCATTTCTATCTTTTTACTGTGAAACTCTCATTTCAGTTCAACCCTATGATGTCAAGAAGACGCATATCCAAAAACCGTCTGTCGAGGGTAACACAATAACTTCCTTTTGAGAAAGTTAGGTAATCATTTTGAAACTAAGGAGTTAAGAAGACTCGTTTCCATAAAAAGTCTTTCCCGGTATCACAACAACTGTCTTTTGAGAAAGTGAACGAAATCATTTTGACCCTCAGGAAGAGGCATATACAAAAAACGTCTCTCTAGGGTATAAAACAACTTTCTATCGAGAAAGTCGAACAAATCATTTCGAACCTATGGGGTCAGGAACTGCATATCCAAAATACCGTCTGTACAGGCTTTCGCAATAACTTTCTTTTGCGAAAGTGAATTAGGTAATCATTTTGATACAAAGGGGTTAAGAAGACTCATTTCTAAAAAACGTCTACTCAGGGTATCACAATAACTCTCTTTTGAGAAAGTTAACTAAAAAAAGTACTGGTTTGAAGAGCTTCCAACGAAAACTTCCTTAAAGAGAAGTATCTATATAGGAGGGGAAGTATAACGGAGGGGACGTAAAACGTAGTGGGAAGTATATGGGAGGGGAAGTATAACGGAGGGGAAGTATATGGGAGGGGGAAGTATAACGGAGGGGAAAGTATAACGGAGTAGGAAGTATAACAGAGGGGGAAGTATAATGGAGGGGGAAGTATAAAGGAAGGGGATTTAGTAGGAAGGGAAAGTATAAAGGACAATTTTGCAAGTTTGTTTTTGCGAAAAATTTTCCGGGTTTTTTTTTTTTTTTGAAAAATTTTTTAAGTTCATGCTGGACAATTCATGATGGCAGTGGCCCGATCACCACCTCCCAGTTTCGGGCTCCCGGATATTCCGGTATTTTGTGCCAAGTGTAAAAAAGCAACAGTAAAAAACTTTGTAATATGTGAAAACTGTGACTCGCGTTACCACATAAGCTGTGCGAAACTGAAATCTCTCGCGATAAATGAGTCTAAAGTGATATGTTGTGATCCTAACCCTAAAGGCGGAAACAACGTGTTAATAGAGCCTGTAAATCTGGATATCGATCTCATTGAGATAAATTCTGCTACGAAGCAATTTGAAAAATGCAATATGAACGATGGGTCGGAGGAACTAAATGGTGATTCCCTGAGTCTGATGAGATTTCTTCTGAAAGGTCAAGAAACGACACATCAAGCGTTAACGTCGCTAGCTGCTGCCGTTCAAGGTATATATGAATTGAATTCGAAACGTTTAATTGAAGAAAACACATGGCTGAAAGAGAAGGTTGGACTCTTAGAGGAAAAAGTGGAAATGTTGGAAAATTACATAAAACCTGGAAGGAATGATAAGATTGATAATAGCCAAAAAAGGCGGGAAAAAGGAAAAGACAAAACATCTGTACCTACCGAGGAGTCGCCGCGCGAAAATTCCGTCAGTCTGCGCTGTCAACGCCGGGATTCTCATGGTGATACGGGTAAATTGGGTATTTCAGATGTAAGCACTGTGGGGCGAGTCTGGAAACCACCGATACAAACAGAACCTCCCAGCTATTCTCAAATAACGAAAAAAGCCCACTCGGAAGCTGGAAAAACAACCACCCAGCCAGTTATTGTTGATGTGGTTGTTCCTAAAGGGAGCTTGGTACCGGATACTGATACTAAAGAAAATCGCCGACCACGGATTACGAGGAAGAAAGTCGGAATAGCTTCAGAGTCGTCTCTGGCAGTAGCAGACAGGCCAGTTCGGACGAAACGTCTATTCGTATCTAGACTTGGACCAGGTGTAACTAGTCAGACTATTTTGGATTTTTTGAAACCGCTAAATTTGTTAAAGGCAAGTTGTACCAAGATCAAAACAAGGCATGATACTTATTCATCATTTTGTGTCGAGGTGCATGAAAGTGAGTTTGAGGTAATTTATGATGAAAATTTGTGGCCCAATGGTGTCATATTCTCTGTTTTTAGGGGCTTTTTGCCTGCTGATAAAATTGATACTCCTGCTGAATCGTTATGACTAACTAGCTCCTCTCAAGTTCCTGGATCTCCTATGAAACGAATTCATGTGAGTGCACTGCTGTTAAATATAAGATCGATCAAGTATAAAGCGGACCTTCTTGAGGCCTATTTTGCGTCTAGGCAAACTGCTCCTGATATTGCAGTATTTGTTGAACATTGGTTAAATTATTCTGATATATCGGTTTTTAAACTCCTTGGTTATAACCTGGTCTCCTTCTTCTGTAGAAGTGGATCTGACCATGGTGGAGTTATGGTTTTGTCAAATGGAAGAGTAACTTCTCAACCCCTAAATACTATCAATTCTCTTTCGATTGAGAATGTTTGTGAAATAGCTGCAGCTATCTTGGTAACTGTAGGTGTCATAGTTATAGGTGTGTATAGGCCACCGAATTCAATTAATGGTTTTGAATCGTTTTTTGAGGTAATAGATAAGGTAGTAAAAACCTGTAAATCCAAATACAATCATGAGATTATCTTTTTTGGTGATTTTAATGTTAACATCGGGTCAGATGCCTCATTGTCGAAAAACTTTTTAAATTTTTTTACTTCATTGGGTTTTATGCATGTCGTCCACTCAAATACTAGGAATAATAACTGTATAGATAATATTTTCGTCGAGTCAGACTCTAAATTTAATCCTCAAATCGAAGTCGATAAGATCACCTTCTCCGACCATAACCCAATCTTTTTTTCCCTCCAGGGTGTCGAAGGTCAGGAAAAGTCCTCTTTTAAGCTCATCAGGCCACTTGATCCCTCAAGCTTGGGATCACTATTGACCCACCTAAGTCTTATTAGGTGGGAAGATGAGTTAGGATCCACAACTGAGGTTGAGTCAAAATGGTCATCGTTCCTTAAATTGTTAGTGGATGCAGTAAATTTTTATTTACCTTGTAAAAAAGTTCCAGTCGGGATTCGTAAACTTTCTAACAAATGGTTCACCCAAGAATTAAGTAATATGAGGGATTATCTGTTACTTTTAAATGACATGTATGCGACTATAAGTCGGTTGAATTACTGAAATTGAGAAATTCCCATAGGAGTCTCTATAGATCGGAAATTAAAAAAGCTAAGTTGTCTTTCAATGACTGTCGCCTGAAAGCGTCACCAAACGTTCAAAAAACAATTTGGAATATTGTAAATGAGCGCAGAGGTAAAAACTCCATACCTACTACTCCTAAGTTCACACCATCGGAGTTGAATGACTTTTATGTCGGTGTGCCGCATGATATAGCGAGGTCCTTGCCGATCTCCAGCTTAAATCCCTTGAGCTTTGAAACACCTATAAACCATTCTGAAAGTTTTCAGTTTTCCACTGTTTCTTCGGATCAGGTAGCAAAAACGATTGATAATTTAAAATGTAGTTATGCTAGTGATTATTATGGTCTATCCACCACTATAATAAAATTAATTAAACCTGGGTTAATTGAACCTTTAACCTCGCTTATAAATTGCTGTCTCTCGTCAAATGTTTTTCCAAACTGCTTAAAATACGGTATAGTTCTGCCCCTGTTCAAAGGGGGTTCACCTGAGGAACTCTCGAATTTCCGACCGATTTCAATCTTGCCAGTTTTCTCTAAAATTTTAGAGAAACTCATGAAAGAAAGCCTAGTAGAGTTTTTTGAAGCGAATAAGCTGTTTTCTCCTTGTCAATTTGGTTTTCGAAACAATCTGAGCACTCAAATGGCAATTATGGAGCTGTTACAAAGCATTATAGAAAACTTTGAGAAGAAGTATTTTACTAGTATCTCATTCTTTGATCTCACGAAAGCTTTTGATTGTGTTAATCACTCGCTATTGCTTGGAAAATTGAAAAGATATCATATGGCTCAGGGGAGCTTAGATTTAATTGCTTCATTTCTGCAAAATAGAAAACAAGCTGTTATGGTTGATGGCTACAAGTCCGAATTTAAAGAAGTTTCAGTGGGAGTTCCGCAAGGCTCAGTCTTAGGGCCAATTCTGTTTATAATTTTTTTCAACGATCTGCAAAACTGTCTTCCTCAGTATAAGTTTATTAAGTTTGCGGATGATACGACATCCCTGATTTCAAATCCTGTCTTGAATGTTGTTAAGGGTGAAGCTTCCCAGATGGAAAGGGACATCAAAGATTGGTTCAGTTCAAATAGGCTTTTGTCAAATGATAAGAAAACGATGAATCTCATTTTTTCTACGAGACAGTTAGGTATGTTAAGCAATTTGGATAGTGTAAAATTTCTTGGTGTTTATCTGGACCCAACGTTGTCTTGGGAGGTTCATTGTGATAATCTTTGCAAAAAGTTAAGCACTCAAACGTATCTTATGAGGTTATTAAAGAAAGAGTTGAGCAGTGATAAATTAAGGTCAATTTATTTTGCAATTTTTCATTCTCACATTACCTACGGTATAACAGCTTGGGGTCATAGTTGTCATGTTGAAAAAGTATTTGCCATACAGAGGAGAGTCGTTCGTGTTCTGGATGATGTTGGTTACCGTGATGATGTTCGTAGTTCGTTCATTAAACTGGAAATCTTGACGTTACCAAGTGTGTTCATTCTGGGATGTATAAAACATATTAAGTCTGCCTCAGTAAATTTAAGAACATTTGAGGACGTGCACTCACATGACACTCGAAACAGAGGTGATCTTGTAGTCCCGTTTAATAGATTAAAAAGAAGCCTTACCTGTCAGCGATATTGGAGCTACAGATTTTTTAACAAATTGCCTCACACAATTTCAGTTTTGCCTCTCTTGCCACTCACTAATAGAGTAAAGGGGTGGCTGATTAAGAACCCCATCTACTCATATGAGGAATTCTTGAATAGCGATCTAAGTGACTTGTGATATACCTATAATTTATGTTCCTTTTTCTAGTGAGATAAAAATATTTAAAAATTGTTAATTGTTTAAAAGTGTTAATTGTAATTGTTTCCTGTTCTAGTTATTTTGTTTGACAATTACTATAAAATTTATTAATTTTGATGTAAATAAATAAAAATAAAATAAAAATAAAATAAATAAGTTCTTTTTTTCAAAAAATTGTCTAAGTTTTAACTTTTTTTTTCGAAAAATTTTCTTAGTTTTTTTGTCCAAAAAAAAAAAATTTTTTTTTTCAAAAAATTTTCAAAGTTTTTTTCGAAAAATTTTCCGGGTTTTCCTTTTTTTTTTTTCGAAAAATTTTCCGAGTTTTCCTTTTTTTTTTTTTTTTCGAAAAATTTTCTAAGTTCTTTTTTTCGAAAAATTTTCTAAGTTTTTTATGTAAAAAAAAATTTTTTTTTCGAAAAATTTTCTAAGTTTTGTTTGTAAAAAAAAAATTTTTTTTCGAAAAATTTTCCGGGTTTTTCTTTCTTTTTCTTTCTTCTTCTTTTTTTTTTTTTTTTTTTTTTTTTTTTTTTCGAAAAATTTTCTAAGTTCTTTTTTTCGAAAAATTTTCTAAGTCTCAAGGTAGAAATAATGGGCTCTTTGGCCTAGGGATGTGCCTCTCGTAAAGGGTAGAAGTACGAAATTTCTCCCTACTAATAAAAATAGTAATTAAAAGTGGCAATTTTTTGCACCAAAAATTCTTAAAAAATATAAGGAGTAATTGGTGAAAATTTGGTGAAAATCGGATTAACGGTTCGGCCGCAGCGAATTTTTTAAAATTTCAAACAGACATATCTCCGCCATTTTTTCGAAATTCAAAAATCGCCCTCGTCATATTCTTCTTCACCGGCTAAAGAAATTTGTGTAAAAATTTGGTGAAAATCGGATGAAAACTGTGGCCGTAAAGTGTTCCGGAAAAAAATGCTACGGCCGGCCGGAACCACAGACAAAGTTGAGATCGGTAAAGATCAATATTCGATTTTACCCTCCGGACCCCGGAAGACCCCTCCCCAAAAACCCGACATGGAGGGTATCACAATAACTTCTTTAAGGAAGTTAACAAATCATTTTGACCCTATAGAGTCACGAAGCAGCATATCCAAAAACTGTCTGTCCAGGGTATCACAACGACTTTCTTTCGAGAAAGTTAGGTAATTATTTTGAAACTGAGGAGTTAAGAAGACTCGTTTACACAAACCGTCAGTCCAGGGTATCGGAATAATTTTCTTCGCCAAAATGAAGTAATCATTTGAAACCAAAAGCTAAGAAGACTTGTTTTCACAAGACGTATCTCCAGGGTATCACAACAACTCTTATTGATAAAGTGAACAAATCATTTCGACCTTATTGGTCAGGAAGACGCATATCCAAAAACCGTTTGTCCAGGGTATCACAGTAACTTTCTTTTGAGAAAGTTAACCAAAAAAAAAACAAATCATTTTGACCCTATAGAGTCACGAAGCAGCATATCCAAAACCGTCTGTGCAGGGTATCGCAATAATTTTCTTTCGCTAAAGTGAAGTAATAATTCTGAAACCAAGGGGTTCAGGAGCTTTGTTTCCAAAAAAAACGTTTGTCCCGGTTATCACAATAACTTTCTTTCAAGAATTGGAACAAAAATTATATCGACCTTATGTGGTCAGGAAGACGAAAGTTAACCAAAAAACAAATCATTTTGACCCTATGGAGTCACGAAGTAGCATATCCAAAAACCGTCTGTCCAGGGTATCGCAATAACTCTCTTTCGAGAAAGTTAGGTAATCATTATGAAACTAAGGAGCTAAGAAGACTCGTTTCCATAAAAAGTCTTTGCTGGGTAATACAACAACTGTCTTTTGAGAAAGAGAATGAAATCATTTCGACCCTCAGGAAGAGGCATATCCAAAAAACCATCTCTCCAGGGTATAAAAACAACTTCTTATTGAAAAGTCGAACTATGTAATCATTTTGAACTTATAGGCTCAGGAACTGCATATCCAAAAAACCGTCTGTTCAGGCTATCGCAATAACTTTCTTTCGCGAAAGTGAAGTAATCATTTTGAAACCAAGGGGTTAAGAAGACTCATTTCTAAAAATCGTCTACCAAGGGTATCACAAAAACTATCTTTTGAGAAAGTAAACAAAATATCATTTCGACCTTATGTGGTCAGGAAGACGCATATCCAAAAACCGTTTGTCCAGGGTATCACAATAACTCTCTTTTGAGAAAGTTAACCAAAAAAACAAATCATTTTGACCCTACGGAGTCACGAAGCAGCACATCCAAAAACCGTCTGTCTAGGGTATCACAACAACTTTCTTTCGAGAACGTTAGGTAATCATTATGAAACTAAGGAGTTAAGACGACTCGTTTCCATAAAAAGTCTTTCCCGGGTATCACAGCAATTGTCTTTTGAGTAAGTGAACAAAATAATTTCGACTCTCAGGAAGAGGCATATACAAAAACCGTCTCTCCAGGGTATAAAAACAACATTCTATTGAGAAAGTCGATTCATTTCGACCCCAGGGGCCAGCAATTTAAAAACCACCCGTACAGGGTATCACAATAACTCTAATTTGAGTTTGACCCTATGATGTCAAGAAGACGCATATCCAAAAACCGTCTGTCGAGGGTAACACAATAACTTCCTTTTGAGAAAGTTAGGTAATCATTTTGAAACTAAGGAGTTAAGAAGACTCGTTTCCATAAAAAGTCTTTCCCGGGTATCACAACAACTGTCTTTTGAGAAAGTGAACAAAATCATTTCGACCCTCAGGAAGAGGCATATCCAAAAAACCATCTCTCCAGGGTATCAAAACAACTTTCTATTGAGAAAGTCGAACTAATCATTTCGACATTATGGGGTCAGGAAACTGCATTTCCAAAAAACCGTCTGTACAGCCTATCGCAATTACTTTCTTTCGCGAAAGTGAAGTAGGTAGGGAATCATTTTGAAACCAAGAAAACTCGTTTCCAAAAAACGTTTGTCCAGGGTATCACAATAACTCTCTTTTGAGAAAGTGAACAAATCATTTCGACCTTATTTGGTCAGGAAGACGCATTTCCAAAAACCGTTTGCCCAGGGTATCGCAATAACTTTCTTTCGAGAAAGTTAGGTAATAATTTTGAAACCGAGGGGTTAAGGAGATTTGTTTCTAAAAAACGTCTGTCCCGGGTATCACAATAACTTTCTTTCAAGAATTGGAACAAAAATCATTTCGACCTTATGTGGTCAGGAAGACGCATATCCAAAAACCGTCTGTCCAGGGTATCCTAATAACTATCTTTCGAGAAAGTTAGGTAATCATTTTGAAACTAAGGAGTTTTTTTTTTTTTTTTTTTTTTCCCTTAGTGCTAACTATTATAGCCAGGGGTCGTTATTTTTGTTATCATCAATTTGTAAGAGGGTTTTCAAACTTAAGAGTTTATATTCCCCCTCGCGTCAGTGGTGTTTTCCATCAGAAAAATCCACTTAGGTTCCTTAGATTCAATTTGAACCCATTTGCCCGCTTTGAACCCTGGACCCCATAGATGAACGCATTGTTGGGATTAACGCCAACTAAGGAGTTAAGAAGACTCGTTTCCAAAAAACGTCTGTCCAGGGTAACAAAACAACTTTCTATTGAGAAAGTCGACCTAACCATTTCGACCCTATGGGGTTATTAAACTGCATAATATACAGTTATGTATGCTTTCATACATAAATTTTTATATTATTATAATAAATATCCATAATAAATTTATTATTATGGATATTATCCAAAAACCGTCTGTCCCGGGTATCGCAATAACTTTCTTTCTAGTTAAGTAATACTTTTGAAACCAAGGGGTGAAGGAGATTTTTTTTTCAAAAAACGTTTGTCCCTGGTATCACAATAACTTTCTTTTGAGAATTGGAATAAAATGTCATTTCCACCTTATGTGGTCAGGAAGACGCATATCCAAAATCCGTCTCTCCAGAGTATCACAATAACTATCTTGTGAGCAAGTTAACCGATAATTTAGACCCTTCGACGAACCACAGCAATAACAACATTAAAAGAAAACCAAAAATCCTGACATTGTTCAAAATGGTGAATTTATTGACAAAACAAGCGCTTCCTTTGTTTATTTAAGATAATGCAATAATATTTTGTATATTTTAAAATGGAGCTTCAAAGGAAAATACTTACAAGATCCTGAAAAATTCATTGGGTGCTTGATAGCGTAATAGCGATCGATGCTTAGCGCTACTAAAACGTATGTTGATGAATATGTTACTACCGCCTGAAAAAAATTAAACTTCAATTAATATTTTTAATATTAAATCCATAGAAGGATTTAAAACAATTTAGAAACTGATATTTTTTAATAATGAGGATAAAACGCTTTTGTATCTTAAATAATAGAGGAAAAATCTGGGCAGGAAGGCAACATCCCTGCGGGTTTTTAAAGCGGTTCATTTGTAAACGCTTTCCAGGCGAAGAACAAAGAATGACGGAGGAGTTCCTTTTGTGTAAAACCGCTAAAACTAAATGCGGCATTTGAATTGTAAAAATATATAAAATAAAAAAAAGGCCCCTTTTGTTGAATATGTAGCGAAATAATTTATCTTATGAAAAATGGTAGGACAAAAAACAACTTTTCTTGTAAAGATCACGTGGAAAAAAGTTGGAATTCTGAAGTTGTGAGGGACGTTTTGTCATTTGAAGAGTGTGGTAGCCCTGGACCTGGACGTAACGGAAACTTTTATTTTTTAACTTCCTCAAAGAGAAGTTTTTGTGACACTCTCCATGTGACGTTTTCAGGTTGAAAAAGTGTCAAAAGGTGCAGATCTTTCTAATGGTACTTGTCTGGATCCCATCCCCTCTCCCCAAAAAAAAGTCTGTTGAGAGTATCACAATCTTTTTTAAATTAAAAAGGTTAATAGTCATTCTGACCCAATGGTGTTTGAATGTCCCATTAATTAAAACAATGTTCATGAATTTTTAGAAAAGTTAGCCAGTCATTTTGACCCTGAAGGTTCCGGAAGACCCATTAAAAGTACTGCTTTGAAGAGCTTCCAACGAAAACTTCCTTAAAGAGAAGTAACAATACAGGGTGTCCGGAAACACATGGCAAGCGTCTGGGAGAGCGTTAAAAAGTGGTTTTACGAAAAAAAGTTAAATGTAAACCCCCCTTAATTTAAATCAAAGAATTTGATGTTGTAGTTTAAAATCCGCCTGGATATACAGGGTGTCCCAGACACAACCTAACTTCGTTATTTCAAATGAGAACCCCTATTTTTTATTTCAGATTCGTAATCTACGCAAAATTTCAAGTAGATTTGAGTACTCATATGACGATTTTGGACAACTTTTAAAAAATGTCAAATTTTAGCGTTTTTTCTCTAAAATCCGTTAAAATTGACCTAGGAGACTCGTTTTTTTTTTAATTCCACTTATTTTTTCCCGAAGAATCCAACTGTCTCAAATTTGAGCATCTTCGCATTCTGCATCACGAGATTTCGTCGCTAATGGCCTTTTTTCAAGTTTAACTCCAAATTCCATACTTCAAAAATGGAAATTAGCGACTTGTTGACGGAATTTTAATTTTTGATGCATAAACACAAAAGACGCTGTAGCTCTTTCAAAATTTGTGGTCCGAAAGAAAAATTCCTTTCAACAAGTGCTAATTTTCATTTCTGAACTAAAAATTTGGGTTCTAACTTGAAAAAAGGCCATTAGCGACGAAATCTCGTGATGCAGAATGCGAAGATGCTCAAATTTGAGACAGTTGGATTCTTCGGGAAAAAATAAGTTTTAATATCAAACAATTAACCAATAATAGAGGAAGAAATGACTGTGATAACGGGTATCTCACGACGCGTTTCGGCTTAATAAGCCTCGTCAGGTGAGCTATTCCCTCTATCACAATCATTTCTATCTTTTCTCTGTGGACCTATCTACGAGAGAATCAGTGGAAACTGCGGGAAGCTGGAGACAAATCGTCCCCCAAAAACCTCAACGCCGCCACTTCTCTAAGAGATAGAGCCACTCACCACCTCCTTATTGGTTTTTATGACAGAACTGCTGCCAAGGCATTACTTTAATTACTTTAATTTTGATTGCTAATCGCAAAATTGATTTTAATATCAAACAATTAACCAATAATAGAGGAAGCTTCCCGCAGTTTCCACTGATTCTCTCGTAGATAGGTCCACAGAGAAAAGATAGAAATGATTGTGATAGAGGGAATAGCTCACCTGACGAGGCTTATTAAGCCGAAACGCGTCGTGAGATACCCGTTATCACAGTCATTTCTTCCTCTATTATTGGTTAATTGTTTGATATTAAAATCAATTTTGCGATTAGCAATCAAAATTAAAGTAATTTGGAAAAAATAAGTGGAATTAAAAAAAAAACGAGTCTCCTAGGTCAATTTTAACGGATTTTAGCGCAAAAAACGCTAAATTTTGACATTTTTTAAAAGTTGTCCAAAATTGTCATATGAGTACTCAAATCTACTTGAAATTTTGCGTAGATTACGAATCTGAAATAAAAAATAGGGGTTCTCATTTGAAATAACGAAGTTAGGTTGTGTCTGGGACACCCTGTATATCCAGGTGGATTTTAAACTACACCATCAAATTCTTTGATTTAAATTAAGGGGGATTTAAATTTAACTTTTTTCGTAAAACCACTTTTTAACGCTCTGCCAGACGCTTGCCATGTGTTTCCGGACACCCTGTATAGGAGGGGAAGTATAACGGAGGGGGAAGTATAACAGAGGGGGAAGTATAACGGAGGAGGAAGTATAACGGAGGGGGAAGTATAACGGAGGAGGAAGTATAACGGAGGGGGAAGTATAAGGAAGGGGAAGTATAAGAAAGGGTAAGTATAAGGGAGGAGAAGTTTAAGGGAGAGGAAGTTAAGGGAGGGGGAAGTTTTTTTTTTTCAAAAATTTTCCGAGTTTTTGTTAAACAATTTTTTAAGTTTTTTTTTTAAATTTTCGAGTTTTTTTTGTTTGGTAATTATTTTGAAACCAAGGAGTTAAGACGACTTGTTTAAAAAAAAAATATCTGTCCAGGGTATCACAATATCTCTCTTTTGAGAAAGTGAATAAATCATTTCGACCATATGTGGTCAGGAAGACGCATATCCAAAATCCGTCTCTCCAGAGTATCACAATACCTTTCTTTCGAGAAAGTCAAGTAATCATTTTGAAATCATGGGGCTAAGAAGACTCATTTGGTATCGCAATAAAATCTCTTTTGAATAAATAAAATGCTCAATATTTATTTTCCATCTGTGGTGTCAGGAAGACCTTTTCTTCGGAAAACATCTGTTGAAAGTATCACAATAAATTATAATTTTAGATTGATAACATCAATATTCATTTATGCACAATAATTGCATTTGAAAGAGCCATTTCCAAAAACTGGTGTCAAGGACTCTTGAATTGCTCCCCTCATATAAAAAATAATTTTTTTTCCCTTGAAAAATTGACCAAATATAAACCCCTTTTCGATATTCATTCATTTATTGGGAAAATCCCACGGGTAAAACGGTATTTTTTAAGAGAAATGCTGGCTTAGTTTTATTGAGTGCCTTGTAAAGTCTGGGATAAATCAGAGAACGTTGATAACAAAAGGGACTTCTCTTTTGTTTCAAACTTTCCCTCTACGCCCATACATTTCCTCATTTAAATATATCGCGAGGCCGGTCCATTAGGGTAAATAATAGCGAAGAAACAATATTGTGAATAATACGGTCGATGTCTAGTTTTGAGAATAACGAGTGCAATTTGTACGGGTTTATTTAAAGAACGTTTTAGAACCGTCGGAACTTTGATATAAAATGAGAGCTCCTCAAAATACAAACGTATACATTACGTCGGCGTCAACTAGACGCTTCATGACAAAAACCAGTAGTTGCACCTCTTTTTAATCTCCATTTTTTTTGTTCAAAAAAAGACGAAAATAAACAGAAATCTCCCATGCGGATAGCTTTAACACCTTTTTTATACGGATTTTAAAATAGATTTAGTTGGCATTGTCCGAATTATTCTCAGTTTAGACTCTGACGCAGCCCTCAAAAACTTGATGTCCGTAGAAAATATATTGTAGCCTCATGATTAATTTTTTATCAGGGCGAGACTTAATTTTTTTTTTTACCCACACACAGACATGAATTATTTCACGTTTGGCAAAATACCAATCACGCCCATACATAAAAAATGCACTTTATGATGGACAGCTCCGTCAGTTATCGAGTTCAAAAATTTGAAACCTTTGAAACTTTTATAGTTTATGGATTATTGGGGGGAGGCGGGGATTTTTTGGCCTAAAATTGAGAAAAATTCGGGATAAAAGGGCTCTGCCTAGCCCAAGTACTGGTCTGGAGCTGGCCCCGACGGGAACTTCCTTAAAGAGAAGTATCTATATAGGAGGGGGAAGTATATGGGAGGAGAAGTATAACGGAGTGGGAAGTATGTGGGAGGGGAAGTATAACGGAGGGGGAAGTATAACGGAGTAGGAAGTATAATATGGGAGGGGAAGTATAATGGAGGGGGAAGTATAACGGAGGGGAAAGTATAAGGAAGGGGAAAGTATAACAGAGGGGGAAGTATAAGGGAACGAAAGTATAAAGGAAGGGGATGTAGTAGGGAGGGAAAGTATAAAGGAGAATTTTCCAAGTTAGTTTTTTCGAAAAATTTTTCGGGCTTTTTTTTTTCTTTTTTTTTCGAAAAATTTTCAAAGTTTTTTTCGAAAAATTTTCCGGGTTTCCTTTTTTTTTTTTTTTTTTTTTTTTTTTTTTTTTTTCGAAAAATTTTTGAAGTTCTTTTTTTCGAAAAATTTTCTAAGTTCTTTTTTTTGAAAAATGTTCTAAGTTTTTTTGTGCGAAAAAAAAAATTTTTTTTTTTCAAAAAATTTTCAAAGTTTTTTTCGAAAAATTTTCCGGGTTTTCCTTTTTTTTTTTCGAAAAATTTTTTAAGTTTTTTTTCGAAAAATTTTTTAAGTTTTTTTTTGTAAAAAAAAAAAAAATTTTTTTCGAAAATTTTCCGGGTTTTTCTTCTTTTTCTTTTTTTCGAAAAATTTTTCAAGTGTCGAGGTAGAAATAATGGGCTCTTTGGCCTAGGGATGTGCCTCTCGTAAAGGGTAGAAGTACGAAATTTCTCCCTACTAATAAAAATAGTAATTTAAAAAGTGGCAATTTTTTGCACCAAAAATTCTTAAAAAATATAAGGAGTAATTGGTGAAAATTTGGTGAAAATCGGATTAACGGTTCGGCCGCAGCGAATTTTTTAAAATTTCAAACAGACATATTATCTCCGCCATTTTTTCGAAATTCAAAAATCCCCTAGTTACATTCTTCTTCACCGGCTAAAGAAATTTTGGTGAAAATTTGGTGAAAATCGGATGGAAATTGTGGCCGTAAAGTGTTCCGGAAAAAATGCTACGGACGGCCGGCCGGCACCACAGACAAAGTTGAGATCGGTAAAGATCAATATTCGATTTTACCCTCCGGGGTCTGGAAGACCCTTCCCCAAAAACCCGACGTCGAGGGTATCGCAATAACTTCTTTAAGGAAGTTAATAGCGTTTTCGGGCCTAAAAGCGAAAATAAAATTTACTATAAGTTCCTGTCTGCTAAATATTTAAGAGAAACGACTAAAATCCTGGTTAAATGGGAAATAAGGTCTTTCAAGGTATCACAATAAAAACCTTATTAGCCAATGGCGTCTGAAAGGGCCATTTCCAAAAACCATCCTTGGAGAGTATGGCAATAAAAATTTTTTAGAAAAAGGAAGGAGAAAAACAATCACAAATATAAGAAAAATTGCGTTTTTTGGCCTAAAAAGGAGGTGAAACTACATAAAATTTTACCAAAGGTTCATGTCAGCTAAAAAAAGCGACTGAAATGCTGGTTAAATGGAAGAAAAGTGTCCTTCAAGGTATAACAATATTTTGAATAAAAAATAGTATTGGCCAAGGCGACTGAACGACCCATTTCGAAAAGCCATCCGTCGAGGGTATGACAAAAATATTCTTTTAGAAAAGGAGACAGGGGAAAAACACCCCAAAATGAAATAAAATGGTGTTTTTTGCCCCCAAAACAGGGTGAAACTACGTAATTTCTTTACTGAAGATTCCTGTCAGCTAAAAGACGACTAAAATTCTGGGGACAATGGGAAAAAAGTGTCCTTCAAGGTATCACAATCAATATCTTATAAAAAATCTTATTAGCCAATTTCGTCTGAAAGACCCATTTCCAAAACCATCCTTGTAGGGTATGACAATAAATTTTTATTTTGTGTGGTTTTCTTTTTTATTCTAAAACTAATTGGCAACCTGAGCTTTTGAGGATTAACGTCTTTTGTCCAAAAAAGGGCTTTCTGGTTAAGGGCTTCCTCAATATTAAGATAATTATTACTAAGAATTTTTTAATTGGTTTAATTTTCGGGAATTTCTGTTCAATTTATTTTTGTTTAAAAAAAAGTTTCATTTTATTTAAAGAGGTTGATGGAAGATTTAAAAATCAGAACTTTTATTTTAGGCCCTCCATTCATGCGAGTTGAAATTTTAATAATATTTTCGTTCCATTAAAAATAAAAATTGAAAAAGTCTCCAACAATAAAATATATGAGGGAAAACGCCGAGGGCTATTTTTATCCGAGTTCCTCCACCCATAAGTTTGAATGGAATCCGGTGTAGTGGAGCTAATGTGGCTATTATAGACTTGACCGTCTCCTCGAAACTTAAGTCAAATACTAGTAAACATATGAATTTAATCTGTTTACTACATTGGGGGAAAGGAGACTTTAGATTTTTAATGAAAACAAACACTCGCGGGCCTCTTTTCTACAAAGTGTATTCTTGGCAATGTTCCTCATTTTCAAATTAGGATGTATATTTGTTCTTTTCGGAATATTTCCGAATGGAAAGAACGAAATACGGTTATTGTATTTTAAAACATTTTGAATTCTTTTCCAGGGAATCTTTTAGTATAAATTAATATTACAAAAAGCTTCTGAAATCTCGTTTTCTCTTTCTTGTTTCTCTTCTTTCCTGACAAAATAATCAGGTCTCAGGGCTCTCCGCATTCACTACACCCCATTGGGAGCAAAAAGGATCCTTGTGGAATTCATGTAAGGCCGCTGAATACTGAAAATCCTTTGAAATGCTTATGCAAGAATCAACACTCATACAGAAAAAGCTCTCTTCTCATGCGCTACGGTTTTCTCGCGAAAGAGGGCAAGAAAGCAGACTGAAGACAATAATAAGATCGTTTGATAAAAAGCATAGCACTTCATTTTTTATGCACAAAAATGTGCTCATTAAAAAATGGTTACTTTTTTCTCTATTATATGGTTTTATGAAAAAAAAAGTTAAATGTAAACCCAACTTAATTTAAATAAAAAAATTTGATGCTTTTTGATTTTCACCAAATTTTCAACAAAGACTCTTTACATTTTTTACGAATTTCTGGTGTAAAAAATAGTCAAATTTTTAATTATTATTTTTTTTAGTAGGGAGGAATTTCATACTTCCACCCGTTACGAGAGGCACATCCCTAGGCCAAAGAGCCCATTATTTCTACCTTGACACTACTTTACAAAAAAATAAAGAACTTAGAAAACTTTTACGAAAAAAAAAGTTGGAAAATTTTACTAAAAAAAAAATTAAAAAACTCGGAAAATTAAAAAAGTTGGAAAATTTGTCGACACAAAAAAAATCGGAAAATCTCTTAAACTTCCCCTCCGTTATACTTCCTCCTTTATACTTCCCCCTCCGTTATACTTCCCTCCTTTATACATCCCCCTCCGTTATACTTCCCTCCTTTATACATCCCCCTCCGTTATACTTCCCTCCTTTATACCCGTCCTATATTTTACTTCTATTTAAGGAAGTTTTCGTTGGAAGCTCTTCAAACTAGTACTTTTATTTCAGATTCGTAATCTACGTAAAATTTCAAGTTGATTGACTGTTATAAGAAGTGGAATTAAAGTACTAGTCTGGAGCTGGCCCCGACGGGAACTTCCTTAAAGAGAAGTATCTATATAGGAGGGGGAAGTATATGGGAGGAGAAGTATAACGGAGTGGGAAGTACATCTAATGGAAATTTTTGGTGGAGAAACAACCACTGTTAAATTTAAATTTAATTTAAATTTGAAGGGGAAGTATGTGGGAGGGAAGTATAACGGAGGGGGAAGTATAACGGAGTAGGAAGTATAATATGGGAGGGGAAGTATAACGGAGGGGGAAGTATAACGGAGGGGGAAGTATAACGGAGGGGGAAGTATAACGGAGGGGGAAGTATAACAGAGGGTGAAGTATAATGGAGGGGGAAGTATAAGGGAACGAAAGTATAAAGGAAGGGGATGTAGTAGGGAGGGAAAGTATTAAGGAGAATTTTCCAAGTTAGTTTTTTCAAAAAAATTTTCGGGCTTTTTTTTTTTTTTTTTTTTTCTTTTTCTTTTTTTTGAAAAATGTTCTAAGTTTTTTTGTCCGAAAAAAATTTTTTTTTTTCAAACAATTTTCAAAGTTTTTTTCGAAAAATTTTCCGGGTTTTCCTTTTTTTTTCCATTTTTTTTCCGAAAAATTTTCTAAGTTCTTTTTTTCGAAAAATTTTCTAAGTTTTTTTTGTAAAAAAAAAAAATTTTTTTTCGAAAAATTTTCCGGGTTTTTTTTCTTTTTCTTTTTTCTTTTTTATTTTTTTTGAAAAATTTTTAAGTTCTTTTTTCGAAAAATTTTTTAAGTGTTTGAGGTAGAAATAATGGGCTCTTTGGCCTAGGGATGTGCCTCTCGTAAAGGGTAGAAGTACGAAATTTCTCCCTACTAACAAAAATTAATGATTAAAAAATGGCAATTTTTTTGCACCAAAAATTCTTAAAAAATATAAGGAGTAATTGGTGAAAATTTGGTTAAAATCGGATTAACGGTTCGGCCGCAGCGAATTTTTTAAAATTTCAAACAGACATATCTCCGCCATTTTTTCGAAATTCAAAAATCGCCCTCGTTACATTCTTCTTCACCGGCTAAAGAAATTTTGGTGAAAATTTGGTGAAAATCGGATGAAAATTGTGGCCGTAAAGTGTTCCGGAAAAAAATGCTACGGACGGCCGGCCGGCACCACAGACAAAGTTGAGATCGGTAAAGATCAATATTCGATTTGACCCTCCGGGGTCTGGAAGACCCTTCCCCAAAAACCCGACATGGAGGGTATCGCAATAACTTCTTTAAGGAAGTTAAAAATAAAATGTGTCTCTTAGGTCGATTTAACGGATTTTAGCGCGAAAAAACGCTAAAATATGACATTTTTTTTAAAGTTGTCAAAAATGGCCATATGAATAGTCAAATCAACTTGAAATTTTGAGTAGATTACGAATCTGAAATAAAAAATAGGGGTTCTCATAATACAACATAATACAACATAACGAAGTTAGGTTCTGTTGGGGGAACCCTGTATATCCAAAATATCCAAACACATTTTAAACTACACCATCAAAGTCTTTGATTTAAATTAAGGTGGGTTTACATTTCACTTTTATTCATAAAACCACTTCTTAACGCTCTCCCAGACGTGTGCCATGTGTTTCCGAACCCGTATACAGGGTGTCCGGAAACACATGGCAAGCGTCTGGGAGAGCGTTAAAAAGTGGTTTTACGAAAAAAAGGTGAATGTAAACCCCCCTTAATTTAAATCAAAGAATTTGATGGTGTAGTTTAAAATCCCTGGATATACAGGGTGTCCCAGACACAACCTAACTTCGTTATTTCAAATGAGAACCCCTATTTTTTATTTCAGATGCGTAGTCTACGCAAAATTTCAAGTAGATTTGAGTACTCATATGACAATTGTGGACAACTTTTAAAAAATGTCAAAATTTAGCTTTTTTTGCGCTAAAATCCGTTAAAATTGACCTAGGAGACTCGTTTTTTTTTAATTCCACTTATTTTTTCCCGAAGAATCCAACTGTCTCAAATTTGAGCATCTTTGCATTCAGCATCACGAGATTTCGTCGCTAATGGCCTTTTTTCAATTTTAACTCCAAATTCCATACTTCAAAAATGGAAATTAGCGATTTGTTGACGGAATTTTAATTTTTGATGCATAAACACAAAAGACGCTGTAGCTCTTTCAAAATTTGTGGTCCGAAAGAAAAATTCCTTTCAACAAGTGCTAATTTTCATTTCTGAACTAAAAATTTGGGTTCTAACTTGAAAAAAGGCCATTAGCGACGAAATCTCGTGATGCAGAATGCGAAGATGCTCAAATTTGAGACAGTTGGATTCTTCGGGAAAAAATAAGCGGAATTAAAAAAAAAACGAGTCTCCTAGGTCAATTTTAACGGATTTTAGAGCAAAATACGCTAAAATTTGACATTTTTTAAAAGTTGTCCACAATTGTCATATGAGTACTCAAATCTACTTGACATTTTGCGTAGATTACGAATCTGAAATAAAAAATAGGGGTTCTTATTTGAAATAACGAAGTTAGGATGTGTCTGGGACACCCTGTATATCCAGGCGGATTTTAAACTACACCATCAAATTCTTTGATTAAAATTAAGGTGGGTTTACATTTCACTTTTATTCATAAATCCACTTTTTAACATGGCGTGTGCCATGTGTTTCCGGACACCCCGTATATATAAAATTTGAGGCTTAAGTCATTTATATTTATAAGAACAGGAGAAAAACACCAAAAAACACCAAAAAGATTTTGGCGACCCTAAGACCCAAACGCTGGACCTTCGGCACCTGAGTCGAGAACCGCTCAGCCAACGCCTCCTATTTCATCATCGTACGAAATATTTTTCCTTGTCGTATTTTTTTTCATTAAGGAGCAATCTCAATTACAGAATCCTTGATGAATTTCATGGAAAATAATTAAAAATCATTCGTTAATTTGTTTTTAAGGACGTTTTTCTCCTCAGGTTTATATTTAGCAAGTATCCCCCGTTTTAATTAACATTTTTTTTCTTATAAAAGAGAAAAGTGCAGAAATCGTTACAGAAAGTCATTAATTTAACTATGAAGAGATTTTCTAAAAGATTTTAATTAAAAATAATAATATTTTGCCATTCATATGTAAGAGAAACTGCGAAAAAAAAACAACCTTTAACTGGAGAAAAAAATAAGAAATAATTTTATACGTCGCAATTTTTCAAGTGCTTCAATGGTTTCAAAAGTAAAAAAAACTTAAAAAAAGACTATTTACAAAAAAAATTAATTTCCTGAAAATTCAAATAAAGTACTTACTACATTACTTTCTTGTGGAAACATTACATCATTTCAAAAGGTTTGACATGAGGGTTTTTGCTAACAAATAAGGGATGTGGTTGAACCATTTTCGAAAACCATCTATCTAGGGTATGACAATAGCTTACATTGAAAAAGTTCTCGCATGGTCCAGATTTAGCATTCTCTTTAAATATTACCTACATTATAGATTTTATGTCGTAATGCCCCTTCTTACTTTGAGTACTCTTATTAGAAGTTGCAAACAATAATAATTATTCACAAAACAAGGTTTTCGAGAATGGGAAACATTTCCATAACTTTGCGCAACTGTCTCAAGACTAATGAGACTTGAGAGAGTAAGGACGTAAACCTGAGAGCCTCTTTTTCATATTTTACATCATAAATTAAAAATCACTTTCGCTTCCCATCCAACGCAGAAAAAAATAAATTCTCTTGCTATCTGGAAGGAAAATAAGAAAAAAGTCCGTGGATGAAAAAAAAAGTTGGACCCCATGTCTGAGCTGGTGAATGGGTGACCAATAAAAAACGCCTTTAAAAAAATGTTTTTTTAAGAAAAACTCCACAGAAAATATTTCTCAAACAAAATGTCAAAATGTCAATCATTTTTTTTTCTTCGTTTTCTAAGAAAAACAGACGTCAGTTATATGTATAGACCAAAAATGAAGAAAAAAAATATTCAAATCTGTCTTACAGAACTGCCAACTTCAAAAATATGACAGTTAATGCGGACAGTGTTTCTTTAAATTTTTTAGGTTTTCATTTTTCCTTTCTCCCGAGTAATGTATTTTACTTCCTTAAAGAAGTTATTGTGATACCCTCCACGTCGGGTTTCAGGGTCAAATCGAATATTCGATCTCAACTTTGTCTGTGGTGCCGGCCGGCCGTAGCATTTTTTCCGGAACACTTTACGGCCTCAGTATTCAACAGATTTTCTTTAGTTGGTGAACAATAAACAAACGAGGGCGATTGATACTTAAAAATTTTTTCGAAAAAACAAACTTTTGAACAAAAACAAATTTAGAAAATTAAAAAAAAACAAAAAAACTTCCTTCTCTGTTATACTTCACCCTTTTTTATACCTCTCCTCCGTTATAGTTCCCCTCCCACATGCTACCCCCCTTTTATTTCCTCTCCCTTATACTACCCCCTGTTATAATTCCCCTCCCTCATACTTCCTCCTTTGTTATACTTCCCCTCCTATATTTTACTTCTCTTTAAGGAAGTTTTCATTGGAAGCTCTTCTAACTAGTACTTTTAATCCTCAGAGCAACCTTATTTGAATCCGCTATGTAACTACCAACTTTAATATAAAAATCAAGTGGTGATATTAAACTTTAAGCGTTATGTTTCTCTTTTTATTTTATCTAAAATTTATTTCTTTAAATAGTTTTGTTCTTTAAAATTACCTTTAAAATTGTGCAAAAAAATTATTGTTTTTGTTCATAAGAATGTTTATAAAATAAAATATCATTATGTACATAGAAATCCTATATTCATGTTTTGTTTTTGTGTTTGTGGAAGCATGTAATGTGGCTACATGGCGCATGCGCAAATAAAATTTTTACTAAAAAAAAGATAAACAATGTTCGAAAATGATTATTTTCATGCTTAAGTTGCTTCAGCAAGCCCTGAATCTAAAAATAATGTAATAGATTGTTCGAGATCGTTATCGAAAGGCAATTTATTGAGATGGTGACAGTTTTCGATTTTAGTAAAATATTATAATGCCTCTCTCGATTAACTATTTACCGAATCCTATCATGAAATGTCCGGTATTTTTTCATTCTCTCTCCCTCATATGTCAATATTTAATGTCATTATTGAATTTGAACGACACAAATCAGGTGGTTTTTCATTTATAAAAAGATTTGAATTTCACGGACTTGTTCATTTTATGAAAATTTTCATTCTAGGTGACTGCACATTTTTTCATGCAAATCGATATTGAAAACTACATTGAGGATTTCACAATTTTCAGTTTTAAAGGTAAAAAACACAATGCGTTCGAAATTAACCAATTTTATGAACTAGTTGAATAAATTAGGTATATTTTTTTAAATCGGAAATCAAAATGTTCACATTCTAAACTTTAGATTCATGGTGGATTGCAAACAATGTTTGTTATTATTAGTTACCTAACTGTTTTTAATTATTAAATAAGTAAATAATTGCTAATTAACATTAACTAACGTAGAATGGTTGATTCAAAATTCCGGGTAGGTACTATAATATCGTCTTTTGTGAAGTGTGAAAAGTCTCGAAATTTCGTTTAAATGAGGGTTTTCCTGTTAATTCGAATAAATTGCACAAAAATGAGTTTCCTGACAAGGATAAAAAGATAGTCGAGTTTTTACTGGCCGAAGAAACAACGAAAAAGCCCTATCGAATAAAAAGGAAAACGGAAAGAAAGCCAAAAATCTAAGGGAGAAACCCCTTTGAAATAAAGAGTGGTGATTAGCAATCAAAAACACTTCGTGGAAAAAACACCTCGCCTCGCAAAAACCCTTCTACAGCATCCAGAAAAAGATATGATATCAACTTCAACGCTCGTGCTCCCGTTTTCAAAGCTCCCCTTGGCGGCGTCGCATTGTAAATTGTAAATAGAGGGCAAAACTTCAAGTTTAGCCATCCCTTCAGTGCGGCAAAACGTACCCTAAAATTTCAGTTTTTTGCTTCTAACTTTTTTTTGTGGTTGAGATAATTCGTCAAATCTTTTAAAAGGCACTAGCTAAAATTTAAAGGAAGCTCTGTGCAAAATTTCAAGTCAATCGGTGCACTAGGAGAGGCGGTAGCCCTGGCTAACTGAACAGGAAGAAGAAGAACACGCCAAAGAGCGAAATGCCGGGTTTTCGAAGTACTTTATCTCGGCACCCTATATAACGTTCGTACTTTTTGCGCTTTCGGTCTGGTTTTGCTTGGCGGGCCGGAGAGCTACCGCGTTCTTTGAGCCTTTTGGGGTTCAGTCCGAGGAACAGTCAACTCTCAACCTATGGAAATAAAATCATTCTCACCCCTTAGACAGACTGAACTCGCCTTTTGAGCCCCGGAAGACCCGTCCGAAATTCTAGAACTGCCGTTATATTCGCCGGTGACACCCCCCAAAAAAGTGGCATTTCCTACACGGCACGAAATGCGTTTAAAAAGATGTTTGTTGGCCACAAGAAACCGATAAAATTGCCCAAGAATCCATTTGAAATTTCCAAAAGAAGTAGGAAATCGCCCCAAAGTAGACCTTCCAGATCTTCACAAATGACCGTCTTTTTATGTGCGGAGTTAAGAGTACCTCGAGGCATTTTGGCTTCATTCTCTGAATCACAAAGGAGAAATTACAACCGAAAAACTCTAAGTTAAAAAAAAAACCGTGATTTAGTAAAGCGCTTAGTATTTTTTACAAACATTAATTAGCTCCTTAAATTTTTTTTTCCCCACTTTTTAATGCTTACGTAATTTAGGCGTCTGTCCAACGATCATAATTAGATATCCAACGTTTACTCATGTTTAAATAGGTGTTGTCTCTTTAGTCTCAGTTAATTAAACACGAATGGGAGAAGTTGTCTTATTAGCGCGAAACGGGCTATGGCTCTAATCCAAGAGAGAGAAGAAAAAAAATATTTCGTCAAGATTGACATTCTAGCGGGGCGAAAATGGCCTCGCGAACGAGATTTGATAAATTAGGTTGGATTAAAGAGAACGTAAATAGAGTCAGGACGTTTTATATACTATTTTGTCGCCGAGGAATTCAACGCCTCAAATATTTTTCGTCTTGTCTTTTTAATCTTTTCATCCTACGGAATTCACAACTAAATTAATTTTCCCCCCCACGCAGAAAATATGAAATTGGGATATTGTTTAGTGGCATTTTTTATGGTGTCAGAGAGTATAAAAAGATCAAGGTCTTAAAAACTGGGGTTCAAAGTTAAAAATCCATTTCTGTGGACTGATCAATCCGAAAATGGTTTCCCTTATTTTGTCAAAGGAAAGTCGCGCCTTTGAAGATGAATAGTCCTTAGGGTGCTCTGAACCAGATACATAAAAGAAGGAAGTCTTTTTAAAGTTAACATTAAGTTAACTCCTTTGAAAGTTTTCAAAAAGGTTGGGATTACTGGGTAAGCACAAAAAAATTTAAAAAAAAAAAAATTGACATAGGGTGTCACAATAACTTCTTTTGAAGAAAAATTAAAAGAATTTAAAACAATCATTTTCCCACAGCCTGGGATTAAACTCCGGACCTTCTATTGTCCTATTAATTAACTAATAAAAAATAATTAAGTAATTTTATGAAATTTGTCAAGTATACAGGGTGTCCGGAAAAACATGGCAAGCGTCTCGGAGAGCGTTAAAAAGTGGTTTCACGAAAAAAAGTTAAATGTAAACCCCCCTTAATTTAAATCAAAGAATTTGATGGTGTAGTTTAAAACCCGCCTGGATATACAGGGTGTCCCAGACACAACCTAACTTCGTTTTTCAAATAAGAACCCCTATTTTTTATTTCAGATTCGTAATCTACGCAAAATTTCAAGTAGATTTAAGTACTCATATGACAAGTTTGGACAACTTTTAAAAAATGTCAAATTTTAGCGTTTTTTGCTCTAAAATCCGTTAAAATTGACCTAGGAGACTCGTTTTTTTTTTAATTCCACTTATTTTTCCCGAAGAATCCAAATGTCTCAAATTTGAGCATCTTCGCATTCTGCATCACGAGATTTCGTCGCTAATGGCCTTTTTTGAAGTTTAACTCCAAATTCCATACTTCAAAAATGGAAATTAGCGATTTGTTGACGGAATTTTAATTTTTGATGCATAAACACAAAAGACGCTGTAGCTCTTTCAAAATTTGTGGTCCGAAAGAAAATTCCTTTCAACAAGTGCTAATTTTCATTTCTGAACTAAAATTTGGGTTCTAACTTGAAAAAAGGCCATTAGCGACGAAATCTCGTGATGCAGAATGCGAAGATGCTCAAATTTGAGACAGTTGGATTCTTCGGGAAAAAATAAGTGGAATTAAAAAAAAAACGAGTCTCCTAGGTCAATTTTAACGGATTTTAGAGCAAAAAACGCTGAAATTTGACATTTTTTAAAAGTTGTCCAAAATTGTCATATGAGTACTCAAATCTACTTGAAATTTTGCGTAGATTACGAATCTGAAATAAAAAATAGGGGTTCTTATTTGAAAAAACGAAGTTAGGTTGTGTCTGGGACACCTTGTATATCCAGGCGGATTTTAAACTACACCATCAAATTCTTTGATTTAAATTAAGGGGGGTTTACATTTAACTTTTTTTCATAAAACTACTTTTTAGCGCTCTCCCAGACTTTCGCCATGTGTTTCCGGACACCCTGTATACGAAATAAACTATTTTCAAAAACATTTTTATCAAAATATTGACAAAAAGAATCAATACAGATAAAAAAAAAAAGAGAAAAAAGGTCTGAATTGAGGAATTTTATTTTATTTTTTCATCTCTTCACCAATAAATCCTTCCTTTTTAAACCAGGTGTAGGTATTTAAAATTAAAACCTCTTTTTAATATTGGATGAAAAAAAGAAATAAAAAAAAGCTTGAACGAGTGATAGACAATTCAAACGGATTGGTAGAAATAAATGAACAATATTGTACTTCACTTGCTTAAGTTGAAGCCGTTTTATTAAAAAATGATTACGTTTGATTTTTACTTATTGAACAATAAAAAAAAGGTAATAAAAACAATTAGTTTTGAATGAATTTTCCAAAAAAAATGTGTTACGCAGTGTAATATCATCAATAGAGGGCTCACCTGACGAGGGTTTTTAAGCCGAAGCGCGTCGTGAGATACCCGTTATCACAGTTATTTCATCCTCCATTATTGGTTAATTATTTGATAGTAAAATCAACCCCCTTGCGGAATAAATACGCAAAAAAATTAGAATGTAAATAAAGTACTACATAGTTTGAAGAGCTTCCAACGAAAACTTCCTTAAAGAGAAGTAAAAATAAAGGTGAGGGAAGTATTAAAGAGGGGAAGTATAACGGAGGAGGGAAGTATTAAGGAGGGGAAGTATAACTGAGGGGGATGTGTAAGGGAGGGGAAAGTATAATGGAAGGGGAAGTATAACGGAAGGGAAAGTGTAAGGGAGGGGGAAGTTTTTTTTTGTTTTCAAAAAATTTTGTAAGTTTTTTTTCTTTCGAAAAGGTAGAAATAATGGGATTTTTGCTCAAGGGAGTTCCCTCTCGTAGCACGTGGAACAATGAAATTTCTCCCTACTAAAATAATAATTAATATAAAAAATTATAATTTTTTTACACCAAAAATTCGTAAAAAATATAAGGAGTAATTGGTGAAAATTTGATGAAAATCGGACCAACGGTTCGACCGCAGCGAATTTTTTAAAATTTCAAACAGACGTATATCTCCGCCATTTTTTCGAAATTCAAAAATCGCGCTCGTTACTTTCTTGTTCACCGACTAAAGAAAATTTGGTGAAAACTGTGGCCGTAAAGTGTTCCGGAAGAAATACTACGGCCGGACGGCACCACAGACAAAGATGAGATCGTCAAAGATCAATATTCGATTTGACCGAAAAACCCGACGTGTAGGGTATCATAACATTTAAGGAAGTTCAAAATCGAGAAATTAGGTAGTAGGGAGAATGGGCTATTCTAGCCTATTTGGAGTGGCTTCGCGAGGCGATTTTTTAGTTCCAGTGGGGTCAACTCCAGACCATTATTTATAGATTTATTACTATTTATGGGATGTAAAAAAATAGTGAAAAAATTATTGTGTTCATAAAAAAAAATGGGAAAAAGTTTATAGGTAGGAAGTCAAGTATGAAGGATAAGATAAATAATCATCGTGTTGTTTGAATTTATTTTCAATTTCGGGCTTGGAATCCTTTTCCCGTCCAAAAAATTTCCGTTTTTTCATCGCCTCGTTTGATGGGATCACGTGAGTCAAGACAAGGGAAATATTGGAAAACGCTCTCCAAAGTATTACATGGAGATACCCTCACATTTCTCTTTCCTCCCACCCCGAAAGCGACCCTATAACGCTTCTAGGAAGGTTATATTGCCTCCTGCCTTGTCTTTTCATTTTGGCGATTGATTAAACAGACGTTTTTTTCGTTTTAAAAAAATTACCTGTGAAAATTTGATGACTTTGCAGGCGGTGTTCCCCGCGTTCCATTCGACCGTACTCCTCCAAATGATATCCGTCAGAACACTTAAAACTCCGACGCAAAGATCTAAAAAAATTAAGTCGTTAGTTATAAAGGCTTTGGAAAAAATACTTCTGAAGAAAAAAATGAGTTTAACGGGTTATTTATTTTCAAGTTAACTGTTAATTGTTCGAGTGTTGGGTTCGCGGGAGGTTTGGGTTAAACGACGCGGAAGGGAGGGGGGGAAGTAAAATGTAACTCGGAAGTAACAAATCATTTTCTAGGCCTCAACCAGGGCCGCCAACAATTTAAAAAATGGTTTTATAAAAAAACATTTTTCTATTAAGACAAAAGAAAAAGTTGTTTTCATATCCTGATAATGTTTGGAGTTAGAAACGTAAGCGAAAATGAAGTTTTAATTGACATTCAGACCTCTGGCGGTCAGTTTACGGTCTATTTTAATTTCCTCTCGACCTCAGGGGATTTGCGAAAGGATATTTGCCCTTTCAAGCCTATTTACTCCAACGGGTTCTAAACTCAGATTTTCAACAAAACTTATATAAACATGTTAAAAATTAGAAGTATCCCTAACTCAATGTCAACCTGTCTTCCTTGACTGCATTAAATTGAAAATAAGCAAGAAGAACAGGTCTTCATTTAAAAAGTTTCCATAGGTAAGTTAGAAGAGCCTTGGGATAAAACCGAAAGGTCGTAGGTTCGAATCCGCGAGCTATCAAGTATTTTTGGTTCCCACGTTATTTTCAAAAATTAATGTTTGAGATTAGCCTTATTTTAAACTTAGTTTAATAATACGAGTGTTAAAATTTTTCCTCTCGCAAGGAGAGATCATTTGAAGGAGTTATCAAAATAGTTCGAATTTAGGCAAGCATCAAAGATGAATTTTTGAAAATCGCGGGAACTAAAAACACATGAATGCTCGCGCATGCGCGTTGCTCTAGTATCGTAAACTCACAAGTACCAAATTTTTTATTGAAATGATTTCAAGGCAATATGGCGAAAGCCTGGGAAAAACAACGAAGGTTAAAATATTTACCAGCCAATGCCAGCTGCATTATAAAGAAGTTCATTCTCGATTTCGGCTTTTTCCCACATTGAAGGGCGACGAGGACGGCTGAATTTCCAAAAACGATAAACACAAAAAGAAGCCAGAGTATGACAAACTGCTCGGTCTGAAACAAAATAAAAATCACAATTAAAAACGTAAAAAAAAAAAAAATGTTTTATTTGAAACGATGAATTAGTTTCGGAGTCAGGTGGTCCGTTGAGGGCGACAGCAAAAAAATTCGACTCTAGAGAGGGTCGCAAATCGTTGCCCTAGGCGGCGATAACAATCTAGCGCTAAAGCGGATTTTTGCGGGGATGAAACCCTTGCCAAACTCAAGCCACGGGTTAATTTATAAAAAAAAATACAAAAAAATTAACAGTCTTTGGTATAACTTGAAAGAAAATAAAAAATAAATCTAAAATGTCACTTAAGGGTGGCAAAAAAGACGTTCAGCATGATTTATTGAAGGAATAATGACTTTTTGATCGAGTGGATTTCGAGGCATAACCACTCACAACGTTGTAAAGACAATCATTATTTATCTAAAATTCTTTCTAGAATTTTTAATAAAAAATTTTAAAAAACCACGTTTTTTTTGTTTACGTCGCCATGGTTTTAAGGGGTGTAAAATGAGAGATGCAACCCTGTATTGGTTTCGGCGCGTGTTATGATCTTTTCTCCCCCTTCGAAAACACCATCAGAACCGTCATTCTCGGAGGAAGTAACGGTTTTTCGGCGATAACCTTCCTGCGTTAAAAGACGCCATTCGGAAAAAAATGTCCACACTTTTGTCTTTATTGTTTCCTATTTGAGGACATTAGAAAATCATTACTTTTTCTATTTGATATTCTACAGGGTTATTGAAAATTCAAACCGGTTTCCGATATCTAAAAAGCTTGAACATCGAAAATCGAGTAGAAGGAGCTATTACTTAATGTAACACTAAGCGCTCTGACGTCTTAAGCCTACGGCGAAATGTGGAACTAAATCGTACTAGGCGAGATGAACATTATGACGTCATCAGAGTTCCACCAGTCTAGTGCTCTTCTTCATGAGTTCTCGGTGCAGAGGTGCCGAAAATCGAGAAGTAGGAGCTTTAATTTGATGTAAAGTATATGTAGCAATAAGCAGACGTCTTAAGCCTACGGCGTAATGTGGAACTAATTCGCACTGGGCGAGATGAACATAATGACGTCATCAGAGTTCTACCAGTAAGTGCTCACGATGCCGAG
Organism: Orius insidiosus; assembly: GCA_014119065.1. Lineage (NCBI taxonomy): Eukaryota > Metazoa > Arthropoda > Insecta > Hemiptera > Anthocoridae > Orius > Orius insidiosus. The sequence goes on along the minus strand of JACGAQ010000015.1, from coordinate 89,758 downwards.
GTAACCTGATTTTGTTGTAAAAGATAAATGAAAAAAGTTATATTACTTTTCGGTGTTATTTCAATTTTACTATTTATTTTCTTATTTTTGTCCAGCGATGCTTAAAATAAGTTTTTTTTTCTCTTAGAAACGTGAAAATTATTTCAAAAGAAAACTCAGATTGAATTTTTTTTGTTTAAAATTCCAAAGCAGACTAAATATTAAAATATGCAGATTTTTCTTTTTCTAGTTTTTGGCGAGTTTCCAAAATGCGAGAAGGTTATTGAGGTAGGTTGACCGGGGGGTCGGTATTCGGCAGAAGGTATCTACTTCTGGTGAATATGGTCGCTCATAATTTAATTTTCGACCACAAAGGTTTTTGAGGAAAATTAATTATAAAATGACGGAAACGTTGTTTGGTTTTGTGCTAAGCCTCATTTTCTATTAAAGAGAGGTTGATTTAATTTTTGGTCATTTTCATTAAGTTTGGTTTTTGAAAATTTAATTTTCTCATTCAACCTAACATGAAAAATTTAACATTTCGACAAACTGGGAAAACCTTGAGGGAAAACTTGTTCTGTTTCATTTTTCAAAACATCTCAATTTTATTTATCAACCAACGATTGATTGATTGAAAGTCTTGAGGAATTTTAAAACTATGTTTAAAAAAGAATGCAGTTCCATTTTTTAAGTTATGCATTCAAATGCGAAAGAGCAAAAAAAAAAGCTATATTATAACCCAAGTAGTCTGTACTTAACTCTTCGCTTGGTTTTATCGTAATTTCGCTTTTATGATTTCCCTTTTTTGATTTCCACTCCAGTTGTTTTTCCGTTTTACGATTTTTCTCCATGTAAATAACTTCTGTTCATCTTGACTATTTGAAAAAAACTATCCACATAAATATTTAAATTAGAGTAGATTTCCTTGAGCACGAAATTCGAACACGAATGGATTTAATGGCCGATTTTCGATTAATCGCCTTAATCGTATTCCTCGTTTTAATTGTCGTTAGAGGCCGATTTTCGTGACTGGAAATTACGGATGAATAGGAATAAAAGAAAGGTTTTAAATTAACATAAAAGCTTTAATGTCACGTATCCTTAATTAAATCAGTCATCAAAGTGAAAATCGTCTTGGAGGTTTTCCCACGCGACCTCCTTGTAATAACCGCTCCTTTGCTTCCGAAACCCTCGAAGGAATTAACCGTTAATACTATGTTAAGCCAACCATTATTAATTAAACAAAAGTGATACACGTGAGATAAGTCAAGAGCAAATAATTGTTTTTGTCTAACTCATCGTTTAATTAAATTATATTGCTTTGATCTAGTTTTTTATTGAAACATTTCGAAAAACATGGGAGAAAAACCGTTCAACATTTCACCCTAAAGCAGAAAATAAAAAATCCGCATTTCGATATAAAAGTACTGGTTTGAAGAGCTTCCAACGAAAACTTCCTTAAAGAGAAGTATCTATATAGGAGGGGGAAGTATAACGGAGGGGACGTAAAGCGTAGTGGGAAGTATATGGGAGGGGAAGTATAACGGAGGGGGAAGTATATGAGAGGGGGAAGTATAACGGAGGGGGAAGTATAACGGAGGGGGAAGTATAACGGAGGGGAAAGTATAACGGAGTAGGAAGTATAACAGAAGGGGAAGTATAATGGAGGGGGAAGTATAAAGGAAGGGGATTTAGTAGGGAGGGAAAGTATAAAGGACAATTTTCCAAGTTTGTTTTTGCGAAAAATTTTCCGGGTTTTTTTTTTTTGAAAAATTTTTTAAGTTCTTTTTTTCAAAAAATTTTTTAAGTTTTAACTTTTTTTTTCCAAAAATTTTCTAAGTTTTTGTCCAAAAAAAAAATTTTTTTTGAAAAATTTTCCGGGTTTTTTTTTTTTTGTCTTCGAAAAATTTTTAAGATTTTTGTCCAAAAAAATTTTTTTTTTCAAAATTTTCAAAGTTTTTTTCGAAAAATTTTCCGGGTTTTCCTTTTTTTTTTTTTTGTCCAAAAAAATTTTATTTTTTCAAAAATTTTCAAAGTTTTTTTCGAAAAATTTTCCGGGTTTTCCTTTTTTTTTCGAAAAATTTTCCGGGTTTTTTTTCTTTTTTTTTTTTTTTTTTTTTTTTTTTCGAAAAATTTTCTACGTTCTTTTTTTCGAAAAATTTTCTATGTCTCAAGGTAGAAATAATGGGCTCTTTGGCCTAGGGATGGGCCTCTCGTAAAGGGTAGAAGTACGAAATTTCTCCCTACTAAAAAAATTAATGATTAAAAAGTGGCAATTTTTTTGCACCAAAAATTCTTAAAAAATATAAGGAGTAATTGGTGAAAATTTGGTGAAAATCGGATTAACGGTTCGGCCGCAGCGAATTTTTTAAAATTTCAAACAGACATATCTCCGCCATTTTTTCGAAATTCAAAAATCGCCCTCGTTACATTCTTCTTCACCGGCTAAAGAAATTTGTGTAAAAATTTGGTGAAAATCGGATGAAAATTGTGGCCGTAAAGTGTTCCGGAAAAAAATGCTACGGCCGGCCGGACGGCCGGCACCACAGACATAGTTGAGATCGGTAAAGATCAATATTCGATTTGACCCTCCGGGGTCTGGAAGACCCTTCCCCAAAACCCGACGTCGAGGGTATCGCAATAACTTCTTTAAGGAAGTTAAAATCTGTAGTTCACCAAAATGCGTTTCGGCATTATGCCACTTAACATAAAGCTCTCAAAAGTTCAAAAATTTTGAGTATAATTTCTACATAAATTAAAATTTTATATAAATTTTCGACATAAAAGTGCAAGTCACCTAAACGCTCCTCACCATAAAAGCCTATCTTTAAATTGTTGTTTTGCCATAAAACTGTTTTTGACGTTTGGGCATAATACATCTCACCATAAACTAGGAACAGCGAAGCCGTTTAAAACGCGATTATGGCGAAACGACAAAAATCCTAAAACTTGACAATTAACCACAATGCAATTCAACATAAAGTATCTCACCATAAACTAGGAAAAGCAAGCAGGCAGCCAATGGGATCAGCTCGTTTTATGACACAAGGAGGTTAATTTTTTCACTCTCGAGGATGTGCGAATTGTATTATGGTGAACTGTCAAGTTATAATAGCGATTTAAACGGCGAAAATAGGCTTGCTCTTTGGCTGTCACTAGTTTATGGTGAGATGTATTATGCGCAAACGACAGAAACAGTTTTATGGCGATACGAAAAGTTCTTTAAAATGAATGTTTCCTTTGTGTTCAACTGCGTTATGTCGAAACGACAAGTGTTAAATCTCTTCTTTATGGTGAGATGTATTGTGTTCATATGCATTATGATGAACTTTTTTAACTACTTCCGTTATGTTGAGCTTTTTTATGGTGAACGGTAACTCGCGATTTCTGCTATTTTATGGTCAAATGCATTATGGCGAACAGCATTATGTCGACACGTATTCACTCATAATCATTACTTCAAGTTTAAAGGATTCCTTGCTATTAGTGACATAGCAGTCCTCAGCGAGCAGGAACTCCGATTTTTATGAGTTTTCGACCAAGAAATCATATTTTTTCCAGAATTTTTGGGAGTTTTTCTTGGTATTTCGACAAAAAAACCCTCTTCTAATTCCTCAAAGAAAATTTATAGTGATACCCTACATGGAAAGGCCTCTTGGAAAGGCATTTCCAGACTCCTAAGAGCAAAAGTGATCTTTACAGATCTCGGATGTCTGTGGTGCCGGCCGTCCGTCCGTCGCATTTTTCCGGAACACTTCACAGCTGTAACTTACATTAGATTTTCACAGAACCTTTCTTTCTTTACTTTTGAAAATTATTGCTTTTTTTTTAACTTCCCAAAAATGGCTAATAAAATCTTCTTCAAAATTTTAATTACTCTTAAAAGCCTTAATCATCTTAATACCCCAACTCATGCGGTTCGAGGGCTTAATAGAATTTTCCCTCATAGAAAAAAAGAGATGAAAAGGTCCTTTTTCAGAAGATAAGCAACGAAAAAAAAGATTCGATATCCTCTTTTTCCCTTTCACATTGATTTCGCCCAAAAAGACTTTTGACAAATATCTATTTTTAATTTTTGTTAGTTTGACAAAACCAGATTCAATAAATGAGGAAATGAAGTTCGCTACAGTCAGAAAGTGTATAAAGGATTTGTCATGGGTTAATCCGATAAGCTTTAGCATACGTGGAAGTTTCCAGTTAATTTATCTTGCTTTACTGGTCTAACGACAAATCCTGCTATAAATTTGACAATTTATACAGTTTTTGTTTTTTTCACAATTGAAATTGGCAATTTTTTTGAGGTGAAAATGACAAATTAAAATCTAGACTAAAAAATAAACTGTTTTCTTGAGTTTTTAAAGCCTGAAAACCCAGGAGAGCGTACAACGGGCAAGGAATAGGTTAGAAATACAGAAAAAAAGAGGGATTCTTGGGCAATAACGCCCGAAAACGCTTAAAATTTTGGTAAAAAATGCGTTTCTCGGCGAAGAATCCAGAGCAGAGGTGGAAAAGCAAGAAAAACTCGCGAAAATATAGAAATAGGAGATTTTTGGATAAAAACAAAGGAAAGTACTAGTTGAGAAGAGCTTCCAACGAAAAATTCTTTAAAGAGAAGTAAAGTACTGGTTTGAAGAGCTTCCAACGAAAACTTCCTTAAAGAGAAGTATCTATATAGGAGGGGGAAGTATAACGGAGGGGACGTAAAACGTAGTGTGAAGTATATGGGAGGGGAAGTATAACGGAGGGGGAAGTATAACGGAGGGGGAAGTATATGGGAGGGGGAAGTATAACGGAGGGGGAAGTATAACGGAGGGGAAAGTATAACGGGGTAGGAAGTATAACAGAGGGGAAGTATAATGGAGGGGGAAGTATAAAGGAAGGGGATTTAGTAGGGAGGGAAAGTATAAAGGACAATTTTCTAAGTTTGTTTTTGCGAAAATTTTCCGGGTTTTTTTTTTTGAAAATTTTCTAAGTTCTTTTTTTCAAAAAATTTTCTAAGTTTTAACTTTTTTTTTCGAAAAATTTTCTAAGTTTTTGTCCAAAAAAAAATTTTTTTTGAAAAATTTTCCGGGTTTTTTTTTTTTTTGTCTTCGAAAAATTTTTAAGATTTTTTGTCCAAAAAAATTTTTTTTTTTCAAAATTTTCAAAGTTTTTTCGAAAAATTTTCCGGGTTTTCCTTTTTTTTTTTTTTGTCCAAAAAAATTTTATTTTTTCAAAAAATTTTTAACTTTTTTTTTCGAAAAATTTTCTAAGTTTTTTTGTCAAAAAAAATTTTTTTTTTCGATAAATTTTCCGGGTTTTTCTTTCTTCTTCTTTTTTTTTTTCGAAAAATTTTCTAAGTTCTTTTTTTCGAAAAATCTTCTATGTCTCAAGGTAGAAATAATGGGCTCTTTGGCCTAGGGATGGGCCTCTCGTAAAGGGTAGAAGTACGAAATTTCTCCCTACTAAAAAAAAATTAATGATTAAAAAGTGGCAATTTTTTGCACCAAAAATTCTTAAAAAATATAAGGAGTAATTGGTGAAAATGTGGTGAAAATCGGATTAACGGTTCGGCCGCAGCGAATTTTTTAAAATTTCAAACAGACATATCTCCGCCATTTTTTCGAAATTCAAAAATCCCCCTCGTCATATTCTTCTTCACCGGCTAAAGAAATTTGTGTAAAATTTGGTGAAAATCGGATGAAAACTGTGGCCGTAAAGTGTTCCGGAAAAAAATGCTACGGCCGGCCGGCCGGCCGGAACCACAGACAAAGTTGAGATCGGTAAAGATCAATATTCGATTTTACCCTCCGGACCCCGGATGACCCCTCCCCAAAAACCCGACATGGAGGGTATCACAATAACTTCTTTAAGGAAGTTAATATAGGAGGGGCAGGTATTAAAGAGGGGACGTATAAAGGAGGGGAAGTATAACGGAGAGGGATGTATAAGAGAGGGGAAGTATAAGATAACGGAGAGGGAAGTATAAAGGAGGGGAAGTATAACGGAGGGGAAGTATAACGGAGGGGGCAGTATAAGGGTGGGAAGTACCTATAACGGAGGGGGAAGTTTTTTTTTTTTTTTCAAAAAATTCTCCAAGTTTTTTTTCGAAAATTTTTTGAAGTATCAAAAAAAGGTAGAAATAATGGGATATGTGCCCAAGGGAGGTCTCTCTCGTAACGCGTGGAAGTATGAAATTTCTCCCTATAAAAATGATAAATTATCATTTTTTTACACCAAAAATTCGTAAAAAAATGTAACGAGTAATAGGTGAAATTTGGTGAAAATCTGGTGTAAAGCTGGTGTAAATCGTTTGAAAACTGTTCCGGAAAAATGCTACGGCCGGCCGGCACCACAGACAAAGTTGAGATCGGTAAAGATTTCCCAGGCTCGTGGGTTAGTGGACTAATGGTGGATTCACACAAAAAGGACTTTAATATGGAAGGTCTGAGTATCATCTGACCATTGTTTTAGGCTGTTTTTGTCAAAAACAGATGAAAAAACCCCCAGAAATCCTGTAAAAATTCGGTTTCTCTCTCTTAAAAATCGAAGAATATCCTGCAGGAATGGGAGTTTCAGATGAAAACGCCCAGGCTCCACAAAAATACTATAATGTAGGAAATATCTCGTTTTTTGAAGTCTTAAAAACTTATCTAATATGTGGCAAGGGGACCCTCTGCAGAACAACTTCGATTTTTCAGGACTTGAGGTCAAAATAAAGGATGGTAAATGTTTATTATAGCTTTGTTCCAACAGCAGTTTGGAACTCCTGGAGCATACGGAGAAGTATTTGCACGTCAAATTTGACGTCACTTCAGATTTGGCGGACAAAAGATTTTACCAACGTTAAATTTAACGTCAAAATCCTACTGTGCATGCTCCAGAAGTTTCAAACCAGTTTCAAACTGCGGTTAGAACAAAGCTATTTTGATTAATGAGCATTTAATCCTTATTGGAAACCAATGTCAAAGAAATGCAATTCTATATTTGTGTAAGTAAATGATCCGTTAAGTCCGAAATTTGCGGCTTTCTGTCCTAATTTCAGAGATATTGAATACTCCGGCGCGCCGATCGCTAATGGAGTGGAAAAGATTTCGGGGGCGGATCGGATTTCGGCTCTCGTGTACTTGGGGTATCATCTCCTTTTTTTTCCCCTTCTATAAAATATTATTATTCGAGTAAATTGACTTGGAACAGTTATTTGAAAACAACACGAATACTGGAATTTATTCGACTATGGTAATGATATGATCGAGTAATAAAAACGGTTTTAAAGGAGACGCGACCTTTATAACAACGTTGATTTACTCCACTCCTGTAATAAATTGAGTTTCAGATACGGGGAATGTTTTGATCTTTTATTTTTCACAGGTACTTCCTTATGATTTCCGCTCATCCGAACTCCTTTTCTATAAATTAGAGCTGACTTTTGCCTTTAAACTTTATGTAAATTTTTTTTAAGTAGATTAGAAATAGTTAAAAGGCAGACCGTCAATAATGCAATCAGGGAACGTTTAAGCCTCACAAATGAGCCTAGTTAATCTTCTTTTTCCCTCAGTTTCTAATCGATCCAATTAAACAAAAAGAAAAAAAAAACCTCAGATCAATCTCAGGTTTCCGAAAGATAAACGTGAAGATGCGGGGGGAAATTTTTTTTCTGCCTAAATTTATCTAAATATTTTTTCCTCCTTTAAAAACCCTCATTTCTCTGGAAAAATGGCCTCCAAATGGATTTGCCAGGAAATATCAGATTAAAAACCAAAATTAAAAATTAAAATGCAGCATCGGTAAACTGCTAATACAAGTAGTTTGAAGAGCTTCCAACGAAAACAGAAGTAGAAATATAGGAGGGGGAAGTATGATGGAGGGTAAGAATAACGGAGGGGGAGGTATTAGAGGGGAAGTAAAACGGAGGGGAAGTATAATGCAGGGGAAGTATAATTTCAAGTTTGTTATTTTTCATTTTATTTTGTTTTTTAATTTTTAAAGTTTTATTTTTCTAAGTATCAAGGTAGTAATTGTGGGCTTTCTTTATTAAAAAGTTTTCTGATTTTGTTTTTCTTTCTTTCTTTTTTTAAAGTAGAAAAAATCAAAGTAGAAATAATGAGCCGTCTACCAAAGGGATGTCGATCTCGCCCTGCTAAAAGTATCACATTTCTCCCTCCTGTATAAAAAAAAAACTTCTTTGAGAAAGTTAAAAACTTAAAAATTTATTTTTTTCCCCCTCCAAAAATTATTAAAAAATATAAGGAGTACTTGGTTAAAATCGGACAGACTGCAGTTTTTAAAATTGTGATAGAAGGAATAGCGCACCTGATGAGGCTTTTTGAGGCGAAACCAATCGTGAGATTTCCGTTATCCCAGTCATTTCTTCCTCCAGATACCGTACCTCGGAGGGTATCACAATAACTTCTTTGAGGGAGTTCAATATCTCAAAATATAGGGTTCTGCGTTGCATGGACTGCGGGGGTAAGAAGGGGTTAAACTATACAGGGTGTCCGGAAACACATGGCAAGCGTCTGGGAGAGCGTTAAAAAGTGGTTTTACGAAAAAAAGTTAAATGTAAACCCCCCTTAATTTAAATCAAAGAATTTGATGGTGTAGTTTAAAATCCGCCTGGATATACAGGGTGTCCCAGACACAACCTAACTTCGTTATTTCAAATGAGAATCCCTATTTTTTATTTCAGATTCGTAATCTACGCAAAATTTCAAGTAGATTTGAATACTTATATGACGATTTTGGACAACTTTTAAAAAATGTCAAAATTTAGCGTTTTTTGCGCTAAAATCCGTTAAAATTGACCTAGGAGACTCGTTTTTTTTTAATTCCACTTATTTTTTCCCGAAGAATCCAACTGTCTCAAATTTGAGCATCTTCGCATTCAGCATCACGAGATTTCGTCGCTAAAGGCCTTTTTTCAAGTTTAACTCCAAATTCCATACTTCAAAAATGGAAATTAGCGATTTGTTGACGGAATTTTAATTTTTGATGCATAAACAAAAAAGACGCTGTAGCTCTTTCAAAATTTGTGGTCCGAAAGAAAAATTCCTTTCAACAAGTGCTAATTTCATTTCTGAACTAAAAATTTGGGTTCTAACTTGAAAAAAGGCCATTAGCGACGAAATCTCGTGATGCAGAATGCGAAGATGCTCAAATTTGAGACAGTTGGATTCTTCGGGAAAAAATAAGTGGAATTAAAAAAAAAACGAGTCTCCTAGGTCAATTTTAACGGATTTTAGCGCAAAAAACGCTAAATTTTGACATTTTTTAAAAGTTGTCCAAAATTGTCATATGAGTACTCAAATCTACTTGAAATTTTGCGTAGATTACGAATCTGAAATAAAAAATAGGGGTTCTCATTTGAAATAACGAAGTTAGGTTGTGTCTGGGACACCCTGTATATCCAGGCGGATTTTAAACTACACCATCAAATTCTTTGATTTAAATTAAGGGGGGTTTACATTTAACTTTTTTTCGTAAAACCACTTTTCAACGCTCTCCCAGACGCTTGCCATGTGTTTCCGGACACCCTGTATATCTTACCGAGGGAATAAATAGGTAGGGTATCATTGGGATAAATCCGTAGGTTATACTCCCACATTGTCAACCTGTCTTCCAGCATTTACAGTAAAATATACGAAGAAAAAGAGAAAGGTAAAAATCACCAAACAATTTTCCTTTCCAGAATATCAAAGATGAAGAATAATTATTCAAATTCTCATTGAGAAAGAGTTAAAAATATTATCGCATTTTTATTTTATAATATTAATTCTGTTGGATTATTAAGGATAAAGAAAGGTATTTAATTTTAGAATATTGAATCCGTCGAATATTTACATTTTAAACATTCCAATTCGAAAACACTTTTTTTTCCCCTTCCGATGTTTTTCATTTTCTTTCTGCAATCTATTTTTTCATATTTTACTCTTGTTTATCCTTTTTTTTCTTTATCTTCCGACGAACTTTTATTTGAAAAGGCGACCGAGTTTTATGAAGTTTGCAATCTTGATAAAATATTAATATAAACCCGTTTTGTTTTTTTTTACATGGATTTAAAGAAATCTACCTAAAAAACGTGTTTATTTGAAAGTTGTGGGTCCATCAGTTTTCGAATACAATTAGTTCGCTTTAAACGCACGCTATTCATCAGGCGGCTCAAAGAAATACAGGAAAACGGGAGATCATTTGTTAAAACCCTTTCCTGCGTTTAAGGGCTGGCAATTTAAATTGTAACCGTCCTTTTCCGTCGGTTTCCCTAATTTTTGTAAAAGGAACCTATTTTTAATCAAAAAAATAAATTATTCGAGGCCACTATTTGCTAAAAGCATTCCTGTTTTTACTACTACTAATTAGTGAAACGTAGCCAAAAAAATAAAAGCTGTGTCTTGTTTGAAGAGCTTCCAACAAAAATGTCCTCAAAGAGAAGTAAAAATATAGGAGAGGGAAGTATAAAGGAGGGGGAAGTATAACAAAGGAGGACGGATAAGGGAGGGGAAGTATAACACGAGGTAGTATAACGGTGGTGGTGGTGGTGTGGGGAAGGGGGGTATAACGGAGGGGGAATTTTTTTTCCGAAAAATATTCCAAGTTTTTTTTTTCGAACGAAAATTTCCTCAAAGAGAAGTAAAATATAGGAGAGGGAAGTATACAGGAGGGGAAGTATAATGGAGGGGGAAGTATAACAAAGGAGGACGGATAAGGGAGGGGAAGTATAACAGGAGGTAGTATAACGGTGGTGGTGGTGGTGGTGGTTTGGGGGGGGGGGGTATAACGGAGGGGGAATTTTTTTTCCGAAAAATATTCCAAGTTTTTTTTTTTTCGAACGAAAATTTCCTCAAAGAGAAGTAAAAATATAGGAGAGGGAAGTATACAGGAGGGGAAGTATAATGGAGGGGGAAGTATAACAAAGGAGGACGGATAAGGGAGGGGAAGTATAACAGGAGGTAGTATAACGGTGGTGGTGGTGGTGGTGGTTGGGGGGGGGGGTATAACGGAGGGGGAATTTTTTTTTCGAAAAATATTCCAAGTTTTTTTTTGTTTTTTCAAAAAAAATTCTAAGTTTTTTTTCGAAATTTTTTTTAAGTTTCAAGGTAGAGATGATGGTTTTTTACCCAAGGGAGGTCCATCTCCTAGCGGGTGGAAGTATGATGTTTCTCCCTACTAAAATGATAATTAATGAAAGAAAATGACAATTTTTTTTCACCAAAAATTCGTAAAAAATAAAAGGAGTCTTTGGTGAAAATTAGGTGAAAATCGGACCAACGGTTCGGCCGCAGCGAATTTTTTAAAATATCAAACAGACATATCTCCGCGATTTTTTCGAAATTCAAAATCGCCCACGTTAATTTCTTGTTCACCGACTAAAGAAAATTTGGTGGAAATCTGTTGAAAACTGTGGCCGTAAAGTGTTCCGGAAAAAAATGCTAGGGACGGCCGGCCGGCACCACAGACAAAGTTGAGATCGGTAAAGATGAGTATTCGATTTGACCCTACGGAAGACCCTTTCTCAAAACCCGACGTTGGAGGGTACCACAATTACAACTTCTTTAAAGAAATTAAAAATTCCTTTTATAATCAAAATCGCATGATGTTTTAGGACTTCAAAAAAACTGAGTATAGGAAGAGGAAAATAGTAGGGAAAAAATTGGCCCCAAGTGGGATTCGAACCTACGGCCTATGGGATTCTAGCGCAATTCTCCACCAAAACGAAAATAATATATTTTTTCAATATTCTTTCTAGCTTACTCGGTTTAAGTTCAAAATACCTCAAATTTCGAAGATATTCAGGTGAAAATACCTATTTTAAAGTTCTCCAGAAAACGGATGTCCGGTTATGGGAGTTGAGGTTATGTGAGGTTATGAGTTGAGACATTGTGACATAGTGTGAAACCGTCTTTACACTTGGAAGCTAATATGAGAGTTAATTTTCAAAGTTGTAAGGAGAGGGACAAATTAAACATAAGTTAACTCTACGTTAAAGTCTATGATAAAGTGATGTTATTTCGGTATAAAGCGTGATGTGCGTGAGCGGGTGTGTTGTTAAGAGAATTAGTGAGGCGGGGAAATCGTTTTTGCTCCGTTAGTAAGGCCTTGACGTCAGGTTGGCGAATTCTTGACGTTCACCCCCTCAACACTGTAGATCAACCTTTATGCTTCCGGCAAACTCCCATTTTCTTCTAGGACCTCTTTTTCCCCTTTTTATTTTTTTGCAGATGCGATATTCTCCCTCTAAATAGAAAAGGTGGAAAAGGCTGAGTGTATATTTCCTGTCTGATAGCACAAACACGCCTTGTCAGAAAGAGCTGGGGGGATATAAATGATCGGCAATATGGTCTCGACGACGTTTCTTTACGGCACGACATCATAGATGGCGACTGCGAACTAATTCTCACGTCAAAACTCTAAACGCAGACTTTTTGTATTCTTTATAAATATCTTTTCATTTTAGATGTTGAATTAGTTGAGATCTGAATGGATTACGACTTTCTAGTGTATACGTGTCGACATAATGCGGTTCACCATTGTGCATTTGACCATAAAATAGCAGAAATCGCGAGTTCCGTAAAGAATCTGCAACTCAACATAATGAAAATAGTCACCAAAATGCATTTGAACATGATACATCTCACCATAAAGAAGAGGGACACTTGTCGTTTCGACATAAAATTTGTTGTTTCAGCATAACGCAGTTGAACATGTAGGAAACTTTCATTTTAAAGAACTTGTCGTTTCGGCATAAAACTGTTTCTGTCGTTTGGGCATAATACATCTCACCATAAACTAGGGACAGCCAAAAGGCAAGCCCTTTTTCGCCGCTTAAAACGCGATTATGGCGAAACGACAAAAACCTTAAAACTTGACAGTTCAACATAATGCAATTCGCACATTTTCGCGACAAGAAAAAAAAATTAACCCCCGGGTGTCTTAAAACGAGCTGATTGCAAGCAAAAGTTCAAAAATTTTGAGCGTAATACATTTCAACATAAAGCGTTTCGCCATAAACGACTTTTTCAATAAATGCAAGTCGACAAAAAAAAGGGGCAAGTCACCATTTATGTTGAATTGCATTATGGTGAACTGTCAAGTTTTAAGGTTTTTGTCGTTTCGCCATAATCGCGTTTTAAACGCCGAAAATAGGCTTGCTCGCTGGCTGTCCCTAGATAATGGTAAGTTGTAATATGCCCAAACGACAGAAACAGTTTTATGGCGAAACAGCAAGTTTAAAGAGAGGCTTTTATGGTGACTTACACTTTTATGTCGACTTGCATTTATTGAAAAGTCGTTTATGGCGATACGCTTTATCTTGAAATTATAGGTACTCACAATTTTTGAACAATTGAGAGCTCTATGTTCAATTGAATTATGACGAAACGCATTATGGTGACAGATATTAACTTCCTTAAAGAAGTTATTGCGATACCCTCGACGTCGGGTTTTTGGGGATGGGTCTTCCAGACCCCGGAGGGTCAAATCGAATATTGATCTTTACCGATCTCAACTTTGTCTGTGGTGCCGGCCGGCCGTCCGTAGCATTTTTTCCGGAACACATTACGGCCACAATTTTCATCCGATTTTCACCAAATTTTCACCAAAATTTCTTTAGCCGGTGAAGAAGAATGTAACGAGGGGGATTTTTGAATTTCGAAAAAATGGCGGAGATATGTCTGTTTGAAATTTTAAAAAATTCGCTGCGGCCGAACCGTTAATCCGATTTTCACCAATTTTCACCAATTACTCCTTATATTTTTTAAGAATTTTTGGTGCAAAAAAATTGCCACTTTTTAATTACTATTTTTATTAGTAGGGAGAAATTTCGTACTTCTACCCTTTACGAGAGGCACATCCCTAGGCCAAAGAGCCCATTATTTCTACCTTGACACTTAAAAAATTTTTCAAAAAAAGAACTTTTAATTTTTAAAAGAAATTTTTCGAAAAAAACTTTGAAAATTTTTCAAAAAAAAAAAAAAAAAAAAAGAAAAAGAAAGAAAAAACCGGAAAATTTTCCGAAACAAAATTTTTTTTTTACAAAAAAACTTAGCACTTCCCCGTTCGTTATACTTCCCCGTTCGTTATACTTCCCCTCCCATATACTTCCTACTGCGTTATACTTCCCCCTCCGTTATACTTCCCCTCCCACATACTTCCCCTCCCACATACTTCCCACTCCGTTATACTTCCCCTCCCATATACTTCCCCCTCCTATATTGTTACTTCTCTTTAAGGAAGTTCCCGTCGGGGCCAGCTCCAGACTAGTACTTTTATGTCGCAATGCAGATTTTTTATGTTCAACTGCTTTAGAGTGAACTGCGTAATGTTGAACTTTCTATATCCATTATGAAAATATGTTTTTAATTTGGATGTTGAATTAGTTGAGATCTAAATGGATTTCAGTGCGGTAATAAATTGTAATTCGATGTCATTTCATAATTGAGTTAGACAAGTTTGAAACTTTGGAAAGAGGTTTCGGAGAGAAGAGTAATCAAAGAGGTCATAACAGGTTCTGGAGCTTCATGTCCTTTCCCGTATATGCAAAGTGGGAAGCGAAAGAGGGAACTAATTCAACGTCGAAAACTAACAAGTGTGTCTTAGATTAGCATAGGCCTCGAGGCAACTCTCTGACCTCGATGGCAGTCGAAAAGGGAGGATCGGGGATCGTTCCTCGGGATAAACGAGGGGTGAAAAGGGTGGGGAAAGAGAAGGCATCTGTTCTGGTCAGTTCAAGTTAGGAGGGCGGGAGGAAGGCGGCATCTTGGTAACTTATTCCGTAGCTATGTCACCCATAACTTTCTCTCGTACGAGAAGCTCGAAAAAAAAACTTGTTTGTTCCTTTTCGAAATCGCATTTTCATGGTTTCCCTTTATTTTTAAATTACCTAATAATTTTCACCCAACTGCTCCCTATTTCTAGAATGTTTAGTACCTTTTAAATCCTTATAACTACTTTTAATTTAACTTACTAACTAAAACTTTTAATAAGATAGTCAATTATTTTCCCTCAGATAACTTCCGAAATCTTTTTGAAAAGAAAAGTTTTTGAAATGGAACATGTTTTTTAAAAAAACTCACTTCACTTTCGTGATGATGAAACCCGGTAAACATCTTTGCGGAAAAAGCTATAAAATCCATTTCTTTGCCCGAAAAACGACAAATATTCGGTGGTTTTTCGGAAGATTAGATGAGAAAAGCCCGTCAAAAGGAGGCTTATCAGAAAAAAAGTACTGTTAAAAAATGGTTATCTGGGCCTAAAAAGCATGAGTGGTTTTTTTGCTTGAGGAAAACGCCAGAAAAACATGTCAAAATTGGGTTGAAAGCTTTAAAAATTCCTAGAAAACCCCGTGATATGCGGATAGTTATCTGCATAACCGAAAAAAAGTACTTGTTTGAAGAGCTTCCAACCAAAACTTCCTTAAAGAGAAGTAAAATATAGGAGGGGGAACTTTAAAGGAGGGGAAGTATAACGGAGGGTGAAGTAGAAGGGAGGGGAAGTATAAAGGAGGAGGAAGTACAAAGGAGGGGAAGTATAACAGAGGTATACAGAGGGAAGTATAACAGAAGGGGATGTGTGAAGGAGTGGGAAGTATAACGGAGGGGGAAGTATAAAGGATGGGAAGTATAAAGTAGGGGGAAATTTTTTTGTTTTAAGTTTTTTTTTTTTAAATTTTTTCAAGTTTTTTTTTTATTTTCGAAAAATTTTCCGAGATTTTTTTCGAAAACTCCTCCCCGAAATTTTTTTTTTTTTAATTTTCCGAGTTTTTTTTTTTTTTTTTTTTTTTTTTTTTTTTTTCGAAAACATCAAGGTAGAAATAATGGGATTTTTGTCCAAGGGCGTTCCCTCTCGTAAAGGGTGGACGTATGAAATTTCTCCCTACTAAAGTGCTAATTAATGTAGAAAATTGATAATTTTTTTACACCAAAAATTTTAAAAAGTAAGGATATTTGGTGAAAATTTGGTGAAATTCCAAACAACGGTTCGGCCGCAGAGCAGTTTTTAAAATTTCAAACGGACATATCTCCACCATTTTTTCGAAATTCGAAATTCGCAGACGATAATTTCTTGTTCAACTATTCAGGAAGGTTGTGTGAAAATTTGGTGAAAATCGGTTGGAAACTGTGTCCGTAAAGTGTCCCTGAAAAAATGCTACCGCCGGACGGCCGGCCGGCACCACATACAAAGTTGAGATAGGTAAAGATTCGATTTGACCCTCCGGGGTCTGGAAGACCCTTCCCAAAATCCCGACTACTTCTTTAAGGAAGTTAAAATCTGCTTAATACACCCTGAAATCGTTAAAGTAGGTGTTTTTAGCTCGAAAAACAGAGAAGAACGACTGAATATCCGATTATAAATGGTTATATCGTTAAATAAAATGTGTAACTCCAGTATTACTAATCCGGTTCTCTGCAGAAAAACGCCTCAAAGTCTTTTCAATTTCATGAATTTAAATCTGAGAATAAAACACACCGTGTATATAAATTGTTGAGAAAGAAGATTTGAATGAAATATGGAGAACTAGAGCTAAAAGTAGATTTAAATGAGGGTGGTCTTTAACCGGAGCACTTTGATTGAGAGATACTCCGTTGAGAAGTGAACTGGCCCGTAACAGTTATCAATTGGTTTCCCCGAAGAGAATCCTGAGCGGCAATTAAGGGGAGTTAACTGTCGCCCTTTCTTCAACTCATTAAATACTCTGAGAAATCAAAGAGAATAAACTCCAATAGGCCAAATCATTATAATCTCTACGCTAGACCGGGATTTATATATTGTTAAACATAAATTAGTTTGACATCGGAAATGTTATTGTGTAGCCAATTTTAACGGAAATTTATTGCCGCCGTTTTCTCATTACGGACATCATCAAAACGATCGCCCTTAATTGGCTAAAAACTCTCCATCATTTACAGAGATTTTGCTTTTTCTGCGCCATCAAACTATCAGAGAGGCAGAGATGGGCAAAATCTTAATCATGAATATGATTAAGATTTTAAATCATAGGAATATTTTTCTGTGATTAAGAATAAGATTAAAATCTTAATCACAGGTATGATTAAGAATAAAATCTTAATCACAGGAAATCTGTGATTAAACTCTTAATCACAGAAAATCTGTGATTAATCATAGGAAAAAATGATAAATCATTGGAATTTGGGATTAATTAAGGAAAATAATGATTAATCATTGGAATTTGGGATTAATCAAGGAAAATAATGATTAATCATTGGAATTTGGGATTAATTAAGGAAAATAATGGTTAATCATTGGAATTTGGGATTAATTATGGAAAAAGCTTTATCAATCATTAGAAAATTGTGTAATCACAGGAATCTGTGAATATTGTCACCTCTCATCACAATTTACTCTCAATAACTAAAACTCAAATCTATCAATCTCTAAAACTCCAAAATTTTAATTTTACAACTCCAAAAATTTATAATATTGGCAAAACAAAATTTTTGAAAAATTAAATGTACAATATGGATTATTAATAGTTATGGTAGTTCAACTGAAGTTTACTTATTATTTTATGAATTATAATTTAGGGATTAATGGAATAATTTTATAATTTACGCTTTAATTAATTTTGTCAAAATTAATTGTACATTTAATTTTTCAAAATTTTGTTTTGCCAATATTATAAATTTTTGGAGTTGTAAAATTAAAATTTTGGAGTTTTAGAGATTGATAGATTTTGAATTTTTAGTTATTGAGAGTAAATTGTGATGAGAGGTGACAATATTCACAGATTCCTGTGATTACACAATTTTTCTAATGATTGATCAAGCTTTTTCCTTAATTAATCCCAAATTCCAATGATTAACCATTATTTTCCTTAATTAATCCCAAATTCCAATGATTAACCATTAATTTCCTTAATTAATCCCAAATTCCAATGATTAATCATTATTTTCCTTAATTAATCCTAAATTCCAATGATTTATCATTTTCCTATGATTAATCACAGACTTCCTGTGATTAATCACAGATTTCCTGTGATTAAGAATTTGAAAACTGTAAATTTTTTGTAATAAATTTTTTTTGTCTTAGTTTTTGCTAATATTCAATCTAAAAAATGCTTTCTGATGATTGATAAAGCTTTTTCCTTAATTAATCCCAAATTCCAATGATTAACCATTATTTTCCTTAATTAATCCCAAATTCCAATGATTAATCATTATTTTCCTTAATTAATCCCAAATTCCAATTATTAATCATTATTTTCCTTAATTAATCCCAAATTCCAATGATTAATCATTATTTCCTATGATTAATCACAGAATTCCTGTGATTAATCACAGATTTCCTGTGATTAAGAGTTTAATCACAGACTTCCTGTGATTAATCACAGATTTCCTGTGATTAAGAGTTTAATCACAGATTTCCTGTGATTAAGAGTTTAATCACAGATTTCCTGTGATTAAGAGTTTAATCACAGATTTCCTGTGATTAATCACAGATTTCCTGTGATTAAGAGTTTAATCACAGATTTCCTGTGATTAAGATTTTATTCTTAATCATCACTGTGATTAAGATTTTAATCTTATTCTTAATCACAGAAAAATATTCCTATGATTTAAAATCTTAATCATATTCATGATTATGATTTTGCCCATCTCTGCAGAGAGGCCAAAACGACCAATTTATCCATCAAAATGTGGCGCCACGGCAGGTGTTACCAGGTGGCCGAAATTTCACCGCATGTTAGACTGAATCCCTTTGGATTATAAAATATATGGAATATTTTAACCTCTCTCCACAAATCTGAGTAGGTAGTGTGGTTGGTATAAAATGAATCATTTCAATAATTAGGTACATGAATAATATTAATCAAACGTGTTATTTGCCCACTTTAGAAATTCCCGAATGTTGATTTATCTCTAAATATAAGCTCTCCATATTTTTTTTATAAACATTATAATTGAAGCTGAAAAAAAGGGACATTGAAAACTCTGAGGAGGCTTTATAGGAGACGACCTAGGTCAACTTTATTGAACCCAGCTGGTTAGTCTGAATCTCATGTCCTCATCAAATTATCATTTTGCCATATGGCAACACATGGCGAAAGTCTGGGAGAGCGCTAAAAAGTTGTTTTATGAAAAAACGTTAAATGTAAACCCCCCTTAATTTAAATCAAAGAATTTGATGGTGCAGTTTAAAATGCGTTTGGATATACAGGGAGTCCCAAACGAACCTAACTTCGTTATTTTAATTGAGAACCCCAATTTTTATTTCAGATTCGTAATCTACGCAAAATTTCAAGTTGATTTCACTATTCATATGACCATTTTTGACAACTTTTTGGTTTATATTTAACTTTTATTCATAAAACCACTTTTTAACGCTCTCTCAGACGTGTGCCATTTGTTTCAGGACACCTGTATAATTGAAGCTGAAAAAAGGGAAATTTTTGACCTAGGTCAACTTTATTGAACCCAGCTGGTTAGTCTGAATCTCACTTCCTGATACAATTTTTGCTATACAGGGTGTCGGAAACACATGGCAAGCGTCTGGGAGAGCGTTAAAAGTGGTTTTACGAAAAAAAGTTAAATGTAAACCCCCCTTAATTTAAATCAAAGAATTGATGGTGTAGTTTAAAATCCGCCTGGATATACAGGGTGTCCCAGACACAACCTAACTTCGTTATTTCAAATAAGAACCCCTATTTTTTATTTCAGATTCGTAATCTACGCAAAATTTCAAGTAGATTTGAGTACTCATATGACAATTTTGGACAACTTTTAAAAAATGTCAAAATTTAGCGTTTTTTGCGCTAAAATCCGTTAAAATTGACCTAGGAGACTCGTTTTTTTTTAATTCCACTTATTTTTCCCGAAGAATCCAACTGTCTCAAATTTGAGCATCTTCGCATTCTGCATCACGAGATTTCGTCGCTAATGGCCTTTTTTCAAGTTAAAACCCAAATTTTAGTTCAGAAATGAAAATTAGCACTTGTTGAAAGGAATTTTTCTTTCGGACCACAAATTTTGAAAGAGCTACAGCGTCTTTTGTGTTTATGCATCAAAAATTAAAATTCCGTCAACAAATCGCTCATTTCCATTTTTGAAGTATGGAATTTGGAGTTAAACTTGAAAAAAGGCCATTAGCGACGAAATCTCGTGATGCTGAATGCGAAGATGCTCAAATTGAGACAGTTGGATTCTTCGGGAAAAAATAAGTGGAATTAAAAAAAAACGAGTCTCCTAGGTCAATTTTAACGGATTTTAGCGCAATAAACGCTAAATTTTGACATTTTTTAAAAGTTGTCAAAATTGTCATATGAGTACTTAAATCTACTTGAAATTTTGCGTAGATTACGAATCTGAAATAAAAAATAGGGGTTCTCATTTGAAATAACGAAGTTAGGTTGTGTCTGGGACACCCTGTATATCCAGGCGGATTTTAAACTACACTATCAAATTCTTTGATTTAAATTAAGGGGGTTTACATTTAACTTTTTTTCGTAAAACCACTTTTTAACGCTCTCCCAGACGCTTGCCATGTGTTTCCGGACACCCTGTATAATAGGTATTGTGAAACTGAAATAAGGATTAATAATAAGCATTTTGTTTGCGGGGGGGGGGGGGGGGGGGGGGGAGAGAAAAAAAACTGTAGATAAAGAATAAAAACAGGAAGTAAAATCTGAATAGTGTTCTTTTGTGTAGCTTGAGAATATTGTACACTCAGGGTTAGGCATCGTGAATATTAAAGAGGGAGGATGTTTATGCGGGAAGAAAAGAGAGGGAGAAGGGAAGAATGGGTCTCGGGTGAAACTAAGATATTCCGTTGGAGAGGAAAGGGGAAGTTCGGCTAGATCAGTAGGGGTTGGCTCGTTTCCAGATACAAACGAGCGCCGGGGTCCACAACAACACCGCACCTTTGACGAATCAATTACAAACGAGTCCGAAGATCGCCCGGCGACTCATGCGGCACCCTTCCGCCGGACTCCCGTTTTTTCAGGACACCCGGGACACTCCCGGCCCATTAAGACATTCCTTGGCATCCGACCCGCCATGTGAAAATATCAGTGGGAAATTGCCGCTACATCGTACTCTTAAATAAATACCCATAACATTGTTAACCCGAGAAACTATATTTTCTTTAAATAACGCTTTTTATACTCCAAAAACTCACATAGAAAAGAATAGGAAATTGAACTTATTCCGTTTCACCCTCCTTTTTTATTTGCCGAAGTAACAGAATTATCCTTATCATTATGAGATCTCACGATACCCTTTATCGCTCCTTTTTAAAATTCAATTTCATTCTTCTGTAAAATGAGAACTCATCAACCTTTATTATTAGTGTTATTTTATAAATTTTATTCAAGAGCTGTTCCTGAAGAAATTTCCTCAAAGTGTGTGAATTATACAATTTTTCGTCCCTATCTATCGAAATTTTTTTTTTTTTTTTAGTATCAAGGTAGAAAAAATGAAAGTTTTCGCCCAACAAGGCCACATTGAATGGGCGTGAACTGCCCAAAACCACTTTTTAACGCTCTCCCAGACGCTTGCCATGTGTTTCCGGACACCCTGTATAATAGGTATTGTGAAACTGAAATGGGGATTATAATAAGGATTTTGTTTGCGGGGGGGAAGAAAAAAAAACTGTAGTAAAGAATAAAAACAGGAAGTAAAATCTGAATAGTGTTCTTTTATGTGTAGCTTGAGAATATTTGTACACTCAGGGTTAGGCATCGTGATATTAAAGAGGGAGGATGTTTATGCGGGAAGAAAAGAGAGGGAGAAGGGAAGAATGGGTCTCGGGTGAAACTAAGATATTCCGTTGGAGAGGAAAGGGGAAGTTCGGCTAGATCAGTAGGGGTTGGCTCGTTTCCAGATACAAACGAGCGCCGGGGTCCACAACAACACCGCACCTTTGACGAATCAATTACAACGAGTCCGAAGATCGCCCGGCGCGACTCATGCGGCACCCTTCCGCCGGACTCCCGTTTATTTCAGGACACCCGGGACACTCCCGCCCATTAAGACATTCCTTGGCATCCGACCCGCCATGTGAAAATATCAGTGGGAAATTGCCGCTACATCGTACTTAAATAAATACCCATAACATTGTTAACCCGAGAAACTATATTTCTTTAAAAACGCTTTTTATACTCCAAAAATCACATAGAAAAGAATAGGAATTGAACTTATTCCGTTTCACCCTCCTTTTTATTTGCCGAAGTAACAGAATTATCCTTTATCATATGAGATCTCACGATACCCTTTAATCGCTCCTTTTAAAATTCAATTTCATTCTTCTGTAAAATGAGAACTCATCAACCTTTATTAGTGTTATTTTAAATTTTATTCAAGAGCTGTTCCTGAAGGAAATTTCCTCAAAGTGTGTGAATTATACAATTTTTCGTCCCTACTATCGAAATTTTTATTTTTTTTAGTATCGAGGTAGAAAAAATGAAAGTTTTCGCCCAACACGGCCACATTGAATGGGCGTGAACTGCCCAAATACCTCCCTTCCTTAAAAAAAAAAAATTATATAGGTACGTATGTCGGTTCGACTAACTCTAGATCAAGAAAGAGGTATCACAATTCAACAATTTGTTACAAAAACAAGTGACAAGTGGGCACACATCTCGTCCGAAAGTAATCTCGTCCTAAATTATTCTCGTCCTAAACTAAATAGAAAAGAAAAAATATAACTGACATGTCGTCCGAAAGTAATCTCGTCAGGCTACGCCCCTTTTAGGACGAGAAGACATTGGGCAAGTTGATTTCAATTTTATACAATTATTTAAATACTTATACTTTATAAACATACAAATCAAATCATCTCGTCCTAAAGTCATCTCGTCCTAAAAATATCTGTAAAATAAATATTTAATTTTTACTAATATGTATTTTATTTTCCATATTTTCACTTCCTTCAAGAAGTTATTGTGATACCCTCGACCTCGGGTTTTCGGGGAAGGGTCTTCCAGACCCCGGAGGGTCAAATCGAATATTTTAGGACGAGATGATTTCTATTTTAATAAAGTATAATATTTAAATTTGTATAAAATTGAAATACGCTTGTCCGAATGTCATTTCGTCCTAATGTCATCTCGTCCTAAAAAGGGGCGTAGCCTGTTAGGATGAGATTACTTTCGGAAGAGATGTCAGTTTATATTTTTTTCTTTTTCCATTAAGTTTAGGACGAAATACTTTAGGACGAGATTACTTTCGGACGGGATGTAGTTGATGTCAAAAATCTGAACAAGTCTGAATTGATTGTGTAAAATAGGGCTGGAAGAAACTGAAATGACCTTGAGAGGATTCAACCGCTTGAATGGGGGATAGAGATCCTTTGTCTTCAACTCCAAAAGCGCGCGGGCATTTCTCCACCAAATCTTTGTAAAAGGATTACGACGAAACTATTCATCGGATTTTCTTTTACATTACATTTTTGGAAAGAGCTCATCAAAGCCTACAAATAGCTAGCGGTTTTTTTAAAAAAATTTTTTAGTCGAAAAGTAAGTTTTCCATTTTCCAAAGGAAACTTTTTCGGAAAAACTGCTCCCGGCCGCATAGACATTCCCAAACTAACGAAAACCAGCTTTTGTAAAAATTTTCCGACGATTTTTAGTGCTCAAATATAGGAAAGTAATTTTAGGCATATGCCCTCTCTGTGTAACGGTTCAATTTTAATGTGGACGACTTTGAATTTTAGATTATACGTTTTTAGGCTGTAAGAAATGTGATTATGTACTTTTTTTGTGGTAAATTTTTAATAATTCTCAGTACCAAGAAGAGCCATCTCCTAAGCCGGTAGAGAAGGATTTTCCCCTGAAATATTAAAAAAAATTCTACACTCCGCCTACGACCTCCCGTGAGGTATTTGGTACGAAATCATAAAAATTGTCTGAAAATTGAATAGATTAAGTGGGGATAAAGGCGTTGAGGGGTCGGATGACGTCGCAAGCCTATACTTCTGGCCCCTTTGTTCTCTGGTGACGTCATAAGCCGCCTTCTCCATCGAAAATGCCGTCAGAGGAAACCAAAGAGTAAAATTGTGAATACCATAGAAATGGATTTTAATCTAGTTTGCAGTTTAAAGGTTTCAACTTCATCCCAACTCATCACGGTCTTAAAATGCATTACTTTTATCGGATTAACCCTCTACTAATTCCAGTTTATAAATGTGGTTAATAAGTTTAGACAGTTTCCCCTTAACCTTTTCCTAAATCCGTCCCCAAAATGATGGATCAAAACTAAAAAAAATGAATCCTTTTCATTTTTGGTCGTGTGCCCATGACGTCTATTAATCTTGTAGCCCGTCCGTCAAGTCACAAAGTGCGCTAAGATAAAAAAATATAAAAAATCAGAAAAAAGGCTAATGCAAACATAATTATTTTAAAAGGACCCCAAAAAGAAATGGAATTTTATGAGAAGGTAATGGATGTGATTGAGTTCGACAATGATTGATGGACAGCTCGCCTTTCCAACATCCACTTGGCCCGATAAATCAAAAAAGGGGAGACAAATACTGTTTATTTAACCACCCCATCGAAAAAAAGAATATTTAAATCACAAAAAAAAAGTCGCTAAAAAAATATTCGTATTAAAATAGAACATAATCGGCTCTAGGATCATTTTATGGTCGACGCATAGCCAAAAATTGTATGAAAATCTGATTGTCGATACCCCCTTGGGATATAATTCAGTCGCTACGGCCTCTCCGGGTATTGTGCGGCTGTTGGCCGCCGAAAAAGCTTGAATCATGTTAGATAAAGAAAAGCTCCCATTGTTACAAGGTGTTCGCCTCCGCGAGAAATGGCAGGCAGCCAGACACTCATTATAAAGTTTCTTACCAAGAAAAAAAATCAATTTTAAGTTAAAATGACGAATAAGTCAATGGAAAGATAACGTGTGGCTCAACTGACCCTGGATAACGTCGCTTTTGTTAAGGATAAAACCCAAGATTCTTTAATTACTTTCTGGTTTAATTTTCGTTCCCTTAATTACAATTACGATTCTTAATATCCTTTTACGCCTCATAAAGAAAGCCCAATATAAATCATTATGAAAAGTAACAAGGAGGTGAAGGCGGGAGTCGTAAATCAGAATAAAACAGCGTTTCCTTTGTCCCCTCTACGACATCCTTTTAAAAATTGAAGTCCTAACTGTCTCTTTTCCGCTTGAATTATTTAAAAAACCCCCTTTCGCTCAAATCTGATTTTTTTTCTCCCTCGAAAAAGAAAAGTTCTTCAGACTTTTTCAAATTTTTTAAAGGAATTTTTTCACGACCTACAAACATAAAAAGATGGGAGACTTTGAGAGAAAGCGTTTAGAGGCATTTGACTCTGTATACAATTAGCCTCCAATTTAGCGACTCAAGTGAAATACGACTACTTGGATTTAACCCGTTAAAGCTAAACGGTATCTTCCCTTACTCTATTATACAAACTTATATTCAAAGTACTGCTTTTATTTGGCTCAAATTTTGATCCTTTTAACTTCCTTAAGGAATTTATTGTGATACCCTCCACGTCGGGTTTTTGGGGTCTTCCAGACCCCGGAGGGTCAAATCGACTGATCTCAACTTTGTCTGTAGTTCCGGCCGGCCGTAGCATTTTTTCCCTTACAGCCACAGTTTTCTCCCGATTTTAACCAAATTTTCACACAACCTTCCTAAATAGTTGAACAAGAAGTTTGAATTTCGAAAAAATGGCGAAGATATGCACGTTTAAAATTTTAAAAACAGCGCTGCGGCAAAAAAATTTTGTTTTTTTTTTTGTAGGGAGAAATTTTATACTTCCACCCGTTACGGGAGGCACATCCCTAGGGGAAAGAGCCCGTTATTTCTACCTCGATACAAAAAACTTAAAAAATACAAAAATCTCCGTTGGTCCGATTTTCACCAAAGTTTCACCAAATACTTCTTATATTTTTACGAATTTTCAGTGTAAATTTTTTTGTGTAGAAATCATACTTCCACCCGTTATGAGAGGCACATCCCTAGGGAAAGAGCCGTTATTTCTACCTCGATACAAAAAACTTAAATTTTTTGAAAAAAAAATTTTTTGAAAAAAAAAAAAACTGCAAATTAAAAAAAAATTGAAAAAAAAAAGGTTAGAAAATTTTTTTTGAAAAAGAAAACTGAAAAAAAAACTAAAAAAGAATGATGAAAATTTTTCTAAATGCTTGAAATTTTTATTCCCCATGTACTTCGCCGTCCTTGAACTTCCCCTCCCTTATACTTCACCCTCCTTGAACTTTCTCTTCTTTATACATATCCATCCCTAAACGTCTCCTCCTCCCTCCTTAATACTTCCCTCACCTTAATAATTACCACTCCTTAATACTTCCCCCTTCTTAATACCGCCCCTCCATAATACTTCCCCTTCCTATTTATGAATATTACTCCCCCTTAATACTTCCCCCTCCTATTTTGTTCCATCTTTTTAAGGAAGTTTTCGTTGGATGCTCTTCAAATTAGCACTTCACGCCGCAAATGATTTTAAATATAAAAGTGCAAACAAAATTTTTAATGGTTTTCCTCGCCATTAGATTAACTTTGGGATGAAATTGAGGAATGAACAAGGATTTGGGAGGGTGGTTGACTTTATTAAATTGTTTTGCGTCTTAGACACCGAACTTGAGCGGGAAACAAAAGCGGGATCGTTCGGATATTTATGTCCGCTCGGGAAAAGGCCCCCTCGAGAGTTCTCACAAACATTCCATAAACATCCGAAGAAAGTGGTTTAATAAAATTTTAACATCTTTAATACTTGGGACGGACTTCCGAATCCGAAAGGGAGTTTTCCATGAGGATAGAAAATCAGGGTACGTCAATAAATCCGCCGGAGGATACGAACGGAGGATTCCTATATTAAAATGTAAAATACGGTACATGTGAGTTTACGTTACCGGAGGAACGCGCAGGCGCGAGCTTTCATGTATTTTTAGTTCCCACGGTTTTTTTTTTATTTATAATCCATGTTTGAGATTTGCCTAAATTTTCATAACACAAGGGTTTAATTTTTTTCCTCTCGCAAGGAGAATTCATTTGTTGAACGAGTGGTAATTTTTTTTCCTCTCGCAAGAAAAACTCGTTTGGAGAGGAAAAAGAGTGTATACGAGTCGACATAATGCGGTTCGCCATAATGCATTTGTCCGTAAAATAGCCGAAATCTCGAGTCACCATAAAAAATCTGCATTTCAACAGAAAAGTACTAGTCTGAGCTGGCCCCAACGGGAACTTCCTTAAAGAGAAGTAACAATATAGGAGGGGGAAGTATATGGGAGGGGAAGTATAACGGAGTGGGAAGTATGTGGGAGGGAAGTATGTGGGAGGGGAAGTATACGGAGGGGGAAGTATACGGAGTAGAAGTATAGGGAGGGGAAGTATAACGAACGGGGAAGTACTAAGTTTTTTTTGTAAAAAAAAAAATTTTTTTTTCGGAAAATTTCCGGTTTTTTTTTTTTTTTTTTTTTTTTTTTTTTTTTTTTTTTTTTTGTTTGAAAAATTTTTTTTTTTTTCGAAAAATTTTCTAAGTGTCAAGGTAGAAATAATGGGCTCTTTGGCCTAGGGATGCCTCTCGTAAAGAGTAAAGTACGAAATTCTCGGTACTAAAAAAAAAATTTTTTTAACTTTTTTTTTTTTCGAAAAATTTTCAAAGTTTTTTTTCGAAAAATTTTCCGGGTTTTCCTTTTTTTTTTCTTCGAAAATTTTCTAAGTTCTTTTTTTTGAAAAATTTCTGGGTTTTTCTTTCTTTTTCTTTTCTTTATTTTTTTTTTGAAAATTTTCCAAGTTCTTTTTTTCGAAAAATTTTTTAAGTGTCAAGGTAGAAATAATGGGCTCTTTGGCCTAGGATGTGCCTCTCGTAAAGGGTAGAAGTACGAAATTTCTCCCTACTAATAAAAATAGTAATTAAAAAGTGGCAATTTTTTTGCACCGAAAATTCTTAAAAAATATAGGAGTAATTGGTGAAATTTTGGTGAAAATCGGATTAACGGTTCGGCCGCAGGGAATTTTTTAAAATTTCAAACAGACATATCTCCGCCATTTTTTCGAAATTCAAAAATCCCCCTCGTTACATTCTTCTTCACCGGCTAAAGAAATTTTGGTGAAAATTTGGTGAAAATCGGATGAAAATTGTGGCCGTAAAGTGTTCTGGAAAAAAATGCTACGGACGGCCGGCACCACAGACAAAGTTGAGATCGGTAAAGATCAATATTCGATTTGACCCTCCGGGTCTGGAAGACCCTTCCCCAAAAACCCGACGTCGAGGGTATCGCAATAACTTCTTTAAGGAAGTTAATAGTCGAAGAAGTTCACCATAATGCAAACGTTCTTATGAACGTAATACATCTCACCATAAATAAAGATTTAACAATTGTCGTTTCGATATAAAATTTTTCGTTTCAACATAACGAAGATGAACATAAAGGAAACAATTATTTTAAAGAACCTCTCGTTTCGCTATAAAACTGTTTCTGTCATTTGGGCATAATGCATCTCACCATAAACTAGGGACAGCGAAAGAGCAAGCCTATTTTCGCCGTTTAAAACGCGATCATGGTGAATTGACCTTGAAACTTGACTGTTCACCATAATTCGCACATCCTCACGAGAGAAAACGAGGAGGGTATCACAATAACTTCTTCAAGGGAGTTCAAAATTAACCCCTTTTGTGTTATAAACGAGCTTATCCCATTGCCTGCTTGCTATTTTTAGTTTATGGTGAGATGCTTTATGTTGAATTGCATTATGATGAACTGTCAAGTTTTGGGATTTTTGTCATTTCGCCATAATCGCGTACCAGTAGGCTTGCTCTTTTCGATGTCCTTAGTTTATGGTGAGATGTATTATGCCCAAACGACAGAAACAGTTCCCAAAACCAAAATGGAGGGTGATACAATACCTTCTTTTTGAGATAGTTAAGCCGTGCGGTAAACTCCATCCACTCAAATTGACCCCACTAGGGTCTGGATGACCCCTTATCGAAAACCATCTATCAAGGGTATCACAATAACTCCCTTTCAAGGTAGTTTAAATCTTAAAAGAGGCCCGTGAGGGACGGTCTCCGAAGGGACTGTAATCTATTTTTGATGAAAATTTAAGCAAATTCATAACTTTGGAATTTCCTAGAACATTCGATCCTTAATTATGCGTAATCATTTCTGAAATACTGTTTGAGGTAATTAACGGGGAGGGGGTTATAAAGGAGATGTAGGTCAGGGAAACGACAAGGCTGCTTTCTTTATTATTGCTTTTCTAATGTTTACTTTATGACGTTTTCTCAACGCCCTTGATGAGTTTGAGTAAAAGAAAAAAAAGTTGTTAATCTCAGAGCTGAACTTCAAATTTAAAGAAGTAATCCTATCCACCCTCAAATTATACGAAAAATACAGAAGAAGAAGAAAAAAAATTGGGATCGAGTTTTATTCTGGAAAGTCTGGGCTCAAAAAAAGGAAAGTTTTTCCTTTCAGGACGTTTTTTTTTGTGGCCTTTCTTGGAGGCTTTTCCGACCGCTATCATTTCTTGTTTGGCGACGTATGTTGACCGGAGTCATTACCATGAGAACGACTTATTAAGTGCCTTGTCTCTCGCGGATTATACGAACAAACAGCCTCGATATTTGTGCCAACTTCTTCAGCTAATTCGATAATCAATTAAATATACCAAACATTTTTTTTTGCTCTCATCTTCTAATCGACGATTTTCAAAGAAGAAGTTCCCTCTAATCAATTAATATCTACTAATGATTTCCTCAATTAATTCTGTTTACGTTTCTAATCGAATAATTAGGGAGAACACCGTTCATTTCACTATAAAGCAGTTGAATATATTTTGACATAAAAATCTGCAGTTCAGCATAATGCGTTTCGGCATAATGTAATTGAACATAAACCTATCAAAAGTTCAAAAATTTTGAGCATATTGCATTTCAACTTAAAGCGTATGGCGAAACTCTTGAAAAAGTCGTTTACAAAGTCATCATAACGCTTCTCACCATAAAAGCTTCTCTTGAACTTGCAGTTCGCCATAAAACTGTTTCTGTCGTTTGGGCATAATACAGCTCACCATAAACTAGGGACAGCGAAAGAGCAAGCCTACTTCCGCCATTTAAAACATGATTATGGCGAAACGACGAAAACCTTAAAACTTGACATTTCACCATAATGCAATTCAACATAAAGCATCTCACCATAAACTAGGAAAAGCAAGCAGGCAATAAGATCAGCTTGTTTTATGACACAGGGGGGTTAATTTTTTTTTTCTCTCGCGAGGATGTGCGAATTTCATTATGGTGAACTTTCAAGTTTTGAGGTTTTTGTCGTTTCGCCATAATCGCGTTTTAAACGGCGAAAATAGGCTTGTTAGGCTGTCCCTAGTTTGTGGTGAGATGTATTATACCCAAACGACAGATACAGTTTTATGGCGAAACGACAAGCTCTTTAAAATGAAAGTTTCCTTTATGTTCAACTGCGTTATGTTGAAACTAAAAATTTTGGTCGACAAGTCTTAAATCTCTTCTTTATGGTGAGATGTATTATGTTCAAATGCCTTATGGTGAACGTCTTTGACTATTAACTTCCTTAAAGAAGTTATTGTGATACCCTCCATGTCGTGTTTTTGGGGAGGGTCTTCCAGACCCCGGAGGGTAAAATCGAATATTGATCTTTACCGATCTCAACTTTGTCTGTGGTGCCGGCCGTCCGTAGCATTTTTTTCCGGAACACTTTACGACCACAGTTTTCATCCGATTTTCACCAAATTTTTACACAAATTTCTTTAGCCGGTGAAGAAGAATATGACGAGGGCGATTTATGAATTTCGAAAAAATGGCGGAGATATGTCTGTTTGAAATTTTAAAAAATTCGCTGCGGCCGAACCGTTAATCCGATTTTCACCAAATTTTCACCAAAATTTCTTTAGCCGGTGAAGAAGAATGTAACGAGGGGGATTTTTGAATTTCGAAAAAATGGCGGAGATGTCTGTTTGAATTTTAAAAATTCGCTGCGGCCGAACCGTTAATCCGATTTTCACCAAATTTTCACCAATTACTCCCTATATTTTTTAAGAATTTTTGGTGCAAAAAAATTGCCACTTTTTAATTACTATTTTTATTAGTAGGGAGAAATTTCGTACTTCTACCCTTTACGAGAGCACATCCCTAGGCCAAAGAGCCCATTATATCTACCTTGAGACTTAGAAAATTTTTCGAAAAAAAGAACTTAGAAAATTTTTCGAAAAAAAAAGAAGAAGAAAGAAAAAGAAAGAAAAACCCGGAAAATTTTTCGAAAAAAAAAATTTTTTTTTGACAAAAAAACTTAGAAAATTTTTCGAAAAAAAAAGTTAAAACTTAGAAAATTTTTTGAAAAAAAGAACTTAAAAAATTTTTCAAAAAAAAAAAACCCGGAAAATTTTTTCGCAAAAACAAACTTGCAAAATTGTCCTTTATACTTTCCCTCCCTACTAAATCCCCTTCCTTTATACTTCCCCCTCCATTATACTTCTCCTCTGTTATACTTCCTACTCCGTTATACTTTCCCCTTCGTTATACTTCCCCCTCCGTTATACTTCCCCCTCCCATATACTTCCCCCTCCGTTATACTTCCCCTCCCATATACTTCCCACTACGTTTTACGTCCCCTCCGTTATACTTCCCCCTCCTATATAGATACTTCTCTTTAAGGAAGTTTTCGTTGGAAGCTCTTCAAACCAGTATTTTTTCTCTCGCGAGGATGTGCGAATTACATTATGGTGAACTTTCAAGTTTTGAGGTTTTGTCGTTTCGCCATAATCGCGTTTTAAACGGCGAAAATAGGCTTGTTAGACTGTCCCTAGTTTATGGTGAGATGTATTATACCCAAACGACAGACACAGTTTTATGGCGAAACGACAAGCTCTTTAAAATGAAAGTTTCCTTTATGTTCAACTGCGTTATGTTGAAAATAAAAATTTTGGATCGACAAGTCTTAAATCTCTTTTTTATGGTGAGATGTATTATGTTCAAATGCATTATGGTGAACGTTTTAGACTATTTTCATTATGTTGAGTGGCAGATTTTTTAGGGAGAGTTAACTCGCGATTTCTACTATCTTATAGTCAAATGCATTATGGCGAACATACATTCGAATAATTATAAAATCTGTATATGGTAATTCACCTTCTCTTTGAGGAAGTTAAATTATGCCTAAAACTTGAGCGGTTTTAAATTAATTAAAATTTTAAAATAGAAGCAACTGGAAAGGATTTCTTTCAACTCCAATTTTACTTAAAACAACTTTGCGATTTCGCGGTTGAATTGCCAAAATCAACCAATTTGGAAGATAATTTGTTTCTTTGAGGTGAAAAGTAATTTGAATAAAACAACGAGGAAAGTTTTCAATAAAATACAAAAGGCTATTTCGTGTAAATGTTAAAATGTATTTTAAGCAAGCAACGTGGTGGCCATAAAGAGGCGGAAAACTCGCACCTCTTAATGACTCCAACCTTGCCAACCGTCTCCAAAAACCTTTTCCCTCTTATTACAGCCTTGATAACATTTTTTAAATACCTCATGAGACAATTAGCAATATGGAAGTACGAAAAATTCTTCGGATTCCATTTTCTAATTTTTAAAATTTGTTTCTGCTTAAGGGGATATGAGGGTTTTAAGTTGCAACGGTTTTCGGTTTTTCCCTTCTATCTTGGAAACCGTCGCTCAAAACGAAAAAATGTCCTAAGTGAAAGTTGTAGCTACGAAATTTACTACATAAAATACCCTATTAGTTTTTTCCGTCAGAGCAACATTTAGGAGATATGAAGGTTTTAAGTTTTCAGACAGGCTCTGAAGGATTATTAGTTTTAACCTCATAACTCCTTAAATATTGCTCTTACGCAAATAATAAAGAAATAAATTTTTGTAGGAAATCTTTGTACCTACAACTTTTACTTAGGACATTTTGTCGTTTTGAGCGACGGTTTCCGAGATAGAAGGAAAAAACCGAAAACCGTTGCTCACAACGAAAAATTTGCAAAGCAACCAACTTAAATACTTCCATATCTCCTTAAGTATTGCTCTGACAAAAAAACCAATGAAGTCTTTTTTGTAGGAAATTTCCGTATCTACGACTTTTACTTAGGACATTTTTTCGTTTTGAGCGACGGTTTCCAAGATAGAAGGGAAAAACCGAAAACCGTTGTTAACAACGAAAAATTTGCAAAGCACCAACTTAAATACTTCCATATCTCCTAAAGTATTGCTCTGACGGAAAAAACTAATAAGATATTTTATGTAGTAAATTTCAGTACCTACAACTTTTACAAAGGACATTTTTTCGTTTTGAGCGACGCTTTCCGAGATAGAAGGAAAAAACCGAAAACCGTTGTTAACAACGAAAATTTGCAAAGCAACTCACTTAAAACCATCATACCTCCTTAAGAAGAAACTCAAATGATGATGGAAAAAAACTTTTTTTTTTGTCATTCTCAGACGATTTTCCAATCAAACTGATACAGACTAAAAGGTTTACTTTTCTTTGAGTTAGGTAAACAACATATCAGAACATGTTTACCCGGAAGACGGAAGTAGGCAGATCTATTAGTTATCGTGGCGGATGAGGGAAGACGGGGACTCCGGCTATCTCGTACAAATTAAATAGGTCAGATGATAGGAGGAGAGTAGAGGGTGAAAGAAAATGGAAAACAAGAAAAAAAGAGCAGATAATGAAAGGACAACTTCCGATAAGAAAGCTTGATTAATGCCTTGCTTTTAAAAAAAATTTCGGATATTTTAAAATTTCCATATAAGTGCGATTCGAAGGTAAAAGAGCGGAAGAGAATAACAAATTTGTTATGTTCTTATCTAATGATATAGTGCAATAGCAAGAGTCAAAAGTTGGGGGTGGTGGGTCTTAAGAACTACAAATCAAATGATACTCTATTATGAAAGCAGTTTGTTCAAGACGATAAAAATCCTTCTTTTATTTCGGAAAAATATATCCTCGCTTATGAACAAGATGGCGTTCCGTTTATTTTGGACACTAGATAATTGGGACAGAATAGCGGAGAAGTAGTGGAAATTATCGTCGACTGTGAGGGAAAAAAAGTATAACGGAGGGGACGTAAAACGTGGGGGAAGTACATGGGAGGGGAAGTATAACGGAGTGGGAAGTATATGGGAGGGGAAGTATAACGGAGGGGGAAGTATAAGTGAGGGGAAGTATATGGGAGGGGGAAGTTTAAGTGAGGGTAGTATAACAGAGGGGAAGTATAAGGGAACGAAAGTATAACGGAAGGGGATGTACAAGGGAGGGAAAAAGTATATAGGAGAATTTTCCAAGTTCTTTTTTTCGAAAATTTTCTAATTTTTTTTTCAAAAATTTTTCAGTTTATTTTTTAATTTTCTAAGTTTTTTTGTCAAAAAAAAATTGGGTTCCTTTTTTATTTTTTTTTAAATTTTATTTTTTAAATTTTTTTAATTTTTATATTTTTATAAAGGAGGGGAAATTCGAGCAAGGGGAAGTATAAGGGAGGGGAAGTTTAAGGAGGTTTTCTTAAGTTTATGGGGTCTTTTAACTCTTTAAGTCTGGTTTTTTTTTCCGAAAAGTTATCTTTTAGGTAGACATAAAATCGGACCAACGCCGCAGCGAATTTTTTAAAATTTCAAACAGACATATCTCCGCCATTTTTTCA
The DNA here is from genome assembly GCA_014119065.1 of Orius insidiosus. NCBI lineage: Eukaryota > Metazoa > Arthropoda > Insecta > Hemiptera > Anthocoridae > Orius > Orius insidiosus. Next base: position 55,180 of record JACGAQ010000015.1, on the reverse strand, counting down.
AAATTAAAAAATCTCCCTAGGTAGTTTATTTTTTACCGACTAAAGAAAATTTGGTGAAAATCGGTTGAAAATTTTGGCCGTAAAGTGTTCCGGAAAAAATGCTACGGCCGGCCGGAACGATAAACAAAGTCAAGATCGCTATAGATCCATAATCGAATTGATCTATAAAGGAAGATAATGGGAAAATTTGGTGAAACTCTCGAAATGTCGGCCGTTCAGTTTTTTGGAAAAACCGCTGCCACCAATGTTTTGCGTGGGTTCGAGGGGTTGGACTTCCCATTCTTATCCCACCAACGTGGGGGAACAATCCCTACCCCTGAGAGATTGTTTCACCAAGGAGGGGGAACAATTCCCACCCGTTCCTGTGGGGATGCGGGGACAATACCTCCACAGTAATCGTCTAACATGACAAATCAATTTTTCTTATTGGGTCTGAGAGGCCATCATTTAAAAAAACTACACAGATAACTTCTCCTTGCCAACAAAATCAGATGAGCGACTGAATCTAAGTAGTTTTCCTTTAAAAAGTAAGCTAAAACAAGTATTTGAATGTCTAGCCGATTTGAATTTCAAACCGCCTTTAGGAGGTGAATGGGATAGCTTCGCTCGTAGGAATGTGTCATTACTACTATCGGAGGGAGAACCAATAAAAGGAGGCTTGGAACATTAGCCTCTAGAATCGCAAAGTAGTCCCACTTCCAATATCAATGGGGATTCATCTTAGTCTCGGCTCTATTCAATCGAACCAATTTCATCCCTATGGCATTTATTAGTGACGTCCCGAAATCCGATCCTTCTTTTCCAAACTTTTTCTCCCCCTTTTTTTTTTTTATTAAAAATGTCAAAATCGTTTGAGATGATTTTTCTCCTGAGTCAATAACAGTATTTCAGGATAGGCTTTTTCTCAAGTGGAGTTGATAGCGAGTTTTATATTCAAAGCACGGTTACAAAAGGAATCTTGGCAGGATTTTCGTATGGATGAACAATGAGCTTTTCGGTGAATCTCATATAGAGTGAATAATTGTTAAAAGGTTATTTCTAGCATGTAAAACGTCACTCAAAATGATCTTTACTATGGAGAAAGTACTTGTTTGAAGAGCTTCCAACAAAAACTTCCTATAAGAGAAGTAAAAATGTAGGAGGGGGAAGTATAAAGGAGGGGAAGCATAACGGAGGGGAAGTATAAAGGAGGCAAAGTATAACGGATGGGGAAGTAAAAGGTAGGAAAAGTATAACGGAGGAGGAGGTACAAAGGAGGGGAAGTATTGTATAAAGGAGCGAAAGTATAAAAGAAGGGAAGTATAACGGATGGGATGTATAATGGAGGGGAGTTTTTTTAATTCCAAGTTTTTGTTTTCTAAAAATTTCGAAGATTTTTTTTTTTTTTAAATTTTAACAGTTTTTTTAAACAATTTTCCGAGTTTTTTTTTTCCGAAAAATTTACTAAGTTATTTTTTTTTCGATAAATTTTCCAATTTTTTTTTTTCAAAATTTTGTTTAAGTTTTCTTTTTTAAATTTGCATTTTTTTTCTCTAAAAATATTCTAAGTTATTTTTTTTTTAAGTATCAAGGTAGCAATAATGGTATTTTTGGTAAAATGTTCCGTAAAGTGTTACGGAAAAAAATGCTCACGGCCGGCCGGCACCACAGACAAAGTTTCGATTTGACCCTCCGGGATCTGGAAGACCCTTCCCAAAAACGAGGGTATCACAATAACTTCTTTAAGGAAGTTAAAAATCGAAACCTTCTAGGCACGAGTATAAAGACCCAGACCACAAACCCCGGATGCCTCTTGTTTCATTATATTGCAAAATTTCCCCTTCCACGGTTTTTATTTCCCAACTTGTCAGAAGCATTCCTGGATATTCAATAACCATTATAAATAACTCTCATTTTACGAAATTCGAGACTCCTCAAGTTAAACCTTGTTGGGGCTTTGAAAAGCGATGCAAATTAATAGAATAGGAATCCCTTTGGTTCTGAAAGTCTGTATATCGTTTTGTCAGCTTAAAAAAAAGAGAAAAATTTCTTTTGATCCTCTAATTATTTTTTTCGCTTCCTTTTAGCTACTGATAAGGTTATTTTCCGGTGGAGGTTAAATAATAGACGCGGCTGAATTTGGAGTTCGTTACACGAACTTTTTTCTCTCTCTCCAACCCCTTCAGAACGTTTCCGGCCGAAAACCTTGTTAGCTGAAAAGAGAGAAAAAAGAATGAAAAGGACAAATCTTAGTCTCTTTTGACCTATACGTCCTTGTTTGGTCGACGTCTTCGATCTTCTTGAAAAATGACTTTTTTTTCCTCAAAAGTAAAAATATTACTAAAATTTTTTTTTCGACATAAAACGTAAACTTTTTGAACAAGTTTGACGTAGATAACCTTTTTGTCTAGACAGAAGAAAATTTGTTTTCAACTTTTTTTCTTTCTTTATAATATCCGTTCTTGACTTTTCGAACTTTCAAGTTTGGCCATTTCCTCAAAAATTAGAAAACTCTCATCTTATGGTACGCATCAATCTTACTAGTCAATTTACTCCTTTCTCTTCCTTTTTCTGCATTATCGGCTTTTCCGATATTCTCTAAAGACTCCATTTTTAACTTCCTTAAAGAAGTTATTGTGATACCCTCCTCTTCGGATTTTTGGGGAAGGGTCTTCTGAAATATTTACCTATCTCAACTTTGTCTGTGGTGCCGGCCGGCCGTAGCATTTTTTCAGGAACACTTAACGGCCACAGTTTTTAACCGTTTTTCACCAGATTTTCTTTAGTCGGTGAAGAAGAAACTAACGAGGGCGATTTTTGAATTTTGAAAAAATGGCGGAGACATGTCTGTTTGAAATTTAAAAAACTCGCTGCGGTCGAACCGCTGGTCCGAGTTTCACCAAATTATCACCAGTTTCTAAAAATTACCATTTTTTTACATTAATTATCATTTTAGTAGGGCGAAATTTTATACTTCCACCCGCTACGAAAGGAACCTCCCTTGGGCAAAAATCCTTTTATTTCTACCTTGAAAAAAAAAACCTTATAAATTTTTTTGAAAAAAACAAAAACAACTGAATATTTAAAAATGACCCTGCGGTAGCAGGGACTAAAAGGTAGATTTCTTTTCATGATTAAAATTAAAATGTATAAACACAAAATATAATTATGTTATAAAAATGATGATATAAGAAAAATTGCGCCACTGAGCCCCTAGAAAAACATCTGATAATTTTATTAATAAAATATTTAATAATTTCCCGGTATAAATTCAAATTTTTTTAAAAGTTTAGCTAGTTCAATATTTTGCGCCTGGCTCGTCCAAACCTGCTTTAATTAATTTTTTACACGCCCTCGCAGAGGTCTTAAAGTTTTTTTTTTGCAAAAGGACTAGGATTTCAATAGAAAATGCCAATTTTGTCTTTTAAGCCCTAAGTAAAGTAGGTGAATCGCTGGTCCGATTTCAGCCATTAACGAACTCGTCCGAGCTATTGAGATAAAAACTCTAAATACCGGATATCGTCACCCTCACATTAAAATTGCTCCAGTTATCGTGCTAATATATACATATGTATATATATAAACTTGGTACATTACAATAGGTAGATTTTTGAAGAAAAGAAATCTACCTAAAAAGAAAACTTTGTTTGTTCGAAAAAAAAAAACTAAAAATATTCTAAGAAAAAATTACCACATCGTTATACTTCTCCTTTGTACTTCCCCATCCGTTAAACCCCCTCCCTTATACTCCCCCCCCCCACCTATACAGGGTGTCCGGAAACACATGGCAAGCGTCTGGGAGAGCGTTAAAAAGTGGTTTTACGAAAAAAAGTTAAATGTAAACCCCCCTTAATTTAAATCTAAGAATTTGATGGTGTAGTTTAAAATCCGCCTGGATATACAGGGTGTCCCAGACACAACCTAACTTCGTTATTTCAAATGAGAACCCCTATTTTTTATTTCAGATTCGTAATCTACGCAAAATTTCAAGTAGATTTAAGTACTCATATGACAATTTTGGACAACTTTTAAAAAATGTCAAAATTTAGCGTTTTTTGCGCTAAAATCCGTTAAAATTGACCTAGGAGACTCGTTTTTTTTTTTAATTCCACTTATTTTTTCCCGAAGAATCCAACTGTCTCAAATTTGAGCATCTTCGCATTCTGCATCACGAGATTTCTTCGCTAATGGCCTTTTTTCAAGTTTGAACCCAAATTTTTAGTTCAGAAATGAAAATTAGCACTTGTTGAAAGGAATTTTTCTTTCGGACCACAAATTTTGAAAGAGCTACAGCGTTTTTTGTGTTTATGCATCAAAAATTAAAATTCTGTCAACAAATCGCTAATTTCCATTTTTGAAGTATGGAATTGGGAGTTAAACTTGAAAAAAGGCCATTAGCGACGAAATCTCGTGATGCAGAATGCGAAGATGCTCAAATTTGAGGCAGTTGGATTCTTCGGAAAAAATAAGTGGAATTAAAAAAAAACGAGTCTCCTAGGTCAATTTTAACGGATTTTAGCGCAAAAAACGCTAAATTTTGACATTTTTTAAAAGTTGTCCAAAATCGTCATATGAGTACTTAAATCTACTTGAAATTTTGCGTAGATTACGAATCTGAAATAAAAAATAGGGGTTCTCATTTGAAATAACGAAGTTAGGTTGTGTCTGGGACACCCTGTATATCCAGGCGGATTTTAAACTACACCATCAAATTCTTTGATTTAAATTAAGGGGGGTTTACTTTTAACTTTTTTTCGTAAAACCACTTTTTAACGCTCTCCCAGACGCTTGCCATGTGTTTCCGGACACCCTGTATACTTCATTTCCTTTATTTGTCCCCTCCCTTATACTCCCCCTCCTTTATACTTCCCCTCCTTTATACTTCCCTCCTTTATACTTCCCTTACTTTATTCGTCCCCTCAATTATACTTCCCATCCGTTATACTTCCCTTCCTTTATACTTCCCCATCCGTTATACTTCCCCTCCTAGATTTTTCCTTATCTTTAAGGAAGTTTTCGTTGGAAGCTCTTCAAACTCGAGCTTTCCTTTTGCCTTAAAATCCTTGGAATGAGACTCTAATCCAAGAGGCAGCCTACGAAAAATATTTCCTGAGAAGCAGCTATGAAAAGCCCACATTTTTCCTAATTAAAAATTAAATTGATGTGGAATTTGAATACCTACATCTCCCTTTCGTTAAAATGAAAAATAATTAGGTAGTTCTAAAATAGACTTAGAAATGAAATTTCTATAGTGGCCCCTTACCGATTTCAATAAAATGAAATTACTTCATTTTTAATTATTATTAACTAATGAATAAATTAAAAATTTTTTAATAACATTCCGTTCTTTGTGGATTTATTTTTGTCTTTTGTCATCGCCTGTTTGTTTTTCATTTCTTGGACGGGTGGGGGGGGGGGATTTGTTTTGCCGGTAGTATGTTAAAATTGTAATTATAAATTGCCTTTGAAATACATGGTTTCAAAAAAATGAAAAAGCCAAAAAAGCCTTCCATTTTTATTATTTTAAATTTCTCAGAAAAGTTCATTCATTTGGCATTATAAATTCGGTGTTATCAGGAGAAACTACCCTTATAGCTCATCATTTTATTGTATTTTTAACTTCCTTAAAGAAGTTATTGCGATACCCTCCACTTCGGGTTTTTGGGGAAGGGTCTTGCAGACCCCGAGGGTCAAATCGAATATTGATCTTTACCGATCTCAACTTTGTCTGTGGTGCCGGCCGTCCGTAGCATTTTTTTCCGGAACACTTTACGGCCACAGTTTTCATCCGATTTTCACCAAATTTTCACCAAAATTTCTTTAGCCGGTGAAGAAGAATGTAACGAGGGGGATTTTTGAATTTCGAAAAAATGGCGGAGATATGTCTGTTTGAAATTTTAAAAAATGTGCTGCGGCCGAACCGTTAATCCGATTTTCACCAAATTTTCACCAATTACTCCTTATATTTTTAAGAATTTTTGGTGCAAAAAAATTGCCACTTTTTAATTACTATTTTTATTAGTAGGGAGAAATTTCGTACTTCTACCCTTTACGAGAGGCACATCCCTAGGCCAAAGAGCCCATTATTTCTACCTTGACACTTAGAAAATTTTCGAAAAAAGAACTTAAAAATTTTTCAAACAAAAAAAAAAAAAAAAAGAAAGAAAAAACCGGAAAATTTTCCGAAACAAAATTTTTTTTTTACAAAAAAAACTTAGTACTTCCCCGTTCGTTATACTTCCCCTCCCATATACTTCCTACTCCGTTATACTGCCCCCTCCGTTATACTTCCCCTCCCACATACTTCCCCTCCCACATACTTCCCACTCCGTTATACTTCCCCTCCCATATACTTGCCCCTCCTATATTGTTACTTCTCTTTAAGGAAGTTCCCGTCGGGGCCAGCTCCAGACTAGTACTTTTTGTACGAATACTTAATAATTGCAGCCTAATTAATTCACAAGAATTATTCTGAATACTAAGTAAATATTATAAAAAGGTCGCATGTTATTTCACGGAAAACTTTGATGGGCTTAAAGATCATTACTATGCAAGACTTCCAAGTCTCGAATCATTTGAAATTTTGTTATAATTACATCATAGATAGAAGTTTTAAAAGTTGCAAAAACTTTTTAATAGTCAAAATTAGTCATTACCTCACGTGACATTCTAATTTTATTGTTAATATTATTTAATTGTTTAATTTTTTTAATTGTTAATTTTGTTGTTAAAAAACCGTATAGACAATAATTGCGTGTCTAAAAAGTTAATTAGAAACAAAAAAAGTCTTAAAAAACCGAAAAATCCGTTTTAATTGATTGAATATAAAAATTAATAAGCGTTAATCCTAACGAAAAACTGACAAATCCTTAAAACCTCCTGGAAGTAAAAAGGGTCCTTCTTCGGCTAATAATCACGGTTGAGCGACAAAAAAATGTCGTAAAAAGGCGGTTTCTGGATGAACAAATATTTTAATTGATGATATAGTCAGTTTGGAAATGCTGCAAAAAGAAAAAAAAAAACTTTAAAAACTTCGTTTGTTCGCCAAAAAATTGAGGAAAACGCCAAAATATCCGCAAAAAAAAGGTTCTCCCTTATCTGAAAAGCGGAGAACACTCCTTTAATTGGGTAAAAAACATTTCTCTTGGCCGAAAAATCGGGAAAAATGACCAAATTTTGTTAAATGGTGGGTTTTTTGGCTGCAAAGGAAAAAAATCGTCCAATGATCCTTTAAAAACGGCGTTTCGTGGCCACAAAATTGAGAAAAACGCCCTATTATCCGGTAAAAAAGTTTTCCCTTATCAGAAAAACTGAGAATACTCCATAAAATCGGGTAAAAAAGATACTCTTGGCCGGAAAATCGGAAAAAAAAACGACCAAAATTGGTTAAATGGGGGGGGGGGGGGTGTTTGACTGAAAAAATCGAGGAAAATGAACAAAAATCCTCAAAAAGTCTGGAAATGTGGCAAACTTTGAAATTTTGGGGTAAAAACCGAGAAAAACGTCCAAAAAACTTTGCAAGCATTTTTCTGGACCTCAAAGATTGTAAAAAAAACCTATAAAAATGGGTTGTATATGTTATTCTTTTTCTTCTTGTCTATCCTATCAGGTTTTCACAAGGTGGGGAGTGCAGGACCCAGGCGGCCATGCTTTTGGAGAATTTTGGAGGGACGTAATAAAATAAATTCCCCCATGGCCCCTAAAACCAGGAGTTTTTCTAGTTTCGGCGATATCTGATGAAATATTGAGGTCGAAAATTATTTTCGAAAAAAAATGTCACCACATTAAAACTAAAATTTTATAATGACCTCATCGTCGACCCTACGGGGGTCTGGAAGACCATTTTGTAAAAACGTTAAATTTTTTTATGTCATATACCTTTTCTGCACCACTTTTATGCCTAATAAAAATTTTAAAATTTTGTACAATTTTTAAATAAATTTTTTCATTCATTTTTCAACGTTTGATATTTTTCCAAATCGTTTTTTCTGAGTTAATTTTAATTTTTTTCTGTAGGGTGACGAACCTCGTAAAAGTAGAACGAATTGATGTCGGTTTCGTTGTAGCACGTCCAGCATGACGTCGGCGAGGCTTCCATCGGTGCTGGTTGCCGACCGCTCACTGATTCAAAACGCTCTTCACCATGAAGACGTTGACGTCAAGGGCGCATGTCCACCACGTTTTTCGGCGACAACAATCTCGCTTTGTTCAACTTTCTTTTTTTCGACTTATTTATGATTATTACCTCAATTCCTTATTTTTAAAAAAGTTAAAAAAAATTTTTTTTTTCGTCTATAAGTTTAACAACGAGGGTTATATTTTTAGAATTTTTTATTGTCCTCTTGGCAATGACTCGAGAAACCGTAAAACGTAATTTTCCATTTTACAACCTTCCGACGAAATTCGTTAATATTTACTGGGTCCCCATAAATTTCGGGTTCAACGTTTGTAATATTTTACGACCATTGAAAAACTACATCTTCTGAAGTTCTTAAGAAAATGAAAATATTTATTTTTTATTTTAATTACTTTACGTTTTGTAAAAACCTAATTGCAAAATAGGGCCTTTCGTTTTGTGCATTCTCGTGACTCAAGGAATTAGATAAAACTTGGCTAATCTTATTTATAAACTCTTTTTATCTGAAAGGGAAAACAACATCGGTCAACATCGGTCAAAGAATTTATTATTTTTTTTCTTTAAAGTCATTAACCTTCTTTTTTTTAAAAAAAAGTTTGATTCGGAAAGCGTTAATAAATTTGTCGGGAGTTTAATTTAAGGGGAGGTATCGGCATTTCCTTAGGACTAATTAGGCTTTCCATTTATCTCTTCTCTTCCATTAAGTTTAATCAATGGCTGACATGATCAAACTGAAAGCCCTAAGGTGAATTTACACAAGATTCTTGGCACTTTACATAGACTACCTGTTACGCATTTCAATATAATTAATATATATTGTATACATCCTATATACGCTTATATATCCATATTTATAATTCGTCGAGGCTAAATGGCAAAAGCCACCTTCTGAGCCCATCAATTTTTTGGGCCAACCTGTTGAAAAGTTTAAATTGAGTTGAAAATAAATAAGACGAAAAACGGAAAACACGGCGCAGGGATCTACTAAACCATTCTTACCGATCATTCATGCGGGTTTATTTTTGTTTTTCGGTATACTCAAAGGGAGGGGGGAAAATCCTTGAAATGATCCGGGAACCGTTCAACATAACGCATTTCACCCTAAAGCAGTTGAACATAAAGTACTGGTTTGAAGAGCTTCCAACGAAAACTTCCTTAAAGAGAAGTATCTATATAGGAGGGGGAAGCATAACGGAGGGGACGTAAAACGTAGTGGGAAGTATATGGGAGGGGAAGTATATGGGAGGGGAAGTATAACGGAGGGGGAAGTATAACGGAGGTGGAAGTATAACGGAGGGGGAAGTATAACGGAGGGGGAAGTATAACGGAGGGGAAGTATAACGGAGTAGGAAGTATATGGAGGGGAAGTATAACAGAGGGGGAAGTATAACGGAGGGGAAGTATAACGGAGGGGGAAGTATATCGGAGGTGAAGTATAACGGAGTGGGAAGTATAACGGAGTAGGAAGTATAAAGGAAGGGTTTCTCTAAAATTTTAGAGAAACTCATGAAAGAAAGCCTAGTAGAGTTTTTTGAAGCGAATAAGCTGTTTTCTCCTTGTCAATTTGGTTTTCGAAACAATCTGAGCACTCAAATGGCAATTATGGAGCTGTTACAAAGCATTATAGAAAACTTTGAGAAGAAGTATTTTACTAGTATCTCATTCTTTGATCTCACGAAAGCTTTTGATTGTGTTAATCACTCGCTATTGCTTGGAAAATTGAAAGATATCATATGGCTCAGGGGAGCTTAGATTTAATTGCTTCATTTCTGCAAAATAGAAACAAGCTGTTATGGTTGATGGCTACAAGTCCGAATTTAAAGAAGTTTCAGTGGGAGTTCCGCAAGGCTCAGTCTTAGGGCCAATTCTGTTTATAATTTTTTTCAACGATCTGCAAAACTGTCTTCCTCAGTATAAGTTTATTAAGTTTGCGGATGATACGACATCCCTGATTTCAATCCTGTCTTGAATGTTGTTAAGGGTGAAGCTTCCCAGATGGAAAGGGACATCAAAGATTGGTTCAGTTCAAATAGGCTTTTGTCAAATGATAAGAAAACGATGATCTCATTTTTTCTACGAGACAGTTAGGTATGTTAAGCAATTTGGATAGTGTAAAATTTCTTGGTGTTTATCTGGACCCAACGTTGTCTTGGGAGGTTCATTGTGATAATCTTTGCAAAAAGTTAAGCACTCAAACGTATCTTATGAGGTTATTAAAGAAGAGTTGAGCAGTGACAAATTAAGGTCAATTTATTTTGCAATTTTTCATTCTCACATTACCTACGGTATAACAGCTTGGGGTCATAGTTGTCATGTTGAAAAAGTATTTGCCATACAGAGGAGAGTCGTTCGTGTTCTGGATGATGTTGGTTACCGTGATGATGTTCGTAGTTCGTTCATTAAACTGGAAATCTTGACGTTACCAAGTGTGTTCATTCTGGGATGTATAAAACATATTAAGTCTGCCTCAGTAAATTTAAGAACATTTGAGGACGTGCACTCACATGACACTCGAAACAGAGGTGATCTTGTAGTCCCGTTTAATAGATTAAAAAGAAGCCTTACCTGTCAGCGATATTGGAGCTACAGATTTTTTAACAAATTGCCTCACACAATTTCAGTTTTGCCTCTCTTGCCACTCACTAATAGAGTAAAGGGGTGGCTGATTAAGAACCCCATCTACTCATATGAGGAATTCTTGAATAGCGATCTAAGTGACTTGTGATATACCTATAATTTATGTTCCTTTTTCTAGTGAGATAAAAATATTTAAAAATTGTTAATTGTTTAAAAGTGTTAATTGTAATTGTTTCCTGTTCTAGTTATTTTGTTTGACAATTACTATAAAATTTATTAATTTTGATGTAAATAAATAAAAATAAAATAAAATAAAAAAGGAAGGGGATGTCGTAGGGAGGGAAAGTATAAAAATTTTCCGGTTTTCCTTTTTTTTTTTCGAAAAATTTTCCAAGTTTTTTTTTCGAAAAATTTTCCGGTTTTTTTTTTCGAAAAATTTTCCGGGTTTTTTTTCGAAAAATTTTCCGGGTTTTCCTTTTTTTTTTTTTTTTTTTTTTTTTCGAAAAATTTTCCGGGTTTTCCTTTTTTTTTTTTTTTGGAAAAATTTTCCGGGTTTTCCTTTTTTTTTTTTTTTTTTTTTTTTTTTTTCTCGAAAAATCAAGTTCTTTTTTTCGAAAAATTTTCTAAGTCTCAAGGTAGAAATAATGGGCTCTTTGGCCTAGGGATGTGCCGCTCGTAAAGGGTAGAAGTACGAAATTTCTCCCTACTAAAAAAAATTAATGATTAAAAAGTGGCAATTTTTTTGCACCAAAAATTCTTAAAAAATATAAGGAGTAATTGGTGAAAATTTGGTGAAAATCGGATTACGGTTCGGCCGCAGCGAATTTTTTAAAATTTCAAACAGGCATATGTATCTCCGCCATTTTTTCGAAATTCAAAAATCGCCCTCGTCATATTCTTCTTCACCGGCTAAAGAAATTTGTGTAAAAATTTGGTGAAAATCGGATGAAAACTGTGGCCGTAAAGTGTTCCGGAAAAAAATGCTACGGAGTGCCGACGGCCGGCCGGCCGGAACCACAGACAAAGTTGAGATCGGTAAAGATCAATATTCGATTTTACCCTCCGGACCCCGGAAGACCCCTCCCCAAAAACCCGACATGGTGGGTATCACAATAACTTCTTTAAGGAAGTTAAAATGTGCATTTCGACATAAAAAATCTAAAGCTCTTCATAATGCGTTTCGGCATAATGCAATTAATCATAAAACTCTCGAAAGTTCAAAAATTTTGAACATAATACATTTCAACAAAAAGCTTTTCGCCATAAACGACTTTTTCAATTAATGCAGTCGACATAAAAAAAGCGCAAGTCACCATAACGCTTGTCACCATGAAAGCGATAAAACTGTTTCTGTCGTTGGGGCGTAATACTTCTCACCATAAACTAGGGACGGCGAAAGTAGCTTCTTTCGCTGTTTAAATCGCGATTATGGCGAAGCGACAAAAACCATAAAACTTGACAGTTCACCATAATGCAATTTAACATAAAGCATCTCGTCATAAACTATGAAAAGCAAGCAGGCAGCCAATGGGATCAGCTCGTTTTATTACACAATGGGGTCAATTTTTTTCCTCTCTCGAGGATGTGCGAATTGCATTATGGTGATTTGTCAAGGTTTTTGTCGTTCCACCATAATCGCATTTTAAACGGTGAAAATAAGCTTGCTCTTTCGCTGTACCTAGTTTATGGTGAGATGTATTATGCCCAAACAACGGAAACAGTTTTATGGCGAAACGAGAAGTTTTTTAAAATGCAAGTTTATGTTCAACTGCGTCATGTTGATTCTTTGAATTTTATGTCGAAACGACAAGTATTAAATCTCTTCTTTATGGCGAGATATATTATTTTCAATTGCATTATGGTGAACGTTTTTGACTATTTTCTTTATGTTGAGTTGCATATTTTTATGGTGAACGGTTACTCTTGATTTATGCTCTTTTATGCTCAAATGCAGTATGACGAACGGCGTTATGTCGACACGTATACACTCAGTCATACCAACCTTTTACATTTTTTAAATGAATTTCTAGAAATACACGTTTCGAATGCAAACCTCTATTTTTTATGTCAGATTCATAATCTACGCAAAATTTCAACTTGAGGTTTTTTAAAGATTTTTTAGGGCGAGGGGGGGGGGGATTTTGGTGCATGTTGATAAAAAAAATCGTCGAAAACGCCCGAAAATAAGTTCTAAAAGTAAAAACAAATTGAACGATGAACTAACGATATTAAAGCCATTTATAGGATACCTAAATTCATGTGAAATTTCGATTAATTCGTGTAAATGTTCACTCTTCCGAGGTTGAACCTAATAAAAACATTTCCACGAAAACCCAATTATTTTAACAGGCAAAATAACCAAATTTTCCAAAAGAACCGTCCTTCGATGGTATCACGATTTGTTTCAAAAGATTCAATTGGGTTAATAAATTAAAATTCGACGTTTGAATTACAGCAAGGTTTTACGGTGGCTGATGAAAATGCATTTTAAACCGTCCCCGATCTATTAATCTTGGGAGACAAACGAGCTTATGCAAATTCCTGAATGGCTCTCCCTAATCCCCATTCGCGAGATCTTTTGCCTCAACTCTAATGAGCTCAAGGTGATTATGTTGCATAGACTTGCGCTTGACAGTTAACGCCCTCTGATGGATATTTAACCTAGAAAAAAACTTTACGTGTACGATTTATTTTCACACTCATCTATTTTTATGATGGATTTCGGATGCCTTTTACATTTTCCACGCTCTTTATCTCTGTACCAAGCCATTATTTTTTCATTTTTATTATACTGTTTTTTAAGAGCTTCTATTTTGGATTCCGTTTTCGATTTTGCGATTTTATTCATTTTTTCGTAGTCGTTTACATATTTTTTTAGTTTTTCAAGACGGCTTTGAAGTTGGGTCAATTGGATTTTCTTTTCTGCCATATTTTCTTCCAATTTTTCTTTCCTTTTTTGTTTCCAGATGAGGTTTAAAGAGGCCAAATGGAAAATTTTATTTTGTGAAGGATCCTCAAAAAAGCCTTCTTCACGTCCCAAACTTTTTTGCTCTTCATCAACACCGAATTCTCTTTCCAAAAGATTTTTGAGGTAATTCGGAAATATTTTGGCCGCTTCATAATTGAAGTTGGGCAAAATCGATTTTATGTTGTCTAAAACACTTTTTATATTTAAATCTCTGATCAAATTTTTAAAATGTTCGTCGAGTTTTTCTTGGGAATTATTCAGACTTTCTATTTTAATCGAGTATTTTCATCAAAAAATGATTTGACAGATGATTTTAGTTTTTGAATTTCGTAAGATGCGACTAGGCCTAATTTGAAACCTTTGTCCACGGTGTATTTGGATACAGATTTTATAAATTCGTCAAGAAACGTACATTCGTCGATTTCGCAAATTAAAGCGTTGATCATTTCAAGATTGTTTCCCGATGGAATCTCATTTGTGATGTTAGTCGAGCTTAAAACATGAGTAGGACTTTTACAGATTCTTTTCTTTATTGTTCTTTCTTCAGATTGTGCATAATCAGAGATCAACGATGTCTGAACTATAAAAGTCGGCTCTCTTTCACCATCTGATTCTCCAAAAATGAAAAAATCGCTCAACGCCTTTTTACCAGGAAGATGGTCGAAAGGAGGTTCGAATTTTTTTTCTAAAATCATTATAAGGATATATTTTAAATACGCGTTTCGGCTTATCTCAGTTATGTAACCGTCGTTACAGTCTTGATTTATTTTTTCGACCCATGAAGAAACGATGCTCAAATTTTCATCAGGACAGTCTTCCATCATTTCTTTCAATTCGTCCATAAGAACATAAAACTCATTGTTAACATCCATATGTAAAATAAAAACTACGAAATTTAATTTTTTCTTCCAAATTTTGTGTTATCATGTGTGATTTTTTTTTGGAAACCTGTTGCTTCAAAGGAGGGTGACGCAACGAGAGAACTCTATGAGGGCGGAAATGAATCTCAAAGTTTTTCTACTCAACACTTGAGCGTGCTAGACTCAACATTTTTGTTCATATTATTACTTTTTTGTTATTTATACGCAAATATGCTTGAAAGGGTTGAAATGATCAGCTGGATGCATTTGATTCGGTCATGTCATTCGGTCATACTTGAAGTTCACCGGGAGAAATCTGGTCAGTCATGTAAGAAAACATCTTTTTGTTCCCTACTGGCCGTGGTTTTAAAAAGAAAAAAAAAATCAGATTTGAAAGTTTTTATTTACTTTCTAAAAGACCTTTCTTCATTTTCCACGTCCTGGCTTCCTCGTTGGTGGTTTAATGGGAGGAGGTGGACTCCAGCGTATTTGAGCGGCGGATGAAACACCGAAGAGGAAAAGTACTAAAAACGCACAAATAACCGCGGAATTCATGACTTTTTTTATCTCAGAACAAACTCCAATAACTTCTTTATATAGCCATTTAAAAATTTATCCGTATAATATAATTAAAGCATACAATCTGAGACTAATTCGTTAAAATTTTAAGATTTAGCCTCTTCATGGACGATTTTCCTTTTTTCGAGACACTTGATTTTTTTTTGTTCCTAGAAATAACAATTTTACAACTAATTTCTGCTATTTGGTCTCTTTCTTTTAGCTCAAAGAATCCGTTTTATCAGATTTTATGAGTTTTGTTCAGTATTTTGCAAGAGAAATACCCATTTTGTCGGTTTCCACGGTCCTTTCCAGAAAATCAATATTAACTTCCTCAAGAAGTTACTGTGATACCCTCCGACCCCCTGTTACTAGAAAAGGGTCTTCCAGACCCCGTAGGATAAATCTGATAAGTGATCTTTGCCGATCCTGACTTTGTCTGTGGTGCCGGCCGTCCGGCCGTCCGGCCGTCCGGCCGTCCGGCCGTCCGGCCGTCCGTCGCCACTTTTTCCGGAACACTTCACGGCCGCAATTTCATCCGATCTTCACCAAATTTATACACAAGCTTCCTTTCACAGAAATCTTGAAATGACGAGAGCTTTTTTTTCGAAATTTTTCAAAATGGCGGAGATATGACTGTTCAAAGATTTAAAATGAGCGCTGTGGGCGTACTGTTGGTCCGATCTTCACCAAATTTTCACTAAACATTCCTTGAATTATTTAAAAATTTTCCATGTTTTTAAAATTTTAATTTTCCAAAATTTTTTTTACTTAATAATTTTTCTAGGCAGAAATGTGAGTCACTTCGCCGCTCGAGGGCGGCCTCTCTTTGGCTAACCGTACTGAATTTCTACCTTGATATAAATTTTCAAAATAATTTTTTTTTTTTTTTTTTTTTTTTTAACTTCCTCAAGAATTTTTTTAACGGAAAATAAAATGGCGATTTATTAGGTACTTAATTTTTATTTTTTTTTTTCAAAAACAGAAAACGAACAACAAAAAATACCTAAAATTTCTAACTTCCTCAAGACTTACTGCGATACCCACCAAATTTATTTCACAACTTTTACAAAAATTTAGTTCTCCTACTTAATACTTCCTCCTCCTGTATCCTTGAGGAAGTTATCGTTGGAAGCTCTTCAAACCGGAACTTTTTATTGGCTACAAACCATTTTACAGGATTTTTCAGCGTTTTTCTTGCCTTTAAAAAGCCTTTTTAAACCTAATTTTCATACTTTTTCATCGTGTTTTTTTTCTCCTTTTCAACTTCATTAAAGAAATTATTGTGATACCCTCCACATCAGTTTTAGGGGAAGGTCTTCCAGACCCCGGAGGGTCAAATCGAATATTGATCTTTACCGATCTCAACTTTGTTTGTTGTTCCGGCCGGCCGTAGCATTTTTTCCGGTTTTTCACCGATTTTCAACAGATTTTCACCAAATCTTCTATAGTCGGTGAACAAGATACCAAGGCGATTTTTGAATTTCGAAATAATGGCGGAGATATGTCTGTTTAAAATTTTAAAAAATATGCGGCGACCGTTGATCCGATTATCACCAAATTTTCAACTATGCCTAACTCAAAATTGATAAAAAATGACTTATCCGGTGTTCTAGGAACGCGGTAGCGTTCCGCCCCGCCAAGCAACACCCAGTCCGAAGACGTCAGAAAACGGTACCTACCAAGTGTAGACGTCACGATTTGCGTTTTTCAGGTATCTGGATCTCGGCTCCCTGTGGACCGATCGACTTGAAATTTGCTACAGATTTACTTTGATATGATATGAGTAAACGCTGAAAATTTCAAGTCGATCGGTCCACAGGGAGCCGAGATATAAAAGTCTGAAAACCCGGTTTTTCGCCTTTACCGTGTTCTTCTTCTTCTTATTCAGCTAGACAAGGCTACAGCCTCTCCTAGCGCACCGATTGACTTGAAATTTTGCACAGAGCTTCCTTTCAACTTGAGCCAGTGCCTTTTGAAAGATTTACCCCCGAAATCTTAACTTAAAAAAAAGTTAGGAACAAAAAACTGAAATTTTAGGGTAATTTTAGCCACTTTAACGGGTACACAGCCTGGAGACAAGACCAATCGACTTGAAATTGTGCACAGAGCTTCCTTCTGAGTTTAGCAATGAGGACGAGTATAGTAATGAGGACGGATTTCGGAAATGGTCATCCAGACCCCTCAGGGTCAATTTGACCAGTGATCATTGTCTGTGGCGCCGGCTGTACACCCGATTTACACCATAAGGTCGAATTTCGGAAATGGGTCTTCCAGACCCCTTGGGGTCAATTTGACCAGTGATCATTTTTCGATCGTCAGTTAGTCTGAGGCGCCTTCTGTACATCCGAAACTACAAAAGATATGATATCCCCACAAAAACACCCCGTGTAAAAAACACCCCGCCTCGCAAAAATCCTTTTACATCAGCCGGAAAAAGTTGTGATATCAACTTCCCCGCCCTCAAATGAGCGAGAAGAGTCGATACGCCGAGTGGTAGGTACGATGATGTGAGAGCATGATGCCCGTGCTCCCGTTTTCAATGCTCCCCTTGGCGGCATCGCGAAATGTTGTTTACAGGACGTAGTTAAGACGTGCTGTGCGTTCTTCGGGAAAAATCGTTATGATTCAAACACTCAGACATACGTAGATGAAGGCGTAGTGTCATGTGAGTACGGGGGGGGGGGGTATGTGTATGGGGTGTATACTAGTGATTAGTTAGGAACTCAGTGATAACACAGTAATTCTTAAGCGTTCCAGGACGTTCCAGGGCTTGATAAATAACGGCAATCACTGATACAAAGCATTCCGCGATGCCGCCAAGGGGAGCATTGAAAACGGGAGCACGGGCATCATGCTTCTCACATCATCGTACCTACCACTCGGGCGTATCGACTCTTCTCGCTCATTTGAGGGCGGGGAAGTTGATATCACAACTTTTTCCGGCTGATGTAAAAGGATTTTTGCGAGGCGGGGTGTTTTTTACACGGGGTGTTTTTTGTGGGGATAGAACTAACGCGACGAATTACTCCATATTTTTTACGAATTTTAGGTGTAAAATAATTATTTTTTTAAAAATTTATCATCATTTTAGTAGGGAGAAATTTCTCACTTTCACGCTTTACGAGAGGGACCTCCCTTATGCAAAAATGCCATTATTTCTACCTTGATTCTTAAAAACAATTTTCGAAAAAAAAAATTTCCACTTTTTTATAATTCAATCTCCTTTAAATTTCCCCATCGTTAAGGGGATATGAGGGTTTTAAGTTGGTTGCTTTGTACATATTTCGTTGTGAGCAACGGTTTTCGGGTTTCCCTTCTATTTTGGAAACCGTCGCTCAAAACGAAAAATTGTCCTAAGTAAAAGTTGTAGCTACGGAAATTTACTACATAAAATAACTTATTAGTTTTTTCCGTCAGAGCAATATTTTAGGAGATATGAAGGTTTTAAGTTTTCAGACAGGCTCTGTAGGATTATTAGTTTTAACCTCATAACTCCTTAAATATTGCTCCTACGCAAATAATGAATACAGAATTTTTGTAGGAAATCTTTGTACCTACACTTTTACTTAGGACATTTTTTCGTTTTGAGCGACGGTTTCCGAGATAGAAGGGAAAACCGAAAACCGTAGCTCACAATGAAATATGTACAAAGCAACCAACTTAAAACCCTCATATCTCCTTAAGTATTGCTCTGACAAAAAAACCAATGAGGTCTTTTTGTAGGAATTTCCGTACCTACGACTTTTACTTAGGACGTTTTTTCGTTTTGAGCGACGGTTTCCGAGATAGAAGGGAAAAACCGAAAACCGTTGTAACAACGATAAATTTGCAAAGCAACCAACTTAAATAATTCCATATCTCCTAAAGTATTGCTCTAATGAAAAAACTAAGATATTTTATGTAGTAAATTTTAGTACCTACAACTTTTACTTAAGACATTTTTTCGTTTTGTGCGACGGTTTTCGAGATAGAAGGAAAAACCGAAAACCGTTGTTAACAACGAAAAATTTGCAAAGCAACTCACTTAAAAACCATCATACCCCTTAATACCTCCCCTCATTTATACTTCCCCCTCTGTTATACTTTACCTCCTTTATACTACCACCTCCTTATTACTACCCCCCCCCCCCCCTATTTTGTTAATTTTCGTTCGATGCTCTTCAAACTAGTCCTTGGTTTTCCACGATTTTTGGCGCTTTGTAGTTTGCACCTAATTTTTAGGAGTTTTCCCCAGATTTTCAGGGAAAAATACCTTTTGGGGCCCTTTTTTGGAGTATAATTTTATTATAACTTAATTCTATTTCCAAGATGTGGATGAATACAACGTTGGTGATTGGTTCGCCAGAAAACCGGTAGATTGAGAGGCAACCCCATTTTCAATCCGATCCCCAAATAATAGTCAAATCTTTTCATATTTTATTTATTTCCTTCGACACTATAATGACGAAGAGCCTTAATTAGGAATTATCAACTTCTTAGAAGAGAAATGGAACTTTTTTTTTATGATTAAAATTTTGATTGTAAGAAGTTACAAGATTATGAATGTCTTCTTAATTAAAACTTTTTGAGAAAATGTTCAAATGATTTTCTCTTTGGGGGAAAATAAGAGAAAAGGAATCAAAATCAATAGTAAGAAAATGAATATTCTGAAGGACTTGAATCCAGGTCGGCCAGGATACTTGTTTAATCAGCGACCGCGGATGTTTAACTTAATTTCTAGCTTAATTATCCTAACCAAAGAAACTTCCGATATTCTCGATAAGGTCACATTTTATTAAAAGTTTAAATATTTTCTTAAAAACTTTTTTTTATGGCGATAAGAAAGATTGATAGTGAAAAATAGTGAGCCTGTTTGGTCGTGAGTAAATTGGCTTTGAACCCGCGAAAATGGAGTCCAAAAGCAGAGAGCGTAACTAATGTCGGCAATAACCGTGAACATAATATAGCTCGATGTGTCTCCTCCATTAATCATTTCACGAGGGGAAGGATGATGTATGTTGACGATTCAGCAAACTTCCCATGCCCTGGATTCCAAACTGTCTGTTTGCACGAGAAATTCATAATTGACAAACCGACGTCTTAAAAGTTTCTCAAAAGAATCTTTATTGAGGTTTACATCTATTTTTATACATTCACGAAAAATTCATTTTGCGCTGTTTTTAGTTTGAAAGTGTTCAAATCGCCTGATTTTTCCATGTGGATTTGTTCAACTCCATCAGGCGCTGACACCAGAGAACCAAGAAAAACTACTAGTTTCAAGAGCTTACTTTTAAAGAAGGAAGAAGCTTCTCTAAAAGAAGGTATAATATAGGAGGGGGAAATATAGCGAAGAGAAGCTTAAAGGAGGGGGAAGTAGAAGGGAAGAGAAGCTTAAAGGAGGGGGAAGTAGAAGGGAAGAGAAGCTTAAGGAGGGGGAAGTAGAAGGGAAGAGAAGCTTAAAGGAGGGGGAAGTAGAAGGAAGAGAAGCTTAAAGAGGGGGAAGTAGAAGGGAAGAGAAGCTTAAAGGAGGGGGAAGTAGAAGGAAGAGAAGTGTCAGGATCAAAAAAATGGTCTTTCATGCTTTTCAGTGGAGAGGGAATAAAAAAAATAGACAACTACAAATTTTAAAACTTTAACTTTAATGTTTAACCCAAATAACTGATAGCTATGGAGATTTTCGAGAGCTTATGGATGAAGTTACTTTACAAAAACCTACCTTGGTTGGCATCCACTTAGAAGGAGGAACGACGGTCACCGACTGGCACTCATTTGTAGGCTTCATGCCCAGAGCATAGATCGTGAGGTCCCCCCTCTTCCACTTCGTGGAAATATAGTTTTCGTGCCCCTTTTTCCAGGGGACACTAATTGGACCTTACAATTTATTTGGCGGAGAACTAGGATTTTCACTTGTCCCCCGCCTTCATCGCCTTAAAGGAGGGCAGAAGTATAATGGAAATTTATAAGAGGGGAATATAACGGAAGAGAAGCTTAAGGAGGGGGAAGTAGAAGGGAAGAGAAGCTTGAAGGAGGGCAGAAGTATAATGGAAATTTATATGAGGGGGAATGTAACGGAAGTTTAAAGGAGGGGGAGTAGAAGGGAAGAGAAGCTTAAAGGAGGGCAGAAGTATAATGGAAATTTATATGGGGGAATATATGGAAGTTTAAAGGAGGGGAAGTATAACGGAAGAGAGGCTTAAAGGAGGGGGAAGTAGAAGGAAGAGCAGCTTAAAGGGGGAGAAGTATAATGGAATGTTATAAGAGGGGGAATATAACGAAGAAAAGCTTAAAGGAGGGGAAGTAGAAGGGAAGAAGCTTAAAGGAGGGCAGAAGTATAATGGAAATTTATATGAGGGGAATATAACGGAAGTTTAAAGGAGGGGGAAGTAGAAGGGAAGAGAAGCTTAAAGGAGGGGAAGTAGAAGGGAAATTTATATGAGGGGGAATATAACGGAAGTTAAAGGAGGGGAAAGTATAACGGAAGAGAAGCTTAAAGGAGGGGAAGTAGAAGGG
The DNA here is from genome assembly GCA_014119065.1 of Orius insidiosus. Taxonomy (NCBI): domain Eukaryota; kingdom Metazoa; phylum Arthropoda; class Insecta; order Hemiptera; family Anthocoridae; genus Orius; species Orius insidiosus. The sequence continues at coordinate 33,609 of JACGAQ010000015.1, read as the reverse complement.
AAGAGAAGCTTAAAGGAGGGAGAGTATAACGGACTTTAAATTAGGAGGAAGTATGACGAAAGTTTAAAGGAGAGGGAAGTATAACGAAAGTTTAAAGGAGAGGGAAGTATAACGAATGTTTAAAGGAGAGGGAAGTATAACGAAAGTTTAAAGAGAGGGAATATAACGAAAGTTTAAAAGGGGGTAGTATGACGGAAGATTAAAGGAGAGGGAAATGTAAGAAGTTTTAATAGTGGAAAATATAACGGAGGGGGAAGTATACGGGACTTTAAAGTGGCGGGAAGTATTAAGGAGGGGAAATATAACGGAATGAAATTTAAGGAGGGGGAAGTTTAACGGGACTTTAAAGGAACATGGGGCTTATTGCAGAAGTGAGGTGCAGACTCTGCGATGAGTGTTCAGAGACAACAGAGCACCTTTTGTGCTAATGCGAAGCACTCGCGAGGGAAGGTACCTGCATTTCGGCAAACCACTCCTCACTTTGGCGGACCTGGAAGGCACTGCCTTCCGGAGACTGATGGAGCTCATGAGAACTCTACCAGTCTCCAGAATCTGATCCCTGGAGTTGGGGCAGCACAATAGATCCCTTAGGATTTAAATGCGCAGGGGCTATTAAGCCAGAACCGCCCCCGGATATTAAAAAAACGGGACTTTAAAGTAGGGGGAAGTATTAAGGTGGGGGAAGTATAACAGAATGGAAATTTAAGGAGGGGAAGTATAACGGAAGAGAAGCTTAATTGATTTTATGCAATTGATTCTAGGAAGGGGAAGAATAGCGGAAGAGAAGCATTAATGAGGGGAAGTATTTAGGAGGGGAAATTACTTTACGGAAGGGAAGTTTTAATTATAATAAGTATATTGTAATTTAGAAAAATTTTTATTTTTATTTATTAACTTTATTTCTCTTTAGTTTCCTTTTTTATTTTCAAAGTTTTTTTTCCAATTTTTTTTTAAATTAAAAAAAGGCCATAAATAAACTAAATCACAATTAGTCATCAGTACATTTTATAATTTTTTTAATCCGAGTAAATTTCAACCTTGAAAATCTCTAACGAACTGGAAAAAATTAATTTTTAAAAATTTTTCTAAGTTAAAAAAAAAGGCATACTTTTATCATTGTTGAAATAATGGTTCGTCTCGCACAGGGAGTCCCTTTCACCAGTGGTGTAAGTACAAAATTTCTCCATATTAAAATTTTTTCACCTAAAATTCGTAAAAATAGAAGGAGTATTTGGTGAAATTTTGGTGAAAATCGAAGAAACGGTTCGGCTGCAGCGGAGTTTTTAAAGTTTCAAATAGATCCATTCTTTCAGAACTCCCGTCAATTTTTTCCGATTTTGAAAAATGTTGAACATTGAGCACGCTAACCACCGGTGCAAAAATAGTTTTCTATTTAATTATATAATAGAGGTCCAAAATTAGTTAGATTTAATTAAGGATAGGGGTTAAGGGAAATGGGAGTCACGTGACCGGAACTGAGGGCTGTCGATAGAGTCGTTCTCATGTCAAACCCAAGTCCAAAAGTAATCTTCGTCCCGCTTTCCAATCAAACCAGATCGAGAAAATCGATCCGCGAATTTCGAATAGAAAACTGAATGCACCTTCTATTTACCTAACATGTATAATAACTCGTGTTTCCAGGTAACGGAGTTTGGTCGATTGAAAATTCCATCACATTCGAGGATATCTGGAGGGTGATAAACTTAGCATGCCGGCCGTATCTTTCGTCAATTTCAACTCTCACCCTCCTCAATGGCGATAATGGTTTGCGTTATTTTCCCCGACGGCGATAAATCTAAACCTTGGAACATCCCTCTTAATTTCCTTCCGCTCCATGTAACGCTCCCTTTAACCAAGGATCCTCGCAATTAAAACATCATGTCCTTAAATATATGTCCCTAAGAGGATTCCACATAAAAGATACGAACGAAAAACACATTTTTTATAGAGAAAATAAAATTTTTGTTCTTGAAAATGTCAGAAAATTCCGGAGGTTAAGAGATTGATTATTATTTTCTGTCAGTTTTATCCTGAATGTTAACGCAAAGTTTCCTGTCGCCCTACGAAAAATCCATCTTTAATTTCCTGAGGGCTCGACTTCCAAAGGCGTTCAAAATGAATGATGATACTCGTGTTATTGATTCAGAGCCATTACACATCATCGCTTTTTATTTGAAGTCGGTTTTCAGGGCGAAAAAATGGGGAAGCGTTGATTGATTGAAACCCCCGAGAAGGTTTCGGTGAATTCCTTTCGACGAACGACAAACCGGGATTCCTTTAGCCGCTTTACGAAATACGAAGGCGACAAAGCGAACAATGAAACTCCCTTCGAACACAAGAAAAGCTGCCTCAGGTGACAATCTAACTCCACATCAGAAAGAATAAAAATACCCCTTTTTTTTCTATCTCATTTTTAAAAATGTTTTCCTTTTTAAAAGCCTTAATGAATGTAAAAATATTCATGCGAATTCACGAATCGAGCGAACTGAGCTTGGATAATTAAAAATTTAAAATTTTTTCAAGTTTAAACACAGACTGTTCTCATTGTAAATCTTTCAGTGACTTTTATTAAAATACTTTTAAATATATTTAAGCCATTTTTTTTATATTTTATTGATTTTCTAGAAGGAAATATCATTGAGACTTTCAAAACAGTTTTTTAAAAATAATCTCAGAGAGTAGGGTCTCAGAAGAACCGAAAAATCCGGTTTTCTTCGATAAAAAACTTTGCAGGGAAATACAATTTTCTGTATAAATTAGGCCGCCCGGGTTATTCAGCACTGGACATTGAAAGCTTGTCGTAGAAAGTGGAAAGCATTTAGCGCGCTTGACATTTTAACTGTCGTCTATAAACGTTCAAAACTTCTAATATGAAGACAGGTAAAAGTCTTCAATTTAGAAGTTTTGAATGTTTATAAATAAATTATAAATTGAAACATCCTTTGTTAAATTTAGTTTCCAGCATCATTGATTTATTTAAACTTGTCATCCGCCCTGTTTGGCAAAGAGTTCATAATTCTATAAAATCTAATCAAAAGCTAATTCGTGAGGAAATAATGAAAATGGGTTTACGCAATCCGGGTTTCCTCCCTTCATCTCACGTCACATTCACATCCTTTACGTTTCCGATTTGCAGATCAGTTCGAGAGGAAGTTAAAGTGTCCGTTGTGTTGACTCCATGATTAACTTGACTTTTGGTCAGATATAATATTAATGCGTTGACGTTCTAGTTGAGCATCTGTCACGTTTTGCTTTAAAGCCACTTCCGCAGTAAACTCTTCTAAAATCAAACACGCATACAATACCATAAACAGATCAATTGAGGCGCTCCGAATACGAAGGGCGAACTCGACAAAACGTAGTTCCGAGATATTCGCATTTTAAAGTTTTCTGTTAAGGGCGAACTCGACAGAAAAGTCACTCTCTGGAATTTTCGTGGTGAGATTTAGAATCATCATAGAATCATAGAGAAAAGGGTTTTTTAAAAATCACCAATCTCGAAAAGAAAAAAAATTAAATAAAAAAGGTTGAGAGTGGAGCTTTGCCGCATATCGGTTTTACGTATTTTAAAGGGGAAAAAAGGGGAAACTCAATAAAAATTACATGGGTGTATTCTTCAAAGGTCTAGAATCTGAAAATGAAAAAAAAAATTTGTACGATGTCGAGTTCGCCCTTCGTATTCGGAGCGCCTCAATTTATTAGGTGTACAAAATGAAACTCGGCTAAAATCTACAAAATTCAAATTTACCCTGTGGCTGAGTTTCATTTTGTACACCTAATAAATAAACTTGTAGGAAATTTAATTCTCTATAAATTTGCACTTAATTATTTTTTTCCAGGATGCACCATTTTCGGAAATTTTTTTTAAAAATAAATTTATCTTGAAAACAGTGCGTCCTAGAGAACAAATGAATAGAGTAAAAATTAAAGAGAATTCAATTCCAACAGATTTTATTTAGGGCATTTTTTCATATCTGTAACGGTTTACGATTTACAAGCCTTTAAAAATTAACCTTCTTAATGCTTATACTTCAATAACCTTCTTACACGGAGAAGGTCAACTTTTGATGGACTTTAACGCCTAAAATGTTCAAAATTTTGAAAAAATGAACTACAGGTGTACAAAATGAAACTCGGCTAAAATCTACAAAATTCAAATTTACCCTGTGGCTGAGTTTCATTTTGTACACCTAATATTTTCACAATCCGCTAAATTTTTCCCCATATTCAATGAGTAAATCAGGAAAAAGAAAACAGTAGAAAAAATGATAGGTTATACAGGCTACCTCCATGTCAACCTGTCCTCCTGGATTGCAGTAAGAAAAGACGGTTCGCCATAATGCATTTGACCATAAAATAGCAGAAATCGCGAGTTAACTCTCCTAAAAAATCTGCCACTCAACATAATGAAAATAGTCGAAAACGTTCACCATAATGCAATTGACATAAAACATCTCACCATAAAGAGAGATTTAACGCTTGTCATTTCGACACAAAATTTGTCGCTTCAACATAACAAAGATAACAAAGGAAACTTTCATTTTAATGAACTTGTCGTTTCGTCATAAAACTGTTTCCGTCGTTTTGGTATAATACATCTCTCCATAAACTAGGGACAGGCAAAGAGCTAGCCTATTTTCGCCGTTTAAAAAGCGATTATGGCCAAACGACAAAAACCTTAAAACGACAGATCACCATAATGCAACTCAACATAAAGAAAATAGTCGAAAACGTTCACCATAATGAATTGAAAATAATATATCTCGCCATAAAGAAGATATTTAATACTTTCGTTTCGACATAAAATTCAAAGAATCAACATGACGCAGTTGAACATAAAGTAAACTTGCATTTTAAAAAACTTCTCGTTTCGCCATAAAACTGTTTCTGTTATTTGGGCATGATACATCTCACCATAAACTAGGGACAGCGAAAGAGCAAGCTTATTTTCACCGTGTAAAACGCGATTACAAAAACCTTGACAGTTTACCATAATGCAATTCGCACATCCTCGCGAGAGGAAAAAATTGACCCCTTGTGTCATAAACGAGCTGATCCCATTGGCTGCCTACTTGCTTTTTCCTAGTTTATGGTGAGATGCTTTATGTTGAATTGGATTATGGTGAACTGTCATGTTTTAAGGTTTTCGTCGTTTCGCCATAATCGCGTTTTAAACGGCGAAAGTAGGCTTCTTTCGCTGTCCCTAGTTTTTTGGTGAGATGTATTATGCATAAACGGCAGAAACAGTTTTATGGCGAAACAACAAGTAAGACAGGCTTTTATGGTGAGAAGCTTTATGGTGATTTGCACTTTTTTTTTATGTCGACTTGCATTGAAAAAGCCGATTATGGCGAAACGCTTTATGCTGAAATTCATAATCCTCACAATTTTTGAAATTTTATGACCTATATGTTCAAATGAGGCGCTCCGAATACGAAGGCGAACTCGACAAAACGTAGTTTCGAGATATTCGCATTTTAAAGTTTTCTGTTAAGGGCGAACTCGACAGAAAGTCACTCTCTGGAATTTTCGGGGCGAGATTTTAGAATCATCATAGAATTATCATAGAATCATAGAGAAAGGGTTTTTTAAAAATCACCAAATCTCGAAAAGAAAAAAAAAATTAAATAAAAAAGGTTGAGAGTAGAGCTTTGCCGCATATCGGTTTTTACGTATTTTAAAGGGGAAAAAAGGGGAAACTCAATATAAAAATTACATGTGTGTATTCTTCAAAAGGTCTAGAATCTGAAAATGATAAAAAAAAAATTTGTCCGATGTCGAGTTCGCCCTTCGTATTCGGAGCGCCTCAAATGAATTGTGCCCAAACGCATTATGGTGATTTTATGTCGAAATGCAGATTTTTTTATGTTCAAATGCGTTATGTTGAACGGTGTTCTCCCCTAAAATAAACTGAAATCTCAATCATATCATCAGTTCTTCTTATTTTTTTATCAGAATAAATCTCTCTTGAAAATCTCTAATGAACTGGAAATAATTAATTTTTTAAATTTTAAGGTTGCTAAGTACGTTATTCTCCTTGAAAAAAAAAAATGATAAGAAATTGGATGAAAAAAAAAATTTAACTTTATAATAAGCACCTAAGCAAACAGCCAGCATTCATAATTAATCTTTATTCTAAGAAGGCCGACTTCAGAATTGACTATAAAATAAAATTTAATAAAGACTTCAAGTTAGATGTGAAATGAACTTTCATAGAGGAATCGTAGGTAGAAAAAGATGTTCGAGAAAAGAGATAAAATATATGTCTTTTCAAGGAGGCATCTTAAACATGGATTAAGTATGTAATTAAGTTTAGAAAATTCACTTTTATCTTTAAAATTAAATTGAAGGCCTCGTTGAAAGTTGTGCTTTTAATAAAGTCGCACGTTCGCTTAGTTTCCTTCTCGAAAGGCGCTAATCCGTGAGGGACGGATGGGTTATTTCTTTGAAGAGATTACGATGGTAGTTCACTTATAATCCGTCGGGCTACCCCTTTCCTTCGACAAAACATTCTTGCAAAGACTTTTACAAAGATTAGGGGGCAAGTGTGTGAACCGGAAACTTTTATCTCCTTCGGCTTTATTCTTCACCGACATTTTCTTTTCATTGCTTATCACTTTAATATCACAATCTTTTAAACCCCCGACGACAAAGGTCGGAAATAAATTTAATATCGCTTGAGGACATTGCTTCACAATTCTCTCCCCACGTGTTTTTTTCTCGTAATAAACTATCTTATGTAACCCTTTTAATGTTAAATAAAAAGTTGATATTGGAGAAAAAAGCTATTTGTCCCACCCCTTTTGTAACTTTTATAAAACATGCGATCGAGATAACTAATTTCAAAGTGAATCACGGTATAATTTATGTCATTTCAAAGGTGAAACATAAGTCGAATCACATGGACTTAAGTACAACTTAACTCAAGGGTCCCTTAAATGTTTGTTCACCAACTTACAGAATTTACCTGGAAGAGGAAGAGAAGTTATAAAGTTCAGGAAAGGCATTTCCCGATTCACCTTCCAAATTTTGAAGGCATAATTTTAAAAAAAGAAACAAGAAAACACCTTAAAAATGGTGTTTTTTTGGTCTAGAAGACGAGAAAACATACAAAAGTAGGGTTAGAAGGGGATTTCTCGACCAAGAACCGAGAAAAAACGCGAGTGCACGTCGACATAATGCGGTTCGCCATAATGCATTTGGCCATAAATATCAGAAATCGCGAGTTAACTCAACATAATGAAAATCGTCGAAAACGTTCACTATAATGCATTTGAACAAAAGATCTCACCATAAAGAAGAGATTTAAAATTTGTCGTTTTGACACAAATTGTCGTTTCAACATAACGAAGACGAACATGAAGGAAACTTTCATTTAAAAACTTGTCGTTTCGACATAAAACAGTTTCTGTCGTTTGGGCATAATACATCTCACCATAAACTAGGGACAGCCAAAGAACAAGCCTACTTTGCAGTTTAAAAAACGATTATGGCGAAACGACAAAAACCTTTGATAAAGATCTCACCATAAAGAAGATATTTAAAACTTGTCGTTTCGACATAATTTGTCGTTTCAACATAACGCAGATCAACATAAAACTTTCGTTTTAAAGAACTTGTCTTTTCGCCACAAAATTGTTTCTGTCGTTAGGGCAAAATACAACTCACCATAAGTAGGACAGCCAAAGAGAAGCCTACTTTGCGGTTCAAAACGCGATTATGGCGAAACGACAAAAACATAAAACTTGACAGTTCACATTAATGCAATTTCCTTGCGAGAGGAAAAAAATTAACCCACCTCGTTTCAAAAACGAGCACATCCTCACGAGAGAAAAAAAACCCCCTGTGTCATAAAACGAGCTGATCCCATTGGCTCCTGTTTGCTTTTCCCAGTTTATGGCGAGATGCATTATGTTCAATTGCATTACGGTGAACTGCCAACTATTAAGGTTTTTGCCGTTTCGCCATAATCGCGTTTTAAACGTCGAAAGTAGGCTGCTCTTTCGCTATCCCTAGTTTATGGTGAGATGTATTATGCGCAAATGGCAGAAACAGTTTTATGTCGAAACAACAAGTTTAAAGAGAGGCTTTCATGGTAAGCGTTATGGTGACAGCACTTTTTTTTATGTCGACTTGCATTTATTGAAACAGTCGTTTATAGCGAAACGCTTTATGTTGAAATGCATTATACTCAAAGTTTTTGAACTTTTGAGAGCTTTATGATCAATTGAACTATGCCGAAACGCACTATGGTGACCTACAGATTATCCAGCAAGATCCTCGTTACGGTATCTTCCTCCCTTAAGAAACTGAAAGACGCTATTTTACTGAATTTTATCAGTTTTTAAACAGGAAAACGTGCGTTTTCTTTGGAATTTTGGTCTTTCATCGCCTAAAAATTTTGACAGTCTGTCCTTAAGGTTTTCTTAAGGTGACCTTAAAACGCTTATCTTCACTGAACAGAATGCATGTTTAACCCCATTTCGTTTAAACGCTTCACCTATCAATAATCGCATAAACTGCATCATAAAACGCAATATGGGCCTCGGAATAAACTAAACTTGGAAACAATAATAATTTTATACTCTACTCACATCCATACCGTAGGTCGCTACCACATAATTATTGCCGGGAAACAATTTCTACCATCTATTGCCTCTTCGTGCTGGAAATATAGATTTATGCGAATAGTTTTGTCGTTCAAACTTCTGAAATTCTTTAAGGGATTTCTCTATGTTTTATTCAATACCTGAAAATTTATCCTACTAAAATAATATGTTTAGGAAATATAGGATAAGAATTGACTTCTCAGGTGTTAACTTATGATAGCAGTCACGCGAAAACTGCACGAGATTATATGAGGTGGTCATTAAACAGGGAAAAATGATGTCGTTTGTTAGGATTAGAAGAAATTCGACTTTTTTCTACAAAAGGAAAGTTTACAGGGGTTGAATAATCTGATGGGTCGTTAATTTTTTTGAGGGGAGCTATGGAAAAGGCCCCAAAAATGTCAAAACTATTGAAAAAGCTCAGAAAGATTTCTTTAGACACAAAATGCCAAACACGTGTCAGTCTTAGTTATCCTTTGATCGATAGGACGACATAGTCCATCAAACACATTTTTTCCCTCAGTTCCTCATAAAATGGGGACTGATTGAGAACAATGATGTTAAAACGGGTGGTAGGACAGATGCGGCTACCTCTGGATGAAACATCTGCTTTTATTATGTCACCTAAAGGAGGAAAACGCTTCCCACACAATGGGCAGGTAGAATCAAGCGCTGTGGGTGTCATTAGGAAGACCGCGTGAAACTTTAATTACCGAAGAGAGAAGGAAGTGAGAGATTTAAAGGGGTGTAATTAATATTTTAGAACAATTTTCAAGTCTTTTTCTATTCCATTAACACCTTCAAACATTTAATTATTAGTTTCAGACCAATTTTTAATAGTTTTTTATCTTTCACATTTTTAGCTTCCTTAAAGAAGTTACTGTGATACCCTCCACGACGGGTTTTGGGAAAGGGTCTTCTAGATCCCGGAGATTCAAATCGAATAACCGATCTCAACTTTGTCTGTGTTGCCGGCCGGCCGTAGCATTTTCCGGAACACTTTACGGCCACATTTTAAACCGATTTTAACCAGATTTTCACCAAATTTTCTTTAGTCGGTGAACAAGAAAATAACGAGGGAGTTTTTAATTTTAAATTTTAATAGAAAAAATGGCGAAGATATTTTGTTTGAAATTTTAAAAAATTCCCTGCGCCGAACGGTATTAAAATTTTCACCAATTACTATTATAATTTTAACGAATTTTTGGGTAAAAAAAAAAATAATAATTTTTGTTTATAATTATCGTTCTAGTAGGGAGCAATTTCGTACTTCCACGCTTTACGAGAGGGACATCTCTTGGGCAAAAACACCATTATTTCTTCCTTGATTAAAAAAAAAAAATTTCGAAACAAAACAGAAAGTTTTCGAAAAAAAAATCTTTCCCTCCGTTATACTTTCCCTAATTTATACTTCTCCTCCCTTATACACCCCCTACTTTATATGGAATGGTGTACTTCCGCTACTTTATACTCCTCCACAATTATACTTCGCATTTAATACTTCCCTCCGTTATTATACTTATCCTCCTTTATGATCATTTATACTTCAGCTCCTTTATACTTCCTCCACAATTATACTTCGCATTCTAATACTCACCGTCATTTATACGTCCCCTCTTATTATACTTCCCCCATTTATACTCTTTTATACTTCACCTCCATTATACTTCCCCTCCTTATACTTCTCCTCCATTATACTTCCCTCCCTTATCTTCTCCTCCATTATACTTCCCCCTCCTTTATACTCCACCGTTATACGTCACCTCATTTATACTTCCCCTCGGCCTCCTTTACACTCCCCTCCTTCATAATTCCCCTCCGTTATACTTCCCCTCCGTTATACGCCCCTCCGTTATACTTCCCCTCCGTTATTCTCTCTCCTCCGTTATACTTCACCTCCCTTATACTTCCCCCCTTATACTTCCCCCTCCTTAGCTTCCCCCTCCCTTATACTTCCCCCCTTATACTTCCCCTCCTTATACTTCCCATCCCTCATACTTCCCCTCTCTTATACTTCCATCCCTCATACTCCCCTCCCTTATACTTCCCACTCCCTTATACTTCCCTCCCTTATACTTCCCACTCCCTTATACTTCCCCCTCCCTTATACTTCCCCTCCATTTATCTTCCACATATTTTTTAAACAATTTTATAACGGGGAGCAAAAAATGGGTCGGCTTAATCTTCTTAATAGATTCTGCGTTACAAAGGATTAGTGATGCGGGAGGGTAAATATTCGATTAATTGTTTTCGAGGGGTTTAGTCGCAAAATAACAAATACCTTTTTCGGTTTAGGAAATGGGAGATCAACTCCGACCGCCGACCAGATTGTAAATCTCTAAATTTTAAGCGGAAACGTCCACAACAGCCGGCCGCATCGTTAAATACGAGAGAGGGCGCCCTCTTTTCATTTCTCGCTCAGGTATTAAATTTTCGCCAAAGTGCCGCAAACCGACGGGTTTGTTTATCAATTTGATATGTTCAAACGGCTTTTTCTGTCGGAAATTTTTTTTAATCGTCATTGTCCTTTTTAGACCTATAAAAAATTATTACAATCATTGAAATTTATATCATTTCAACAATAAAATTGGTCTTTCAATGTTTCAATAATAAGATGATCTTTCTGGTTTTACTATATGCATTTATGATATAATTAACAAAATGTTTTCATAGTTAACTTTTGAAAAGAAGTTTGAGGAATGGGAAAAAATAAAAGAAATTCAAGTAAAAAGCGCCTTACAAAAGAACGCTTTTATTACATATTTTAAGAAATGTATGCTTTTCAAAAGGGTTATGTACAGAAAGGATTCCCTTCGTTCGGCCGTTTCGGTTACGCTCGGCCCACGTTCCGAATCTCCCTTCAGAGTACAAGGGCCCGTTTTCTTCAGTCGCTTTCGCGAGCCTTCCTGCAAAGACCTATACCCGATCGAGTTTTTCGTTTACAAAAAAACACGTGAAATTTTCGTCGAAGGCGATTTTAAGGTTGGTAGACTCAAATTTTATGCAATTTAAAATATCCTCTGAAGGCAATGAAATTTTTTTAGAATGGACTTAACTATGGGATAAAAAGTCTTATTTTTACGCAAAATTTTTTCCTAACATAATTTTGAATTAAAAAAGAAATGTTAAAATTCTTTCAATTTTGATTTTATTGAGAAAAATTGAGAAAAAAAAGAAAAAAAAAAAAAAAAAAAAAAAAAAAAAAAAAAAAAAAGGAGGATTTGAACCTAGGACTTACTGTTACATGCCCTACGCTTTGCTAATTTTTTTTATTCATTGATTTTTAAAAATTTCATGACATGATTTAACCATGATTTATAAATATTTAATACTTCAAGTTGTGTATCAATTATTACATATTTTATTTAATTTTTGATTTACAGCTCTGAAATGACCAAATTTTACTCCAGGGAATCAATAATATTTAACTTTTTTGCCCCCTAAATAGCCATTTTAAAATTTCATTGTCATGCCGAAAAAAAAGACCGCCTTTGACTTATTTATTAGTAAGTTTTTTCTTTTTTTTTTCGGGCAAAACAATTGAACCAACCAAATATTATTAGTGTATTGTTCATGGTCAATATTTTTAAAAAATTATTTTTAAGGGGGTAAAAGTCTACTTTTTAGGATTATAAATATTCTGGTTTTAATTATTCGTTTGATGAGCAAGTGCCTTTTACTGATTGGGAATGGCTAATAGCTAAGAATCAATCTTCCGAGTTGACAGGGCGTAAATGGCTTCTTTCTAAAGAAAACAAGATCCACTTTAGCAAAATCAAAATTTTCATTTTTTACATCCTGGAGGTTTTTCAGCCATAATTCTCAGCAGTTTTAGTTCCATTTTTTGTCGTTATATTTTGTTAGTAAGTTCAGTTAAGTCATGTTATCTCTCGGATTTGTAGGGTATATTATATTAAATCTACGTTTATGCAAATTAACCGTTTGTATACTAAACTTGACCTAGGTTTACGATCCAGATAGACTCAACCCCGGGGTATTATAATTTAAAAATTTTTTTTTTCCTCTCACAGAATTTAATCAAGTTGGCGTTCAATGGACGAGGTCGCGAACTGACATCGCGGTTAAAGGAAGGGAACGTTTCACAATATTTCGAGTGCCTGTCCTCTCCTTTTTTCCCCCCTTCATTCCAACGTGACAGATATCATCCAGGAGGAGCTATTAAAACCACTCTTCCTACTCTTGGGAATCTAATAAATATATTTAAAAATCACTCAATTATCTACTTAGCTTTAAATAAATTTAATATTTTTTTTCACTTCCAGGGGTAGATTTTTGTAAAAAGTACTCGTTTGAAGAGCTTCCAAAGAAAACTTCCTTAAAGAGAAGTAACAATATAGGAGGGGGAAGTATTAAGGAAGGGAAGTATAACGGAGGGGGAAGTACATTTAAAGGAGCGAAAGTATAAGGAGGGAAGTATAACGGAGGGGAAGTATATTGGAGGGAAGTTTAAGGAGTCTGTGGACTATTTTTCTTTCAATGATTTTTCCAAGTTTTCTTTTTTAAATTTGCAGTCTTTTTAAATTTGGTGAAATCGGTTGAAATCTGTTACCTTAAAGTGTTCCGGAAAAAAATGCTACGGCCGGCCGGCACCACAGACAAAGTTGAGATCGATATAGATCAATCAAGACCCTTCCCCAAAAACCCGACGAGGAGGGTAAAACAATAACTCTTTAAGGAAGCTAATTAACTCAAAAAATTGGCTCCATATAGATTTTATCAGATTCCAAAAGGTTTTTCTGAATTTTTGTCAAAAATCCTTAATTTTTCTTTTATTATTTTTTTTTCGATCGTTCCTCCGAGTAAATCATCTTGACCTTATTTTCTTCTTCTTGTTCTTATTTTCTCTTTCTTCTTGAGTTATTATTGTTTATAATTTTCTTAGTGTTTGGTCAAAAAACACCATTTTCCCCCAAAAATTTTAGGCATTTTTATAGATTTAATTCCTAGATTTTATGGCTTTTTACCATACTTCTTCTTTCTCCTCCGTTATACCCCCTTATACTACCTCCTTCATTATACTTCCTCTCTTTTATACTTCCCCCTCTGTTAACTTACCCTTCATTGTACTTCTCCCTTGGTTATTCTTCCCACTCCAACATTTGGATAAAAAACACTCCCGAAATTTTTGGCATTTCTAGATTTATTTTCCTTGATTTTAAGGCTTTTATCAACTAGGTTTTTCGACCGAAAAATCATCATTTTAGTAGGGAGTACTTCCACCCGTTACGAGAGGGACATCCCTTGGGAAAAAAATCCCATTATTTCTAGCTTGATGCATATTTAAAAAAATTTTCGAAAAAAAAAACACTTCCCCCTCCGTTATACTTCCCCTCTGTTATACTGCCCCTCCTTTATACATCCCCCTTCGTTATACTTCCCCTCCTTTATACTTCCTTTTGTTATACTTCCCACGCCTAAGTTTTCCTCTTCTTTTTTGGCCTAGGAACTTTAAATTAATTTTTTGATTTCCCCAGAAGATAAAAGATTATTAATTAATTTAAAATTGTTTATCCTTCACATTATAATTAAAATGAATTTTCTTATTAAAAGCTTTGCCATGAATTTATTAGTAAGGTACATAGGGATAATTTGAACTGTTTCTAGATTACAGTAAATAATACATTTGTTTTAAAGCAACCCGTTTTTACGAATAATATTCAAAAATTCAAGTTGAACTCGGAGAAAATTTTTAGTCGAGTAAACAAAAAGGATCACTGAATATTCTGAGGGAAGCACTAAATTTGAACTGCTGCGGGAAAAGTTGCGGTATTCGTAGCGCTTCTTCCTCCATACTCGGAATTTTCATCCTTTTTTTTTTTTTTTTTTTTTTTTTTTTTGTTGCTACGTAACGCAAATATTTAATTTTGATCCCATTGACCCTCTTGTTTACAATCCAATATTTAATTACGGCCTGGTGTGTTTATAGTAAGCCTGGGTTAATACATTCTACGGTATTAAATGACAGGTTGAAATTTGCTTCGGATTTTCAAAAAGTAAAATCGTTTTCCAGCCTCTTGTTTTTTACGTGACGAATTTGTGATTTCAATTATTAATGACTTTTGTAACAATAATTCCTGAATTTATTTTTAAACTTTCCTAAATGGATGTTATTGAAATACCCTCCAGTGTAGGTTTCTGACCATAAAATAGCAGAACCGCTCACCATAAAAAAATCTGCAACTCAACATAATGAAAATAGTCGGAAACGTTCACCATAATGCATTTGAACATAATACATCTCGCCATAAAAAGAGATTTCACACTTGTCGTTTCGACATAAAATTTGTCGTTTCAACATAAAGGAAAGTTATATTTTAAAGTTCCGCCAAGTTCGCAAGTTTTCTCAAGTTTCTTTTCGTTCGTCAAAATTGTTTCTGTCGTTTGGGCATAATACATCTCACCATAAAAACAACTTTGGGCATAATACATCTCACCATAAAAACAACTTTGGGCATAATACATCTCACCATAACAACTTTTCGCATATCCTCGCGAGAGGAAAAAAAATTAACCCCCTTGTGTCATAAAACGAGCTCATCTCATTGGCTCCCTGCTTGCTTTTCCTAACTTATGGCGAGATGCTTTTGATGGATGTTATTGAAATACCCTCCAATGTAGGTTTCTGACCATAAAAATAGCAGAACCTCTCACCATAAAAAAATCTGCAACTCAACATAATGAAAATAGTCGGAAACGTTCACCATAATGCATTTGAACATAATACATCTCACCATAAAAAAAGATTTCACACTTGTCTTTTCGACATAAAATTTGTCGTTTCAACATAAAGGAAAGTTATATTTTAAAGTTCCGCCAAGTTGCCTAAGTTTCCGCCAAGTTCGCAAGTGTTCTCAAGTTTCTTTCGTTCGTCAAAATTATTTCTGTCGTTTGGGCATAATACATCTCACCATACGTGTAAAAACAACTTTGGGCATAATACATCTCACCATAAAAACAACTTTGGGCATAATATATCTCACCATAAAAACAACTTTGGGCATAATACATCTCCCATAACAACTTTGCGCATATCCTCGCGAGAGGAAAAAAATTAACCCCCTTGTGTCATAAAACGAGCTCATCTCATTGGCTCCCTGCTTGTTTCCTAACTTATGGCGAGATGCTTTATGTTGAATTGAAATTATGGTGAACTGTCAAATTTTAAGGTTTTTGTCGTTTCGCCCTAATCGCGTTTTAAACGGCGAAAGTTAGGCTTGCTCTTTCGCTGTCCCTAGTTTATGGTGAGATATATTATACCCAAAGAAAGTTTTATGGCGAAACGACAAGCTTAAGGGGATATGAGGGTTTTAAGTTAATTGCTTTGTACATTTTTCGTTGTGAGCAACGGTTTTCGGTTTTTCCCTTCTATCTTAGAAACCGTCGCTCAAAAAGAAAAATGTCTTAAGTAAAAGTTGTAGCGACAGAAATTTACTACATAAAGTATTTTTTGGTTTTTCCGTCAGAGCAATATTTTAGGAGATATGAAGGTTTTAAGTTTTCAGACAGGCTCTGTAGGATTATTAGTTTAACCTCATAACTCCTTAAATATTGCTCCTACGCAAATAATGAATAAAGAAATTTTGTAGGAAATCTTTGTACCTACAACTTTTACTTAAGACATTTTTCCTTTTGAGCGACGATTTCCGAGATAGAAGGGGAAAACCGAAAACCGTTGTTAACAACGAAAAATTTGCAAAGCAACTCTCTTAAGAACCCTCATATCTTCTTAAGTATTGCTCTGACAAAAAAAAAAAAAACAATGAAGTCTTTTTTGTAGGAAATTTCCGTAGCTACGACTTTTACTTAGGACGTTTTTTCGTTTTGAGCTACGGTTTACGCGATAGAAGGGAAAAACCGAAAACCGTTGCTCACAACGAAAATTTTTCAAAGCAACCAACTTAAATACTTCTATATCTCCTAAAGTATTGCTCTGACGGAAAAAACTAATAAGATATTTTATGTAGTAAATTTTAGTACCTACAACTTTTACTTAGAACATTTTTTCGTTTTGAGCGACGTTTTCCGAGATAGAAGGGAAAAAAACCGTTGTTAACAACGAAAAATTCGCTAAGCAACTCACTTAAAAACCATCATACCTCCTTAAAGAGAGGTTGTTATGGTGAGAAGCGTTGTGGTGACTTGCACTTTTTTTATGTCGACTTGCATTTATTGAAAAAGTCGATTATGGCGAAACGCTTTATGTTGAAATGCTTTTGCTCAAAATTTTTGAACTTTGAGAGCTTTATGTTCAATTGCACTATGCCGAAACGCATTATGGTAAACTACAGATACTTTCGTCCAAATGCAGATTTTTATGTTCAACTGCTTTAGGGTGAAATGCGTTATGTTGAACGGCGTTCTCATAATTTTGGGACCATTTTTAATCTAAAAGCGATGGAAATTGTCCATCTGTATTAAAAAAAAGTGGATGAAACAAGCCAACTGCTTTTTAAAAAGGCGACTAAATTAAGTGGATTAGTGTTTCGCCGCGATCGATTATGCTTGAATTTAAATTCCTTGGCTTCTGTCGTCGATAAAGAAAATAAAGTCGGAAAACAAGTGGGGGTTGAATAAAAAAAAAAGAAGAAATCTTTGCGGGAGTCTCGGCTTTTAGCCATTCACGATCGCCTCGCGCCTCTTCCGCCTCATTATTCATTCAATGTTGGTCTTTCCGAACGTTCGATAAGTACATAAACATTTTTAAGAATCGCTCCCTCATCCTTCTTTAGACGAATCGTAAGTTTTGATCATTTGGGAAAAGAAATCTGACGTTTCTAGGAAGTTAAAAACGTGAGAGTTTTACAGTTCAGAGATCCCAAGGGTTCACAATTTTTCCTCGACGCTCATCTTTCTCTTTCATTTAGACTCTTGATCCGGGATAAGGGTGGAAATCGTTAAAACCAACGCGTCCCGCACGTCATGCATCAAACCTTTTCAAAGGCGACTTAATCGAAGAACCTATTGAAAAAAAAAAAAAATAACTCCACTCACGTTTCGCCAATCTTCACACAGAAAAGGGTTCTTTTCTCGGTTTTTTATTAAGTGAACCAACAACTTTAAGTAAAAAATTATAAACTAAAATATACAAAAAGTGTCGTGTAAACGTTTGAGTAAATTAGAAATAAAAGCGGGTATCATTAATTAAGAATCTCCGAGGGTTGAAAAAGATTGTGGCCTTGCCATTTTGTCCCCTCGGGAAAACGACCTGCCGTAAAGAAGCTCTCAGCCCTTAAAGGAATAAAAAAAAAAATAGGGAAAGGAGGGAAGGGTCTAAAGAATGTTTCATCAACAACAATTAACCACGCTCTCCAAATTAGACCCTAAACGACCTGTTAAAACGAAAGCCCTACTGAATTTAAAAGCCTCCTCTCAATTTATTCCTGAAAAATCGTTTTTTTTCGACGAAGATTGACTTGAGTGAGTCATGCGGCTGAATGAACTGGGAAATTGGTCAAGGTGCTCGAAGAGCAGATGCGGAGCCTCCCCGGGCACTATATCACCATCGTGACCCACAAGGGAAAGTAAGGACCCCCTATGAATCGAATCTCAACAACAGATAGGAAAAGAGGGTGGAGGGACCGAAAAAAAGAGGGGATGCCATTTTTTTCTAAATAATTTGTTTCCCCTACGGGGATTTACCGTAAAAAAAGAAGTTACCTTCACTTTTTTTTTTTAAACTTAGCCATATAAAACCCATTTCTTATTTCGGTAAAAGTCGACCTTAATTTCTGCAGATGACACTTAGAATAAAAGAGGTAGATAATTATCAAAACAATGGCATAATTATTAATAATAAATCTTTTGTTTTTAATCTAAAGGGTTTTATTTCAGAATTTTAATTAACATTCAATTTCGAACAATGGGTCCTCCGACAGACTTAAAAAATTTAAATTTTCCATTTATGAATATAGAAAAATAACAAAAACTTTCCTTAAAACTTGAAGAAAATTTTATACTTTTGCCGGATTGATGACTATTCCTCGACCGCTGCCACCAATAGCGTACCTAGGTTTTTTTTGTTTTGCGAAATATTATGAAAATCAAGAGTTTTGAGGTAAAATCTACTAAATCTTGCTAAATAAGCTAATTGGTCAGTTTCACCCTTGATTCAGACTTTTCACCTAAAATCGCACAAAATAGTCTACTCAGGGGATGTTTTTTGATAATAAAACGCCCCTTTTTTTTCGCAAATTTCATAAAAATCAAGAGTTTTGTGGTAAAATTGACTAAATCTTGGTCAGTTTCACCCTTGATTCAGACTTTTCACCTAAAATCGCACAAAATAGTCTACTCAGGGGATGTTTTTTGATAATAAAACGCCCCTTTTTTTTCGCAAAATTTCATAAAAATCAAGAGTTTTGTGGTAAAAACAATCATTTCTCAGTTTCACACTAGATTTGGACTTTAAACCAAATATTACATGAAATGGTCTACTCTGGGTACCTTTTTTGACATAAAAATGCCTTCTTAGGCAAAATTTCATGTAAATCAAGATTTTGAGGTAAAAATCGACTATGTACCTGTAAAAAACCTTTTAAAAAACCCTGTAAATCTTTCTTTTGCCACTTATGAATATTGGTCAAAATATCAAAAATTATATGTTCTTAAAACTTGAAGAAAATTGTTATGCTCTGGCAAATTGCCGACTATTCCTCCACCGCTGCCACCAATAGCGTGGGATTTCTTTTGATTGATGAGTATTTTATTGATGCATATTAACTCACATATTTATTATTAAACTTATGGGAGCCGTTCATTTTTATACATTTCAAAACCCTTTCGATTCATCTTCCTCATTCTTTCTTTACCAATGTGGGGGAACGATCCCGCTTATTTTTGGTGAGGAGGGTAATAAAATGGTCCAATCTTCAAAGGACAAATCTCAGGTTGTCGTATTCAATAATTTTTATTATTCATCACTACTAAACTTCGTATACAAAGCGAGAAAGTTAGTTCTAATGGTTATATGTTTTCCTCTAAAAGTTCAGAGCAAACATGCTCTCGGGTGGTACAATTTAAATTATTTTAGTTGGTTAACTTTAATGAAAATGGATCGCCATTTTTTTTTCTCATAAGGTACATTTTTCTTGGAAACTTTTAAAGAATTAATTTTGATGGTTAATCACCTAATATCATTTGTCGCCATAAAAGCCTACGTTAATTGAAGTGTATTAATATTCATAGGTGGTTTCTCCCCGTACTTCAGGGACATATTTTAATTTATTCCGTCCATAAAAAAATATATTCGTTAATTTTGTAAAAGGGGAAAAAAATTAAAAAAAATATTTACTTATTTGGAAATTATAAAATATTTTTATAAATTAAAATCGTGTGTTTGAATAATTCAAAAAAGTTTAAAATGTGTGCCGGAGTCCTAGTTTTGAGGGTAAAATATAAAACCCAATTTTCCAAAAGGACGGCTCCCTTTGTGATTTGTACACAAACCCCTTTCCCAGACGCCTGTTTGTCTGAGGGAGCTTTATTACGCCAAACAATTCGCTCCTCTTCAGTCTAAGTTAGACCCTTTCTCCTCTCGTCCGCCGCCCAAGCCTCATCCGACGTACTAAAGGATCGATTTTAATCTTAAAACCATTCTCATTGTTGAAATATGACGGGATTCTTATAGTTTCATTTTCTTCAGAGGAGATTTTACTTCTGAGATTTTTAAAGTTTTAAACGAAGCCGCAGAAATCCGACGGTAAAGAACAACAGACAAGTATGTGACGGGAATCACAATATTTGCCCGCTAACTTCACTCTCGCCGACGGATTTCCACCGTCCGGAATCTAAAACCATAATCCGGACTCATATTTTTCTTTCTGTCAACTTTACAAGTGTTAATGTTATACAAATTTTACCATGAATACATCTCCTGAAATTTTTAATATACTCAAAAAGATGTTACAGTAATAGCCTTATTGACCTGTATTTGAGGGAGGACCTACCAGACCATCTAATATCACACGAAATGGTATACTGGGTCCCATTTTTGACATCAAAACACCCTTTTTTTGGGCAAAATTTCATGAAAATGAAGAGTTTTAGGTAAAAATCGACTAAATCTTTGTCAGTTTCACCCTTGATTCAGACTTTTCACACGAAATCGCACAAAATCGTCTACTCAGGAGCTGTTTTTTTGATATCAAAACGCCCCTTTTTGGCAAAATTTCATAAAAATCAAGAGTTTTGAGTTAAAAAAAACGACTAATTTTCGTCAGTTTCACACTAGATTTGGATTTTACACCAAATATTACACGAAATGGTCTACTCTGGGTACCTTTTTGACATAAAAACGCCTTTTTTATGGCAAACTTCATGAAAATGAAGAGTTTTGAGGTAAAAATCGACTAAATCTTTGTCAGTTTCACCCTTGATTCAGACTTTTCACACAAAATCGCACAAAATCGTCTACTCAGGGGCTGTTTTTTGTTATCAAAACGCCCCTATTTGGCAAGATTTCATAAACATCAAGAGTTTTGAGGTAAAAAAACGACTAATTTTCGTCAGTTTTACACTAGATTTGGATTTTACACCAAAATTACACGAAATACTCTACTCTGGGTACCTTTATTGACACAAAACGCCTCTTTAAAGGCAAAATTTCATGAAAATCAAGAGTTTTGAGGTAAAAATCGACTAATCAACTAAATTCGCACAAAATAGTCTACTCAGGGGCTGTTTTTTGATATCGAAACGCCCCTTTTTGGCAAAATTTCATAAAAATCAAGAGTTTTGAGGCAAAAAAACGACTAATTTTCGTCAGTTTTACACTAGATTTGGACTTTACACCAAATTTTACACGAAATGGTTTACTATTGGTTCCTTTTTTGACATAGAATCGCCATTTTTAAGGCAAAATATTATGGAAATCAAGAGTTTTGATGTAAAAATCGACTAAAATCTTGCTAAATTTACCACTTACGATTGGTAAAAATAACAAAAAATTTAATTTTCTTGAAACTTGAAGAAAAATGTTATGCTTTAGGCTAATTGCCGACTGTTAATCCACCGCTGCCACCAATAGCGTGGGATTTATTTGATTGATGAGTATTTTATTGATGCATATTAACTCACATATATTATTATTAAACTTTTTGAGGGCCGATCGTATTTTATACATTTCAAAACACTTTCAATTATTTTGCCTCTTCTTATTCTTTCTTTATCATGGTAGGGGAACGATCCCCACCTTTCTTTTTCTTTTTTTTTTTTTTACGAAATATCATGAAAATCAAGTGTTTTGAGGTGAAAATCGACTAAATCTTAGTTAGTTTCAACCTTGATTCAGACTTTTCACCTAAAATCGCACAAAATTGTCTACTCAGGGGTATTATTTGATATCAAAACGCCTCTTTTTTTGCAAAATTTCAAAAAAATCAAAAGTTTTGATGTAAAAATCTGATAAATTTGCCACTTATGAATATTGGTCAAAATAACAAAAAATTGAATTTTCTTAAAACTTGAAGAAAAATGTTATGCTTTTGGCAAATTGCCGACTATTACTCCACCGCTGCCTCCAATAGCGTGAGATTTCTTTAGGTTGATGGGGATTTTATTGATGCATATTAACTCACGATCGTATTTATACATTTCAAAACTCCTTCGATTAATCTGCCTCGTTCTTTCTTTTACTAAGGTGGGGGAACGATCCCCGCCCTTCTTTTTCTTATTTTTTACGAAATATCATGAAAATCAAGAGTTTTGTGGTAAAAATCGACTAAATTTTCGTCAGTTCCACACTAGATTTGGACTTAACACCAAATATCACACAAAATGGTCTTCTCTATGTCCTTTTTTTGACATCAAAGCGCCCTTTTTTAGGCAAATTTTTATGAAAATCAAGAGTTTTGAGGTTAGGGATGGCTGCGCATAGTCATAGGCCGCACATTTTTATCAGATTTTCTTCACATTTTCACAGAAGTTTAGTTAAATGTTACGGCTGTCCTTTGTGGTAAATTGGCAATGAGGTCAAAAGGAGAAGAATTTAGCCACTTTTTTTTTAAATATCGTCTCAGTTTATCAAAACGTTATTTTGATGGAACAAAACGTTGGAAAAGGGACAAAGGCGTTTTCCTGACTGAGCGATATTCCCGGAACGCGCTTATAGCGAACTTACTGTCTCCCAAGTTTTTCATTGTATCCTCACTCCATTTGTTCTTGCTAAATGGAGCGTGCTGTCGGTTTAAATGCCCCAGAGGCCTCAATCCAACGCGTGCCAGGAAAATAACATACAAAATAAAAACTTTACCTCAAAACTTTTGATAAAACAGTTTTTGGCTTATCGATAAAACGTTCGGCGGGGATTAAAACGTACCTATTTTATTGGGGAAAGTTAACATTAGAATTCTATCGCTTTTATAATTAAAATTTCGTGTAATTCGATCGTTGAAAAAACGGTTTAAATTGAACTTCACCTCATTAAGTGACAATTCATCGAAACTTAATTAACTTTTAAAACGCGCTAAAAAGAGACTTAACTTTTTTTAAACCTATTTTGACAGTTTACGTCTTAATTTTTGATATTTTTTTGACCTGCTGAATTTTTAAGGAAGAAAAACCTTTCTCTACATCTAATTTTGCAGATTTCGTTATCGGGGAGGTTGGCGCAGATGGCTAAGAACAATTGAGATTATATTTTTTGATCAGCTGGATGCAATAGTTTTGCATAAACTCAATAAAATCAGACCTCGAGGGTAAAAAATAAGTCATTTTATCAATTTAAACCTTCGTTTAGAATTACTTATAGAAAAATTGGACGATATGCCCATTTGACAGAAGAAATTTTAACTTCCTTAAAGAAGTTATTGTGATACCCTCCACGTCGGGTTTTTGGGGGAAGGGTCTTCCTGACCCTGGAGGGTCAAATCGAATATTGATCTTTACCGATCTCAACTTTGTTGTACCGGCCGGCCGTAGCATTATTTCCAGAACACTTTACGGCCACTGTTTTCAACCGATTTTCACCAAATTTTCTTTAGTCAGTGAACAATAAACTAACGAGGGCGATTTTTGAATTTTGAAAAAATGGCGGAGATATGTCTGTTTGAAATTTTAAAAACTGCTCTGCGGCCGAACCGTTGGTCCGATTTTCAATAAATTTTCACCAAATACGCCTTCTATTTTTTACGAATTTTTAGTGAGATAAAAAAATTTTTACGAATTTTTAGTGTGATAAAAAATTTTTTTTTTGCTTTAGTAGGGAAAAATTTGTTACTTCCACCCGTTACGAGAGGGACCTCCCTTGGTCAAAAATCCCATTATTTCTACCTTGATACTTAAAAAAAAAACTTAAAACTTTTTGGAAAAAAAAAAAAAAACCTCCTAAACTCAGATGACCTCCTTATACTTCCCCTCTTTTATACTTCCCTCCATAATACTTCCCCCTCCGTTATACTCTCCTTTATACTTCCCCCTCCTATATTGTTCCATCTCTTTAAGGAAGCTTCCGTCGGGGCCAGCTCCAGAAAAGTACTTTTAGAACCGAAGTAGGCTTTAATTGAATATTCTAGCTTGGTATATTTCTAGAGAGCATAATGCTTAATGCATATTTTAGATCGTAGATGACAGAAGTAGACGGGTATTAATGGCCTGAGGTCATGTCCGGACTAGAATATTAGCCAGTACTAAAAAAGTCAATATTATCCATATTTTATAAATAAACATCTTAAAATAGCCATGATTCCGTTATTCCAATGAACTCAAGAGGCAATTCAAACATTTCGGGGGGAGAAGTAGCGACCTGTGAAAATGGGAAGAGAGGGTTGTTCACGGAGTGCTAAAAGACAATGGACGTATCAAATGTCATGAAGGGCCATTTTGACTAAATTGCTCCATACCTGGGGGCTTTTTCCGCACAGATTTTGCCCCTCCGACAATTTTTTGTTTCTATAAAATTTTATTGTTTGTATAATAAACGGGAAACTTAACAAATATAAGCCTTTTTTTAACCCCTTTTTAAGTTTAATTACTCGTTGGTTATATTTTGTGAGGACGCCTTTCAACTCTTTTAGGATTCCGCCCAGGGGAAGATCAACCTTAAATTAAAAGATAAGATTTTACAACTTCACGCACGCATTAAATTAAACACGGTCGGGTGCTCGGTTTCTTTGATAAACTTCCCTCGGCAAGCTTATGAAGGAGTACTTTATTTGTAGGGACTTAATCAAAAGAAAGTATACACTTTTTCGCTTCTCAATATTTTAAAAATGCTTCATTATCTTCAAAGCGAAGGTTAAACACTACTCATTAGGTTTAAAAATTGTTCCTTTCTTACAGTTTTTTTTTTTTTTTTTTTTTTTTTTTTTTTTTTTTTTTTTTTTTTTTTTTTTTCTACAAATATATTAGTCGCGATTATTTTAAAAAATTACGATGAAACTCACCTTTTTCTGGAATTTTCAGCGTTTTCTTCGATTTTTTATTGAATGAATTTACAACCAATTTTTGACAACAAAATTTTTCGAACAATTAACCAATAATAGGGGAAGAAATGACTGATAACGGGTATCACACGACGCGTTTCGGCTAAAAAAGCCTCGTCAGGTGAGCTATTCCCTCTATCACAATCATTTCAATCTTTTCACTGTTAACATCTCCGAGAGATTTAATGGATAGAGGGAATAGCTCACCTGACGAGGCTTTTTAAGCCGAAACGCTTCGTGAGATACCCGTTATCACAGTCATTTCTTCCTCTATTATTGGCTAA
The DNA here is from genome assembly GCA_014119065.1 of Orius insidiosus. Taxonomy (NCBI): domain Eukaryota; kingdom Metazoa; phylum Arthropoda; class Insecta; order Hemiptera; family Anthocoridae; genus Orius; species Orius insidiosus. The sequence goes on along the minus strand of JACGAQ010000015.1, from coordinate 8,277 downwards.
TTGGTTGATAGAAAATCAACTTCCTTGCGGAATACACACGCAATAAAAATTAAAATGTAAAAATTTTTTTGACGTTTTTTTTTCTATTTTTGGAGGGGAGTATTCACTTTTTCGCGATATAAAGATGTTCATCTCAGCTATTGGTCGGCATTTCCCTGCATTTTACTCCAAATCTTTGTAAAAGGATATCGACGAAACTATTCATCTGATTTTCTTATATAATATATTTTTGGAAAGAGGTCATCAAAGCTTACAAAATAGCTAGCGATTTTTTGGAAAAAAATGTTTTAGTCGAAAAGTAAGCTTTCCATTTTCCAACGAGAAACTTTTTCGGAAAAACCGCTCCCAAGACCGCCTAGATATTCCCGAACTTACAAAAACTAGCTTTCGCCAAAAAATTTCCGACGATTTTTAGTGCTCAAATATAGGAAAGTAATTCTAGGGGTGAAAGTGCTGCTATCTCTTTTGTCAATTTGACCGATCAGAAACCAATTTTTAGAATCTAAAATCTCCTTTAGAACCAGAATTCATTCTATTTTAATTAATTAATTAATTTTTTTGCCGTTTTCTGACACTTTTTAAACGATTACACGATTTAAAGGCGTTTTAGTCAATGCTTTTGTGCAGAAAAATATATTTACACTTATTTTTGACTCAGAAACAGTTGTTTTCGCCTATTTTCCGGTGTTTTTGTCCATATATTGGCCACTCTTTTTGCCAAGTTTTAGCCTGCTGGGTTTTATCGGGCCCAAAAACAACAACCTTCATTTTAACCTCAATTTTGCAAAATTCTTAGTCGTTTTTTATGCGTTTTTTAAGTTTTTTTGGGCAAAAAAACCTTTATTTTATTATACTTTTTGGCTTTTTTCTCGATAGATCTGCCACAAGGTCGACTTTTTGACAAGATTAACGTCATTTCTTAAGTTTTTGCGGGCAAAAAACTACTTTTTCCCTTATTTATAACACAAAAACCAGAATTTTGATGTCCCAAAAAACGTAAAAACCAGGTAGATTTGTGTTCTTCGAATTTTTTTACTTTCAACTCAGTTTTTTGAAATTTAGAAAATTTTGTCAAATGGAGAAAGAAGGGGAGAAAAATACGCAAAAATTTTAATTGTGCGAATAAAACTCACGTCGTTAGTAAACAAGGTCTTATCGATCTGATGAGGTAAAATATTTAATGATTTATTTGGCCTTCCGTTAGTCGTGTATGGAGTTCGTGACGTTTTTATTAAAATAATAAAATGAGTAAAAAATTTTATTGTTTTTCGCCATTTTATCCCCGTTATTTAAAACGCGTGATATAAACAGAAGTTCACGAGTTTCTCACGAATAAGTCTAAAATGCAAAGGAGGTTGGGGTGTGAACATTAAGATTTTAGTGTTTTCACTTTACGGCCAGTCCCTGTTCCGGAATATTGATTATTTCTTATTATAACCCCTTTTCCCGAAAGGCCGGCCCTCATCCGATACTAAAAGCTTATCCCATTCAACCGACCCCCACTCTTATCGGCCCCCCATGTGGGAACCTCTGCATATCATTCACCCACCAAGTAATACATCACCGGTGAAAAGATGGCTTGCGAAATTGATGACTTTTGATATAGAGATTTAAATATTAACGTCTTATAAGCTAAAAGGTGGTAAAATTTATAAGATAAATCGTAGGTGAGTGATCAATGATTTGAACTCCCACCGCATTATGGGTTCAGTTTTTCAAAAAAGTGTTTTCTGTCTTTCTTCTAGACTTGACATAATCTGGTGGCTCAGTTTCTCTTTATCCATAAAATTGAAATATTAGGTGTACAAAATGAAACTCAGCCACAGGGTAAATTTGAATTTTGTAGATTTTAGCCGAGTTTCATTTTGTACACCGAGTACTTCATTTTTTCAAAATTTTGAACATTTTAGGCGTTAAAGTCCATCAAAAGTTGACCTTCTCCGTGTAAGAAGGTTATTGATGTATAATCATTAAGAAGGTTAATTTTTAAAGGCTTGTAAATCGTAAACCGTTACAGATATTGAAAAAATGCACTAAATAAAATCTGTTGGAAATTTAATTCTCTTTAATTTTATTCTATTCATTTTTTCTCTAGGACACACTGTTTTCAAGATAAAATTTAAAAAAAATTATTTTCCGAAAATGGTGCATCCTAGAAAAAAAATAATTAAGTGCAAATTTATAGAGAATTAAATTTCCTACAAGTTTTATTTATTAGGTGTACAAAATGAAACTCAGCCACAGGGTAAATTTGAATTTTGTAGATTTTAGCCGAGTTTCATTTTGTACACCTAATATTTACGTGAAGACTGGTGGCAGCGCTGTAGATGTTGATCCGACTGAAAAAAAAAAAAAAAAAAAAAATTCTTCCTCAAAATTTAAAATTACTTAGGGAGCCAATTTTGATGCAGCGATAAACAAACGGTTCATATCCGGTTTTTGACCTTGAAAGGGAGTTAGTTTCTTTCACGCCCTGATTTTCCTCCAAATCTCTGTAAAAGGATTATGAGGAAACTATTCATCGGATTTTCTTAAATAATATAGTTTTGGAAAAAACTCGTCAAAACCTACAAAATGGCTAGTGGTTTTTTTGGAAAAAATTTTTATTCAAAAAGTAAGTTTTCCATTTTCCAAAGAAAATTTTTTTGGAAAAAACTGCTCCCAAGATCGCCTAGACATTCCCGAACTAACGAGAAAGAGCTTTGGTAAAAAATTTTCCGACGATTCTAAGTGCTCAAATATAGGAAAGTAATTTTAGGCGAAAAAGTGCTGCGATGTTTTCAAAACAAAATGCTCGGCCCTTAAGGGACATAAGATCAAATAAGAAGTGACATGTTGGTAATTTTTTTCCTAAGCCCACCCTTTACGCGAAGTTTGTTGTATTCAATAAATCAAATTTTAAGAAGGGAGAAGGGAATCTCTTTGTAAGTGTTCGCTAGAAGTTTGTCGGAAACTCTGCTACTATCAAGAAACTCTTAAGAGCGAACCTTAGTTGGGGTACGACGACCAAGTTTAAAAGAGAAGAAACGTCAATTTGCATCTTGATGCTTGTACAGACCTCCCTCGTTTACCTACTTGAAAAAAAAAAAAGATAGAAAACATAATAAACTCAAAGAAAAAAAAAACTTTTTCATTCAATTCATCTCATAAAATAAACCTATTAAACTTTTTATATCCAAGAATAAAAGTACATAGTTTGAATAAGATTTTTATCGGGTATTAAAATTTTTTTATGTTGACCATGTGGCCCTTAGGGTGCGAGTATTACGCAGGAGAGCGGTTCATCTCAATTCATTGGACACTTCCTTGGGCCATTAGCATATCGGGAGCCGTTTCATGAATAGCCCATGGCTAATATCTACCTGACGTTATAATTCAGCTTACGCCTGTAGCATAATTCGGGTAATATTCAAACGCGTACAAGCCATAAATTGAGGGTAACTTACAAAAAAATGACCCGGGGACAACAATTAGATATAAAAATCTAATTAAGAAATTATTTTTTAATACATTCGAAATTACCTCCTGCTTTCTGTACCGCAGTTGGTAGAGCCATGGGCTAGAAACCCAAAGGTTGCAGGTTCGAATCCCACCTATTAACTTTTTTTTCTCCCTTCTTCTTAATTTGCGTTTAATAAAATTGCTTAGCTTCCTACGAAAATCCTAAGAAAAAAGGAAAAATTTAGGAGGGGGAAGTATTAAAGAGGGGAAGTATAGAGGATGGGGAAGTATAAAGGGGGGGAGTTCAAGGAAGGGGAAGTATAAGGGGGGAGGGGGAGTTTAAGATGATTTTTAAGGTTAAGGAGTCTTTTCACTCTTTAATTCTTTTAAGTTTTCAAGTAAAAGGTTACTTTTTTCCCAAAAAATTATAAGTTTATTTACGAAAAGTATTTTTTTTTCGAAAATTTTTTACTTCCTTGAAAAAGTTATTGTGATACCCTCCACTTCGGGTTTTTGGGGAAGGGTCTTCGAGACCCTGAGGGTCAAATCGAACGAACATTGATCTTTACCGATCTCAACATTGTCAGTGGTTCCAGCCGGCCGTCAGTTTTTCCCGTTTTGAAAAAAAAAAACTTCTCCCCAGTTTTTACTTCCTGCTCCGTTATACTTCCCCTCCTTTATACTTCCCCCTCCCTTATACTACCCCTACGTTATACTTTCCCTCTTTAATACTTCCCCCTCCAATATTTTTACCAATAGGTCTTCAATCCAATAGTTTAAGGAAGTTTTCGTTGGAAGATCTTCAAACTTGTCGCCCTCGTCAGTTTTTTGTTCACCGACCAAAGAAAATCTGGTGAAAATCGGTTGAAAACTGTGGCCGTGAAGTGTTCCGGAAAATTTCTACGGCCTGCCGGCACCACAGACAAAGTTGAGATCGTTAAAGATCCATATTCGAATTGAGGCGCTCCGGGTACGAAGGGCGAACTCGACAAAACGTAGTTCCGAGTTATTCGCATTTTAAAGTTTCGGTTTTTACGTATTTAATGGGGAAAAAATGGCGAACTCAACATAAAAATATATGGGTGTATTCACCAAGAGGTCTAGAATCTGAAAATGAAAAAGAAACTGGAGGACCCTTCCCCAAAAACCCGACGTCTTGGGAATCACAATAACTTCTGTAAGGAAGTTAAAAAAATTTGTCCGATGTCGAGTTCGCCCTTCGTACCCGGAGCGCCTCAATTGGCCCTAGAGGTCTGGAAGACCCTTCCCCAAAAACCCGACGAGGAGGGTATCACAATAACTTCTTCAATGAAGTTAAAAATTAAGCGCTGAATTGGACCAATAAAAATGAACATCTTTCAAATTTAAAAATTATGATTACACTTCGGCTTATTATTTCAATGATGTTTATTATCTATTTTGATGTTTAGCGTTGGAAAAAGCGGGGAATCTTTTATGAGCGGGTAGGGTCACCTCGTGGATTGGCTCCGGAACGTCAATAATTGAAGAGGCTTAGGATCTCCGAAACCGAATTGAAATATTGAAAGGTCCAGGAGCTGTAAATTGATAGAAGCAACCTTGCATAAAATTTTTACACCCGTAGATATCTAGAAATAGAGACATCTTTTTTTATTACAAAAATCTATTTCTGAGGCAAATCCAACTTTTTTATCGTTTATTTCCAAGTTTATACCATTCACTTTGTTTGATAGGGCTTTACTTTCAGTATAAAATTTATTTTCAATATAATAAAAAAAAGTTGTAAAAAAAAATGAAGCTTTCAGAAAATAATTATGAAATTTCCTAAAAATTAGGTTAGCAATTAAGATAATGAATATTATGTTTCAAAAATTAATTGAGTATTTTTTTTAGGTAAGATTTAATTGCGTCCGTTGGAGCTGGAATCGATTAAACGGGCGTGAAGAGAGGAGTTATGCGGTGAAGAATTTCATCAGAGAAAAACCGAGGGCGGATGGGTAACGAAAAAGGGGGAGCTGGTCATTTTTGTCTCTGGAACAATTTTTTGTTCGCCCTTTCCCGCCTCCTTCATCACCATTCCGCCAGCTGCTAAACTGTTTCTTTCTCTTGGGATATTTAGGATCTCTTTACCCGCTTGCCGTAATGGCAAATATTGTTTCCTCCTCCATCGGGCCCTCTCATTTCGGATTCATTGCCGCACTTTATAAACCTCACTGAAACATTTTTAAACATTCAATGCCCTTTTTAAAATAGATTTCAAAAAATTTTATCAAAACTAATATTCATTGTTGGAAATTCTATAAAAGATAGGTTTCTAGAAGTTCAAAGTAAAGAACCTTTTCAAACTTTTAAAACTAAGATTAAAACTGTACTTTATAATATAGACCATTCTTTTCCTACCAACAAGAGCTTCTACTTCTAAAAAGGAATCACCTTTCTTTGTTAAATTTTCGAAAAACACCTAAATGGGTGTTTACACACCAAAAAATCGACAAGAACGACCCAAAACCCTGTAAAAGAGATGTTTAATGCACAGATGACTAATAAAACGGGTTTGCTGGAATAGAAAATATACGAAACTGACTAACAACAATGTAAAAAAGATTTTTAACGCCCATACACCTGATTTAATGGGTGTTTAAACACCAGAAAATCGACAAAAACGACACAAAACCCGGGTAAAAGAGATGTTTAACGCCTAGACGCCTAATAAAACGGGCTCGCTAGTCCAGACAGCAGAAGAAAATGAGCAAAAACAAGGTTAAAAAGATGTTTAGCGCCGGTACACCTAATTTAATGGGTGTTTATACACCAGAAAACCGACAAGAACGACGCAAAACCCGGTAAAAGAGATGTTTAACGCCTAGACGCCTAATAAAACGGGCTCGCTAGACCAGACAGCAGAAGAAAATGACCAAAAACAAGGTTAAAAAGATGTTTAACGCCGGTACACCTAATTTAATGGGTGTTTATACACCAGAAAACCGACAAGAACGACGCAAACCCGGTAAAAGAGATGTTTAACGCCTAGACGCCTAATAAAACGGGCTCGCTAGACCAGACAGCAGAAGAAAATGACCAAAAACAAGGTTAAAAAGATGTTTAACGCCGGTACACCTAATTTAATGGGTGTTTATACACCAGAAAACCGACAAGAACGACGCAAAACCCGGTAAAAGAGATGTTTAACGCCTAGACGCCTAATAAAACGGGCTCGCTAGACCAGACAGCAGAAGAAAATGACCAAAAACAAGGTTAAAAAGATGTTTAACGCCGGTACACCTAATTTAATGGGTGTTTATACACCAGAAAACCGACAAGAACGACGCAAAACCCGGTAAAAGAGATGTTTAACGCCTAGACGCCTAATAAAACGGGCTCGCTAGACCAGACAGCAGAAGAAAATGACCAAAAACAAGGTTAAAAAGATGTTTAACGCCGGTACACCTAATTTAATGGGTGTTTATACACCAGAAAACCGACAAGAACGACGCAAAACCCGGTAAAAGAGATGTTTAACGCCTAGACGCCTAATAAAACGGGCTCGCTAGACCAAATAGCCGAAGAAAATGAACAAAAACAATGTTAAAAGATGTTTAACGCCCGTACACCTCATTTTAAGGGTGCTTATACACCAGAAAATCCACATTAACGACCCGAAATCCGGTAAAAGAGATGTTTAACGCCAGTACACCTAATTTTATGGGTGTTTATACACCAGAAAATCGACATTAACGACCCAAAATCCGGTACAAAAGATGTATAACGCCTAGACGCCTAAAAAACGGGTTTGCTGGACCCAGAAAACCGACGAAACTGACCTAAAACAGGGTAAAAAAGATGTTTAACATCTTAACACCTTAATGGGTGTTCTACACCAGGAAATCGACTAAAGCGACCCAAAACCCGGTAAAAGAGATATTAAACGCCTAAACACCTCATAAAACGCGTTTGCTACCAGAAAATCGAAGAGAATGATCCAAACCCGGTAAATAGACGTTTAACGCCTAGACGCCTAATAAAACGGGTTTGCTGGACCAGAAAATCGACGAAACTGACCAAAAAGAAGGTAAAAAAGATGTTTACATCTTAACACCTGATTTAATGGGTGTTTCTACACCAGGAAATCGACTAAAACGACCCAAAACCCGGAAAAAGAGATGTTAAACGCCTAAACACCTCATAAAACGTGATTGCTAGACCAGAATATCGAAAAGAATGACCAAAAACCCGGTAAAAAGATGTTAAACGCCCGAACACCCGATAAAACGGGTGTTTCCACACAAGAAAATCGACGACACCGACCCAAAACCCGGTAAAAAGATGTTAAACGCCCGAACACCTTATAAAACGGGTTTCTAGACCAGGTTCTTCTTCAGGTTCAGGTTTCTAGACCTGAAAACCTAGGAAAATGACTTAAAACCAGTTTAAAAGGTTGTTTATCACATGGATGTTTCTAGTGCAGAAAATCGAGGAAAAAAAGCCTCTTCAGCGAGAGAAGGCTACTCGACTAGCTTGTGTGGTGGGGGGGGAGGGCTTCGGAGTCCCCCCCTTACAGTCCGCCAATGCTTTGTGCCGAAAAGGACCAAAAATCTGATAGAATTTTCCTGGCTAACATGGTCGATTAATGTCCATTTGTTTTTAACTTAAATTTCCGGTCTGACTGTTTCGGAGTTTGTAACATGGGGGAGAAACGGAAACGTATAAATCGTCGTTAATCCTTTTGTAAAACGCATTTTTTCCGTGAAGATACGATTTGTTCTTCAATCATCCTTTTACGTGCTCGTGCCGTTTGGGGAACAGCCATGCCATGAACATTATGATTAATTCGCTCGCTTCAGAGGTTGGAGCACGGGT